>QXEO01000490.1:0-1200000 GCA_007115705.1 Dactylis glomerata
GACAAGTCAAAAAAGCCAATGGCCTGATATGTAGTGGGATAAAAAAGAGGCTCTTAGCACCTCTCGAGAAAGCCAAGAGCGCTTGGGTAGATGAATTGCCCTCCGTTCTTTGGAGTCTAAGAACCACACCCAACGCAGCAACTCAAGAAACTCCTTTCTTCCTGGTCCATGGCACAGAAGCCGTGCTTCCAGTCGAAGTTACGCACGAGGCTCCAAGGGTGACGGCATACGACGAAACAACGTCAACAGAAGCATTGCAAGACGATGTTGATGCACTAGATGAAGCAAGAGATAAAGTATTAGAAAGGGCCACGCAGTATCAACAGAGTCTATGAAACTACCACAGTAGTCGAGTTCGACCACGATCCTTCATGGTGGGAGATCTAGTTTTGCGACTCAGACAAGACAGCTACGGGAAACTAGAGTCCCCTTGGGTGGGACCTTAGATCGTTATAGAAGTCATACCAGGAGGAGCTTATCGACTACAAGACAAGAAGACAGGAAAAGACGAAGGCAACCCGTGGAATGCGGAGCAGCTATGACGTTTTTACGCGTAGAATAAATCTAGTGGTATAATTAATCTCGAGTTAACCTTCTGAACCCAGAACATGAGGCCATAGGTCGGGTTCCTTGGGTTGAACTCGACAAAATTGTACAAGTATCTCTACTTCTCCTCTCGGGGGCTTCAACCCTCGGGTCGTACGAAAGAAATTTTTATCGCGACATGGAGATCTTTTTTCACTATAAGGTTGTGCAGACAACCCGATAATATTCAAACAAACTGGTTCACCAAGGAACCCGATATTCTTCATACCAATTGGTTCGCAAAGAACCCGATATATTGAAAGCATACCTCAGAACAATGATATGTTTTCATGGTACTAATAAAAACATCAGAACAAAGTACGAGTATTCATTACATATGGCACAGCAGCAAGGATATTATCAAAAGAAATTACATATCCTAATGAAAGTGGACTTTAGCTTCATATTCCTTCTGGCACTGAGTGCCGTCATAGATCTTCACGTCGAACTTTGACGTGCCGATATGGAAGTCAAAGGTCATGAAGAAGCCTTGATGGATGTCGTGGTCTTCTGCAAACCGCGACCAGCCACCCTTAAAGTACTATTCGCCGTTGCCATCATACCAAATTTCCACTTTGTATGGAGTCCCACTGCCAGATTGCTCGCAGAGAACCGCTTCTCGCAGTTCACGCCCATCCATGAACTTGGTGAAATTCAGCGGCAGACGCTGAATCTCACGGCACTGCGCCATGGCAATGCAGAAGAAAGAAAAGATTCTGGGAGGAGCATCAGAGGCAGAGGGCGCAGCAGGAGATGGAGCGCTTGGGCCTGGGGCAGCGACAGTCACCTTAGGCTTGTTCTTGCTACCAGGTGGGCGGCCGGGACGACGCTTGACAGGAGCGGCCGATGACGATCCTGCGGCGGCCGGAGTTGTGTTATTCTTGTTCTTGCTTCCACGAGGGCGACCCCGACCTCGCGGCGCCACCGGAGAGCCAAGGTTCATACGGGAATCATCTGCGTCAGCCATGTGGACAAGGGAAAAGGCTAGAAAACCCTAGATGGAGAGAGAAGATGATGCGGCAGAGGAGGAATCTGATTAGGGTTTTTACCCTTGCCAGAAGGTGCTTTATTTATAAGCACGTATTATCGGGCCCCCATGATAAGCAAAGCCCATCAACGTATTCTCCAAAAGAGTTAAATTTTGCATGTAGCAGACGATAAATACCAAAGGAGAAAAAATAAGAAGGGGAGAGTGTGGTTGCACGAAATAAAAGACCTTGCCTTGGGCTTGGGGGCTTGTGAACATGAGATATTACAAGAAAGAAGACGAAGTGAATTTTGAGCCTATGCTTGACTACAAGTATTCAAAACATAGCCTCGGGGGCTACTCCCATCGGGAGCGCTGAGCACGCACCCGATAGAGGATGAGATAATCATTATCGAGGATGAAGAAAGTATATCATACAAACTTCGGCTATATAGTCGACAAAATGCAAAGAGATTACTCCCATCGGGAGCGAGTTTTATGGTTGTTGAAACCCGAATATTTTCAGTCAAAATTTGACTGCGACATAAGATTCTCGAGTTATGTTATCGCAACGCAACTCGAATGCCGTGACTTGTCACGAAGGTAAGACCCCGGGATCCGTCCTGTGTGGCCTGGTATACGCACATGGATGCGCTCTGCTGGTATGTATCCGTGTCTACGACGCGAAGAAAATCCTGGTGGACGCACTGGGTACCCTGAGAACCACTGGGACTCGTTCTTTGTAAGTCCTAAATGCGGCAGAAGAATGGGTTTGACCGGTATCCCGAATTCAAGTCCAAGGGGATTGAATTTGAAGTAGGTGACAAGTATCTGTTCCGGCAGTTAACTGACATCTTGATCCGTCAGAGTTGTCAGGCTTGTTCATCAAAACCCCTTGCGAGAAAATATCATGAAAGTAAGTCGAAAGACCAAGTCAAAGATTTGAAGATATGAAGAAGTCGAAGATTTGAAGATTAGAGATTCAACCCGAATCTGCAATTCTGGCAGAATCTCAGGGGCTACTGACAAGGGCATAGTTAATAGAGCCCGTTAGTTGAGTACCCCTGAGGCCCGATGAGCTAGGCCCAGTTGTAATGATAGTCGAATACGAGTTCTTACCGTATGTTGATATTGTAATCTGTATCAGACCCTACCCGATCCTCGAGACCTGGCCATCTATATATAGGGGCCAGGAGGGGACGGTGTAGGGCAGATTGAAAGCAAGCCAGGTTGAACACCCACGTTTACTTTCGATATACACTTATTTCGACTAACCTTTACCTTCGAGTTCATCCAACGCCCTCTTCCCCCGATCCTAAGTCCTTCATCTAGGACATTTGTCGAGTTAACCCTCGTCTCTCTCTCTCTCTCTCCCTCTCTCTCTCTCTCTCTCTCTCTCTCTCTCTCTCTCTCTCTCTCTCTCTCTCTCTCTCTCTCTCTTCCTCTCTCTCTCTCTCTCCCTCTCTCCCTCTCTCTCTCTCTCTCTCTCTCTCCCTCTCTCCCTCTCTCCCTCTCTCCCTCTCTCCCTCTCTCTCCCTCTCTCTCTCTCATAGATTCATTGTACTGTTTATTCACTCACTGCCCAATGGTTTTAACTCTGATTTTCTATTGATTTCTCCTCAAGGTCACGTACTGGACTCAAGACATGTTCCTCAGGTCATCAATTTTGGATTATAGATCAATGGAATAACCACTTGTGTAGCGCTCTACCTTTTTGCTAAAGGTAGAACTCCTGTGTAAATGTGCTATTCCCTGGATCAATAGATAGCACCACAGTTCAGAATATAGTAATCAATGCAGTAGTATCAAATCTATAACATAAATCCAGTTATAAAGTTCATCTACCTTATAAAATTGCACAGCATGAAGCACAGTAACAATGAGCCTCCACCTTCTTCAAGTGCCATAGGCAAACATGTTGGAATGTACGCTCAAGATCCTATTTATCGTTCCTTCCCGATTGACAATCTACATGTTTGAATATGCAGCCCCAAAGGGGTCAGTACAACAACGTACTGGCAAATGACACTTATTTGGTGGCATTTTTGCAAAAACTAAACTACATGATATTTGGCTAGTGGATCTCAAAGGCTAAATTGCATAAAGCCAATTTTATCCTACACTTCTTAAAAATCCTTTTTATCAAAAATTTAGTTTATAAGGGTCAAAATAACCCCCATACACTACATGTTAATTAGGCATGTAGTTCTGGGCGAAACTCAACAAAATTTGAAACACGGAAACCATCATCCCTCGGAGTGCATGGCCCTGGCTTCTCCTGACAGTTTCTAGTCAAGTTTTAAGACATTCAGAAATGGTGATGAGATTCTTCCGAACATTCCATGGCTAGAGACTCAATTGTCGATTCCGAGGACTCGGCTAATCAATTAGATTTTAACACCTTGCAAGGGTTGTGCACTTTCACCTTAAGATTCATTTTACGCTCATACATAAAATGAAACAAGACCTTTCAGAAAAAGCATTCAACCATCTGGATCTGACTGTACCCCCTATATTATGCTACCACCTGCTGTCAGTACCCTATGGCTGAACCCTTAATCCTACTCAATCAAGACAGATCCCATGTTGTCATAAGGCTGCACTGGAAGTACTTTAATCATGGAAGCCATATTAATCTCTTGAATCCTGAGTGGCCATCCCGAGCGGTATCCTGAGCTACACATCTGTCCTAGCATGTGCCCCAGGACCCACCTACTTCACTTTCCATCACATACCACTCCACCCAGGTAGTTCATTTTAGTTGAAGTTGTTAACACTACTAGGAAAACATATATAGGTAGTACAGCTACCCGTAGCGCACTGTATATGTGGTGCGCTGCAGGTACTTACCCGTAGCGCACCTATGTACATGCGCTGCGGGTAAGTCACATACCCACAGCGCACCATATATAAAATGCACTACGGGTATATGTAGGCCCGGATGGGGAGCTCTCCCCATACTTACCCGTAGCGCATTCTTTCCCGTGCGCTACGGGTAAGTGTGGGGAGAGGCAGTGCCTTGTCACCCGTAGCGCATATGGATTGGTGCGCCACGGGTAGTTGAACTACCCGTAGCGCATGTCTATCACATGCGCTACGGGTAACCCGAGATTCAGATTTTTAAGGCATTGAGTCACCTAACACCAATCATTGCCCCCTCTCTTCCCCCTCTCATTCTGGTCATCCCCCTCCTCCTTCCTAACCTATTTCCATCATTCTTTCACCTATTTTAGCTTATTAGAGCTATTTTGGTTGGTAGATATGTGAGTGCAATGTCTCCCGACCTTTAGATATCACTTTATTACATTCTTGTCCATACACAATCTCTCGGGCTCTCGTATCGCGGTAACTTCTATAATAGGTGAGTAATATGACGACATCCATGTTTAAGATTGTGTGGCAATGGTGTTTGTATGCCCTACAGGTATGCTTATACGCGTGTGTGGCATCGTTTGTTTGTATTATGCATGATTGTGTGGCATCAACGCGCGTTTGTATATATATATGTATGCATTAGCTTGGATATGTTTATGAATTGTTGATTTGCCGATGGTGCCAATGTTGTTTTGCCGAAATGTTGATTCACTTCCATTTCGGCATATTTTGGCACCATGCATAGGTCCAAATTTAGGCATGGTCATGCCGAAATTTTCGGACGACTATATGTGTATGTGGCCGGTTCTAAAATATTCTCTTGCACTTTATATACCAGGCGACCATGGTCCACTCGATGAGCGAAGGCATCGTGGCAAGATATATGAAAGCCGCAACCCACGATATGATTCAAAATAACTAGACGGAGATAAAATGTTCGTGTAAGAGATGCAAACTGAAGTGCTATCTCGACCCTTATTCCGGAGTATTGCAGAGCCACCTGCTATCTCGCGGTTTCATGGATGGCTACACTCGGTGGATAAGTGATGAAGATGTCGATAACATGCATGGGGTAGCGACGGGAAATAATGAGGAAGGGCATGGTGGTGATCACGAAGATTCTCCCGGACATGATGATGCCGGAGAAGATGCCGGACATAGTGAAGAAGATGAAGATGCCGGACAAGGTCAAGACGATCAAGATGCCGGACATGGTGAAGAAGATCAAGATGCTAGACATGGTGGCGGTGAAGAGGATCAAGATGCTGGAGAAGATGGAACACCGTCAGGTAGCTGGGTGCAGAACCCTTACATTCAAGCACTGCTTCTCAAGCAGAGGAGCAATGCTAGGGATGCGGCTAGAGAGAAAGCCAAGCTGGTGAGCCTGGAGAAGGACGCGGTTACTCCATTGTATGCAAGATGTAGGCCCGGGGATACTTGTTTGGATGTCTCGCTCTGGGCTCTGCAGATGAAGGCAGGGCACAAATGGACTGACAAAAGCTTTGATGAAAACATGGCATTCTGGCAGGAGCGTCTACCCGAGGGGAACAAGTGTCCAACTAGTATCGAGGAGTTCAAGAAAATCGTGTGCCCTCTAGATTTACCGCACATGAGATATCATGCTTGCATTAATGATTGCATGATTTATCGTGGCGAAGACGCGGAGAGAAACACAAGTTCGGTGTGCGGCGCATCTCGATACAAGAGTGGGAAGAAAGCTCCTCAAAAAGTGGTATGGTACTTTGATACGTCTCCAACGTATCTATAATTTTTGATGCTCCATGCTTGTTTTTACACCATTTGCCTATTGTTTCGTTACACTTCGTGGCACTTTTATGCATTTTCCGGAACTAACCTATTAACGAGTTGCCACAGTGCCAGTTCCCTGATTTCTGTTGTTTTTGTGTTTCAGAAGTGATACACAGGAAATATTCTCGGAATTGGACGAAACAAGTTCCTGAAGTCTTATTTTACCCGGAAGCTTCCAGAGATCCGAAGAGGAGTAGGAGGGGGGCCACCAGGGCCCCACACGCAGGGGTGGCGCGGCCAGGCCCCTGGCCACGCGGGTCCCGCGTGAGGGCGTCTGGCTCCCCTCTGACATCGCCCCTTCGCCTATAAAGACCCCCCGACGAAAAAAACCGAAGTACCCGATCACTTTTCCAGAACACATCGCGATCCACCGCCGCCGTCGACCCGAAGATCGGGAGGGTCCAGAAGCTCTTCCCGGCACCCTGCCGGAGAGGGGAATCGCCATCGGGGGTCTTCTTCATCGCCATGCTTGCCTCCGGAGCGATGAGTGAGTAGTCTACCTTGGACTATGGGTCCATAGCAGTAGCTAGATGGTTGTCTTCTCCACCATGTGCTTCATGTTTAGATCTCATGAGCTGCCCTACATGATTGAGATCACCGTTATGTAATTCTACATGTTTGGTTTGTTGGGATCCGATGAATATTGGTGTTTATGATTGAGTTGCTGTACTGAATATTATCTTTTGTTATCTCTATGTTGTTTATGATCTTGCATGCTCTCCGTTGTTAGTAGCTATCTTGGCCGAGTAGTTGCTAGTGACTCCAAGAGGGGGTATTTATGCTCGATAGTGGGTTCATGCCTCTATTTAACCTGGGGGAGTGATAGAAACCTCTAAGGTTGTAGATGTGTTGTTGCTACTAGGGAGAAAACAACATTCATATGCTCAAGGGCATATGCTTTGTTTACATTACACACTTTGCTTAATGCAATTATCTGTTGTTCGCAACTTAATACTTTTGGGGTGTTCGGATTGATATCCCCGGGAGTGGATTATTAGTCATAGATGCAGTTGGATGGCGGTCTATGTATTTTGTTGTAATGCCCAGAGTAAATCTCATAGTGATCTTCTTGACATATCACGTTTATCTTTATTCTATCAATTGCCCAACTGTAATTTGTTTACCCAGCATGTGTTATTTTATCTATGGAGAGACACCACTAGTGAACTGTGGACCCCGGTCCTATTTACATCATATTGCTATCACCTGTTTACTTTACTCGCACTGTTTACTTTACTCGCATACTATATTGTTTTCCACTCGATACGCTCATAATCTTTGTTTCAAGCAAACCGGTGAGATTGACAACCTCATCGCAAGTTGGGAACAAAGTACTTGGTTGTGTGTGTGCAGGTTCCGCATCACCTTCATTCGTTTGTCTCTCCTCTCCTGACCGATATTAAACCTTGGTTTCTTAACTGGGGGAAAACTAGCTGCTATACTCATCATACCTTCCTCTTGGGGTTCCCAACGGGCTGGTTATCCACCACGCACAAGGACCGTCTGCTCCCACGTTAACCACACGCAGCAGCTTCTTTTCTGGCGCCGTTGCCGGGGAGGAAGTAGAAGACTTCTGCAAGGGGAGTTTTCGTACACACATCCTTTACTTTGTTATTGTTTTGCTTTACTTTATTTATTTTACCTGCATCGCTTTTTATCAAAAAACCCAAAAAAATTAGAATCCTTGGTAGTTGTTTTTACTTATCTGCTTTTAGTTTTGTTAAAATGAGTAATCCTGAAGTAGAAGTTCGTAGTTTTAAGCAACAAGGGGGAGAAAGTTTAAAAGATGCTTGGTACCGTATTAACAATGCTCATCATAGGTGTACCAAAAAGCACTCTACCATGATCCTCCTTAGAAATTTTTATGTTGGTATATCCAGTTGGAATAGGTATGTTCTTGATACTCTTACAGGAGGTAATTTTCTGGGTACTCCCGCTGGAGAAGCATGCACTATAATTGAAAGTTTAGTGGGAATACCACCTATTCATGTTGCTAAAACCGAGACCACCTTGGAGGAGGTGGTAGAAAAGCTCAGCTCTTTAGAGAAAAGTCTGCCAAGTATCCTAGAAAATGCTAGCCGCGCTAGTGAATTAATAGACAACATTGGTAAGAGAATTACCATTTTAGAGGCCAGCACTACTCATGACAATCAAAAATTAAGGATTGGTAAACTAGAGGAGTCTATGGAAACTCTTAGCTTAATCTTCTCTCCTCTTAAATTTAAGAAGGAGAAAGTGTTTGTTGGAAAAGAGCAAAAATTTATGTATGTTCCCAAGGTTTCTGCGCTTAAATCTCAACATGTTCTGAAAATTGGTAGGACTCTTAGTTCCACTAAGGGTGACTTGCAGGTTGAATCATCTTCGGGAACCTTCAAAGAGCCTACTGAGGTAACTAGCACTTCATCTATTGATATTACTTGATTCGCAATTTTCTGCGCCTAGCTCAAAGGCGTTAAAGAAAAGCACTCTTGGGAGATAACCCAATGTTTTCTTTTCAGTACTTTTTCTTTTATTTGAGTCTTGGAAGTCATTACTACTGTAATGACCGCTCTTTATCTTGTTTATTTCGTTTTTGTGCCAAGAGAAGCCTCTAATTTGAGTGAGGTAAAGATTTGGGGATGTTGCTGTCCTGAAACTGTTTTCGGTGCTGCACCGTAAAAATTCGTGAAAATTCTCTGTTTATCTTTTCGACCTGAGATTTCTTGTACATATGCCCCAGGTTATATCCAAACTTTTGTTAGTTGAACACTTTTTGATTTGAGCAACAGAAAATCCCTCAAAAATTCGACCTTTGTCAGCTGTTCAGTTTTGACAGATTTCTGCCAATATTTGTGTTTGCCACTTTATCGCTTTCTTTTGAGTTCTTTTGATCACGGAACTTTTTGGGAGGTTGCTACAGTAGTATTTGCTATATATGTGGTGGTTTTGAGTTGAAACCTGAAGCAAAAAGAGGATTGATTATATGTTATGCTTGCAATAATGTTGCTAATAGAATTGTGTTTAGTTTTGTATGAAGGAAGTTTTCAAGTGTATGGATTGGAGAATGATGAGATGAGTTGAAGAATGGACAAAAGCTCAAGCTTGGGGATGCCCATGCATCACCCCAAGAAATATCCAAGAATTACAAGCGTCAAAGCTTGGGGATGCCCCCGAGGCACCCCTTCTTCATCGGCAAAAATCAGGTCACCTTTCAAAACACTATATTTTTATTGCTTCATGCACTATGTGTTTTTCTTGGAGCATCAGTTGTTTTAGTTTTCTTAGTTGGTTTAGTTTGTTTGTTTGCTGCAATAAATGGTTGGACCCCAACAAATTTCCTTTGGAGGAGATGTACTCGTTTTCATTTGCAAAGAACGCTCTAGTTTTCACTCTTATTAAAAAATCGAGCGTTCTTCTTCTTTTTCTGCTACTGCTTTTGGTTTTCGTTTTCGCCTTGATTTGCGTTCAGACCTTGTCATATCTTTTCATCAAGGTGTATTTTTGCCTCTGATATTTATTGGTTTTCATCAAAAGAGGTGTTTATAAAAATTTCAAATGGTGTTGGAAAAGAGAAAAAGCTTTGTGCAAAATAGTGGTACAAGAAGGAGCTTGTGTAGACTGCGGCTTAGGCTTTTTCATGTCATGCTTGATGTCTTTTTGATAGTATGCTTAGTGGTTTTGCTGTAGCATGACTTGTCTGAAATAACTGAGATTTCTTAATGAGCCTTTGAAAAAAATCATGCGTTGTTTTTATTGTATGGAAGCATTATTTTAGTTTTCTCCTTGATGCTTCATTTGGGTTGACTTGGCGCATGCTCACACATGTTAGACTCTTACAAAGTCGCCAATAGCCTTCATGATCATTTAGTTTTTGACTTTTGATGCCATCTTATGCTTCTTTTAATGTCGCTTTGTCGCTTTGCATGATTATGGCCATTACTGCTCTCTTAGTTGGTCGCTCCCTGTCTTTTGCTAGCCCTCGCCTTGTACTGAGTATGAGCTCTACTCGTGCATCCAACTCCTAAAAGCCAAAGTTTTCCAAAGTGTCCACCATACATACCTACTAGCAATTTGCTATTACAAGTAAATTTGACTTGCTTTTATTTTCTCTTCAAATTAAACTCTTCCAGTGTTATGCGAAATTCGGTCAGTAAAGCTCTCACGAACCGGAAGGCACACTTTACTTTTTCCTGTTCTTAAAAATTTGACATTGTGGTCTCTTATGTTGAGTTTTTATGCTTGCAAGTTGTAAGTTGGATTCTAGCCCATCCATGCTGTCATGGGGCAAGCTTTCAACATTGCACTTTTTATTTGAGTTGATATCGTGATCTTTTGTTTATGGATGCCCGCAGTGTGAAATGAATTGGGAATCTTGTGGGGATCATGGAGTTTGTATATGCGTTAGGGAAACGCCGGGCCGCCAATCTAAGCCATGCATAATTCATGGTGGAAATTTGCAGCATACCCATGGTGAACATTCGACGACGCATCTCACAATAAAAAGCTAAACAAAAGGCAAATAAAAGAGATGTCGAGGTGTTCATTGTCTGCTTGTCCTGTCATTTTGGTGTGGGCTTGTTCCATGTCATCGGGCACGGAGGTACCCCATTGGCGGTTCTCAATGATATGCATATACTTACAATGACAAGAGCCTTGCTTGGGTCTCTAAGTAAAGTAGCATGAGGTTTGGGTACTCGTATTCACGGGGCACGAGGTCTTCAACTTATGATTTGTCAAGCATATGCATCATAATTGTTCTCGCATTAACTTTAACCATTCAAGATGCTTATGATGGGGGCAATGAGAGCTCAAAGCCGATAAGTACCATAATTTTTGAAGGTTATAAAACTTGCAATCACTGCTTCCCTCTGCGAAGGGCCTTTCTTTTACTTTTATGTTGAGTCACCACCTTCTTTCTTTATGCACCATTAAGAGAGCATAGTTGTCATTCTTAGTGTGATATGCATTGTCCCAAAGTTCATTGATTGATTCATGATAATTGGTTTCACTTGTTCTTAAATTATTTGTATCTAGTCGCCCTCTTAAACTTGAAGGTGTCCTATGCATTTATGTTTTGCTCTCTTTGAAGGACAAGCTGAAAACCATTTGTATGTTTTTCCTTATGATTTGAACACACGTTTGACTTTCATTGTTTCATTTTCATGATCTTTTGTTTGTGTTCATTTGCATGTTTACAACATGGTTGCTAAGTTCTTATTGTCAAGATTATATCTTCATGCCCATGTTTTAAGTCCTGATGATCCCAGCTCACAAATGCTTACATATATGATCAAGATTGTGTAGGTGCATGTCACCTCAAAAATTATTCTTTGTTATCACTTACCTACTTGAGGACGAGCAGGAGTTAAGCTTGGGGATGCTTGATACGTCTCCAACGTATCTATAATTTTTGATGCTCCTTGCTTGTTTTTACACCATTTGCCTATTGTTTCGTTACACTTCGTGGCACTTTTATGCATTTTCCGGAACTAACCTATTAACGAGTTGCCACAGTGCCAGTTCCCTGTTTTCTGCTGTTTTTGTGTTTCAGAAGTGATACACAGGAAATATTCTCGGAATTGGACGAAACAAGTTCCTGAAGTCTTATTTTACCCGGAAGCTTCCAGATATCCGAAGAGGAGTAGGAGGGGGGCCACCAGGGCCCCACACGCAGGGGTGGCGCGGCCAGGCCCCTGGCCACGCGGGCCCCACGTGAGGGCGTCTAGCTCCCCTCTGACATCGCCCCTTCGCCTATAAAGACCCCCCGACGGAAAAAACCTAAGTACCCGATCACTTTTCCAGAACACATCGCGATCCGCCGCCACCGTCGACCCGAAGATCGGGAGGGTCCAGAAGCTCTTCCCGGCACTCTGCCGGAGAGGGGAATCACCACCGGAGGTCTTCTTCATCGCCATGCTTGCCTTCGGAGCGATGAGTGAGTAGTCTACCTTGGACTATGGGTCCATAGCAGTAGCTAGATGGTTGTCTTCTCCACCATGTGCTTCATGTTTAGATCTCATGAGCTGCCCTACATGATTGAGATCACCGTTATGTAATTCTACATGTTTGGTTTGTTGGGATCCGATGAATATTGGTGTTTATGATTGAGTTGTTGTACTGAATATTATCTTTTGTTATCTCTATGTTGTTTATGATCTTGCATGCTCTCCGTTGTTAGTAGCTATCTTGGCCGAGTAGTTGCTAGTGACTCCAAGAGGGGGTATTTATGCTCGATAGTGGGTTCATGCCTCTATTTAACCTGGGGGAGTGACAGAAACCTCTAAGGTTGTAGATGTGCTGTTGCTACTAGGGAGAAAACAACATTCATATGCTCAAGGGCATATGCTTTGTTTACATTACACACTTTGCTTAATGCAATTATCTGTTGTTCGCAACTTAATACTTTTGGGGTGTTCGGATTGATATCCCCGGGAGTGGATTATTAGTCATAGATGCAGTTGGATGGCGGTCTATGTATTTTGTTGTAATGCCCAGAGTAAATCTCATAGTGATCTTCTTGACATATCACGTTTATCTTTATTCTATCAATTGCCCAACTGTAATTTGTTTACCCAGCATGTGTTATTTTATCTATGGAGAGACACCACTAGTGAACTGTGGACCCCGGTCCTATTTACATCATATTGCTATCACCTGTTTACTTTACTCGCACTGTTTACTTTACTCGCATACTATATTGTTTTCCACTCGATACGCTCATAATCTTTGTTTCAAGCAAACCGGTGAGATTGACAACCTCATCGCAAGTTGGGAACAAAGTACTTGGTTGTGTGTGTGCAGGTTCCGCATCACCTTCAGTCGTTTGTCTCTCCTCTCCTGACCGATATTAAACCTTGGTTTCTTAACTGAGGGAAAACTAGCTGCTATACTCATCATACCTTCCTCTTGGGGTTCCCAACGGGCTGGTTATCCACCACGCACAAGGACAGTCTGCTCCCACGTTAACCACACGCAGCATACTTTCCGATCACTCATCGTCTACAATGGTATTTCATAGACCCTAAGGAAGCAAAGCTTATGTGCTGGCACGCGGAAAGGAATAAGCCAGAAGATGATGCCGATGATGATGAGGCGGACAAGATACCGAGACACCCTTCAGATGCTAGCCAGTGGAAGGCATTGGACATCAAGTACCCAGAATTTGGGGACGATCCAAGGAACGTTAGGCTGGGTGTGAGCACCGATGGACTCAATCCGTTTGGCAGCCAGAGCAGCACCCATAGCACGTGGCCCGTGTTTGTATGGATGTACAGCCTACCCCCCTGGCTGTGCATGAAGAGGAGGTACATACAAATGACTATGCTAATTCAAGGTCCGAAACAACCGGGTAATGACATCCAACTGTATCTCGGTCTGTTGAAAGAGGAACTAGCAACGTTATGGGACGCACCACCCAATACGTGGGACGCTGTCGCACAAGATTATTTCCCTATGAGAGCCGCGCTGGTCACGACGGTGCATGATTATCTCGGTTGCAGATATGTCTTAGGGCAGGTGGTCCATGGATACTGTGCATGCATTCGGTGCATGGATGACACAACATATCACCAGCTACAGAAAGATCCCTGTTCTTCGAAAACCATGTTCATTGGGCATCGAAGGTGGCTTCACAAGGATGACCTGTGGATAAGACGCAAAGATCTGTTCAATGGGAAAGTTGAGCTCCGAGGAGAGCCATCTCTGAGGAGCGGCGATGAAATCGATGAGTTGTTGACAAATTGGCCAGAGTGCCCAGCGCCGGGAAAGAAGCGAAAGGCGCCCAAGCCGCTGCTGAAGGTCTGGAAAACAAGGTCTGTTTTCTGGGATTTGCCGTACTGGAAGGTCCTCCGCACGCCCCATAGCCTTGATGTCATGCATATCATGAAAAACATGTGCGAGAGTCTGCTTGGCACCCTTCTCAACATGCCAGATAGGACCAAAGACAGGCCGAAAGCAAGGCACGACTTGGAATTTATGCAGATTAGGAATGACCTTCACGTAGGACATCCTGATAATGATGATGATGATAATGATGAGGAGGAGGAGACGGAAGGTCGTCGCAAGGGCAAAAAGGACAAGAGGAACGATTATCACTACCCCGCTTCGTTCTTCACTCTAAGTCCTCAGGAGATCGAGCAGTTTTTCAACTGCCTACTAGGAGTCCAAGTTCCTTACTGTTACTCAGGCAAGATAAGTAGATACCTAGACAAGGCGAAGCAGAAGTTCAGCGGGATGAAGTCTCATGACTGTCACGTGCTGATGACGCAGATACTTCCGGTTGCAATCCGAGGAATAATGGACGAGCACGTCCGTCAAACGTTGTTTGGCCTCTGCCACTTTTTTGACGTCATCTCTCAGAAGTCAATTGGCGTGAAGAAACTCAAGAGGCTACAGGAAGAGATCATGGTGATTCTATGTGAGCTCGAGATGTACTTCCCGCCCGCATTCTTCGACATTATGGTACATCTGCTGGTCCATATCATGGAGGATATCGTCCAACTCGGGCCGACGTTCCTGCACAGCATGATGCCGTTTGAAAGGATGAATGGTGTCATCAAAGGTTACGTTCATAATAGATCACGTCCTGATGGAAGCATAGCCAAGGTCTTCCTGACAGAAGAGTGCATCTCTTTCTGCACGAATTATCTTAACATTGAGAACCCTGTTGGTCTGCCCATCAACAAGCACCTTGACAGGATCGATGGATGGGGTCACCACGAGGGTCGTCACGAAATGCATGTCGACTTCACTGGGCGGCGCACCAACTTTGACAGAGCAAACCTAGTCGTGCTTCAACACATGCAACTGATCGACCCTTGGGTGGAAGAGCATAAAAGCTCTATTGCGAAGAAGTACAGTGATAGGGGCGAGCTGAGGACCGAAGGAGCAATAATCAAAGAGCACAACTCCAATTTCACGACTTGGTTCAAGGACAAGCTTCTAGCTAATCCCCCACCAATGCAATCTTCCAAGGAAGAAAAACTCATATTTGCCTTGTCACAGGGCGTTGAACACTACCTGATGACCTATCAGGCGTACGATATCAATGGCTACACATTTTACACTGAGGAAAAGGAGAGTAATTGCGATTACCAGAACTCAGGGGTAACGATGGAAGCCTACACCAGTGATGTCAAGCAGAGATAATACGGAAGGATCGAGGAGATCTGGGAGCTGAGCTACGCTGGGGAGAAGGTGTCGATGTTTCATGTCAGATGGGCCAAGAATGTCATAAAAGAAGACCGGTATTTCACCACCATGGTTATACCCGAAGCCAAATCTAAGACTGTCGGTGCAAATGTCACCGCGAAAAATGAGCCATGGGTATTGGCAAGCCAAGTGGACCAATGCTTCTTCATTACCGACCCGACAAAGCCTACCCGGGTTGTCGTGAGGAGAGGCAAAAGGAACATCATGGGAATGGATGGAGTCGCCAACGAGCTAGACTTTGACATATAGGGTGACCCGAAGATGGAAGATGAAAGCGACAACAATGAACCATACGCCACAAGAAGAAGCAGGACTACCCTAAAGGTCTACCGTTCAAGAGAAGAAGTCTCGGGGTTCCGGAGCTTAATTATTCGACATTGACAAAGAAGGGAAAAAAGATTGTGAAACGATAATTTTCGGGGGACATGTAATTTTTGGAGATATTTATCATGTATCGATCCCTTTTGTAGTTTTGAAACAAAAAATACATGTAATTTTTGGAGATATTTGGAATGATATATTATTTTAGGCATGAATGAAATATTATATTATTTGTGCTTATTTAGTTTTGAACATTTTAATATTTATTGGAATTTTATTACATTTAAAAAAACTAAAAGTGCTTATTTAGTTTGAACATTTTAACATTTATTGGAATTTTATTACATGTTAAAAAACATTTTAAAAAATAAAAACAAAAAAGTCGGGCAACCAGGATTCGAACCCTGGATGCCTCTGCTAGATAGTTTTGGCCAAAGCCACTGGAGTAGATGGGTGGTTGTGTCTAGAAGTGGGTGCTCGTCCTTTTAACTATTACTGCACATATGCGTAGCGCATCTCTCCCTCATGCGCTACGGGTAATCTTACCCATAGCGCAGCACCCATCGATGCGCTATGGGTAAAGGCCAATGTTAGTTGCCTCGCCCCCCTCTTCTTCCCTAACCAGATCGACCGCCACCACATCTCTCCTCGCTCGCCGTCGCCATCACAGTCGTCGTCGCCACCCCAACACCTGTCGCCGTTGTCGAAGGAGAAGGAGACACCACCGTTGCGCCACCATCCCTGCAGAGGAGGAGCCCCGGCTGCCGCCTCCGCAGATCAAGGAGCAAGCCACGACGCCCCGGCTGCCATCCCCAGCCACCTTCCCAACCTCGTCGTCCTCTACTCCGACAAGTTCGCCTCCATCATCGCCTGCATGAGCTCGGTACCATCACAAATCCCCTACATCTCCCAACCTCGCAGTCCTCTACTCCGGGCATCTTTCTTCTTCTTCTTGCTTTGCGTGCTTGATAATTTTAGGATCAGTGGGCAGTAGCAGTGCTTTGCCGTCCTCGCCGTCCTCTAATTGACATACAAGTCGAGTTGATTTTCATTTTTTGCTTGTTGGGTTTGTCACCGTGCTGATTTAGTGCCTGACTGAATGCAGTGCCTGATAAAGAGTGATGTAGAATTGCTCAGTCGAAATAGGTCCTTGGTCACCAAAAGAATATTTATTGTGTCTTGTCAAAGCTAGACAAAATTGTATTGGAGAACCATTTCTTTTTATAAAATGGTAGGGTGGATCTAGGCACAAAGCCACAAACCAAATATAACCTAGAGGCCAATATGATGTGTGAAATGAGATAAGAATACCTGATGCTTCTCAGAACAGTAGCTTGATTTCTTGCAGCTACTACATATTTTCTCACCTTTCCATGTACCACACCAATGATAGAGAGCATCTTTGAAACCCCAACAACCTTACTGTCAACAGTCAGCACATAGACAGTGCACTACTTTTCTAGGAAAACAAGCCAGAAATCAAAAGAGAAACAAATGTTTTGTAAAGAAGACTTTAGAAGCAAGGCTGTTGATATGAGGAGAGACCAGCATAAAACAAGTGTATGCACTGTTATTACTTTCTGGTGCATTTTCACTTTTATGTAATAGCTAGATAAAGGCTGGGTTATTTTCACTTTTATACTGTCTAACTGAAATGTGCTACTAACAGTGTATGCACTGTTATTACTTTCTGGTGCATTTCTGCCCTTCCACTGAGTGAGAATAGTAAACTGTGATGTTGAAGCCAACATGTAATCCTCTGCTAGCAAGGGCATATGATGTTTTATTCTCTATTGGGAGGAGTAGGTTTGGTGTCTTAGTTAACACTTAATTTCTCCTGTCTTAACACTTAACACTTTGCTCTACTGTCTTAACACTGACTAAAGAAAAAGCTACTGACTTTCAAAATATTTGATGTAGAAGGAGTAACCATCTAAATAAGGAGCAACCATGTAAAGAAAAAGCTACTGACTTAACACTTAACACTTTGCTCTACTGTCTTAACACTGCTAGTCTTGTCGAAAAACAGAAACTTCATCACTCACCCACTACTGACTTAACACTTTGCTCTACTGTGCTACTGCTACTGAGTATTTGTGCAAGGTGTGAACATAATGGACAGTAGTTAACTCATAGATAATCTTGATCTGATATGTAGCATTTAACTTATTGGACAGTAGTTAAAGAGATACTTGTTAGCAATGTGAATTTAATATTCTGTGATAACACCAATTCAGTCCAAGCATATATAGTCGATGCAAGCAATATGATTTGTGAACATTCTCTTAATTCCATGATCGTGTTTACTATATCTTCTGTTACTAAATATAAGAAGTTTTGCCAAGCTAATTTGCTTGCCAAAACATCTATATTTAGTAATGGAGGGAGTAGCTGAAACCATAGGTTAGTGAAAAAAGTTCAAAGTTTTATTACACATGCTGGTCTATTTTTTTGAGTAATATTTGGGTATGTTACATGCTGGTCTGTTTATCTAGAGTTTTCTTATCCATCATTTCCCAGTAGTTATTGTCCTTGTTAATCCTATTTTATTCTAAATTCTGTTAAAGTAAAGTGCATTAAGGTGATCACTTTTATTTGCTTTAACCAAGTTGATTACCTATGTAATCATGTAGTTGACTATATCTTCTGAAGATACTAATTGCATCAGCATTGCTATTGCCTTATAATTATGCTTAGCTTACTTCTTAGATGTACTTCTACAGTTTTACAGCCAGAAGGACACTGACAGTAAACGCTAGACAAAACCGTGCAAGCTCCAAAGAAATGACAGGGATTATCCGAAGTCCTGCCAGGGACATTGTTGCTTATTTAGTCGACTTTTTTTTGCTTATTCCGTAGATTGTTTTTTTGCTTATTCAGTAGTCCTGGCAGGGACATGGTTGTCCTAGATACTGGGACATTTTTGCTTATTCAGTAGCCTATTTTTTTTATGGCTGGGACATTGTTTGATGGCTGGGACATATATATACTGCTATAACTTGATGGCTGGGACATTTTTTGATGGATGGGACATTTTTTATGGCTGGGACATATATATATGCTTATATACATATTAATCTGTTAGCTATTTGTGCTATAGTGTGTGAGATGTGGTGCCTTTGGGCTATTTTTTGTGCAGGGAATTTAAATGAGTGCCCATTTACCGCTGAAATGTCGATTTACTTCCGTTTCAGCAAAAATGGGCACTCCCTATGTCAAAAAAACAGCATAGGTCATGCCAAAATTTTCCATGAATTTTTGTACTTCTACTAACTCGACACATTTTCTTTATTTAGTGCAAAAATGGCCGACAACGATGATGCCGGTGGATCTGGCAAGCAATTCTGGGAACTTTCCCAAGAGTTGGAAGAACAACTAGCGATGGGGCAAGAAGAAGAGGAGATGGAGGTAGACGAAGAGGAGAGGGAGGTAGAAGAAGAGGAGATGGAGTACATATATCTAGATGATATGTATGTAGAAGGAGAGGAGATGGAGGGCGCCGACGACACCACTACCACCACATCTGGCGGTGTAGATGGTACCCAACGGACGAAGAGGTCACGGAAAGATGGGAAGGATCGGAAGGATCGGCGCTCGAACCAGCTGAAGGTCGACCACCACGGAATCACGCGTGTGTTGGCAAGTGGGCATCCTCTTGAACCCGAGGAGTTTGTGGCCGGTTACGAAAACCAACTCGGGTGCATCGTCCGAAGCACTGTCCCGCTCAACACCGTGAACCTAAGGAGTGAGGACAATGTGCATTACCTCACACTCCTCTTGCAGAAGTTGCATGCCCAATACAAGTTCGCTGACGAGTTTGTCAACTTGGAGGTCAGTGGGAATCTAGTGAAAAATGCCGCTATCTCGAAGATGAACACCGCCCTGGCCAGCTGGAAAGTCCGGGTGAAGAAATTGATCCTCGCGGGTAAAACATTTGAGGAGGCCAAGAAGAGTGTCGGGGGGATGACCCCCGGTAGGGTCAAGAGACTAGAGAGACACAAGGTCTATGATTGACTTTATGCCGGGTTATCAAGGAAGGGCCTGGCCGGAATATAAGAGCATCGGCTAGGCCGGCATATAATGTGTATCCCGGCTGGTGTCTGGATATGCCGGCATAGCCGGAATACTGATATATGTGTGCCGGCATATACTCAGATATGCCGGCCTAACTATTTGGTGTGTTGTGCAGGAGCAGGGAGGCCGGATTACCCGACCCTCGTAGGTCGTTGGTCCGGCATATAAGTCCTGGGTATGGCCAACGGTCATATCCGGGATGCTTAAGTCAACCAAGGTGTCACATCCCTACAATCAAGGAAGAAAACATCCAAGCATGGTAGCAGAGTAAGATGGCAGGGTGCACAGTGGAGGTTACCTACCCTCACTGTGCACAAGTACGAGCTTACCGCACGGAGGTAAGGCCACAGTTCAAGAGGTACAAGGTACAGGGATATGGCGTCCCATCGAGAGCAATCAGGGGCGAAGTCAAGGGTCTCTGCCATCGCCACCAGCTCCTGTTTGGAGTGTAGCCCTTGTCTTGTGGTCTTGTATGACCGTTGTAACCCTGGCCACCACTATATAAGGTGGCATAGGGAGCCCTGGTAAAGGGTCGGTCCTTGGAAGGTTGGTAGCTGGTAGAGCGTTGGCTGATAGTTGTTGGTTGGTCACTCTGTACTCTTACACTTACCAGTTCATCTTCCTTCTCTAGCAGAGAGCTTGGAAGCACCATTGTGGTGTACTACATCGATCCATATATACACTCAGTAGAGCAGGAGTAGGGGTGTTATCTCCTTACGAGAGCCCCGAACCTGGGTAGATCAGTGTCTCTTTCTGTCGTGCTTTTTAGCTCGTTCCCCTCTCCCGAATCCTCCAGCATCTAGTCGGCCCCCATTTAAGCCATCCTATGGCATATGTTGTTTCACCACGACGACATTTGGCGCCCACCGTGGGGCATCAGATCGATATGCTGGGCGGAGTGTTCATTCGGACGGGGTCCGTGATAGCAGCTTCGGGAGTGCGCGTGGTCTCTGGCCTCGTCCAGAGGCTAGGCTCGCTCAGTTTCGTCAGTGACAACGCCGGTTGTCTCGGTGGCCGGCCGTTCCCCAGGGATGGCCGGATTATGTCTTTCGGTTCCCACGAGGTGTACGTGGGGACTGAGAGAATTTGCAGGAAGGAGGTGCTGGTGGCGTCGGATCCTCCGTCACATCGGCTGGCTCACGCTGGGCGTAGCGCTCGCTCAGTAGAGTCGGCTGAGGTGATGATGGCCGGCACATCCGTGCCGCCGGCGGAGGATGCCGGCAAAGCAGCAGCGGTCGGAGCTTCTCCTCCGGAGCCGTCGAAGGTCAAGAGGTCGGCGCGTCCTCCGTTGGAGCATGCGGAGAACCTGGCCGGCACTTCCGGTGTGCCGGCTAGGGGCGAGGTTCTTCTTCCCATCATCGACCGGCTTCTCGAGCCGGTGCGATCCGGCGTTGATCTGGAGCAGGCAAGGGAGGTCCTGGAGGGATCTCGTCAGGCCCTCGTCGACGAGGCCCTGGCCATGAACCAGGAGCGCGAACGGTTTAACCGGCAACTCCGTGAGTATGAAGCAGCCCATGGTTTTACTCCTGTAGTAATGCGGCCTAGCCGGATAGAAGAGGTTAGAACTAGAGGCAGAAATCTTAATGCTGAGATAGGAAAAGATGCTAGAGATAGGAGTCATACTGCAACTAGTACTGTGCCTAAGGTAGTCTATAGTTCGCCAGTAAAGAACCTTAGAGCAGCGGCCGAGGTAGCTAAGGATTTATCTTGTTTATCCGGCGAAGCACTGCGTGAGCAGCAAGCCCGGCTTAACCAACTTTTGTCTGAAGCTACAAAGCAGCAGGAGGCCTTTAAGAAGGCAAACCCAGGTGCCGGGGCATCCCAGTACATTGTGTCGGCGGGAGGTGCCGGTGCGAGGTCGAGGGGCCAAGCCTCGTCCCCGCATCCTAGCGCCCGGCGTGCCGGAAGTGTGACCTCTGGCCGCCGGGACAAACAGATCCAGGTGTACGATCCGGCTGCCGCCGGAAAGCAGGCGGTGGTGCAGAAGAATGTCGGCCAAGCTGACAAGTATGTCGGCAGCAAGAAGCCCGGCCAGAGTATGCCGGCCGGGCATGAAGCAGCAGCGGCCGGTGGTGGCCGGAGTAACAGTACAGTCCGGCGTCAGCAACAGGGCGCCGGAGGTGCAGCGCAGCAGCAGGGTGCAGGCCATCCGGGACACCGAGAGGATGACGGCAATTCCGCCCTTGCCAGGGCGGGATATCAGCAGCAGAATCAGCAAGGCCAGCATAGTGAGCAGCATCAGCCGGAGCAGCAGCAGCAGATGATCGCAGGCCCAATAGCATCCCGGCTTGGACCTCGGTCCTTGGAAGCCAATGATGCACGTTTCAAGCTGGACAAGCTCCACCAATCAGAGTTGGTGGAGAGACAAGGAGCTCCGGGCCCTATGTGTTTCGGACCCCGGATTATGGGGGAGCCGGTGCCTTACTACTTTCAGCTCGCGCGTGGCGCGAGGACATATAATGGAAGTACGAAGCCGGAAGATTGGTTGGAGGATTACTCCACAGCGGTGAACATCGCTGGAGGAAACCTCAGATGGGCAGTACGATATGTGCCGCAGATGTTGGAAGGTCCAGCCAGGATATGGCTGAATAATTTGCCGGCCGGGAGTATCAACGGCTGGATTGATTTCGAAGAGCAGTTTGTGTCAAACTTTACCAGTACATACAAGAGGCCCAACCGTCCGCAGCAGCTGGCTAACTGCCGGCAAGGAGTGAATGAGACTGACCGTGACTATCTGACCAGGTGGTGCACGTTGCGCAATTCTTGCGAAGGAATCAATGAGCAGCAGGCCATCATGTGGTTCGCTCATGGGTGCCAGCATGGCACCATGCTGTGGCAAAAGCTTCAGAGGCAAATGCCGGCCACGCTGGCCGAAACAATCAAGATCGCTGATAGTTATGCTCTGGGAGATCCCAAGCAGCCCAGTCTCGATTCACAAGGACAGGGGCAAACCCAGGGGAACACCAGCAATGCCGGGAGACCAGGGCAATACTATCGCCCGGATAACCGGAATAAGAGGAGAGATGAGCGGCCGGATTATCGGTATGGAGCAGCACAAGTTGCAGCTGTGGAGGAAGAGCAAGGGGGCGCCGGCAGTAGCCAGCGTCCGAGATATGAGAACTATCAGCAGCAGCCGCAGCAGCAAGCACAGCCGTTCCAGAAGAAGAATGTCTGGACCAACAAGAATGCCGGCGGAGCCGCCGGCCAGAAGAAGCAGTGGCCGAAGTATACTGTGGGTCTTGCCATGGACAAGCCTTGTGTGTTTCACACATTCCAGCCGGGAAAGCCGGCAAACCATTTGACAAGGAACTGTTCGTGGCTGGACGACATATTAGCAGGTCGTGCAGGTCCCTGGGGACCGACTAGACCCTCTGTCCCGGCAGCTCCATCGCCGTTGACAGGTGCTAATACAATTGCAGTCCCACCTAGGCCGGGTAATCCTGGGAATCAGAGCAACGCCGGAAATGCCGGCGTAAATCAAGTTGACCAGAGCTATAATCCGGAATATAACGCCGGAGGCCCAGGAGCGGGCCGGAATGAGTACAAGGAGTATGATCAGAGCTATATGGTCTTTGAGACCGAGAGAACAGACAAGCAGAGCTTGTACCGGCGGAGTCTGGAGGTGAATGCCGTTATGTCGGCTGTGCCAAAGCTGATGTACTGGTCTGACCAGGCTGTTGGTTGGGACAGGGCAGATCATCCCCGGATCATGCCAAATCCCGGCGGATATGCTCTGGTGATGGATCCGACATTCGTCGGGCCGGCTAATAACGTGAGATTCAGCAAGGTCCTCATTGATAATGGAAGCAGCATCAACATCATGTATCGGGATACGATGGAGAAGCTGGGAATCAAGGAAAATATGCTGGAACCAAGCAAGACCACGTTCCACGGCATTGTGCCGGGACTTTCGTGTGCGCCGATGGGCAAGATCCGGATGGATGTCATGTTTGGCAGCCGGGATAACTGCAGGGTGGAAAACCTCATGTTCGAGGTGGTTGATCTGGAGAGCCCCTACCATGCTTTGCTGGGTAGACCGGCACTGGCAAAATTCATGGCCTCTACGCATGTGGCGTATCTGAAGATGAAGATGCCGGGACCCAAAGGGGTGATCACCATCATTGGTGATTACAAGCGTTCGATGGCATGTGCCACCGCCGGATCCAATCTGGCCGAGACTCTGATCATTGCAGAGGAGAGGAAGAGGCTCAAGCGAGCAGTGGAGATTGCTGAGACGGTCGTGGCCGGCAAATATATGCCGGGCATGACAAATCCCGGCGGCAGTGCTTGTTTTCAAGTAGGCAAGGAAGTCAAAAAGGTGCCGCTGGATGAAGCTTTCCCGGAGTGCCATGCCCTGGTTGGGGCAAGTCTGGATCCCAAATAGGAAAGCGAGCTCATCAGCTTCCTCCGTGAGAATCGGGATATCTTTGCATGGTCTACTTCGGACCTGCAAGGTGTGCCGAGGGAGCTGGCTGAGCACGCATTGCACGTGAGACCCGATGCTAAGCCAGTGAAGCAGCCGCTCCGGCGGAATGCCGGCGATAGAAGGAAAGCCATATGGGAGGAAGTGGCCAGGCTCTTAGCCTCTGGCTTTATCAAGGAAGTACTTCATCCGGATTGGGTGTCTAATCCGGTTTTGGTGGAAAAGAAGAAAGATGAGCCCGTCATAGTGAAAGTATGGCGGATGTGTGTTGATTACACCAACTTGAACAAGGCATGTCCTAAAGATCCATTCCCGCTGCCTCGGATCGATCAAGTGATTGATTCCACAGCCGGATGTGAACTGTTATCATTTGTAGACGCCTATTCTGGTTTCCACCAGATCCCCTTGTTTGAGCCAGATCAAATAAAGACATCCTTTATTACCCCGTACGGGGCTTATTGCTATCTCACTATGCCGTTCGGTTTAAGAAATGCCGGCGCAACTTACCAAAGGTGTATGCAAAAGTGTTTGCACGATCAGATAGATAAAAATGTGCAGGTATATGTCGATGATATCGTCATAAAAACCAAGGAGAGCAAGACTCTCATAGATGATCTCCGGGAAACCTTTGGGAACCTGAGGAGATTCCGGATGAAGTTGAATCCGGCTAAGTGCACCTTTGGTGTGCCGGCGGGCAAGTTGCTCGGCTTCCTTGTTTCCAGCCGGGGTATTGAGGTGAATCCTGGCAAGATTCGTGCCATAGAAAGGATGAAGCCGCCGACAGATTTGAGGGAAGTACAGAAGTTCACTGGGTGCCTCGCATCCCTGAGCCGTTTCATAAGCCGGCTGGGAGAGAAAGCCCTGCCGTTATATCAGTTGATGAAAAAGTCCGACACATTTGTCTGGACAACGCAAGCAGATGCAGCTTTCAAGGAATTGAAACAGTTGTTGTCAACAGCGCCGGTATTAGCGTCTCCGATGCCCCGGGAGCCAATGTTGCTCTATATAGCGGCAACCAACCGAGTTGTCAGTGCTGTGGTGGTAGTAGAGCGAGAGGAAGGAGGCAAAACCGTGCAGCGGCCGGTATATTATCTGAGTGAAGTCCTCTCCACCTCAAAGCAAAATTACCCCCACTATCAGAAGATGACCTATGGTGTCTATATGGCGGCTAAGAAGCTCAAGCATTACTTCCAAGAGCATCCAATCCGGGTAGTGGCTGAGGCCCCTATCTCGGAAATTATAGGCAACAAAGATGCCAGCGGCCGGATAGCCAAGTGGGCAATAGAGCTTTCACCATATACACCGCAGTACGATAAGAGGGATACAATCAAGTCCCAGGTCTTGGCTGATTTCTTTATTGACTGGGCCGAGATACAGTATGAGCCACCATTGCCAGATGCCAATTATTGGAGGATGCATTTCGATGGGTCCAAGACAATCCATGGCTTGGGTGCCGGCATAGTTCTCAGTTCACCAAAGAATGACCAGCTGAGATACGTCCTGCAGATTCACTTTGCAGCATCAAATAATGTGGCGGAATATGAGGCACTTGTGCATGGCCTGAAGGTGTCTAAGGACATAGGAATTCGCCGGATTATGTGCTTCGGGGATTTTGACTTAGTGATTCAGCAGTGTTCCGGCATATGGGACGCGCATGATGCTAACATGGCATCATACCGTTTCCTGGTGCAGCAGTTAAGTGGTTACTTTGAAGGTTGTGAGTTCCGGCACGTTCTCCGGGCTCAGAACGATGCAGCCGATGCATTATCCAAGCTGGGGTCTTCCCGAGATTCAATCCCACCCGGCATTTCGCTGGAGCATCTGAGGAAGCCATCGATCAAACCCTCGCCGGAGTCATCCTCCATTTATGTCCCGCCAGGTCCAGACGAAGCAGTTCCAATGGAGATAGATGCCGGAGCCAAGACGGATAACCCGGGGACTGTTTCCTCAGTCCCGGGGACTGGGCCGGCATATGCTGTTAGTACAGTATTCCGGAGCAAAGCTAAAGGCAAGGGTAAAATGTGCCAAGAGGTTGTGCCGGTATACCCGGGGACTGCTCCGGCATACCCGGGGACTGATTCTTCAGTCCCGGGGACTTTGCAGCCCATGGAGATCGATTATGTGTCGGTCGAAATGATGGAAATAGATCAGGCAGTGTTCACTGTCAGGGAAGTGCCCTCATGGGCACGTCCTATCATGAACTTCATGGTGGATGATCAAGTGCCGGCGGATGAAACCGAGGCCCGCCGGGTTATAAGGAGATCCAAAGCGTATACCATCATCAACAAAGAAATATACAAGAGAAGTACCACCGGAGTATTGCAGAGATGTGTCGAATCTGCGGAGGGTCTGGAGATGCTCCGGGAAATTCACCAGGGGGAGTGTGGTCACCATGCTTCGTCCAGGGCATTGGTGGCAAAGGTATTCCGGCATGGCTTTTATTGGCCAACGGCACTGCAAGAGGCAGAAAACTTGGTCCGGAAATGTAATGGGTGTCAAAGATATGCCCACCAGATTCATCAGCCGGCATCTGCCCTGAAAACTATCCCAATAACCTGGCCCTTTGATGTTTGGGGCCTGGATATGGTCGGGGCTTTTAAGCCGGCCAGAGGGAAAATGACCCATATCCTGGTCATGGTGGACAAGTTCACCAAGTGGATTGAAGTGAAGCCCATAAGCAAGTGTGATGGTCACACAGCAGTGAAATTCTTAAAGGATATAATCTTGAGATATGGTGTTCCTCATAGCATCATCACTGACAATGGGTCAAACTTTGCCCAAGGGCCATTTGCCAGATTTTGTGAGGAGGTGGGAATCCGGCTGGACGTTGCGTCGGTTGCCCACCCTTGTGCCAATGGCCAAGTAGAGAGATCGAATGGGCTAGTATTATCCGGCATAAAACCCCGGCTGATAGAGCCCCTGGAGAAAACTCCGGGATGTTGGCTAGATGAGCTGCCGGCAGTGCTGTGGAGTTTAAGAACAACTCCGAATAGATCAACAGGCTACACACCATTTTTCCTGGTGTATGGAGCAGAAGCTGTGCTTCCAACAGATGTAATACATGATGCACCAAGAATAGTGCTATATACTGAGGAAGAGGCTAAAGAAGCCAGAGAAAATGATGTTGATCTGCTAGAGGAAGCAAGGGAAATAACTCTGTCAAGAACAGCAGTATATCAGCAGAACCTCAGACGCTATCATGCGCAGAAGGTAAATCCAAGGAGATTTCAAGAGGGAGATCTAGTACTCCGGCTAAAGCAAGGAACAGAAGGCCGGCATAAGTTAACTCCTCCATGGGAGGGGCCATTCATTGTGAGCAGAGCTCTGCACAATGATGCCTATTATCTTATAGATGCGCAGGACCCCAAGAAGAATAAGGCGGACAGGTCCGGAGAAGAAACCAAGAGGCCATGGAACATAGCTCTACTGCGCCCCTTTTACTCCTGAGCAACACAATGTATGTATTTACATATTTTCCTTTGTATGCCGGCGTGTTGTGCCGGCACAAGACTAATGAATGAAATACCGGCATCCCGAAGAAGCCGGGTAACTAGCTCCGAGGTATATTTGTGGTTTATTTACAGTTTTTTGTTATATGCCGGCTGGCTTTATTTGAATGTTTCCTATGTCGGCCTAGTAATGTGTCGGCATCAAAGGCCACTCTTTGACTCAGCTGCTGTCCGAAACCCGGCTTCATGGCTAGCAAGAGTAGATGCCGGAGATTGTCTACACATGGAAAACGGCCAAGGAAATACAAAGCAAGCGAACCGACATTTTCGTTAAAGCTAAAGTTAAAATTTAAAGTGTCGGATGATTTGAAGTCTAAGTCTCAAAGTTAAAGTACTGTATGTTCGAGGAAGCAACCTTGAGACTCATACGTCGAAAGCCAATTAAGGTAGACAAGTAGCCAAGGTTGTGAAATTGAGGAAACAGGAAAACAACTCGGTGACTTAGCCAAAAGATGATCCGGCATTAGTAACAAGCAAACCAAGATAAAACTTGTTCAGATAGCAAACCAAAGGAAATTAAACGTGTTTATTACATCTGCACCCGGCATACCGGGGATCTGATAAAACTTAAAGTTTTTATGCTCCAAAGTCAAGGAGCAGTGGCAGAAGCAGAGCCGCCGGCAGGTGGAGCGGTAGCAGTGGAAGTGTCGGCTTCAGGTGTGCCGGACCCAGCAGATGGAATGGAGCCATCACCTCCGCCCGGGGCAGATGCCTGTTCCGGGACATCAGTGTCGGCTTCCTCAGCTTCATCTTCATCTTGGCTGGAGTCGGAACCCTCAGCAGCGGCGGATGTCCCGGCATCGTCATTCTTCTCCGGCTCGCGGATGTCCCGGACGAATTTGTCGGTGTCGGCATAGTCCACATAACTATGGGCCAACTCCTTGCGGCGACGGATATGATCCGGATCCGTGGTCCAGATGGATCCTTCGCGCACGGTGCGCAAAGTCTCCAAGTCTGCCTTTTCATACCAAGACAAGAAGTAGCTGAGGGCTTCGTCGGCTCCAACCCTCGCGCCGGAATCTCGCCACTCCCGGAGGCGAACCTTGGCAAGCTGCAGGTCGTTCCCAAGGTCAACCGGATCAGTGGGAGTCCTTTGTCCCGGCCAGAGGGCAGAGAATGCCTCCTGGGCGCCGTAGAAGAGCTCTTCAGTGTAAAGGGTCATGGCCTCCTTCCGGGACTGCAGGGCCAGCAGTTGCTCCGACATGTCCCAGTTGGGCGAGTCGACCGGAACACCCCGGTTTTCTTGGTCCAACTGCAAAGCCCTCTCAACGTCAGCGACGGAAGCGGGAAACATGCCTGCAGAGTAGAAACAATGTTAGCAAAAGGAAAATATGTCGGCATAGATGCTATGCCGAAAAAGATTACACTATGTCGGAAAGGATAAAAGGGGAAAGGATTTGAAGCTTACGGGCAAGGTCGGCATTCAGCTGTGCAACTGTAACCTCCCATTTGGTGGCCTGCTCCTTCAGGCTATCCAGTTCAGCGTGGGCGTTGGAGGCATCAGTCTCCGAGGTAACAAGCAGGGTCTGGGTTTTCTTCAGTAGGCCCTCCCTCTGTTCCTTTTCGTCCAGCAGCTCGGTGATCCGGCCCTTCAACTGCTCAACCTCGGCCTTGTGACCGGCATCCCGGTCGTCCAGTTGCTTGGCCACATCCACCGAGGACACACAATCCTGGTGGCGTGCCTCCAGTGCAGCCTTCTCATCTGCAAAGATTTCAAGTTAAGAGGATTTGAAGAAAGAAAACAGTGACAAAGAGTAAAGGATTTGAAGTATAAAGTAGCTATCCGGGTAACAGCAGGATCCGGCATACCAGTTAGCTCTTTCACCCTCTTGAGAAGCTCGGTGACTTGCGCTTCGGCACCAGCTGAAGAATGTCGGCACAAGGTTACGTGTCGGCAAGAGTAAGCATTGCAAAGTAAAGAGAGGAAAGATATCCGGCATACAGCAGTATGTCAGCAAAGATTACCTTTCAGGGACAGCTCCAGCTGAAGCTTGCTGTGTGCGTCGGAAAGCTTCCGATGCTCGCACACCAAGTCATGGAACATGTTGGCCCGGGTGTTGTTCATGAGCTGCAAAAATGCCGGGATTTGAAATGTCAGCAGAGAAATTTGACATGATAATTAAAGTGAAGATTTTATCAAGTGATCATTCTTTTAAAGACCCGGCACAGGTGCTGCGCACCTATCCCGGCTCTCGGTGACTAGGATTTGAAGCTCGAATCGAGCTTATATCCCGGTCAAGAGGATTTGAAAGATAATAGAGATGTGAAATTGTTAAAGACCCGGCACAGGTGCTGCGCACCTATCCCGGCTCTCGGTGACTAGGATTTGAAGCTCGGATCGAGCTTATATGTCGGCAGTTAATTCAAAAGAAGCTAGCTAAAGGACTATGAGAAAATCCCGGATGTCCATATCCCGGACAGCCGACATTTTCGGGGACTGGGGATATGTGTGTAAATAGAGAGGACTTACGTTGGTGGCATCGGCCAACTTGTGAAGTCTTTGCTGGAGGCTGAGGAGCTCGCTGGCGATCGGTATGGGCTTCGCTGCCAGGAAGTCGCTTCGGTCGCCACTGGTCTTGGCTTCGGCCAGCTTCTTGCTCCTTGAGTCCGCAGTGTCCATGTTGCTGGCGTCGTTCCATTTGATGCACTGCTCCTTAAGAGAGCCGAGGCTCTCATCACTTTTCGTCGCAAGAGGGACGAGGCCCTCGAGTTCTGGGGTGTCGAAGAAGCTTTTCCGGTACCCCGGCCGGGCTGCTGCCCTGCCAAGATGCAGGGCCAGAGCAGAGCTGGTCTGGGACGCTGCCTTAGGAGGAGCAGTTGCGGCAGATGGTGTGCCGGACTTGGCCGTCCGAATCTTCAACATGCCGGTCCGGGCCGGGGCAGTGGACTTGGCCGGTGCAGTGGTCTTGGCCGGTGCAGTGGTCTTGGCCGGTGCTGGTGTCTTGTCAGCTGGAGGAGTCTCGGGTGCGGGCTGTTCCGGCGCGGCCGGTGCTTCTTGGCCAGCGGGAGCAGGATCCGGAAAAGTCCGGACTTCCGGCACTAAAGGGCCTTTGCCCTTGATGTCTGTGCCGGCGCTCTTGTCGCTTGCGCCGGCGTCGTCAGTTGTGCCGGCGTCGCTGGTGGGCGCGCCGGAGTGTGGGGCTTCTTGATGGGCTCCTGTGTCCATGTGGACATCGGGAGCCGGAGGTTCCTGTTGAGCCCCCGAGTCCATGTGGACGTCGGGGGCAGAAGTGTCTTGTGCCGGCGAAGGGACGTCCTTCGCCGGGGAGGTGGTCTTGTCGGGCGCAGGCGAAGATGCCGGCGCCGGTGAGGTCGTGTGACTAGCAGAGGGAATGTCGGAGGTAGCAGGGGCTGCGGGCTTGGTAACCTGCGGGTCGCCGCTCAAGCCAGAAGCTTGTTCCGGCTCAAGAGGAGCACTGAAAGAGAGAAAACACCAAGTCAGTAATACAAACAAGAGATATGTCGGAGGAAATGCAAAGAAAAGGAAATTTACCCCGAGGCAACAGGCCTCTGTTTCTTCTGTTTGGGCACGCCGACCTTCTGTCTTTTCGACCTCTAAGGTATGTCGGACTGGGGCTTCACACCTCGCTTCCGGCCGGCACGTCCGCCGGTAGAAGGAGGTCCCTGGTTCAGAGGGGCGGCGTCGATAACGACATCGTCCGGGATAGCTGAGGACGGCATTGGAAACTCGTGAGCAATAGGGGTTTCTGGAAAGGCGTACGCAAGTGGCGTCGGGTCATAGTACAGCAGGATCTCCTCGTCAGAATCAATCTCACTCCGGTCTTGAGTATAATGCCGGGATGAAGAGCCCTTACCCATGGCAGCTGCAGCACGGGTGCTCCTGGGAAGCTTATCCCAATGATCCGGATCTTCAACATCCGCAACGGTGCGGTCCGCCGCGATCTTGATCCGGGAGTTCTCCATGGTTTGGAAGCTGAATTTCTGTATAAACAGCAAAGTCAAGTATTCAGACAAGGAAGTATGCCGGTGGAAGAGGTATGTCGGATCGATATGATATGTGTCGGCAAACAGGCATGTGTCGGCTTAAGTATCTATGTGCCGGACATGGACTTTATGTATCGGCTAAGAAGGTTTACCGTTGGGGCGGGCCTATCCCGGCTGTATGGTTCTAGCCCCCAGGCAAAAGTGGCCTGAGAGGACTTGCAGACATCCTTAATCCGGCGCAGAATGTCGGCCGGAGTCAGCTCGTGTGTGGAGTGCCGGGTGGGGTCCATTGGCCCGCTCATCTGGCAGATCTTGTGCGACCGGCGCTGCAGAGGGGAGACGCGCCGGCTTATATAGCAGGCCACCAGGTCTTGAGGAGTAAGACCAGCATCCAGGAGCTCGCCCTTAACCCGGTGAAGCGCATTCACCGGCATCACCGAGTTCTTCGGGTTGTAGGTCCAGTTCGTCATCGCCAAGGGTGGCTCGTCCACAAATGGCGGCAGGTTGAGCAGATCCTCGTCGGTGGTGTTCTTGACGTAGAAGAAGCTTTTCTGCCACTTCTTGCAAGATTCCAGGAGTTCCACCTTGGGGAAGTCCGAGCCCTTTCGGGACATGATGGTGGCCGCGCCGCAGAGGGTCATGGGGCGGTCCTTCTTTTCCTGGGCCGTCTCCGGCGGGTCGTCCTTGCTCCGGGGCGGCTCTTGGACGACTTGCTTCCGCAGTTGGAAGTACTTCGCCCAGCCTTGAGTAAGGGCCTCTATGCCGGCATAGCCCTCGCAAAAAGCTGCGAAGGCGGAGAGGATCATCACGGCATTGGCCGGGATATGATGAGGTTGTAGCTCGTAGGTGTTGAGGAAGTCCCGGAAGAAGTCCGATGCCGGCAGTCCGAAGCCCCGCTCGAAGTGGGCGATGAAGACGACGCGTTCGCCGGGTTCAGGTGCCGGTACAGTTTCTCCCGCGGGTAGCCGGCATGCTACGCCCTCCGGAACTCTCCTGGTGGAGGTGACCCAGGATATGTCGGCCGGAGTAACCTCCGACCCCTCCCAGCCGGAGCGTCCTTGAGCTCGGGCCGAGGTATCTTCCTCAGAGGCCGAGGTAGCCGTCATGCTTGAAGATGCCATCTTAGTGGCCGGGATAAGGCGTGAGAGCCGGAGTCCCGTGGTGTTATTCCTATCAAGGCCGGAGAAAAGAGGGAGGTTAGTCTCTCCGGCATACCACTCTCACAGATGTTAGCAGGAATAGAAGATCTACCGAGGCAGGTAAAATAGGAAGCAAATAAGGGTAAAACTCCTAAAGATGAACACCTGCGAGCGTTGCCTAGCAATGCTAGTCGAATCAAAGGGAAAACTAGCTCTGAGACCAAGGCAGATCTGTGCAAGCGGGGCTATCGGTGCGAAGTTGTAAAAGGCGTGAAAGAGGAAGAACAGAGGGAGGTCTCACCGGAGCTTGGCCGGCGACGATGGAGCGGCGGCGAGCGTGCAGGAAGATCCAATCTCCCTGCAATGCTGCAGAGAGAAGAGGCGGCGGCGGCGGCGTCGTCAAAGGTGATGCCGTGCGTCGTCGGGCGTCGGCGTCGGCGGGGAGCAGGTCGGCTGCGGCGGCGATGCTGCTCTTCGGACCGGCGGTGGAGCGCAGGAGGCAGAGTAGCAGGCGAGGAAGGCGAGGAAGACGATGGTGGTGGGGGGTAAAAAGATACGTTTACCCCCGCCGCCCTGTTCATAGCGAAGAGACAGAGTCGTGGGGATCGTGGGAGTGCTCCACTCCCCCGACCGTTTCTGCGGCGAGGCGCCACGTGGCGGCACGGAGTGGGGCGGCGGTTCCTGTAACCGTGCCATGACGCAATGATGGCGAGAAGTAACTGCTGCACTGTGAACCGTCACATCGTGGGTGATCGTTCGAGGTGGCAGGGCAGTTACAAGTTTCGATGCAAAGCCGTCAGACATGGCTTCTCGAGGAAGACTCGTCTATATGTCGGATTAATTGCCCGATGTATATGTTCCGTCCGGAGTACCCTCGGGACCGGCCGGAATAAGTTTTGGAACAGGAACAGAGGCCGGGGTATGTGCAGATGTGCCGGCATATAATATGATCGCCGGGGCATAATGAAGAAAGGTATGTTGAACCTGTCAAGGCTCCACAGTTATGACTGGGGAACCTCGGCAGCTTCGGGGACTAGTGTCGGGGGGATGACCCCCGGTAGGGTCAAGAGACTAGAGAGACACAAGGTCTATGATTGACTTTATGCCGGGTTATCAAGGAAGGGCCTGGCCGGAATATAAGAGCATCGGCTAGGCCGGCATATAATGTGTATCCCGGCTGGTGTCTGGATATGCCGGCATAGCCGGAATACTGATATATGTGTGCCGGCATATACTCAGATATGCCGGCCTAACTATTTGGTGTGTTGTGCAGGAGCAGGGAGGCCGGATTACCCGACCCTCGTAGGTCGTTGGTCCGGCATATAAGTCCTGGGTATGGCCAACGGTCATATCCGGGATGCTTAAGTCAACCAAGGTGTCACATCCCTACAATCAAGGAAGAAAACATCCAAGCATGGTAGCAGAGTAAGATGGCAGGGTGCACAGTGGAGGTTACCTACCCTCACTGTGCACAAGTACGAGCTTACCGCACGGAGGTAAGGCCACAGTTCAAGAGGTACAAGGTACAGGGATATGGCGTCCCATCGAGAGCAATCAGGGGCGAAGTCAAGGGTCTCTGCCATCGCCACCAGCTCCTGTTTGGAGTGTAGCCCTTGTCTTGTGGTCTTGTATGACCGTTGTAACCCTGGCCACCACTATATAAGGTGGCATAGGGAGCCCTGGTAAAGGGTCGGTCCTTGGAAGGTTGGTAGCTGGTAGAGCGTTGGCTGATAGTTGTTGGTTGGTCACTCTGTACTCTTACACTTACCAGTTCATCTTCCTTCTCTAGCAGAGAGCTTGGAAGCACCATTGTGGTGTACTACATCGATCCATATATACACTCAGTAGAGCAGGAGTAGGGGTGTTATCTCCTTACGAGAGCCCCGAACCTGGGTAGATCAGTGTCTCTTTCTGTCGTGCTTTTTAGCTCGTTCCCCTCTCCCGAATCCTCCAGCATCTAGTCGGCCCCCATTTAAGCCATCCTATGGCATATGTTGTTTCACCACGACGACAAAGAGCAACCCGACGCTCATGGAGAATGACTATGAACAGATGAGGCTCAAGTGCGACCCCAACGATGTAGTGAGCAACAGAAAGAGTCTCTGGGGGAAGGAATTACAGTCCAAGAACTTAGGTGTCCACAATCTCGGCTGCGGCGGTTACCGAGGGAAGGACAAGATATGGACGAAGGAGGATGCGGAGATGGAGGCGAAGGGCATCGCGAACCCTTGGCACCGAATTGCAGATCCGCAGGCCAGGAGAGTAATTAGGTCCAAGTACCATTACGACCCGATAAGCAAGCAACTCACCACGGATGAGAAGGTGAAGAGGTTCAAGGAGATTCTGGCAGCTGAAGAAAAGATTTCCGCATCTCAGACCTCCTCATCCCAGGGTTTGACGACGATTGGGTCTAGGTGGGACACCGCTTTGAATAGGGCGGTGAACATGATGAAGGGACGGGAAAAAACAAAACCGCTGACGTTAGCTGGCCGTGTGCTCGACGAAGGCTTGTTCGTAAAATGGTCGGACAAGTATGGCAGGCAACAGAAGGGAAAGAATGCACTCAGTGAGGATGAAGCCCACGAGCTTCACGAACTCAGGGAGAGAGTGGCACAGATTCCGGAGATTGTTGATAAATGTGTGGCCGATAAGGTCAACACGCTTTTCATAGAAAAGATGACCGCCATGATGCCTCTCCTATTTGAAGCGTTTGGGAGTTGGGATGCGGCAGGTCGAGTTGGTCTGCCCCCGATACCCAGTATAATCGGCAGCAACTCGAGCGCCGTAGTGCCAAATGTATTGGTGACACCGGCCGCCAACACCGTCGTGGCGCCCCACGTCGCCGACACCACGGCGCCGGTCACCAACACCGCGGCGCAAGGGCTTAATGCATCGGGAGGTACCGGGCAACGAAGCGGCCCCTCCTTCTCCTGCACGCCGATGTACGTCGGCGTTCCTTCGACAGCAGCGGAGGTCGACGCCGTCAAGGTAACACACTTTTCGCATCGTGTCACGTAATATACACTTGGATAACTAAGCGGCGGTGGCTCAACCTACGTACACTTCTCGTTTTTCGCAGGCCGCGGGCACCGACGTTCCTTGCACTCTCCTACATTACGTCGACGGCGTGTTGAAGGATGTTGCCACGGGTAGTATCATGCAACCGGGAAACAGGTTGTTCCACGGTAGGCCGATGCCACCCAACATGTTGAGGGTCTCATTGGCTCAGACGCTATGGAACTATGACGACGTGATGCCTCCCTTTCAGCCCATGGGAGACGAAGAGGATGAAGTGCCAAAAAGTCCTCAGATAGTGCTTTGGCTATTCAATGCTATGGCCAGAGAATCAGATTCGTCTGGGGGTGGGGAGTACAACTCCACGGATAACACTGCCGGTCATGCCCGGGCCAAGCAGCTATGTGGCAGCCGATCCTAATCATGATATGCAGATGGCACAGGATCCGAACGATGACGATGATGATGAAGTCAACATTGATGCCTTCATCAATACTGCATATTGTGATGACATTGAAGAACCGGCGCCAGGTCCCTCGGAGAAACGACCTACTATCAACAAACGTTTGTCGTTCCATTCTCAGGAGACGCCTCCAGATGTTGTCTGCACGGAGCCTCCATGGCCTGGAAACATTTTCACCCCCAACATGCTCCATAAGTGTGCCGGTGAGCAGATTGTAGTTCCCATGAAGAAAAAGGAAAGGAAAAGGAAGAGCAAGAAGGATACTATGAGCCAGCCAGCACCGATCTGGGCTCAGGATGGGCCACCAAGACCCAAGGGTCTTAACCACATCGTGCATACTATGGGCCAGCCGATGCTGAATGCGCAAATGCTCTAGGCTTGCGGTGCGGATATGCGGAGTCTGCATGACGCTATTCTCTACCTAGAGACGTGCCATCTTGGAGATAATGATTCATCATACCCGCTTTACATGGCCAAGGTGCCAATGGGCAGGGACTTCGTCGAGGATGCACCCGCAGATATTATGCTGCTTCGGTTTGCCGATATCTTCGACGTATTTCACCAGAATCGGCTGTACCAAACCCTCGTCCGCCTATTTTCCCTATGTATGGCGATGCAGGTCATTAGAGACAAGACCCCGGGCATCGCGATAGTGGACCCCTACTACATGCGTGATAGCCAGTTGTCAACATGGGAGGGCCAGAAAGTCGCGTCTGGGTATCTCAGCGTCGTCATGAGGAAAAATATTGGGAAGGACTTGCTCATGGCCTACTTTCCCAAGTAAGTGATCATTGGCTCGCCGCCGTAATGTTTTCTTAGATTTTCATCTCATTCTTTGCCAACATTCTGTTTGAATTGTTCTGCGCAGCGACGAATACTGCACGCTCATCAACATCTCAGTGAGAAATGCGCAATGCGTGTATTTGGACTCAGGCAGTGCAACAAAGAAAAACTACAAGACTATCAAGGTAGTTTTGGATGAAGCTCTTACCAAGTACGCCCGTCTGGGAGGCTTATTGAAGACTAAACGGCTGCTCAAGCAAGGCATGCACACGTTCGGCCATATAACGGCGTTCCCCTATGTCAAGCAGCTTGAGGGCAGCCAGAAGGAGGCCTACTACGCCTTATATCAGATACGGGCGTACGTACACGACCACCATAACTTGACGCTGCCAAATTCACTTAAATCCTGGGCCGAACACTTGGCGTTGATCCAAGATAAGGATCTAAGAGCAGAGTTCTATAGCATCCAGGAGCAGTTTGCGACGATCATCTATCAAGATGTCGTCAGAAAAGGGGGTTTGTTCTACACTGCCGCTATGAAGCCGTCAAATGCTGAAATAGATAAGAGGCTGCTTCTTCAGGGCGACGACAGGCCGTTCTTGCTGGCGGGAGGCGGCATCCGCTTTGTTCCTGATGTTGGCAAGCCAAAATGTTGATTCACTAGTTGTAAACTTAATAAGTACATCCAAACTTGCCTAGCACGGCAAGTTTGGTAGATAATCATTGAACTTAGTTGTGATCGTTGCTATTTGTCATGTCATGTCATGTAATGAACTTAGTTGTGGTGTACTTCATCGATCGTACTGATGTTAATTATGTCATGTGATGTTAATTATATCATTTAATTATGTGATGAACTATTGCTTTCTGTTCTCTAATCTTATTTGTGTCTTGAAGGTAGAGATGCCGTACGTGGTGTACAGGGGTAGGGTTCCTAGAGTTTACGTCCACTGGGAAGATTGCTTGAAGCAAGTCAACATGTTCAAGGGCAATAGCTACAAAGGGTACAAGACCATGGCGGAGGCAGAAGCTAGGTGGAGGAACCACCTACGAGAGGAGAGGAGGACGATCTTCGGCGTCACCACCGCCGTCTTGCTCACCGCGGTGATTGCGGTTATAGTGTACTTCATCGTAGTGTAGGAGACTATCTTATTCATGTAAGATGTGATGATAAACTTGCATACTTGGTCGGTGTCGGTGACTTAGACTACGAATGTGATCGTTTCATTTCAAAACAATGTGATTCATATGCTATGCATGTTTTATGCTATTTATATTGCATTATCCTGTATACCTATTATATTATGTATACTGTACTATATTATATATAAAAACTGTAATCTGGCAGCAGAAATACAATATTTTTGAAAATAAAAAAAATACCCGTAGCGCATGTGTCTAGTGCGCTACGGGTAATATGCTTACCCGTAGCGCATATGTCTGGTGCGCTACGGGTATGCATATTACCCATAGCGCATGTGTCTGGTGCGTTACGGGTAATATGCATACCCATAGCGCACCAGACACATGCGCTACGGGTAAGCATATTACCCGTAGCACACCACACATGCGCTACGGGTATTTTTTTTACCAGTGGCGTGCTACCCGCAGCGCACAGAATATGCGCTATGGGTAGCCATATTAGGTGCGCTGCGGGTAAGCTTTTTTCTAGTAGTGTAATTTGATTCACAAAACAACTTTAACAGGTAATCATAGCATAGCATCATATTTTTCAAAGTATTTAGCATCCTACCAAGTGGGGTTTGGGGTTGGCTACACACTACTAGGATCTAGCACTTTATAAACATTTGAATATTCACCTATCATGCATACTACTGAAAAACACTAATGCATAATAAAAGTAGGTGAAAGATATGTGTGTCACTTGCCTTTTTGATGTCCAAGATCTTTCAGTCATCTCAACTAAGTATGAAGCACTCCACACAAAGCTATAACACATAAACAACACAACATAAACACACCATACAATCATAACTCAAACTGAACAAACAATTATAAAGGTTTGTTTAACCTTTTAAACTTATTGAGATGTGATGTTTAAGGAAGGATTGGGTAATGGAACAATGAGTTGCAAGATTGGAACATTGAGAATTTTAGTTGAAAAGAAGATCTATATGGTTAAAGAGAATTGAACTAGGCAATTTCAACTAATGAGATCTTTATGCTTTATTAAAGCATGAGTAGGAGTTGGACAAGATTCAAGTGATCTAGATCTTTGAAGTGTTGGTTGGTGCAACATTAATACTATAGAATAAGTGTGACAACAAATATTCTTAAATAGTAAGAACTACACTTTGGATTAGTTAGGGACCTATGAACCATTGAGTTACTCAAATAATTCATTTGCAAAGTGAGCAGTTCAATTTAAGAACTAAGATAAAAGGGCAATGATTGGGGTAGTTGTGAAAGATAGTTGAGAGCATGGTCCAAGATAACATTAATCAACTTGGAGTGAGCCCAATTCTTATGATGGTAGAACTAACATTATGCCATACTAGCAAGGTAAAAAATTAAGATAGGTGATTCACATTTCACACTTTTAGGGCAATGTGGTTTGGATCTTGTGTGAGTTGGACTACCAAGACTTAGATAAACATGAAAAGAAATTCAAGATGGTGTTCAGATGATATTAGAGAAAATTGTAGTGATAGGGTTTACTAGTGTTGGAAGAGGCTATGCTGGAATTTTAAAGATTTAATTTTATAATGGAACTACTGAAATTCCCATCTTTAAATTTGAATAATTGAGAAGTAACTCTAGAAAATATGAGAGTGATATTACTGATTATCTTGCAGTAAAACAAGGTCACTGCAATTGGAATCATCCTAAAATGATTTTTAGAATTTAAACTATGCTCAAAATAGTGATTTGCTTAGATTTGATTGTACAAAGTGTGTGCATATTTCAATTTTGAAATTTTTTGATTCTATGATGTTCTACAGATTCATAGGATTCCAGGGACTACAAATTTGTAATTTTTGGAGACTTGAAGCAAAAGATATGAATTAAATAAACTAACATATAGGTTTGACTCAATTTAAATATGAATTCAAATTGAGTACTGAAACTATGATATTTTATTGCACTAATGGATTCTACATGTTACAAGGTTTCCAATGATATATTATTTGCAAATTTTCGAGTTACAGAACGAAAGATATGAATTTCTAAAGATTTGACACAAAATCAGGTTTAAATTCTAATTCGAATCGAGTTTAAATCTGGGACAGACACGTGGCGCTATCCTATTCGCTGGTATCGATTCGGACGGATCGTGATCATGGTGCATTGGATCTAAGTCAGATCAGACGCATCATATTGAACCGTACCGGTTCACTTAAGTGATCTATCAGCGCCACTGAATCAAGATCTAACGGTGGAGATTTAAAGAGAGATGGGACAGTTGACCTGGCTAGGGTTCTGGCGAGATCCCGACGAGGTGCGTGCAGGTGGTGGTCTCCGGCGTTGCTCCGGTGATCCTTGGTCGACAGCGAAGGTACTACGGTGTTCAGCGGAGTGAGGCGACCTCGGGTGCGTGAACGAGGTCATCGATTGCTTCCAGTATCGACGAGGTAGCACGGCTGGAGCTCCGCGCGGCGTCGGTGACCTTCGGGTGGTGATGTTGTGCTCGTTTTACTGTGGGATTGAGCGAGATAATGGTGTCAGTGGATGCGCCAGAGGAGAAGAAGAAGATTGAGAGAAGAGAGGGGAGCTCGGGCTCACCGAAGTGGTCGGAATCGAGCGGTGAAGTCTGCAGACACGGCGGACTCCGACGAGGAAATTCGCGCAGCCTGGTGGTGTTCCGATGTGATTGATGGAGGGAGATTGGAGGGGGCGTCGAGGGGGTTTTATAGCCGCTCTGGCTTGGCGAGGGGGTTAGGGTTTAGGGAAAATCGGATGATCGTGCGCGACGCCATGTTCGGGTCGGTCTCTTGCTCGAGGTAGGGGATGACTGACATGTGGGGTAGGAGCGTCAGCGAGGTGAGGGAGAGATCTGACGTGTGGGGCCTGGGTGTTAGCAGCGGGGAGAGAGGGGGAGCGTACCGGTTCGGGGTCTGGGCGTAGTTGGGCTGGCCTGGCCATCTCGTCCTGGGCCGATTTGGTTCCCGGGGCCCTTTTCTTTTTCTTTATTCCTTTTCCATTTCTTTTTCTGTTTTTCTGATTTGTTTTATATCTTTTGCATATTTGCTTTAATTTGATCCCAACAAATTCCTAAAATCTTCTAACATGTAGCATAGAGCAATCAAGCCAGTAAGTAACAAGTTTTCAAAACCAAACATAGTTTTTAAATAAAACTTCATAGGTTAGTAGAGAGATTTTGCTTGCATACATAAAATACAAACTAGGGTTTAAGAAATAAACCCTTTTAGAAGTAGTTGAAAATACTTTATAAAATGGTAATTGAAAATCATTCTCAATCATGGTTTTGATATAAGCAAACTTTTAGTAAATAAAACACATTTGTGATTCAATCCTTTGCAATCTAGCTTGCATAGGTTTGAATAAAAGAAGAAAACAATATTTTGATATCTGGTTTTTCTCAAGGAAGATCTTCAAGAATTTTTGAAAGTTTGAGATAGTTTTCTAATAAAGTCTTTAAATAAACTTAAAAGTTTTTAAATCCTTGTAAATTTTCAATCCATGCATAACAAACAAAAGCAAAAAAATTCCCCCTAAAATTTGTTTAAATCTTGGGATGTTACAACTTGGTGGTTCCAACATTTTAACCGTAATTGATTTTTCTGTTGCTTTAATCCTTGCATGTGTAGGTTTGAAAATAATCAAGTTGAGAAGATCCAGATAAGAAGACTAGAAATAGTTAGCTAGATAGGTTTAGTCTAGGGTATGTGGTAATTTGTATTAGGTTACTTTCTGTCATATTTATCTTTCAATTCTTTGCCCAATAAATCATGTGAAAATACTATTGAGTTAGGAAATGAAATAATCTATCTTGTGAGATTCTTCTCATGATTTATGGAATTTCATCCAATTTATTATAAATTTATGCATTTGAATTCAAGTTTGAATTAGTCAAACCTCCAATTGGAATTCAAATGTGCATTTGTGATTCCTTGTAATGATAAATCCATTACAAAGTGTGTCATTACACTAGAGTCAAAGAATCTTTTATTTTGTTTTGTTTAGAATTTTGAATTCCCCCAAATTTTTAAATGAGCAAACATCATGTACAATTTGGAACTCTATTCAGCAGATGATCTAACTCTAAACCTCTGAATATGAGCACCCTAAATTTACCTTCTCTAGAAAAATGCATGAAAATTTCCATAGTTTTGGATCCATGTGCACATATTATGAATCTACCCTTTTCTCGTCCCTATTCACTAGGTTTTTACACAATCTCTTTTTCTCGTTACAATTATATTATCGATGTCCTGTGATCTATATCACATAGTGTCTGCGCATACATTAAGATGACATTGCAATACCTAGAGGACCTAGGACATATCTCTCCATTGCCAGGAGGAGCAAACCTCAATCTCCAATTATCATGTAATCGGACACCTTTTCCAAGATATCTGACTTCCCCCTTTTTTATTACCCTCTTACGGTGTAACGTCTAACAAACGCCAAGGCATATCTTTTAAAGAGGACAATACATTCACACGGTTCTAAGCATTATATAGTTAGAAAAGGCACTTAAGATATGCTACCAACAATGATGAATCTGTCTTGTAGCATATTAGGTTACTTGAGTCGATTCAGTATGATTGTTCAACCAAACAATCTACCCTGACTATTGACAGTATCCTTTTACAATTACGATGCTAATGATAAGAAAAAATCGATCATCAAACAGTAAACGAGCTAGTCATTTAGAGGCAGTGACTAGGAACTCTTGTTTGTTTATCTCTCTACACGTTCATGCAGTTTTTCTCTGAATCCCATATTCGAGAACCACAACAGTTTTTTTGGAAATGGAGGGCATAGCCCTAGCCTCTGCATCCAAAGGATGCACACAACAACAAAGGCCTTACAAAAGAAATACACTGATCAAACCGAAGCCGCCGCCATAGCGAAAGATCGCTAAACCTACAAACTGATGAAGGGGGTGCCTACGAACAAGGCCCTATGCCCCAACAACACACTGAAGCGCCTCATCAAAAGAACCAAAGGCTTCAACTAACTGCCCCATGACAAGCTAGTAGCACTACCGGTCCAACAAACTCTGTTGCCACCTCCGTCTTCCGCAAACCCATCTTCAAGAGGGATCAACACACCGAGCTTGCCCGGCCTGCTGTCAGTGCCACCACGAGGCCAGACGGCTCCTCTGCCCTGCGCCTGTAAATCATCACGCAACCGCCGTCAAGACCATGCTTCTCCACACCGCTGAGACTTGCCATTGTCGATGCGCTCAGAGTCACACCGCTCCACCTTAGAACCACCTCCGGGCAGCGTCTACTCCAAAATAATGTCTTCAACAAGAGAACGGCGCCGAGCGTCGTCATCTTCCGATCCAGAAGTACCAGATCTGGGGTTTCCCCCAGAGTAGCCCAAGTGAGGTGAACGCTGCATTGACGATGCCTTCAACAAGGAAGAGATGGCGAGGCATCATTATCGTCCACCATGACCAAAGTTTGGCCCAGTTTTCACCTGCAACTAGTCCTCACCGGTGTTGAATATATTCCAGATCAAAATCCGATGGTCTAGCCACAAAACACCGGCCGACCACCTCTAGCAGAGGAAATAGCCACCACCACCATGCCTAGGGCCGAAGCCCCAGACGGCCTCGTGTTGTGGGAAGATCCCAGGCAGACGCGAAGACCACGTCGGAGCCCAGATGATGTCGAGGAGGAAGATCAGGACGCAACCCATCCGAGCCCAGATCGGGCTTGCCTTCACCACCGCTGCCACCACCACCGGACACCACTGCCATACACCAGATCCTGACCATCGTCCTCCCCACCACCACCAGTGGAAACGGCCATGGCTGCCGTCGTCGTCTGCCGTACGCCAAGCCGAGGGAGGCCCCACCGCTGCCGCGCCACCAGGGCTTTGCCCGGCGACGCTTATGGCAGCGACAGCGGGAGGGGAGATGCCCTAGGAGGAGCTGAGGAGGGGAGGGGGCTGGGCTCCTTGGGGCGGCGCAGCGCCACCGCCCTGGAGAGAGAGGAGGGTCGGGAGAGGATGCCTTGAACCAAAACAGTTATATCATAAAAACAAACATGGAGTTATTGCAATAATAACTTTAATTATTATTTCCTCTAATATAAAACTCCTTCACCACTTGCGCAGGGGTTTGAGGATCTACGCAGTGTCATGTTTGAAAAGCGGGATCTTATAATTATTCATAATAAATTTATGAAAAAAATGAACATCACATATATATTTTCAGAGAAATACAAGAATAATTACTTACTCCAATCAAACTCTTTTTTTGATTGAATGGAGTATTTTGCTTTCAGGAAGTCTAGTAAACGGTCGATTAATACCCCCAAGTATTTGGTTGCGAGCAAGGCTGTCTTTGTCGAACAATTCTCATCAGGTTTTGGCGTCTTTGAAATAGACCCTCAGGTGCTCCTTTATCAGTACGACACCAACTTCTCACAGGGGGTGGGGACCATTGGCCTCCTTGAATTTGCCGCCTCTCTGGTGGACTCTACCCAGCTTGAGCTGGTTGTGAAGGGGAACATGTGACTCAAGGAGCATGGGGATGGAGGTCGTGCCACCTTCTACCACGCGCTCCCCTAGGGTGGTGTGCTACACCCGCTCGCTAGGCTCTACTCCCACGTCGCCTCGCGAGTCCCCACAGCTAGTCCCTGTGACCCTCTCGCCGCACGTCCTAGAGCCAGCCGTGGTCGTCCCCAACACTCCCGTGGCTGGTGCCAAGACTCATGTTGTACGCGGAACTCGACCCTCTCAGCCCCCCACTACATTACATGGCTTGCCTGCTCCACGGAGGGATTGACAGGGACTGAGCCGATCGTGGCCAACAGGCAGCTCAGCGGGCTGCAGCCCGCAACCTAGACCGAGGTAATTTCGGCCCCTCGCCCCCTCCTCCTTCTCCTTTGGGCTCTAGGTTCTCAGTTCTTGATGAGTTTCCGCTGGAGCACTTGTCTCAGGTTGCTTTGGACAGTGGTGTGGTTTTTCGCGGTTAGCGGGGACCACAGTTGGCCCAGATTGTTGTGATTAAAGCGAGAGAGATCTATGAGGGGACCTAATAACCCCCAAGTATAGGGGATCGTGTGGAGACTTTTCGATAAGTAAGAGTGTCGAACCCAACGAGAAGCTAAAGGTAGGATAAACGTTCTCTCAAGTTCTATCAACCGCTGATACAACTCTACGCACACTAAACGTTTGCATCATCTAGGAAATAAAACTAGTGCAACAATATGGGTATGAGAGATAGCTTTGCAAGATAATAAATACAAGAAAGTAATTGTTAGTGCTGTAGCAATAAAATATACTAAGTAACCATAAACTAACAATACCATGAGTGTGGAAAAGTGGTGGTAATAGTGGTGGCTTTGTCTAAGTTTAATTAGTGAATAAATCGGGTTCACTGTCTTCGATGCAGTTTTCTATGTGGGAGAGGCTAAATATACATGCACTTCACTACTTGGAACTACAATTACTATATGATTGGATTGTTAGCAAGCATCCACAAATACTAACAATGCATTAAGGTTTCCCCAACCATAGCCTTAATTTAATGGTCCTCTTACTCCCATACGTGCAACGTTCCAGTTCGCGTCCTCAGGTTTCTGTCATTCCGGCAGAACTACCCCCTTCCTTTTGCACATACTACTAACCCTAAGATGTTTAATCCATGTGCGCATAAATATAATGGATACCAACGGACAGTACCATATCAACATACAACTCTAATGAACCAAAGACATTCAACAAATCAATCTAAGAACAAATAAACTATGCAAACATGACATAGATCATAGGATAAATATTATAGCATCAAACACCACGTTTACATAGGATGGTATAGAGGTGTGTGGGAGGATGAACCACCGCATAATAGGAGGAGTTGGTGATGGAGATAGCGGTGAAGATGGCGGAGATGAGCAGCGAGGGGCGCGAGCGGCACCGGCGCCGGCGCGGGGGACTCCCCCGCCGCCGGCATCATGGGGGAGCGCAGCCCCTTAGCCCCCTTCCTTCATGGCTTCATGGGAGCTCTCCCCCATGGAGATGGGATCCATGGGGGAGGCGAAAACGTGGCTCTGGTGGCTGCAAATTCGTGGGTGGAGGTGTCTCCCACGAGCTAGGGTTTCTCCCTTTATATAGTCTCTCGGATTCCCGTCTCCCCATCTTAGGCCGCACTAGATCGGGCCTAACTCGGCTGTCCGGAGTCGGAATCAGGTGAATTTTATATCCAGAACGTTTGACGTGAAATTCCCTACAACTTTGTAGGTGAAGAGTTTTCCGTTTGACGTTGTCTTTAACCTGTAACGTGACCATCTTCGAAAAGAGTTCTGGCACAGATTTCTGGAAAGTCCCAATTTGAGTCCAACAAGGTTTCCACTTGTATTCTTGGTAATTCCTACACATCAAAGTGTAAAACAAGAACATTGTGTACTTTTGCAACTATTAGTAGGTTAGTCCAAATAAATCATAAAAGTGCCATAAAGTATAGACAAAACATATAGCAGTTGGTGTAAAATAATCATGGAGCATCAAAAAATTATAGATACGTTTGCAACGTATCAACATCCCCAAGCTTAACTCCTGCTCGTCCTCGAGTAGGTAAGTGATAACAAAAGAATAATTTTTGAGGTGACATGCACCATTACAATCTTTATTATCTAAGTAAAGCATTGAGTGCTGGGATCAAAGAACTTAAAACATGGGCATAAGAGACATAATCTTGACAATAAAAACTTAGCAACCATGTTATAACATGAAAAGAAACACAAATGAAAGATCATGAATAATGAAACAATGAAAGTCAAACGTGTATTCAAATCATATGGAAAAACATAACAAGTGGTTTTCAGCTTGTCCTTCATGGAATAGCAAAACATAAATACATAGGACACCTTCAAGTTTAAAAGGGCGACTAAATACAAATAATTTAAGAACAAGTGAAACCATAATCATAAATCAATCAATGATAAACTTTGGGACTATGCACATTAAACTCAGAATGGCAACTATGCTCTCTTAGATGGTGCATAAAGGTAGAAGGTGGAGACTCAACATAAAAGTAAAGAAAGGCCCTTCGCAGACTAGGTTTTGAGAGGCAGTCATTAAACATGTGCTAGAGCTTTTCATTTGTAAAACAGAGAGATAAAAACTAGGTTTTGAGAGGTGGTTGTCTTTGTCAACGACTAGCAATGGGGTTCTTACTATCTTCCATACAAAAAGTAAGCAAGTTTTTGAGAGAGGGATTGGCACTTTGGTGCTCTTTTATAAAGCTTGGCACTCCTTCCCACTCTTTTTCCTTTCACAAACCATGGCTAACCGATTCCATCGGGTGCCCACCAACATTCACATACCATGGAGGAGTGCCTTTTTTCTTTCTTTTTTCTCTTTTTCTTTTCTTTTTGGAATAAGACAATATGAAAGATAGCAAATCCGACCACTACGTCCCCATGAGCTAAAAATAGTGTCACAAAACGAGAAGTGTTTTGAAGGTTTTCTGAAAGGTAGCACATGAAAATTTACTTGGAATGGCTTGCAAATACCATGCATAGGAATTTATAGTGGACACATTGGAATAACTTGGTTTTTGAGAGTTGGATGCACGAGTAGAGCTCATACTCAGTACAAAGTGAGGGCTAGCAAAAGACTGGGAGCGACCAACTAAGAGAGCAATAACGGCCATAATCATGCATAGCGACAAAACATCATTAAGAGAAGCATAAAATGGCATCACAAGTCAAAAACCAAATGATCATAGAGGCTTATGGCGACTTTGTAAGAGTCAAACATGTTATAAGCATGCGCCAAGTCAACCCAAATAAAGCATCAAAGGAGAAAACCAAATAAATGCTTCCACATAATAAGAACAACGCATGATTTTTTCAAATGCTCATTAAGCAATCTCAGTCATTTGAGACAAGTCATGCTACAGCAAAAATCACTAAGCATACTATCAAAACGACATCAAGCATGGCATGAAAAAGTCTAAGCCGCAGTCTAAACAAGCTCCTTTTTGTACCACTTTTTTGCATGAAACTTTTTCTCTGTTCCAACACCATTTGAAACTATTTGAAACAACTCTTTTGATGAATACCAACATAGACCAGAGGTCCAAATACACCTTGATGCAAAGATATAACAAGATCTGAACAAAAATCAAGGCGAAAAACAAAAGCTAAACGCAGTTCTAGAAAAAGAGAACACTCGTTGAATGATAAGAGTGAAAACTAGAGTGTTCTTGGCAAATGAAAAGCAAGTACATCTCCTCCAAAAGAAATTTGTTGGCGTCCAACCATTTATTGCAGCAAACAAAACAAAACAAAACTGAAAGCAAAATGTAAAGACGCTCCAAGAAAAACGCATAGTGCATGAAGCAATAAAAATATAGTGTGTTGAAAGGTGACCTGATTTTTGCCGATGAAGAAGGGGTGCCTCGGGGGCATCCCGGAGCTTTGACGCTTGTACCTCTTGGATATTTTTCTTGGGGTGACATGGGCATCCCCAAGCTTGAGCTTTTGACCATTCTTCATCTCATCTCATCATTCTCCAATCCCTACACTTGAAAACTTCCTTCATACAAAAGTTAACACAATTCTATTAGCAACGTTAGCATAAGCATATTAGTAGATCAACCCTTTTTGGTTCAGGTTTTAACTCAAAAACACCACATATTAAGCATATAATACTGTAGCAACTTCCTCAAAAGCTCCGTGATCAAAAGAACTAAAAAAGAAAGCGATCGAGAGGCAAACACAAATAGTGGCAGATTTCTGTCAAAACTAAACAGCTGACAAAGATCGATTTTTTCGAGGACCTTCTGTTGCTCAAATCGAAAAGTGTAAAACTAATGAAAGTTTGGATATAACCTGGGCATATGCAAAAGAAATCGCAGGTCAAAAAGATTTTCTGAGAATTTTCACAAATTTTTACGGTGCAACACCGAAATCTGTTTCAGGACAGCAACTTCCCCAAATCTTACCTCCCTCAAATTAGAGGTTCTTCTTGGCACAAAAATGAAATAAAAATGATAAGGAGAGGTAATTACAGTATTAATAACTTCCAAGACTCAAATAAAAGAAAAATTACTAGAATAAAACATGGGTTATCTCCCAAGAGTGCTTTTCTTTAACGCCCTTGAGCTAGGCGCAGAATAGAGAACCAAACAAAGAAGCAAAACAAAAGGAACTATTTTTGTTGTTTTCAATTTATAAGTGAAAGTAAAGAAGCAATAAAAACAAAATAAAGAGCCTAATAAAATTAAAGAAGATAAAACCAAGACATATAAAATCAATTATAATATAAGTTAACACAATACATATCATGTGGATGCGTAATATAGAGTATGAAGGAGACAACCTCATGTTAGTTGATGAATAGGGGGATGACTCGGGCATCCCCAAGCTTAGATGATTGTATCTTCTTGGACATGTTCTTGGGATGCACCTAAAACTCCCCAAGCTTGAGCTCTTGTGTCTTCTTGTTCATCTCATATCACCATATTGATTAGAACTTGTAAGCTACATCCACATAAAACTTCACAAAACTCATTAGTAGGGTTAGTACTCATTAAGTAAAATCCACTCATGTTCAAGCATTGATAAGTTTCATAATCTAAACTCAACATTAGCCACTATATATACTAAGGTATTCATGATTTCCGCCGTCCGTCGAAAAACTAATGAAACTAATAACACCAAGTACAATCTTGAATAAACTAAGAAATCTGTCAAAACTGAATAGTCTGTAAAGATGACACTCAACGAGATAGTTAGATAGCTCAAATCGAAAAACTCCAAACTAAATAAAGACAGATCATAATCTCAGGTTTATGCACAAAAAATTTCAGATGAAAACACTATTCTGAGATTTTTCATGATTTTTTATAGTGAAGCACAGAAATCTGTCGAAACAGAACAGTCGGTGAAAATCGATTTTTTTTTAGACAGCTACGTAACTCAAATCATAAAAAGTTAGTCTAATGAAAGAAATATAATAAGCATTACTTTGTACTCAAGAAATTTCAGGTCAATATCACGTTCTGGTGATTTTAAACATTTTATACGGTGAAGCACAGAAAATCTGTTTTTGGACAGCAAAGCAAAACTATCAACTTCCAAGTAACTAGGAACTACAATTATCACTTTACTTTTATGGTACAAAGGAATATGTACAATATATACAATATACACAATATGTACAAGTTTTTAACTGAAAAGCTTCCATGGAAAGATTTGTTTTGGTTTGATAGGCATGAACACAAGTGTTCAAGGTCGATCCCCACTTAACCATTACTCATCTTTCCAATCACTTTCCTTTTTGAAAACGTTTTTAGGTAACAAGTACAACTAATTTTTTTTGTAATTCGCATTCCCTATCCATACTAAGATAGAGAACAACTTAAAACTGCAAATAAAAACTACTTAGAGATAAAGCAAACAAGTGCACACAAGAATATTCACCCACACGCTATTGCTCCCCGGCAACGGCGCCAGAAAAGGTCTTGATAACCCACAAGTATAGGGGATCGTGTGTAGCCTTTTCGATAAGTAAGAGTGTCGAACCCAACGAGGAGCTAAAGGTAGGATAAATGTTCTCTCAAGTTCTATCAACCGCTGATACAACTCTACGAACACTAAATGTTTGCATCATCTAGGAAATAAAACTAGTGCAACAATACGGGTATGAGAGATAACTTTGCAAGATAATAAATAGAAGAAAGTAATTATTAGTGCTGCAGCAATAAAATATACTAAGTAACCATAAACTAATAGTACCATGAGTGTGGAAAAGTGGTGGTAATAGCGGTGTCTTTGTCTAAGTTCAATTAGTAAATAAATCGGGTTCACTGTCTTCGATGCAGTTTTCTATGTGGGAGAGGCTAAATATACATGCACTTCACTACTTGGAACTACAAGTACTATATAATTGGATTGTTAGCAAACATCCACAAATACTAACAATGCATTAAGGTTTCCCCAACCATAGCCTTAAGTTAATGATCCTCTTACACCCATATGTGCAACGTTCCAGTTCACGTCCTCAGGTTTCTGTCACTTTGGCAGAACTACCCCCTTCCTTTTGCACATACTACTAACCCTAAGATGTTTAATCCATGTGCGCATAAATATAATGGACACCAAAGGACAGTACCATGTCAATATACAACTCTAATGAAACAAAGACATTCAACAAATCAATCTAAGAACAAATAAACTATGCAAATATGACATAAATTATAGGATAAATATTATAGCATCAAACACCATGTTTACATAGGACGGTACAGAGGTGTGTGGGAGGATGAACCACTGCATATTAGGAGGAGTTGGTGATGGAGATAGCGGTAAAGATGGCGGAGATAAGCAGCAAGGGGCGCGGGCAGCGGCGGCGGCGGCGCGTGGGACTCCCCCGCCGCCGGCATCATGGGGGAGCACCGCCCCTTAGCCCCCTTCCTTCATGGCTTCATGGGAGCCCTCCCCCATGGAGATGGGATCCATGGGGGAGGCAAAAACGTGGCTCTGATGGCTGCAAATTCGTGGGTGGAGGTGTCTTCCATGAGCTAGGGTTCCTCCCTTTATATAGTCGCTCGGATTCCCGTCTCCCCATCTTAGGCCGTACTAGATCGGGCCTAACTCGGCCGTCCAGATTCGGAATTAGGTGAATTTTATGTCCAAAACGTTTGCCGTGAAATTCCCTACAACTTTGTAGTTGAAGAGTTTTCCGTTTGACGCTGTCTTCAACCCATAACGTGACCATCTTCGAAAAGAGTTCTGGCATGGATTTCTGGAAAGTCCCAATTTGACTCCAACAAGGTTCCACTTGTATTCTTGGTAATTCCTACACATCAAAGTGTAAAACAAGAACATTGTGCACTTTTGCAACTATTAGTAGGTTAGTCAAAATAAATCATAAAAGTGCCACAAAGTATATACAAAACATATAGCAGTTGGTGTAAAACAATCATGGAGCCTCAAAAATTATAGAAACGTATCAGGACCCTTGCATCGGCTCGCGCTCAGGCGGAGTGTGAGCGAGCGGATCCCTCAAGGCCTGCTAGATCTGGGCAATCAACGCCTGGATCTAGGGAAGGCGGATCTCTGACGCTAGGCGCTGAGGAGGCTATCCACATGACCCCCTAGGCAAGGGGGATGCGAGGGATCCCTCCGAAGGCGATGTCCAGGTCCTCAATCTCTAGTAGGGCCTGATCCATCCCTCATAAGGGGACAACCCCCATGAGTGTTATCCAGTGAGTATCAAATCACTCATTTGGAACCTCAGGGGGTCGGGGAAGAGGGCCGATGACGCCAGCTCAAGGAATACATGCGCCAGGAAGATGTAAACATTGTGGGCCTTCAAGAAACAATCAAGCGGAACTTTCTCCTCGCAGAGCTACATGGACTTAGTCGATATAAGTTTGCATGGAATTGGTTGCCGGCCTCTAGACACTCGGGAGGTATCCTCCTAGGTGTCAAGGAGGAAACCTTCGAGGTAGAGGATATGGACTGCGGGGAGTTCTTTATGAGTATGTCACTCACCCATAAACATTCTAACCTCCAATGGGAGGTTATTATTGTCTATGGACCCGCGGACCATAGGGGGTCATTGGCATTCTTTGCTGAACTCAAAGCGAAGGTGGAGCGTACCCCCATCCCTGTCGTCGTGGCAGTTGATTTCAACTTGATTCACACGCCAGTTGACAAGAGCTCAGCCATCTTGGATATCCCTAGGATGCGGATGTTCAATGATTGCGTCGCGGATCTTGCGCTTAGGCGAGATATACTTGGACTAATAAGCAAGTGGATGCAGTTTGGAGTGTTCTAGATCGTGCCTTTGTGTTGGTGGAGTGGGAGGTTGCCTTCCCACTCTGCACATTAAGGGCTCTTACCAGGATTGGCTTGGACCATACTCCCCTCCTAATCTCGTTTGGAGGGGGCTCTCCGTGGAGGTTGAACCGCTTCAATATTGAGAATTTTTGGCACTCTCAGACGGGATTCATGGAAGCGGTACAATCTAAGTGGGTAGCAGCAGCGACTTCCCCCCCTCACGTGTTGTGTGAAGTGGATGTCTGGCACCACCGTGCCAAGATGATCCGCCAATTCATGCACGGTTGGGGTGCCAATCTTGTTGCTGCCCTTCGTCTGTAGAAGGGCAATATCCTTAGTGAGATCCAGACTCTGGATCTTGTGTCAGACTCAGTGGGTCTTACTGCTGAGGAATGGACACATATATACGCCCTGGAGACCTCCCTTATGGAGATCTACAAGGGTGAAGAGTCGTTCTGGCGGCAAAGGAGTCGCCAGAATTGGATCTTGAAGGGAAATGCAGATACTGCGTACTTCCATGCCGTTGCCAATGGTCGTTTTGTAGAAAATGCTCCATTCCATGTTTGTGGGATAACGACCGTTTGTTGGAGGATAATAGTGATATTTCCACGCACACTTATTCCTTTTATAAGGAACTTTTCAAGGCGGCACCTCGCTCTGGGGTGGCATTAGTAGTCGACTTCTGGCCCCTTGAGGCTAGGGTCACTGATGACAAGAATGCGGAACTCACCCTCCCATTCTTGCCTGAGGAGATCGCTCATGCAGTGAGAGATATGAAGGCTAATTCAGCCCCCGGTCCGAATGGCCTTCCAGTTTCTTTCTTCCAGACTTTCTGGGAGAAGCTTCAAGCGGTGATCATGCCAATGTTCCAGGAGTTCTATACTAGAACTCGGGTCACGTCCCGCTTGAACTTTGGCGTGATTAGGCTGATCCCCAAAGTAATGGGGCCACGGTTATCCGCCAATTTAGGCTGATCACGGTGATCAACGTCATCCAGCGAATCTTTGCTAAGGTCCGTGCTTCTAGGATTGCCCCGGTTATGGAACGCTTGACTCACCCCTATCAGTATGCCTTTCTCAAAGGGCGATATATTCATGATGGGGTGTTGGCGCTCCATGAGATAATCCATGAAGTCAACACTCGGTGCCATAAAGGGGTCTTCTTGAAGTTGGACTTCCAAAAAGCATATGATCGCTTGGATTGGCATTTCCTGCGCTCCAACGGCGGGGATTAGATAATCGCTTGATCACGTGGGTCATGCAGTTTGTCATGAGTAGTAGCACATTGATCAACGCTAATGGGGAGGTGGGCCCCTATTTTAGGTCGTCATGCAGAGCAAGACAGGGGGACCCTATCTCCCCCATGCTCTTTTACTCTGCAGTGGATGCCCTTGCGGAGATCTTAGAGAAAGGTAAGATCGTCGGCCACATCTTTGGTGTGGTAGGGCATCTTATCCCTGGGGGTGGGGTAACCCATCTCTACTGTGCTGATGACACCATGATCATGGTGGAGGGTTCGGATATGGACATCATTAATCTCAAATTCCTTCTTCTGTGCTTCGAGGAGATGTCGGGACTCAGAATTAACTTTGATAAAAGCAACATGGTGATTCTCGGGTACTCTCCGGAGGATCAGCAGAGGATAGCCGACAATCTAAATTGTAGGCTATCCTCCTTACCCATCACCTACCTAGGGATGCCGATCCGAGATACGAGGATTCTCATCAAGGATATTGACCCATTGGTAGGGCGAGTTAGGACGAAGGCTGAGCCATGGCGTGGGAGATTCACATCTAAGGGTAGCAAGTCTGTTCTCATCGATTCTTGCCTATCCAGCCTACCTATGATTATGGGCTATACTTACTATCTGAGGGAGTGCATGGCACCTTTGATAAGGAACTATCACGCTTCTTCTGGCAGGATATGAATGGCCACCAAAAATATCACATGGTAAAATGGGCGGATATCTGTGCCCCCAAGGAGCATGAGGGCATAAGCATCTTACCATCACACCGCTTTAATAAGGCATTGATGCTTAAATGGGTGTGACATATCCTTAGGGATGAGGGGGGGGGTTCTATGGCTACGATTGATCAAGGCCAAATAAGGCCGCCCCCTCTTGGCATGTGATCATCGCGAGGGTTCCCAGTTTTGGCGCACCATCCAGGATCTCAAGCAGGAGATCCGTTTAGGGATCTCCTTCTCCATTGGCAATGGAGAAGGCACCCTATTCTGGCTCGACCCATGAATGGGAGAGCAACCCCTGTGGGTGGGATATCCTAGTCTATCTGTGATTTGCTCAGACCCTATGCTACTAGTAGCCTCTACTGCGCATGAGGGGACATGGAACATTGCATTCCATAGAACCTTTGGCAGGGAGGAGGCCGCCGCATGGGTTCAGCTTAGATCTAGACTTCCCCCTCCCTCTGTACGTCTATGGATAGTGTTGCTTGGAGATTGACCCCTTCAGGGATCTTCTTGGTTAGTTTAGCTTATAGGGCCCTATTTAGAGGGCCCTCCTTACCTTGGACGACACCACTGTGGAAGGCTCCCCTACCCCTAAAAACAAAGATCTTTGTATGGCAAATGCTACGAGATCGTTTGCCTTCAGGGGCCGAGGTGGCCAAGAGACATGAGCCGGGGGACGGGTTGTGTCCATTATGCGGGATCCCCAAGTCGGGAACCCACATAATGTTCACCTGTCCCGCAGCCCGGTTTCTATGAAGCTTTGTCCAGGAGGCCTTGGGTCCTGCATGGCAGGCCCGGGACCTTGGCGAGTTCCTAGAAACCCAGGCGAACCGGACTGGGACGAGGCGCCGCCTCTTTTGGTTTATGTTCGCCGCGATGTCCTAGACCTTACGGATTACACATAATAAGATGGTTATTGAGAAAGACATTCCCTCGATCGTGCCTCTGACTCGGTGTTCAAAATGTTGTCTTTCTTGCAGCTATGGTACCCGTTATGTAGACAGCGAGACAGGGAGCGGGTGGATGGCATGCTACGGGCCCTGCAGGAGGCAGCCCGCCATCTCACCATGCCGCCGGACTGATGAGTGTCGCCACATCTTGGGATAACTTGTCTTTTTGTTTTATGTTGGGCATATTTATGTTGTTGCCCGACAATTTTGATTTCTCGTACTATAACTTGTTGGTGAACGTTGTATGGATATTGTTGTTTTATTTATAAAGCGGGGCGAAAACGTGTTTTAAGGAAATCATTTATTTTCTCAATCACTAAGAAATTATAAAATCGCTGAAGTTCTGGGCTTGTATATGATTAGGCGCACGCGGGCGGCGGGTTCTCCAAACATTCGCCGGCGAGTAAAATATGCGAGAAAAACTCCACGTATATATTGGCAATGACGGAGAAATATCACAAGGCCCAAGACAACCGGACAACAGTAAGTACACAAGAGTACATGACAGACGTGGGCGTGGCCATGCTTACTCCATCGGCACCGGGGCACGGGGGACGGCGATCACCAACAAATCAGACCTCAGGCGCGCGGTGATTCCGGCAGCCTCCGTCATGTCCGTCTCCGCGGGGACCATCCCCTCCGGCAGATCCCAGTCGAAGTGGAACAGCAGCGCCGCAAGCGCGAGCTCAATGTGCGCCAGACCGAACGCCATGCCGGGGCACATCCTCCTGCCGGCGCCGAACGGCACGAACTCGAAGTCCGTCCCCTTGAAGTCCCTGCCAGCGCTGCCTTGCTCCTCGAACCTCTCCGGGACGAACTCCTCCGGCGCGTCCCAAAGCGCCGGGTCCCTGCCGATAGCCCACGCGTTCACGAGCACCATCGTGCCCTCCGGCACGTCGAACCCGAGCACGTCGCACGCGCTGCGGCACTCCCGGGGCACCAGCAGCGGCGCCGCCGGATGCAGCCGGAGCGTCTCCTTGATGACGAGCCGCAGGTAGTACAGGTTCGACAGGCTGTCCTCAGTCACCCTGTCGTGGCCGGCGAGCTCTCTACGGACCTCCTCTTGCGCCTTCCGCATCACCGCCGGGTTACGCATCAGCTCGGCCATCGCCCACTGCAGCATCGTCGACGATGTCTCGCTGCCCGCGACAAACAGGTCCTGCAGCGCAGAATCAGAGTAAGTAAAGACAGACGATGCTTCTGAAAATGTATCATGTTGATTGTAAAGAGAGCTTACGATGATGACGGCTTTGATATTCAGCGTGGTGAGCGGGTACTCGGAGCCCACCTCCTTCTGGAGCCTGAGGAGCACGTCAAGCAAGTCCTCGTCCTCGTCTTCCTCTGCGGCGGCGGCACCGTTCTCCTGGCGTTCCTGGATGATAGTGTCGACGAAGTCTAGCATGGATCTGCGGCCACGCTCGATCATGCCAGGGACGCGGCTGAGGCGCATCGCGAGACGCGAGGAAGGGAAGACGTCCGGCAGGCTCATCCCCGGAACGACCCTCATCCCCTCCTCCAGTATCCTCAGGAACGTGTCGCGGTCCGCGGTCCGGCTGCCGATGATGGCGCGCACCGAGGAGTCCGCCACGAACGCGGCGATCCGCTCGGACAGATTAACTACCGTCTCCGACGAGGCAGCGACGGAGCGGAGGAGGCGGCCGAGCTCGTCAACGCGGATGGGGCGGAATGATTGGACGCGGCGTGAGCTGAGGATCTCGACGGTGCAGATCTTGCGGAGCTGGCGCCACGCGTCGCCGTAGGGCGCGAAGACGAGGCCCTCGGCGCCCTGGAAGACGCGGCGCAGCATGGGCCCGACGGGGCGCGTCGCGAAGTCCACGTCGTGGGTCTTCATGATCTCCCGCGCGGCGTCCGGGGAGGAGGCGACCACCACGGGGACCTCGCCGAAGCGGAGGAGCATGAGCGGGCCGTGGCGGCGCGCCAGGTCGCGCAGGGCGCGGTGCGGGAGCGCGCCCGCGAGGTGGTGCAGGTGGCCGATGACCGGCAGCGCCCACGGCGACGGGGGAAGCCGTTGGCCGGAGCGGGAGCCGGACCGACGACGGGAGATCGCCAAGTAGACGAGTGGTAATATGACTATGAGGAACACGTAGAAGGAGGGGAGACCGGCGGCCATGGCCGCTGGCTTCGAGCTAGCTTGCTTGGCTTTGGTTGGCGGGGGAACGTACGTAAGCGCGAACAGTGGATGCTTCAAGTGTCGTGTCTTCGATCTGAACTGTGATCTGCATTTCTGGTCGTGGTGTCGTTTATAAATGAGGTGGTACGGGGGACTAACGGTTGACTTGTTCCATTCTTGCTTGGCACGGCGGAATTTCATATTCATCGATGTAGAGGTGGTGTTGTGCTTGTTATCTGCAGTTGGCTTTGCCGATTGTGTGGCTTGCACTCCACGGCGACACCTTCTGAGTGTTTTATTTCCATTTTGTTCGCTACATTACAATTTCATACTTTGTACACCCAATTAGTTTTGTTCAGAATTTGTTTCTCTCTACATATGTATTCCCCCCGTTTCAAAATATAAGATATTTTAGCTTTATGAAGCAAATGTATCTAGACATTTTTAGTGTGTAGGTTCACTCGAATATACACACTAAAAGGTGTCTAGATACATTTGTTTCATAAACCTAAAACATCTTATATTTTGAAACGGAGGGAGTATAACATATTGGTATTTACTCGCATATATATATATATATTTATCGATTATACATTCCTCCTATATGCATGTGTTATATGTATGGATCCGAGTCCGCTCCGTTGTTGTACCTTGTCTAAAATCGACAAAATTGGCATGCAAATCCGCATCAGTCCCTCCGCTACACGGTTTCTAAATCAAAAAATATATCTGACCAAATCCGCTCCCTAACCTACCTAGGGATATATATGCATCTTATGAAGAACGGGGTGATAAAACTTGTATAAGCATGCCATGTCATTCCCCACTAAATGATAACTGTGAAATTATTATCGAAGCCAAGGCAATTACACCATAAATTATTTTGATCATTGTTATGCTCACGAGTTTACACATGTTTATATTTTCTTTCTTTCGGATACCTAAGGGTGTGCGTACAAGATTTGACTATTAGTGACCGAGACTTTTTGTGCAAAATACCAAACATGATGTTTTCTATACTTCTTTTTTCTTATATAATGTATACTAGTTTTAAACTAGACATGGAGCAGCAATTCTAACTGTTGCTTTTCTACATCTAACGGTTAAAAATGGCAGAATTCACTGTAAACACTAGATAGCAATAGCCTCTATATTTTTCTAGAATCATGACATCGCTCTCCGAAAATACCTCATGAGTGATGTCTCTGAGTGAAAGATGTATTCAACCTATAGGAGTAGAATGGGAAAGAAAAAAAATAACATGTGTGGATCCTTGAATCGGATAAATCTCTTCAATATCTTTTTATATCTCTTTTTCATGTCACAAAAAATAAGGATGGGTTACTAATTTCTACTTTTTCTTAAACATAAAATATGTGCAATAAATTGACATAGACAATATTCCTTTTCCTCAGATCTCGTGTATAAGCAACTCTATATTTTTTATCCATCACAAAAATTACTCCATAATATTGGAACATGCATTTGCACGTAGACACATACTAGTACAGAGGAAAAGACAAAAAAAAGCTTAGGAGGAGATTAGATCAATGCCTACCGAGTAAGTGGTTGTTTAAATTATTGAACGGGAACATGGTTTGGCAAGAGTTTCTAATAAATAAATGTATATATTAAAAATCTATCATGCTTATAAATGCCTATAGTCCTTCCTTTTCTGGAAAGGCCTACGTGAGTGAATTTTTATTTCTCACGCGGAGTCTTTTCTCTCAAACCACCAATGATTGGTGAACCGGCAAATCCGTTTGTGACTCCTTTGGAAATATAGTTGGAGTCTTTCTCGGTTGGATACAAATTGTATACTACCAATGAATTTTCCTAAAGTCCCTAATGTAGAGTTTGACCAAGCTTATAGAAATATCTATTGAGAAGTATGATCCTATTAGATATAATTTGAAATTGTATGTCCTTACGTATATAGTTCCATTGATTTGGCATGGTAGATGTTGATAGTTTTTTCTAAACACTTGGTAAAATTTCAGACTTATGAAAAAATTGTACCTAGGACTCTCCGACATAGGCTCCTACAGCCTCTCGTCTAGGGCTGGAATAACGAGCTGCTCGGATCGTTAAAGCTCGGCTCGTTAAAGCTCGTGATCGATAAGGCTTGAATCATTAAGCTCGTTAAGGATAACGAGCTGAAATCATTGTTCGGCTCGGCTCGTTATGTGTTAACGAGCGCTCGCGAGCAGCTCGTTAAGATCATTAAGAAAATATTATTTAAGCCTGACTGATATTTTAATGCATCAGCAGGCAATACATACACTAGCTAGCATCAGGATTCGATAATGCAAAGCAACCTAGCGTATATTAGCATTGGTTTAGCACAAATAACTAGCCCTTATTCACTTTAGATTAATTTGAGAGAGGTTATAAACAGAACATATTGGACTAGCATTTGTTAACGATCCTAACGAGTAGCTCACGAACACCGCTAATTGATTATTTAACTCGTTAACCTTAATGAGCAAAATTTGCTGCTCGGCTCGGCTCGTTAAGAAAACGAGTCGAGCTCAAACGAGTCGAGGAAACGAGCGCTCATTTAACTCGCCGAGCTTCGAGCTTTATGTCCAGCCCTACTCTCATCCCCCTTGTCTTTGGCAGCACAGAGCTTTGCAGAGCCCCGACACCGGTTTGTCCACTTTGTCTCCGTCACTCTGCCATCCCCGTCATCTCCGGCTCTAGTAGATCGTCGCCATAGGATCCCATCCCCCTCCATAGGATAGCTGTGATTCAGGTCTAAGGATTCCATTGCTTGAGACAGACCACATGATGACCTACTCGTAGTGCTCTATCATTGGATCAATTCGACTTGCTAAATACTTCAGTCAAGTACATGTAAGGCGGATTGGCATCACATGCCCTGTCCCTGGAACTAAAACTCAAAAATCGCGAGCTAAATGATTAACTGGTAACTTGACTCGGCTCACTCAAACTCGGCGTAAACGAGCCAATTTGAGTTTTAGTTTTGGTCGTTAAATAAGTTTGAGCTAAATAAGCTGAGTTACCGAGTGCTCGTTTAACTTGGTAAAGTTAGAGGTAGCACTAAAATTTTCATCTAAGTGGGCAATTGTTCCGGATTATTATAGTGTATAGACTACAATACTTTATGGTGTCATAATATCATTTATTATGGTAATAATTGCATCATACATTCTAAATACTATTGAAAGCACCTAGGAATAATTATGAATACTATTGAAAGTTTCAACGAGCTAAAGAAGAAAACACAAAAGTTCCTTAAAAACACAAAAGTTCTGCAAGTCGAGCCGAGTATTAGTTCTGAACTACTTACTTGAACGAGTTAAGTATGGTAACTCATTTGTTGAACAAGCCAAGCCGTCTCGGAACGAATTCCAGACCTACCAACTTACACAATATCCTAGATTATGTGTGATACCTTTGATCTGGATTATTGGATTGTAGTACTTTGCTTTTTTCCTAGAGACCCTAGGTTTATTGAATACACGTGAAAAATGCTAATGGTGTAAGATCACTAATGGCGAGACTTCGAGAACTTGTTTTTTTGTTTTACCGGACCAACGGTTTTCTTTTGTTTTTGCTTTCTTGATGATGGAGATAGGGATACAAAGATAACATAATTCAAAGTGAAACCCTGGATCTCGCCTATCTCCATCATACCATTGCAATGCTAATGGTGTAAGATCGCCTACCATTCCCGACATACCATTATTAACCTCGCAAGACTTGGGTACCTGACAAGCCCAAAGATTGGGATACAAAGATAACAGCAAGAACAAAGATCCATCTAACACAGTACATAGTATCTCAATGATAAATAGATTAGACATATTGATGTGAGGCTACACCTCAACCCTTAGCCCGTGAGGACTACTCACACATAATTGGATTAACAATCATAATCATTGTCTTAATGATCTTTCAATAGATGAATAATAATAGTCTTATAATGCCGCCAATTGCGATGAAATCAATGCTTACAAAGTAGAGAGAGGTGAATATGGTGATGGAGATGGTGATGGTGATGGAGATGATGGAGTCGATCGTGGCGGCGATAGAGATTCAGTGGTGCTCTTTGTCTCTGATGACCTAGGTGCTTTCACAAAATATATTGGGTTTGACGAGACGAAGCCATCGACCAATGTACTATCATCCGGTACGGGCATGGATGACAGTACCGTAGATCGTGAAACCTCCAGTAAAATATCTATTTGTCCGGGTTGACTAGGTGAAATTACTAGGTCATAATTATCATTTATTTACCTTTGTTTTCTTTCCTAAAATGCCCATTTCTACATATAAATAAATAAAGACAAGGATTTGCAAATCTATGCAATAATTAATGATTAGTAGTGGGTCTAGAGAGATATTATCATCATTTTGATGAATTATACAAGGTCTGGACGACGGTAAAAAAGAGTGTATTTAGCACTCATCAATGTGTCTAGCATATCTATGATGACTAAGGATAGTTTAGTATGAACAAGTTAATCATATAGTTCCATATATATCTGAATCACGTATTAGATGATACATGCAAGTTTTCATACATGGATGACTTAAACTTATGAATACAATTGCCTCTTTGGCAAAACCCTAATAGATCCGACCTCTAGTAGGTGTAGCTTGCCTGCACTAGCGGTTGATACGTCTCAAACGTATCTATAATTTTTATGCTCCATGCTTATTTTTATACCATTTGTTTAGTGTTTCGTTACACTTCGTGGCGTTTTTATGCATTTTCCGGAACTAACCTATTAACAAGATGCCACGGTGCCAGTTCCCTGTTTTCTGCTATTTTTGTGTTTCAGAAAAGTTACACAGGAAATATTCTCGGAATTGGATAAAACAAAAGCCGAACGTCCCAATATTAAACGAAGCTTCCAGAAGACCAAAGAGGAGACGGAGATGAGCCAGAGGCTGGCCTCACCACCAAGGGGCGCGGCCCAGGTCCTGGCCACGCTGCCCTATGGTGAGACCCCCCCTGGTCCACTTCTGACGCTGCCCCTTCGCCTATAAAGACCCCCCGACGGGAAAAACCTAAAGATCCGATCAATTTTCTAGAAACACATCGCGATCCGCCGCCGTCGTCGACCCGAGATCGGGAGGGTCCAGAAGCTCTTTCCGGCACCCTGCCAGAGAGGGAAATCGCCACCGGAGGTCTTCTTCATCGCCATGCTTGCCTCCGGCGCGATGAGTGAGTAGTCTACCTTGGACTATGGGTCCATAGCAGTAGCTAGTTGGTTGTCTTCTCTACCATGTGCTTCATGTTTAGATCTCGTGAGCTGCCTTACATGATCGAGACTACCTTTATGTAATTCTACATGTTGTGTTTGTTGGGATCCGATGAATATTGGTGTTATGATTGAGTTGATGTGCTGAATATTATCTTATGTTATCTCTATGTTGTTTATGATCTTGCATGCTCTCCGTTGTTAGTAGCTATCTTGGCCGAGGAGATACTAGTGACTCTAAGAGGGGGTATTTATGCTCGATAGTTGGGTTCATGCCTCTATTTAATCTGGAGGAGTGACAGAAACCTCTAAGGTTGTAGATGTGCTGTTGCCACTAGGGAGAAAACAACATTCTTATGTCCAAGGACATATGCTTTGTTTATATTACACACTTTGCTTAATGCAGTTATATGTTGTTCGCAACTTAATATTCACGGGGTCCTCGGATGATTCCCCGTGGGTGGATTATTAGTCATAGATGCAGTTGGATGGCGGTCTATGTATCTTGTTGTAATGCCCAGAGTAAATCTCATAGTGATCCTCTTTACATATGCATGTTGTCTTTATTCTATCAATTGCCCAACTGTAATTTGTTTACCCAGCATGTTGTTATTTATCTTATGGAGAGACACCACTAGTGAACTGTGGACCCCGGTTCAATTTCCCTTACATTGCTATTACATGTTTACTTTATTCGCACTGTTTACTTTCTCACATACTACTATTGCTTTCCACTCGATACGCTCATTCCTTTGTTTACAGCAAACCGGTGAGATTGACAACCTCATCGTAAGTTGGGAGCAAAGTTCTTGGTTGTGTTGTGTGCAGGTTCCGCGTTGCTACTAGTTGAAAAGACGCGCTAACAAGTATCGTTAACGGCGCCCTTGTTGGAGTGTCACTAGGCTAGCAGGCATCACCTTCTGGAGTTTGGCTTTTTCCTACTGGATTGATATACCTTGGTTTCGTAACTGAGGGAAAACTTGCTACTGTACTCATCAAACCTTCTCTTGGGATTTCCAACTGGGCGGTCATTTACATCATCAACACCGCACCATCAGCGGTCTTCTCCGCAACGACGACATCAAGCCAAATTCCATAGAGGCAAACCTAACCCTAGAATCTTGAACCTCAATGTCGGCTATCATCAGAGAAGAGAAGGGGAGGGGTCGGTCATCCTAGGTTAAAGGGAATGAGAGGGGAGGCGGGAAGACAAGAGTGGTGTGAGAGGTAAAAAGTTTTTTCTCAGGAATGCTTCACAACTATAATGCAATGTCAGTTTTCATGTACTAGCCATCGCAACAAAAAGTCTAAACAAATGGAAAGTACTAGGCAACCCACATACACTACAACAATACCGTAGTTGAAGTGATGCAAACATTATCTAAAACTGCCTGACAATTACTGAAAAAGATAAGGCAAGTGCCGAGGGTTGTTAGCAAGAATGGCTTAATTTGGGATCATGTTTTGGTTGAGAAGGAATGAGTAGTGATAACATTTTTTTAAGTATTGTGTATTAATCAAGGAACATTGTTTTGATTACAATCGTCCAATGCCGCTTTCGACACGCAGGTCGGCAATGCTCCTTGTAAAACACCACCACTCAACACACTACGACTTAATTGGCATAAACCGTGTGCAACTTTATTACAAATTCTACTAACTTTAGACATAACAATTTGTCGATCTGGGGGCTTCAGAAGCTTAAACTCCTTTGCAATCTGACAGACTTCAGATCGGTTGAGTTGTGATAACATAGCACCATGGACTCCAGAATAGATGGTATTTTGTGGGAAGATGTTTGCTACATTTGGTAGGATTCCTTAAAACTCGTCTATTTTTGTTTAGCACAAGATCACCACTGGTTGTGTAGAGTTCCATTGCAAACCATACACATGATGGTTTCCAAGCATTAGGAAATGACTGATCTTTGCCGCAACACAAACCCACCAGCAATAGGAACAAAATATGGAACAAATGGAATCCTGAGGTGTGTCATGCCAACAAATTTTGTTGCCAAGTTTATAGATCATGCTTCTTATAGGTCATTTTTAGGTTGTGACCAAAAGATCTTGGGACAACGATTGTTTGCCTATCTTTGCAGGAGAGCACATCATGTAAAATGATGTACTACACTCAGTTGTATAACCTCACGTGTGTACAACTCCCTACTACTCACATGTCAAATAATCTTTACATGGCGAGTTGTAAATAAGAAACAACATCCTTCTGCATTGTTCAATTACTAGTCAACCAAGTGCCTAACGCCTATTTATTCCGTGTCACAATTCGTAATTTGCTTTTTAATATGCCCACCCATAAATAAACTTCTATATTCCCATTCCCATTTAAACCTTCATTCTCTCTCGGTTATAGTGCAGTAGGCGCAACAACGAGCGCACTTTCGTTCTAGTACTGGACTATCCACTACTGGAGAGGTTTTTAGAGGCATTTTGCTTGGGCACTTTTTAGAAGTGCGGCTATAAATTATTTTTCGAAGCACTTTCACCGAACTGCGATAAAAAATATCCCTCGTCTGAGCTCCCCAAATTCAGTTGTGTACACCATGCATAAAGTCCCGTTCGTCTAAGAACAAAGTGATAATGGTTAACCAAACATATGCTGCAGTACCAATTTTAGTGATAGAAACAAATGACTATATTGATGCAAGGCTCGGGATTTGGGGAAATGTCAAAATTTACACAAAATTCTCGTAATTTACATCGTGACAGTACAAATACAACTACACAACGTCACAACTCATTGTGCCTGCGGCTCCCAGAAACCTTAGTTACTTGCCGGGGACGAAGTTGGTGGCGAATGCCCATGAATTGTTGTTGATAGGATCGGCGATGTGGTCAGCGAGGTTCTCTAGTGGGCCCTTGCCGGTGACAATGGCTTGAACAAAGAAGCCAAACATTGAAAACATGGCAAGACGCCCGTTCTTGAGTTCCTTCACCTTTAGCTCGGCAAACGCCTCAGGGTCGTCGGCCAGGCCAAGAGGGTCAAAGCTGCTGCCAGGGTAGAGCGGATCAATGATCTCACCTAGTGGTCCACCAGCAACACGGTACCCTTCGACGGCGCCCATGAGCACAACCTGGCAGGCCCAAATAGCAAGAATGCTTTGGGCGTGAACAAGGCTAGGGTTGCCGAGGTAGTCGAGACCACCTTCACTGAAGATTTGGGAGCCGGCCTTGAACCAGACGGCCTCGCCGAACTTGATGCCATTGCAGGCTAGAAGCTCAGGAAAGACACAACCCAATGCCCCGAGCATCGCCCAACGACTATGGATCACCTCCAACTCCCGGTTCTTCGCGAAAGTCTCGGGGTCAGCAGAAAGCCCGGCGGTGTCCCAGCCATAGTCACCTGGGAACTCACCAGTGAGGTAGCTCGGGGGCTCACCGGAGAGGGGACCAAGGTAGAGTACGCGGTCGGCACCGTACCATGGGCTACCCGAGGAGACCTGCTTGGCCTTCGCTGCAGTCTTCCGCATCGTAATGCGGGCCTCGCCAAAAAGTGTAGACGATGGTAGATTCTTCACTACCTTTCCAGCGAAGGTCGAGGAGGAGAGAGACATGGTGGCGGTCGCCATTGGAGTGGTAAGACCGGTGTGTCCTGTATGTGTTCTAGAAAAGAGGTGGATGTGGAGATGGTTTCAGAGGATACAAGGCGGTGGTATTTAAGGGAGCGGAGCCGGTGACGCATAGGATTAATTTGTTGTGACAGCTGATAAGATAAACATAGATAGGGAGAAAAATCTTGAGGTTGGATGCCATTGGTGCTGCAGATATCTCTCCGTCTCTGAACAGTTGGCGCAGTCAGAGCCTGGAAAAGAGATGGTTGTGGGCTTTGTGGCTAGGAGTGGCTGTGACTAGGATGTGCTCCTTCTTGGATACGTCTGATTGGGTCACATGATGGGTGACTGGGATAATGCAGGATTTGGATGCAACAAAAGAGAGTGCAATTCTTCTCTGTTGAAAGTAATCCATGCATGTTTGCTGACAGAATTGTGTGGTGATAATGCTGACAGATAAGTACTTCAACATCGAGCATGCTTTCTGATATCAGAACTAAAGAAAATCTAGCCGTGCCTCATTAATGGATAAGAGTATCAAATAAAAAATACACAATATTTGTCTGTGCTCAGTGGTTACATTTTGTATGTTTATTGTTTTGATTAACAATCTCAAGGCCACATTGTAGACAAAGAAGAAGTTGCTATATATGTTGCCCATGAAGGTTTCTTTTCAAAATACTGTACTCCTACATAAAAGAAAACACAACGCAGTATTGAGAAGCCATGTAATCTGCCTGCTTTTTCAACCAACACATAAAAATTAATCTCTGTCGTTATGCGTACCCTCTGCTTTAGTAAATCCCAGGGGGATATTTTTTTGTGACATCTTCTGGCTTGTGTTGACGGAAATAGTCTTTCGGATATTTTTTTTTTGTACCAACTAATCTCGACTTGATTATGTTCTTACGAACATGCGTGTGATTCCACATCGAGTGTGGGGTGGAACAGTCGACTTGAAAAGCACATTTATGTTGAATAACGCAGCTACTGCTAGTTTCGCCAGGTTCACAGTTAGTCTGTTACTGTTTTCAGATATGTTTCAGTTAGCAGTTTTTTCGCTCTGTTGCTCAGCTCGCTTCTTGTGCAATACGAGCGAGTCCTTAGGATCGACATTGCCGTCAAGGTGCGCCATGCGCACGGTGCTGAGGTGCACGCTGCTGCAGAGGATGAGCTCCTGCGATTATGTTCTTGGTGTGGACTGTTGACAGCTCTGTCAGACTGTCACTCTCGGGTTGGTGATTTTGATCCGTCAACCGACGGCACGATCAACCTCTAAAGTTTTGATTGAGATGCAAGTGGATACAGATCATCCTCTCACGAATCACTAGCAGTGCAGAAACCAATTTCGTTTCAACATTTCTGCACCTGTGTTGCTCCCTCTTAGCATATAAAGCAAGAGACACCGCCACAGTTTCACTGAATTGATTTGTGGTGGAAAAATTTCATTAATTGAAGACACAAAAATCGTAAGGATAGCACATATTCATTCAGTAGCATATCTACAAGAAATGACCAAATTGATGCAAGGCATGGAATGTGGGAAAATCTCACATTGCTTTTGCACAAAATTCTCGTAATTTACATCGTGGTAGTGCAAACAAGACTACACATCATCACGGCTAACCGTGAGGATAGTCACCAAGACACATCAGTTACTTTCCGGGAACGAAGTTGGTGGCGAATGCCCAGGCGTTGTTGTTGACGGGGTCGGCGATGTGATCAGCAAGGTTCTCTAGTGGGCCCTTTCCGGTGACGATGGCTTGAACAAAGAAACCAAACATCGAGAACATGGCAAGGCGGCCGTTCTTCAGTTCCTTCACCTTTAGCTCGGCAAATGCCTCGGGGTCATCGGCTAGGCCGAGAGGGTCGAAGCTGCCACCTGGGTAGAGCGGGTCAACGATCTCACCAAGCGGGCCACCGGCAACACGGTACCCCTCAACGGCACCCATGAGAACTACCTGGCATGCCCAAATAGCAAGGATGCTTTGTGCATGGACAAGGCTAGGGTTGCCAAGGTAGTCAAGGCCGCCCTCACTGAAGATTTGGGAGCCGGCCTTGAACCAGACGGCCTCGCCGAACTTGATGCCATTGCGGGCTAGAAGCTCAGGAAAGACACAACCCAATGCCCCGAGCATCGCCCAACGACTATGGATCACCTCCAACTCCCGGTTCTTCGCGAAAGTCTCGGGGTCAGCAGAAAGCCCGGCGGTGTCCCAGCCATAGTCACCTGGGAACTCACCAGTGAGGTAGCTCGGGGGCTCACCGGAGAGGGGACCAAGGTAGAGTACGCGGTCGGCACCGTACCATGGGCTACCCGAGGAGACCTGCTTGGCCTTCGCTGCAGTCTTCCGCATCGTAATGCGGGCCTCGCCAAAAAGTGTAGACGATGGTAGATTCTTCACTACCTTTCCAGCGAAGGTCGAGGAGGAGAGAGACATGGTGGCGGTCGCCATTGGAGTGGTAAGACCGGTGTGTCCTGTATGTGTTCTAGAAAAGAGGTGGATGTGGAGATGGTTTCAGAGGATACAAGGCGGTGGTATTTAAGGGAGCGGAGCCGGTGACGCATAGGATTAATTTGTTGTGACAGCTGATAAGATAAACATAGATAGGGAGAAAAATCTTGAGGTTGGATGCCATTGGTGCTGCAGATATCTCTCCGTCTCTGAACAGTTGGCGCAGTCAGAGCCTGGAAAAGAGATGGTTGTGGGCTTTGTGGCTAGGAGTGGCTGTGACTAGGATCGATGTGCTCCTTCTTGGATACGTCTGATTGGGTCACGTGATGGGTGACTGGGATAATGCAGGATTTGGATGCAACAAAAGAGAGTGCAATTCTTCTCTGTTGAAAGTAATACATGCATGTTTGCTGACAGAATTGTGTGGTGATAATGCTGACAGATAAGTACTTCAACATCGAGCATGCTTTCTGATATCAAAACTAAAGAAAATCTAGCCGTGCCTCATTAATGGATAAGAGTATCAAATAAAAAATACACAATATTTGTCTGTGCTCAGTGGTTACATTTTGAATGTTTATTGTTTTGATTAACAATCTCAAGGCCACATTGTAGACAAAGAAGAAGTTGCTATATATGTTGCCCATGAAGGTTTCTTTTCAAAATACTGTACTCCTACATAAAAGAAAACACAACGCAGTATTGAGAAGCCATGTAATCTGCCTGCTTTTTCAACCAACACATAAAAATTAATCTCTGTCGTTATGCGTACCCTCTGCTTTAGTAAATCCCAGGGGGATATTTTTTTGTGACATCTTCTGGCTTGTGTTGACGGAAATAGTCTTTCGGATATTTTTTTTTTGTACCAACTAATCTCGACTTGATTATGTTCTTACGAACATGCGTGTGATTCCACATCGAGTGTGGGGTGGAACAGTCGACTTGAAAAGCACATTTATGTTGAATAACGCAGCTACTGCTAGTTTCGCCAGGTTCACAGTTAGTCTGTTACTGTTTTCAGATATGTTTCAGTTAGCAGTTTTTTCGCTCTGTTGCTCAGCTCGCTTCTTGTGCAATACGAGCGAGTCCTTAGGATCGACATTGCCGTCAAGGTGCGCCATGCGCACGGTGCTGAGGTGCACGCTGCTGCAGAGGATGAGCTCCTGCGATTATGTTCTTGGTGTGGACTGTTGACAGCTCTGTCAGACTGTCACTCTCGGGTTGGTGATTTTGATCCGTCAACCGACGGCACGATCAACCTCTAAAGTTTTGATTGAGATGCAAGTGGATACAGATCATCCTCTCACGAATCACTAGCAGTGCAGAAACCAATTTCGTTTCAACATTTCTGCACCTGTGTTGCTCCCTCTTAGCATATAAAGCAAGAGACACCGCCACAGTTTCACTGAATTGATTTGTGGTGGAAAAATTTCATTAATTGAAGACACAAAAATCGTAAGGATAGCACATATTCATTCAGTAGCATATCTACAAGAAATGACCAAATTGATGCAAGGCATGGAATGTGGGAAAATCTCACATTGCTTTTGCACAAAATTCTCGTAATTTACATCGTGGTAGTGCAAACAAGACTACACAGCATCACGGCTAACCGTGAGGATAGTCACCAAGACACATCAGTTACTTTCCGGGAACGAAGTTGGTGGCGAATGCCCAGGCGTTGTTGTTGACGGGGTCGGCGATGTGATCAGCAAGGTTCTCTAGTGGGCCCTTTCCGGTGACGATGGCTTGAACAAAGAAACCAAACATCGAGAACATGGCAAGGCGGCCGTTCTTCAGTTCCTTCACCTTTAGCTCGGCAAATGCCTCGGGGTCATCGGCTAGGCCGAGAGGGTCGAAGCTGCCACCTGGGTAGAGCGGGTCAACGATCTCACCAAGCGGGCCACCGGCAACACGGTACCCCTCAACGGCACCCATGAGAACTACCTGGCATGCCCAAATAGCAAGGATGCTTTGTGCATGGACAAGGCTAGGGTTGCCAAGGTAGTCAAGGCCGCCCTCACTGAAGATTTGGGAGCCGGCCTTGAACCAGACGGCCTCGCCGAACTTGATGCCATTGCGGGCTAGAAGCTCAGGAAAGACACAACCCAATGCCCCGAGCATCGCCCAACGACTATGGATCACCTCCAACTCCCGGTTCTTCGCGAAAGTCTCGGGGTCAGCAGAAAGCCCGGCGGTGTCCCAGCCATAGTCACCGGGGAACTCACCGGTCAGGTAGCTTGGGGGCTCACCGGAGAGCGGACCGAGGTAGAGCACGCGGTCGGCACCATACCATGGGCTACCCGAGGAGACTTGCTTGGCCTTCGCTGCGGTCTTGCGCATCGTAATGCGGGCCTCGCCGAAAAGTGCTGATGATGGCACATTCTTCACTACCTTTCCGGCAAAGGTGGATGAGGAGAGGGACATGGTGGTGGCCGCCATTGGAGTGCTAAGACCGGTGTCTCCTGTTTGTGTTCTGTAAGCCGAGTGTGAATGGGAGATGGTTTGAGAGGAAACAAGGAGGTGCTATTTAGGGGAGTGGATTGACACATGGGATTGATTTGTTGTAGGAGCGAAGAAGATAAATATAGATAGGGAGAAAAATCTTGAACATCGATGCAATTGGTTGGTGCTGCAGATATCTGAACACTTGGCGCAGTCGGAGCCAGGAAATGAGATAGTTGTGTGCTTTGTGGCTAGGAGTGGCTGTGACCAGCATCTGCGTGGAGACGGCTAATTGGATCACGCGATGAGTGAGATTTTCTGATAATGCACGGTTCACATGCAGCAAAAGAGTGCAAAATTTCGTCTCTGAAATGGTCCGCGCTTACAAACATTAATGCGGTGATAATGCTGACAGAAAAGTACTTGCACGTCACGCATGCTTTGACTGTTTTCTGAAATCAGAGTTGATAGCCGTGATAAATTTCTAGAGGAGTTAAGCTAAGTGCTGCAGGTGTATCTGTGGTGAACTCATATAAGCTGACCATGGTTTGAAGTTTGAACTTTGGAGTGGGATATTCTCATTAAGGAGTTTTGTAAGGGAACTAGGGTTATTTCTATTGTAAAAGTGGATAGATCACAAAATAGGGCGAGTCACTGTCTCGTAAATCTTGCGCGAACAAAGGGTAGATCTCATGTTTGGCTTGGTTCAAGGCCTGAGAACTTGTCTCAAGTTTTTGCCCAGGACCTCCTTGTAAGCCCTATCATCTAATATAATCCTCTTTTACCCGCAAAAAAAAAACTGACGGCTTTGAAAGACCTATGCCAATCTTTTGTTCATTCGCATGATCGACATGGTACGTCCTATTAATGCATATACATGCATGTCTAAGTTTACACAATATTTTTCTTACTTAGTGGCTTCATGTTCTATGTTTATTCTTTTGATTGAGTTCCAGTGGAGATACAGAAGATTCTAGCTTCAACATTTTGAGTAATAAAGCGCCTAATATCGAAAAAAAAAATCTAGCTTCAAAGAGGAAACTCCAAAGAGACCGAACTCTGGGAGCCCTTTATTTTTAAAATATCGTGAATGATATTTTAAAGTTTTAACATATTTATAAATTCAATTCGACTCCCTGGTGCATATGCTCATTCCACCAAAAAAACATATTTCTAATTGCCAAATAATTCCAACAAAAAATTTTGCAGGTGCATCTACACAATCTATGTGAGTTCGTAAAGTTTCGCCAAAACCCATGGTCGATGTTAAAAAATGTGTTTCATAATAAGCTTTTTTTTTAGCTTTGAATTTTGTCTTTTTTGCACAGGTCAAAGGACAAGTCGAGTTTTTGTCAAACGACTTAGTGTGCGCGTAGGATCTGAAGATGTATGTGCGAATTTTTGTTTGGATTTTTTTAATATTGCAAAATGTGTCAAATATGTATTTCAAATAAAAGGGGGGCATATGCATCCAAGAGCCAAAAGACCAGTCCCCAAAATAATATTCTGACAAAAAAGCTTTGATAGAACCAAAGTTGTATACTACATGTGTGAAAAATGTTAATGTGAAATATTATGTATTTTAGGCTACACAAAAATAGTAAAAATTGTGAATCTGAATATAGTGAAGGTACACATTTCAAAACCATAATGTGGGCACTTTTACTGTACCCGGTATTCCATAAAAAGAGTTGAGAGTACCAAATAAATCAGACCCTTCATTAAAAAGGACATATTGGACTTTTCATCCAAACACCCTTATGACTCAACGTCTGGCCGTTCCGATCCGAGCGCACGCAGCGTCTGTTCGTCATGATCACCCGTACCCGCCGCCTCCTCCCCGGATTGAACTGGGACGGAAAAGAAATCACTGATAGCCAAAAACTTACTACACATAAGATCGCTAGAATCATTCCTTGATTAACAATCAAACTCGGTTGTTTTTCATTATGAATCTGCTAGTTCTTCACACGGAGGATGCTAGCTTTCTTGACCGCTAGGTTTTTTTCCATGGCGTCGGAGATAGATAAGGACGGGTGGATCCCGGCCGGCTTCGGGATTGTCGTTTGCTAGTCATGGTTGTGCCTCCGGCGGACTCGTCAGATCGGTTCTAGCCATGGTCGCTGGGTCTGCCACTCCCTCTCCTAAGCTAGCCGATGGGATGTGTCACCGGTGGCGGGACACTGGCAGCGCAATCCAGAAGGACACTTTCATTGTTTTCTTTTGACAACGGACAATTTCTAATGATAGCGACGTAATAATTATCTTCTAATTACATTTTTAGCCCTAACTCAAGGGTACTCCCAGGTTTTCTGAGATGGTACTCCTTTGTGTCAGCGTTGGAGTACCAGCTTGTTTTATCCGTTGGATTGATGCAAATGGATGGCTCATATTTATTCCGGGGTATTGTAAAACTGCTCAAAAGGTTTAGGTTTTTTTCACTTTTTCTGTAGCCCAGATAAGGGTTTATTAGATTGAGATTTTGTATGCTTATAGAATACACTATTGATTAAAATTAAACTTATTTTTTGAACCTCTTATAATTATAAATATGACTTTTGAATATTTGAAATAAAGGGATCCTGGAGCTAGGCATCCATTTGTCCACTCTCCACTATATATGTTGCACAGAACAGTATTTCAAAAAAAAAAATGTACTCCTACCGAAAAGCAAACACAATGCAGTCTTGACTAGCCATGTAATCTGCTTGCTTTTTCGACCAACACAAAATTTAATTCCCTGTCGTTATGCCTACCCTCTGCTTCAATTAGTCTCGTGAGGATTTTCTTGCTTATACCGATCTGCCTAATAAAGTGGCTGGCCTAGAGTTTCTTTTGTACGAAGATGGAGATCTTTCCAATGTCGGTTCTTTTTTATCTGGACGGAGTGGGGAGTTCCGGAAGGCTCCGCTGGTGAATGTGACAGTGCACCTATGCCTGGAGTTTGCTGGATCGGGTGGTATTCGGTCGTGCGCACCCATGCTTTTATTCCTACCGTTTGGTTCTGGAGGAAGCGGCGCGAAGCTCCGTTCTTTGTTACCATCAAGTGACTTTTAGTCCATGGTGAAGTCAAAGATGGAGAATATCATAAAGGCCGGATTGAAGGACTAACTATGGTGGTTTGAGTCTCTGTACTGTTGAGGAACTTTCTTGGTGTTTTGGATTTTGCAGCAGTAGTATGAAAGTGGGGGCGATAGCACAGGTGAAGTTCAGAGTCTTACCTTTCAGGGTGAAAATCCAAGGTCTGGCCTTAACTGGTTGTGCCTGGCAATGGCCTTATTAAAGGCATTGTTTTGAAAGCGGGGATTATCTTCAAGGTGAAAACCTAAGATCGTTGATCGGGCGACGACAGCGCTTGTGCATTGTTTCCTTTTTGGAGGCGTCGCTTTTGAAGAGTCTAGAGTTCAAGTGTTGTATTGGTGGTGGTTGTATTGTTGCTGCTAGAGCTAGAACACCGTAGCGGGTCTTTTTTTTCTTAGTTTTTGTTCTCTAATTTCTAGGCTGTGTGCATCCGTATTACCATTAGGGTATTGTGTTGTTGCAGAGGCTGGGTGTAATTGGTATCATCTTGATATTAATATATACTAGCAAAATACCCGTGCGTTGCTACGGGTCAATTTTAATAAAATATTTTTAATATAAATAATTTTATTTCTTAAAATAAGTTTATGTTGACAAGGCAAAGTGTTTACTAAAAATATATATGTTGCCTAGTCTCTTTTTATTAGTTCAGACTCATTGTTCCGTTGGCTAGTATATCAATCATATATGATATTAAAACCAAGAGGTCTTGAGTTTAAGGTTAAAAAAATCCTAGTATATTTCCATCAGTTCAGACTCATGGTAGTATATTTCCACTGATGTACGAACATTGTAACACACTATATCTATCATAATTCAGATTTTTTGTAAAACATAGACTACTTTTTTAGAGTCAAAACACTCTTTTTTGTAAAACATACACTGCTTTTTTAGAGTCAAAACACTCTCCTTTCTATATCCACAACTTCTTAGCTTGAGACCACTGTCGGGAACCTCCAACTCACCGCTCTCCGGTTCTGATCGGCGCATCCAACCCTAACCTCGAACCATTCTGATGAGGACACTATATTAGCCCCATTACAAAAGGGCAACCTTGCTACTCACCGGTGGCATTGCAATGTACTTTGTATTTTAAGATGTGCAAACAAACCAAAGATATATAAAAGCCTCATATTAAAATGCGATAAGAAATACACCGGGCTAGACAATATGCACGCGGCAGTTAGGCTTGCAAGGACTTTTTCCCTTCAATAAATTTTGCTTTCACATATGCGGAAGGTTTTTGAGTTGGCGATATGTTCTTCTCCCAAAATTGTACTTTCCGATTGCTATTACGAGACACCAAAACTCAACAAGTCAAAAATATTGGTATCCTTCCATTTGAAGTAACCAATGCAAATACAATCATTTAGTTAGAATCTGCTACAAATCGGTGTAAATTGGTATTCGTTCAGTTAACACAAACACCAATTCAGTTAACATTCAATTGACACAAACACCAAGTGAGTTGACAAGAAATCAGCTAGCATCAACTGCACATATTCAGTTAACACACACCAAATTTACTGATTTTTTTTTTGAAACAAGGCAAAAGACTTGCCATTTTCATTAATTAAGAAGAAGAGAGTTAGACGGTTAATTAGCGGAAAACAGACCAAAAAACCGGTACAAACACACTGGCCGATCGTCATGGAACACAACCACCACGAGGGCACACACGGCCACCCTAGCTACCAAACAAGCACCGCACACAGCCACATAAGACAGGGATCGTCACCGAGGTTGCTCACCAGCGTCATCATCATCACTCCTCCATGAGTAAGTGACTCCGACTTCACCAAAGAACCAACAAAGGAAGATTCGTCGTAGCGGCGGCCTCGTGAAGTCCACGTCGGCCCATGCCAAACAGATGACCCTTCGCGCCGAAGACTGGTAGCTCCGATTCTGATGACGAGCTCAGAAGAAGAGATGGGCATGACCCGTGCCGACGAAGATCTTCGAGACCGGACCACCACAATGCAGGTCATCGTCGCCACTTGCCACTCTGGGCAGCAGCTCTGACTTCACAACAGTGGGGGACCAACAAGAAAACGAGTCGGACACGCCGAAACAAGAAGCCGACTAACAAAGTCTTGTTGCAACCAAACCTTCACTCGTCACCATGACGTTTGTGTTAAATCGGCTAGCATTGAATTGAGACTTTGCTGAAGATTTTAATATGCCACGGTCAGCAAATGGCATGCAGGCAAAATAGCTCAAGGTGAACAGATAGCTTTTCCTGGGCTTGAGAAACTACAGCGCATCACCGTGGGATGGACATCGTTTAAATTCAATCAATTTTCTTCGAGCATCACATCGCCAAACACCATACACTGCATGCCTGGCTCTATCTCGTACCTCAACATCTGCGTGAGCCGCCATCATGTTGTTGACTTCTCCAATATCATGGCAGCACCGCAGCAGCACACGGGATCCGGAGATGGTCTGGGGCCGAGCCGTACCGCTGCAGCCCAGTGTGTGCATCGCCGCCCCTGGTCTCTTACCGCCGCTGACGCCCGTATCCCGAAGGCGCCTTCCCATCGAGATCTGATGCCAGCAAGAGGTCACGGGCTGCATCACCGTCCACCAGGCGTTGCGCCAGTTCGGCGACCGCGACCACCGCGGCGCCCCTCTTGCCCTCGTCCACGCCTCCCGTGCCTCCTTCCTCTGCACCGGTGGGCGCCGATCTCCGTTCCCATTCGAGGTAGCCGCGCAGGACCGAGGTGTGGAGCACGAGGGAGTTCTGGGGCGGCACGCTCGTGAAGGCAGGGCCTGTTCCTCGTGCTGGTCGCTGAAAGAGTGCGGCTTCAGCCCGGCCCCTCTGTCCCCCACATCCTTGATCGATCTTCTCCGTGGCTTTGTTTAGACCGATGAGCTGAGAGAGGAGAGGGATCATATGGTGAGGTCGAATCGTTATTTGATTTATAGGTGGCATAGGTTGGTAAATTTATGTTTTGGATTAAAAGCGTATTTTAGATGCCAGTGTGTTGTCACGGATGGACCAATTGTTCAACACAATGTTTAAGCAATCGTAAACCACTAAATATTCATCTGAGTATTTTATAGCTTAGGCATAAAATGACAAAGCTGTTACTGAGAGACCTAGCTTTATCAACTGATTTGCAACTAACATCAACCAGTCGGCCCAAATATTTTTTAGATAACCTCTTAATGATTTCTGTTTCACAGCTACTATCTCTCCAGGTAGCAGGTCCATCCAAAATGGTACTCCCTCCGATCCATAATACTCTTCACTTATATAGATATATCTAGATATATTTTAGTGATAGATACATCCGTATTTGTGAAGAGTAATATGGGTCGGAGGGAGTAAGATTAATTAGGTGACGTCTATCTTGCCCGTAGGTGCATTAGAAACGCCTACATCGTATAGAAGCGTAGCTCAACCTGCTATGCACTTGATGGTTTAGTATCAAGCTTGTACTCGCCGAGACATATGTGCGTAGCAAGCTAGCTATGAAACGAGCAGATCAATCTGAAAGGAGTGTGCTCCCTGAACGTATCTTCTAGCTTACTCAGTTATAGAGCATCTAGTTTATTAATCAAATGTTAAAATACAACATATTGACCAAGCCAAAATCCTTCTTAGCAGATTACCCTTGAGATAAGATTGAGATAGTTACCTCACAGAAAGTCACCTCCCACGGAAAAGGCTATTCTAAACCCGAGCTCAGATACGCTTGATTTCTGGACCGCACGTCGATCTTAAAGAAATAGCGTACGAAGTACGTATTCCTGTCATAGGTCTTTTTTCAAACACGAGCGCTCCAGAAATCGACAGCCTGTAAACTGTAGGGGGGACATCATCTACCAATGTAATCCACTGATGCAATTATATTGGCCAATCTAATAGTTTACGATGCCAGTACCAGTCATTTAGTCTAGAATGAATTATAGATCCTACAGCATGTAAACTGTGTCCTGACTAAGGCATTGCTAGAAAACTATTGGGAACATTATTTATACCAGGACTTCATGGCCACGTTGCATGAAATTGTGCTCAGAATAGAGGATTACAGAGGAGAGCTGCGACAACCTAGTTCAGCTGGACAGGGGCAGAGTGCACACCGTCCTCGGCGGCTTCGAATCCTTCACTGTGATGACGTCCGGTCCATCCAATATCTGAATCTTAGTTGTTCTAATTCCTCGTTTAGAAGGGATTCGATGTCCCAACCTGGCAATCTCTATTTGGAGGGATATATATGCCAGACTTGGCAGGTAATTGGGCGGAGCTCATCGCCGTCCACGCACAGGTTGCCCCTGCTGATGCCAGCACGAGCGGGGACTGAATCTCAGCGGCGAGGACACCACGTCACAGCTAGAAGAGGACGACTGAAAATTCCCAAATTGCTTCATCCCCTCGTCCGACGGGGGCCGGAATCCTCCTCTACCGCTGGCTCCCTTACCACGACTGCCGACGCTGCCCTTCCGAGCTCCACCTCAACCCTCCTATGCGTGCATCGCGAGCTGCTGCCTCTGCGCGGCCAGTGCGGCACGTGCTTGGTTCCCTGAAGGAGTAGAGGAAGGACGCGAGATCATCTGAATCCAAAATCGGCCCTAGCGAGGATGAGGAAGCTCTGCCACATCAGATCCCTCATGGCGCAGACTGGTTTTCGTCCATGGTTGGACCTTCCCGAGCTGGGGGACTTTCAGCGGCATCGGCGGCGCAGGTGTGCGAGGGCAGCGCGCGGGGAATCTTTGCCAGCGTCGGGCCGGTTGCGAAGGGATGTGCCTTTTTTTAACTGTTCTTTTGACTTATGGGTGGCAGTGGTGGGTAATTTTAATCAATAGAGAAAACGTACTTTTGATGGATTGAAAACGTACTTGCGAGCCACGGACCATACCTCTAGCAATATTATTAGTAGAGATTCTTTATCGAAAATAAAAGCTATAGAGGACAAGCTCCACCGCCGGTGTTCGGACTTCCTCAGAAGTGGAACGTCTCGTGTTCGGACTTCCCTGTCACTCTCGCGGGTTGGTGCTCGATCAACCTCTCTTGTTTACCTCTGTTGTTTTGATTGCGACGCAAGACGCAAGTGAATACACAGATCAGCTTCCACGAATCACAATTAGTGCAGAAACTAATTCCTTTTCTGAGCTTACTTCTGTTGCTGCCTCAGCTTCAACTATTTCTTAGTACTCCCTCTATTTGACTATTACTAAAACATAAGATACTTTGACAACTCAATTTAAACTCCCAAAATATCTTATATTTAAAAATAGAGCTAGTAGAAAGCAAGAAACATGGACTCAGTTTTAGTGAATTGCTTTGTGATCGAGAATATTCAGCAATAAAAAGCATATAAATTGCAAGGATGCCACATACTCATTTAGTAGCATATCTGCAACAGATGACCAAATTGATGCAAGGTATGAACGTGGGAAAATCTCACAATGCTTTTGCACCAAATTCTCGTAATTTACAATGTGGTTGTACAAACAAGACTACACAACATCACGATTAACCGTGAGGATAGTCTCCAAGAGACCTCATTTACTTGCCGGGGACGAAGTTGGTGGCAAATGCCCATGCGTTGTTGTTGACAGGGTCGGCGATGTGGTCAGCAAGGTTCTCTAGTGGGCCCTTGCCGGTGACTATTGCTTGAACAAAGAAACCAAACATCGAGAACATGGCAAGCCGGCCGTTCTTCAGTTCCTTCACCTTTAGCTCAGCAAATGCCTCGGGGTCGTCAGCTAGTCCAAGAGGGTCGAAGCTGCCGCCTGGGTAGAGCGGGTCAATGATCTCACCAAGTGGCCCACCAGCAACACGGTACCCCTCGACGGCACCCATGAGCACAACTTGGCAGGCCCAAATAGCAAGGATGCTTTGTGCGTGGACCAGGCTAGGGTTGCCAAGGTAGTCGAGGCCACCCTCACTGAAGATCTGGGAGCCGGCCTTGAACCAGACGGCCTCGCCAAACTTAATGCCGTTGCGAGCGAGCAGCTCAGGGAAGACACAACCCAGTGCCCCGAGCATGGCCCAGCGACTATGGATCACTTCCAACTCTCGGTTCTTCGCGAAAGTCTCGGGGTCAGCGGACAGTCCAGCGGTGTCCCAGCCATAGTCACCGGGGAACTCACCGGTCAGGTAGCTTGGGGGCTCACCAGAGAGCGGACCGAGGTAGAGCACGCGGTCGGCACCATACCATGGGCTACCCGAGGAGACCTGCTTAGCCTTCGCTGCGGTCTTGCGCATCGTAATGCGGGCCTCGCCAAAAAGTGCGGATGATGGCACATTCTTCACTACCTTTCCAGCAAAGGTGGATGAGGAGAGGGACATGGTGGTGGTCGCCATTGCAGTGGTAAGACCGGTGTCTCTTGTTTGTGTTCTGCAAGAGAGGTGTGAATGTGGAGATGGTTTGAGAGGATACAAGGGGGTGGTATTTAAGGGGCTGGATGGACACATTGGTTTTATTTTATGAGCAGTGAAGATAAAGATAGATTGGGAGAAAAATCTTGAGCTGCCATGCCATTGGTGCGGCAGATAACTCTTCGTCTCGGAACACTTGGCGCAGTCAGAGCCACGGAAATGAGATAGTTGTGGGCTTTGTAGATAATAGTGGCTGTGACTAGGATCTGCTTTGGCTACGGCTGATTGGATCACGTGATGATGGATATCTTCTGGTAATGCAGGGTTCGCAAAAGAGTGCAAAATCCCTTCGCTGCTGGAAGTAATACTGACAGTAAAGTACTTGCATATCAAGCATGTTTTCTGAGATAATAAGAACTAAAAGAATTTAACCGTGATAATGTTTCACTTCATTTTAGAGGAGAAAAGCTAAGTGCTGCAAATATATCCGTGCTTATCTCGTTCTAAGCTGACCTTGCTTCAAAGTTGGATAATCTCTACAGTATACTCACAGCGTCCATATATAAAAAAAGTAACACTAACACCCAGTGGCGGAGCCAGGAATTGAATTGAGCCGGGTCGAACAAATAAGCTCTAAAATTTTTTGGGGCAAAAAATCACATGTAATCAATAAAAAATGGTCCAAACAGATTCATTTGTCACATTTCATCGAGTAGAAGTACAAACTGACTAAAAACAAAAACTAGATACAATAGTGCTATATTTTGAGGAGATATCATACCATTAAGTTGATTCCATGCTGGGAAGTCGAAATCCACGAGGAAGATGACCTCTACGGTTACTGTAGGCATGAAAATGAAGCATAATCTTCTTGTCATCAATTTGTGCAAATATCTCTTTCTCAACATAGCAAATCATCAAATCATTGAGCCAATCATCCCCTATCTTGTTTCGAAGATCTGATTTTATAATCTTCATGGCTGAGAAAACCCTCTCTACTGATGCTGTTGCCACAGGCAAGGTCAAAGCTAGTGTAATAAGGCGTTAGACCAATGGAAATATCAAATGATATCTTTTCTGAACCAACTTGAGAGCAAGATCACTCAAAGTATCACAAGCTATGAATTCAGGAGTTCTCTTCATGACATCAAATACCAATGGAAACAAAATGCAGCATCCTTCTCCACACTATACTCTAACCAATCATACTTGCTATACCATGCATCTAGAAATGACCGCCTATCCGGATTTTTGGGATAACTATGACCAACTAAACGATTACGACCTCTCGACAAATATGCCCATCGCATTTTATCTCTAATTTTAGGGGTACCATATGACTCAATCGGTCTCCGAATTCCGGGATCGGCTACCACATTTGCTAGATCAAAGATTTCCGGAACATTTGCCTATAACAATGAAAATAAAACAAACTATGAGGAAATAATTACTAGACAAATATGTATCAAAATTCAAGATAAATGGGGGAAATTCAACCTCTATGCGTGCCCTCTTGCGTGCTTCTTCTTCTGCTGCCTCAGCGGCCTCCCCTTCTTCAATCCAAGCAGTCAAGTCAGCCTCGTCGGCAGAGTCCATCGAGCAGAGGAGCGGAGAGCAGAGGATGGGAGGCCGAGGGCGGCGGTCTGGAAGAGTTGCGAGCGAGGGCGACGGTCGAGGCCTGGCGGCGCGTGCGAGCGAGGGCGACTGCGAGCGATGGATTAGGTCGGGGCGTCGGGCGTCTCGCAGTTCGCGTGCAGGGGCAGGGAGAGATCGATACATAATTTTTTTTGCCAAAAAAATGAGCCGGGTCGGCTGACCAGGCTCGACCCGGTGTTGGCTCCGCCAATGCTAACACCTGAAGGCTTTGGGAGACCTATGCTAATCTTGTGTTGATAAATATGTTCATCTAGTCTTACACAATATTTGTCTAGGCTCAGTGGGTACTTGTTGTATTTTTATTCTTTTGGTTAAACATTGCAAGGCCAGTGAGATAAAGAACCAGATTCTAGCTTCAAAGTCACTATATATGCTGTACATGGCAGTTATTAAACGAAATTGGCAGGGTGAGACTACTTGTGTATTTTGTGAGAAAGAGGAATCTATGCAACACCTGTTCTTTGAGTGCCCTATGGCCAAATTAATTTGGAGGCTTCATATGACTTTTGGCTTATCTCCTCCAAAGAATATTACCAACCTCTTCGGCAATTGGCTTAGTAATTTTGATAAGAAGGATGTTAAACAAATAAGAGTGGGAGTTTGTGCTATTGTATGGACACTTTGGAACGTGAGAAATGATCATGTTTTCAATAAACCGAAGGCTAAATCATTTTTGCAGGTCATTCCAATGGCTACGCATTGGATCCATACGTGGTCTTATCTCCAATCGATGAAGTAGCGGGATGCTATGGATTCTGGGTGCAACCGTTTGGAGACGGTAGCACGAGATTTATTCAACCATTACGGCTAGCGGCGTGATAATCGGATAGCATCTTCATGAAAGACTCTTTTTTCATTTTCTGTATTTCTTGTGGCTGATAATTGTCTCCACCTTGGCTGATCCTTGAAGTTTGTAATATCCTAGCATTAGAGACCATAAAATGGTAGAACATGGTTGTGTGCATTGCATTCATGCATGGAAAATTTGGGAATCTTTTTAAAAAAATTGATAGAACTTGTCAAAGTGATAGAAGTCTCACTTGAGTTGATGATTTAGGACTAGTTTATCAAGTAGAGTGTTGTACACTTCAATTGACCTTTGGTAAACTTCTATGTTAGGAGGGTAGAAGTAAGACTCGTAATAACACTTGAATAATAACACAAACACAATCTTAAGAAAACAACAAAGAAATCATTTCTCATCTTACCTTATTCTATCCTATCTTAAACATCATCTATTCCAAACCTATCACAAGTCTCTGACTTGTAAATCAATCCTATCCAATCCATTATCTTGTAAGTGAATGCTTACACATCCTTGATCATTCTTGAGAGATCCAATAAATATATCTTGTTAGGAGTAAACCTATTCCAAAGCCAGCCCATACCATGGGTAACCTTAGCTTAGTATTCTTCTCTAGAAGAAGCATACCTAAACCATAGAGAGTCCAAACCAGGGCCTCTTTGATTAACACTTCCATATATTGATACACTCCTAGACCATGCACTTGTCCAACCAAATATAAGAACCTACCCATAACCTTTTCCAATAAGCTATAGAAACTTTAGAGAATTAGAAAACCTAGGTGTTGTGTATAAAGCTCAACCATTCATTCTTAGGAATCCATAAACCACTATATAATAATCCAATACCACTTTAGTGTAGCCAACCAAACTCTTATACTATGACTTAGTAGGAGTAGACCTTGTTGATAACTCATTAAGTGATGAGTTAGAGAACAGTTAAACAATTAGAAGTATTCCTAAGCCTAGTGTCAACCCACTTAATAGAAGTCCATCCAATAGAAAGACAAAACCTAGAGTAAGTATTGAGTAAGAAGCCTATCTAGTGGATCTCAACATGAATCATCTCCGGTCTATCTAGCTAATCAAACCTTGATCCTATTCCAAGTATATATAGAATAAAGCACCTATCCTAAGGTAGTAAAGAAACCTACACTATTTTTATGGAGTGAGTACATATCTACCTTATCCTCTTGTACATTGATACAAGTTTTCCAAAGCCTATACTCCAGAATTGTGTTGAGATGAAATATACCTCACACACTTGTGATTCTATGAGTATATTTATGGAGATAAATGAATCTCTAATCCTTGAGCTCACATATCACTTAGTTTTATGATGAGACAATCTTCAGCTATGAGGAACAGAAACCTCATCCTTGTTAGGAATAGACAAGTTGTATTATCTGGGGGCCAAAGGCCACAATATATAGTACAGGTACAGGTGCAAATATGTAGGAAACCCCCTAACATATGGGAAAACTACAATATACAAATATTTACATCTAACACCCCCTCAAACTCATGGTGGATCCACAACACTGAGTTTGGAGAGTAAGAAATCATGCTGCGCTCTAGTCTGTGCCTTTGTAAAGAAGTCCACCAACTGTAACTCAGAAGGCACATACTGAAGCGCAATAACCTGAGCCTGCACCTGAGCATGTGTATAAAAATCATCAAGACCAATATGCTTTCTTACTCATCATGACGCCAGATAGCAGCACTCTGAGTATAGAACTCATCAATAGTGGAATCACCATGCTGAAGAGCATGCTCCTGGCGAACCACAGACAAGTAAAGAGCATCCTCAGACGGCTGATAGCGCTGACGGAGATGAGCCCACTGGGCAGCAACAGTAGGAAGACCCATGAACTCAGAAGCATACTGGGGCAGAATGCTAGAAGTGAGAACAGCAGTAGCACAAGCATCCTCATCCATCCACTGAGTGTAGGCGGCCAGATCCAGACGATAGGTCTCGAGATCATCAGAGTACTGTTTGAGCTTTAGCTCATAGGCAGCAACAGCAGTATCATCGGCACTCTTAGCAGCATCCTTGGCCTCCCGAGAAGCACCATCGCCGAGAACAACCAGCGTCGGCGGAATAGGAGCCACAGGAGCAGTGGGGTACGGCAGACAGGAGACCTCGCCAGAGAGCACACCCCATAAATGGAGACCGTGCATGTGAACGCACATAAATGCAGCGAAATCAGGGTAATTCGTGCCATCAAAAATCACCGGGCAGCGAGGAATCGCAACATAGCCCGACGAGGAAGACATCTTTTTTTTTACTAAGGTCAACTCACCGAAATGACACCAAAGCGATCAAAGCAGCAGGCGTCCCGATTGAAGCCCTGTCGAAGCAATTTCCAGCAGATGCTGTGGACGGGGTGGAGCCGAGCAGGACCGAGCAGAAGACTGGCCGATTCCCAGCCTTCCCTGCCGAGCGGAAGACTGACCGAGGACGATGACCATCAGGGGCGGGGATGAGGCCCGAGGCCGGAATGAGGCCGGACGAGGCCGGACGGGGGCGGCCTCCAGTGGCAGACGCGACGCGGCACGCAGCAGATTCCCGATTCCGAGACAGGGCGGAGTCTTCGAGACGGGGCGGTGACTCGATCTGGAGACCGATGCAGATGCAGACGCCGGGACTTGCGATCTGGAGACGCCGGGACTCCCGATTCCGAGACGGGGCGGAGACTCGATCTGGAGACTGGGGCGAATCTGCTGGCGACGAGTGGGCACCCTGGCAATTCAGCGGACCAGGGGCAGGGACAGGGGCGTTCGCGGCGGGACTCCAGATAAGATGACGGACGGGCAGACTAGGAGAGGACGGCGACCAGAACGGGAACCGGTGTGGCCGGGGCGAGCTGGCGGCGGTCAGCAGAGGATCGGAGGGTAGAATGGGAACCCTAAAACCGGCTCTGATACCATGTTAGGAATAGAAAAGTTGTATTATCTGGGGGCCAAAAGCCACAATATATAGTACAGGTACATGTGCAAATATGCAGGAAACCCCCTAACATATGGGGAAACTACAATATACAAATATATACATCTAACAATCCTAAGATTGCAAGTTTTATCCATACTCTAGTCTTGGGTAAACACACACACATAATCCAAAGTGATTAATTTCACTATTTCAATAATCTTACCTCATCTCAATCTATCAGTAGTAAATCTACTACTAATCTTATCCAAATTATTTATAAGGATCTTTAACTCAAATGAGAGTATTTAGAATCTTATAAAGTACCTCGCATTAGATTGAACCAATCTATATTTATCTTTGCACCCTTTCTAGTGTATTTGGAACCTGATGAAAATCAAGTGTGTTCCAAATTACTTTGGAACAAGATTTCTATTTAAAGGTTCCCAATATATTGTGCTTTGACAAGTATTTTCAACCAACTATTGTCAAGTGTGGAAATGATTAAGGATCAAAATTTCATGTGTGATCAAATCATAAAATACTTCCATGAGCTATTCATGGGAAAGAAGTCCACATAAATCAATTCATCCAAACCAATTGAAATTCTTTGTAATGTCTTTACTAACCTTTGATCTAAACAAGATATTATAAAGTACTTCCAAATTGGAAAATACTATTTGAGATCATGAAGGAAATATGCCCTAGAGGCAATAATAATATTGTTATTATCATATTTCTTGTTCATGATAATGTTTATATTCCATGCTAGAATTGAATTAAGCGGAAACATTAATACTTGTGTGGTTTATGAACAACACCGTGTCCCAGTATGCCTCTACTAGACTAGCTCATTGATTAATGATGGTTAAGGTTTCCTAACCATAGACATGAGTTGTCGATTAATAATGAGGTCATGTCATTGGGAGAATGATGTGATGGACAGACCCAAATAAAGCACATCAATTAGACCGTGTCATTGTGTTCATCTTTGCAAAGCTTTTTCCTATGTCAAGTATTGTATTCCTTAGACCATGAGATAATGCAACTCCCTAGTACCAGAAGAGAGCTTTGAGGTCATCAAACGTTATCCTATGAAAGGGTGATCATAAAGGTGTCTCTCAGGTAATCGGAAAGTACTTGTTGGGTTGCATGTATGGAGATGGAATTTGTCCCTCCCGAGTCGGAGAGATATACTTTGGGCCCACTCGGTAATCGATATCAACACCGTTTGCAAGCATACGGTTAAGGAGTTAATCACAAAGTGATATTGTATTACGGAACGAGTAAAGTACTTGCTGTGAATGAGATTGAACTAGGTATGCCGATACCGACGATCGAATCTCGGGCAAGTAAAATATCGGGAGATGAAGGGAATACATATATAGGATTAATTGAATCCTGGCATCGTGGTTCATCCGATATGATCATAGATGAATATGTGGGAGTCATTAGGGGTTTCTAGATCCCGCTATTGATTATTGATAGAAAATCATGTCTGCATATTCTCGAACCCGTAGGGTCACACACTTAACGTGCATCGACGCTAGGATAGAATGGATAATTGGTTATTGAGTTTTTTGTTCAGAGTCTCGGATGAGATCCCGGACATCACGAGAGGTTCTGGAATGGTCTGGAGAATAAGATTCATATAATGGAAAGCAGTTTTTTGGGTTTCGGAAAAGTTCTAGACTTTTTTGGTAGAGTATCGGAATGTTCTAGAAAGTTCCGGAGGGCTCCATGGTGTGGCCCACATGCCCCAAAGGGTTCTGCCTACATGGGCCTGGTCGTCCGTGCCCACTTGTCCTAAGAGGCCAAGGGCAAAACCCTAGGGTTTTCTTATGGGCCAAGGCAAAGAAAACTTAGGGGGCAAGTTTTCTCCCTGGGGCCACCGGCTTGACTTGGAGGCTAAGGCTGCCCCCTTGGCCGACCCCCTTGACCTATTTAAAGGGGAGGGGAGGGCTGGGGCATGCTCCTCTCCTAACCCTAGCCGCCGGCCCAACTGCTGCCCTCCACATCTCTCTCTCGCGACTGCACGTAGGCGAAGCCCTGCTGCAGAAATTCTCCACCATAAGCACCACGCCGTCGTGCTGCTAATCCAATCTATCTCTCCACCATACTTGCTGGACCAAGGAGGGAAGATATGTCGATGTGCCATACGTGTGCATCTCTCGGAGGCGTCGCCACTTGCGGCGTTGGATCGGATCGGATCGGATCGCAAGGAGGAGAAGGCTAGTAAGACTACATCATCCACGTTCTGTTGAACGTTTCCGCTGTGCGATTTCTTCAAGGGTATGAAGATCTCATCCATCTCTCTCATTGATTACATCTCCTAGATTAGATCTTGACTTGCTTGTTCGCATCCGTACGAATTTTTTTGATTTACTATGCTGCGAAACCCTTCAGTGGTATCAGAGCTAGATCTATGCGTAGATGTGTTTCACGAGTAGAACGCAACATGCTTGTTGTGGGCGTTGATGTTTTCTATTGCAAACCTCTATGTTGTGTATTTCTTATGGTGCAGCATAGTGAGATCGAAGCGGTCCAAGCCAACTTTATGCGACCTCGTTCGCGAGACCGGCTCCGCACTTGACGTGTGGCTTGTTCCACACATGCGGCTGGTGGATGCCAGTTTCTCTCACTATAGTAGTCATAGGATTTACAACGGATGTTAGCAACCATAATATCACCATTGTGGTTTTATATAGGTAAGAATCATTCTTAACTTGCTACTCCCATAAGCCACGTAAAATATGCAACAACAAATTAGAGGCGTCTAACTTGTTTTTGCAGGGAGTGTTTGTGATATGGTATTGCCACAAGATGTGATGAGTATATTGATATATGTGATGTATGCAATGATCATGTTTTCTAATGTTTCACGACTTGCATGTCAATGAGTTCACAACCGGCAGGAGCCATATGGTTGTCTTTATAATTTTGTATGACCTGCATGTCAACTTCTTATACGCCATGTAATAGCTTTACTTTATCGCTAAGTAGTTAGCAATAGTCGTAGTTGCTATTCTTGGTGGAGGCAATCATGATGGAGTGATGGAGATCATGCCGGCGCGCACAAGATGGAGATCAATGCGTGAAGATTGGCTATACCATGTCACATATTGTATATGCATGTGATGTTTATCCTTTATGTATGCATCTTATTTTGCTTTGATTGCGACGGTAGCATTATAAGATGATCCCTCACACTTAATTTCAAGATAAAATGTGTTCTCCCCTCGTATGCGCCATTGCGAAAGATCGTCGTTTTGAAGCACCACGTGATGATCGGGTGCTATAAACTCTACGTTCACATACAACGGGTGTAAGCCAGATTTACACATGTGAAAATACATGGGTTAAACTTGACGAGCCTAGCATGTACAGACATGGCCTCGGAACACACGGGCCGAAAGGTCAAGCATGAGTCATATGGATGATATGATCAACATGTTGATGTTCACCATTAAAGCTACATCATTCATGTGATGATCGGTCTCAGTGTAGTGAATTTGGATCATGCTTCACTAAACAACTTTGAGGGATGTTGAATTTAGTGGGAGTTCATTAGTAATTTTATTAACTTGAGCTAATTATCATGAACTAAATCTTGATGTATTTGCATAAGTCGTTGTAGTCTTTGGCACCGTTTCCCACTGATACTTAGCTTAATTGAGTTAAAAGAACTATAGAATTCTGGATAATCACTTTACGGATTAGTACCGTTTAGTTAGAATGTCAAGAGTAAGGATTAAGTCTTATTGCAAACTTTAGCAAACCTCACTTGCTCCATGCAATTTAATAAGTTGTATTAATCTAAGAGCAATGATTCAAGTTTAGCATCTAAGATCATGTTTGCCTCCATGAGAAATTGATCTTCAAAATTGTTTGAGAATCAAAGTGATCTTGGAGCTAAAAGAATTGTTTCAGAAACTAACAAGAAGTGAAAGATATTTGATATCTAAAACTTTGATTGTTTGCAAAATGATTAAGTATAATTTAGTAAAAGAACATATGCTCATATTGTATGAATATATGCAAAGATTGAAGACGCTAGGCGTCCCGATCACCCAAAAGTTTGGGAAACTAATATTATACTTGCATTTGTCCTTAAGAGCTATAGTAGTTTCATCATGAAAGATGTCATGATAGGACGAATGAAAAGGTATCGGCTAAATTGTTTTGCTATACCAAAAGAATACTAAAGAATGGAATCTGGAAGAATACCAAATATATGATGATGGTGATCCACCTCAATTTGCAAAGTCCAAGGCCATTAGTATTTGACTGACATCCTTTGGACTATGTGTCAAATGATTGACGCCACTACTGATGTTGATAGATTCTTCTAAATAGAGAGGAAATGCTAAATAGGATCTGCAAAAGTATTTGGTAGAAAAGGAAAAGACTAGAAATGTCCAGCACAGGTATATAAATGATATACATGTTATAGATGTATTCTTTGCTAGTACATAATGTAATTCTTGGGTATTGGATACTAGATTGTTGGTATGAAATGTCATACAAAGCAACAATACAAAAACTACGATGGCCTAAGTAACTAGCAAAAGAATGTGGTAACAATGCGCTTCGAGAAACAAATAAATGTGTTATTGTGTTTTTCGTCGGCATAAAACCTAGCCTTCTAGATTTGTTAAGAACTTAATAATTGTTACTTTGTTCTGGTATTATGAGAGCAATGGTTGTACAAATTATTACCGTCTTCCATAATTGATGGATAGATTATTATTATCTTGTTGGTGAAATAGACATTTATAACACTGATGCTAAAGGTCGCAAGACAAAATGCATTTTACTTATATATGACACCGTCGTTTAAGTCATATTGGAAACAAAACATGAAAGAAATTCTATATTGATAGATTTTCGAGTCATTTGATTTTGAATTTATTGACGCTTGTGAGAGTTTTCCTAAAGATGATTAAACTCCGTTCATGGGCCATGGATAGAACAAGCGACTAACTAAATGGAGATCGTACATGTTGATGTATGTAGTCCATGGTGTGAAGTCGATCATGGTGTATTTTCTATTTCATCAATGACTCGAATAGATGTATGGTATATCTATTCGATAAGATAGAAGTATGAAACAATTGAAATTGTTCAATTTATGAAGTGGAAATTATTGTAACAAGAAAAATTCAAGTTTTTATGATTGGATCACAAAGAAGAATATTTGAGTTACAAGTTTAGCAAGCATCTAAGAGTTAGAGGAATAGTTCCACAAACTTGCATCGTGATAAACACCATAGGAGTATGGAGTTTTCGATGGATGTAATCAAACCTTGTTTGACATGGTTAGATCAATGATGAAATAAAACTACCAATATAATTTGTGGATTATGCTTTAGAGACGACCGCTTTTCACTGAATAGAGCACCATCATAATCCGCTGAAATGACACCGTACAATTTATAGTTGTCTTTTCTTAAATTTTGGTATGCACGGCATATGTAAAATGTTTACAACCAAAATCGGATTAGTAAGTCTTTGTAAGTCATCCCAAAGAATGTCGATGGGTATTCCTTCTACTATGAACCCAAACACATAGTGATTATCGCTTAAAAGTGAATTTCTTATGAAGGAGTTTTCTCGCGAAAGGTTTAAGTGGGAGGAAGATAGAACTTGATGAGGTTATTGAATCTGAGCAAGATGATCAGAGTAGCGCAGCACCAGAAAATGTGCTAGAATCGGCAACTACATTCATAGCTCACGCATCTACAATATGTTGTAGTCACGGCATCAAAGTTCCTATTTAACCAAGTTGGTCGTAATCAAATAGTAAGATTTGAGGATGAGATATTATTAGATAATAGTAACCAACAATATACAAAGAAGCGATGATGGGCCCTGACTTCGTCATATGAATTATTCTAGCAACAATTACATATTGAGATATGATAGTTGAATAAACGAAACAACGTTCCTCTACCGGAATGCACACCATGGACGTGTACCTGATATGACCCAATGGGTTTTGTTGATTCAAAGGTTGCTAGATATGTATGCAAACTTCTATGGTAGAAGTAAGCATAGCGAAGTTGGAATCTTCAATGATGAAAATGTTAAAGTGTTAATTTCATCAAGATATTTGAAGATGCTTGTATTACAAGAAAGTAAGTGGGAGCGCTCAGACATATTTCTAATACTTTATGTGGATGACATATCGTTTATTGGAAATAATGTGTTTTTCTTGATATTGTTAAGTTTTCATTAAAATTAGTTTTTGATGAAAGACTTAGGTAAAACCAGAATATTAAGCATCAATGTCTATGCAGATAGATTGAGGCACTAATATAGTTTTGCCAGAGTACATAGATGAAATATTGAATTTGTTCAATATGGAAACAATAAGAACGGTTCTTGTTGCATGGAAGAGGTTGGAGCAAGAATCAATTGTTTTGACACTTGATGAGTGAAACCACAAGAATGATTTTATTAATCTTGTGTACCATGATATGTAGATCCAGATATGTTCGATGCTCTAAAAGGTTACGAGCATTCATATGATGATCGTTGGACAATAGTAAGAATATTCTTATGTACTTTCGAAGAACTAAGAATATATTATGTATGCAAAAGTGACAAATGGTTCATTGCAATGTGTTATATTGGCTTTGTCACATATACATGTAAAATTTTATCTCAATTTTAAGCTATTTGTTTTGAGTTAGAAGGTGACACAATAAGATGGAAGAAAGTTCCATGATGACTTGGATGAGTTCCAATGTTAACATTGTGGCAGACACTGCAATGAGGGCTAAGTATATATAATCACTTTAGAAGCGGCATAAAAGATGCAAAGTAGATAGTGATAATCCAACTTATTTGTGGCAATGTCGTCTAGGTCATATTGGCGTAAAACGCATGAAGAAACTCCATTCTGATGGACTTTTAGAGTCTCTTGATTTTGAATCATTTGACACGTGCAAGCCAGGCCTCATGGGCAAGATGATCAAAACCCCGTTCTCCGGAAAAATGGAGCGAGCAACGGACTTATTGGAAATCATACATACCGATGTATGTGGACCAATGAGTATTTCGACGCGCGGTGGATATCGCTATTTTCTCACTTTTACTGATGAGTTAAGTAGATATGGGTATGTCTATTTAATGAAACATAAATCTGAAATGTTTGAAAAGTTCAAAGAATTTCAGAACAAAGTGGAAAACCATCGTAACAGGAAAATTAAATTTCTACGATCTGATCGTGGAGGTGTAGTTCGAAGTGTGCTAGTACTATGTAGTTCTATTATATGGCAATAGTGACAACATAGTTTTGCAAAGAAACAAAGGTTTCATCAGAAGACCAAGTTTATACAATGCCATCTCATACAAGATGAGTAATGCGTGCTGATGCAAAATAATATGCAAATACAAACGGACCTGAAAGTGTCAGACCCGTAGATAAGGTTTACCACGTGCAACGCGTATGAATAACACCGGAATGCCATAGGTGTTGAAGGCGCAAGTATGACTAGATTATTGACTCTAGTGCAAGTGGGAGACTAAAGGAAATATGCCCTAGAGGCAATAATAATATTGTTATTATCATATTTCTTGTTCATGATAATGTTTATATTCCATGCTAGAATTGAATTAAGCGGAAACATTAATACTTGTGTGGTTTATGAACAACACCGTGTCCCTAGTATGCCTCTACTAGACTAGCTCATTGATTAATGATGGTTAAGGTTTCCTAACCATAGACATGAGTTGTCGATTAATAATGAGGTCATGTCATTGGGAGAATGATGTGATGGACAGACCCAAATAAAGCACAGCAATTAGACCGTGTCATTGTGTTCATCTTTGCAAAGCTTTTTCCTATGTCAAGTATTGTATTCCTTAGACCATGAGATAATGCAACTCCCTAGTATCAGAAGAGAGCTTTGAGGTCATCAAACGTTATCCTATGACACTACAACAGGAACCCCCCTTTAGCAACAGATCGATGCGTTCCCATATGTCCATATAAGCGTTGGTAACGTAAATACCAACGGATTTGGTATGCGTTGCCATAGGTGGCGTTGCAAGGGTCAACTACAACGTATATACATGCGTTGGTAATTGATATGAAGAAGCGTTGTAAGATAGCAACGTATATAGTTATAGCCTAACAACACTTCATATGCGTGGGTGGTTGTTCTACATGAATGGATTTTTTGAATGGACACACGATTACAAAAGCTTAGAAGAGATGCTTGATAGTTCGAACGCTGAATAGTAGTTTATATGTATTGGCAACAACAATTATTTATTCAATGCTAGGAGTGCACAAGAGATACAGTAAAATATATAGAAAGACCTCATATATTGAATCAACTATTTGTAGCTTTACATGATTAAATAAATACAAGTTACGTCTATCTAAAAAAGACACTCTAAAACATAGTCTACGACTATCTGGTAGGTCACCATTCTCGAAACTTGCTCTCACATCTGAGCCGCATCATCCACTTATTTTGCCAATCTACAACAAAAAACCAAGTTGAGATAAGTAATTTACCATTAATGAGACCGAAAACAAAGTGAAATTTCAAAATAGCTGCAAACATATGAAGGTTGGAAACCATGAGATAATTTATCTCCATGCATGACAACTTCTAGGAACCAAAAGGACGTTCATGCTTTCCTTCTTTGAACATCTAGGTCAAAGCAACAAGAAGAAACCAATAACACTTCATATCATATATAAATTATCTTTAATTACAGCAGGTTCTAGTTGTCCTCTTTTTTTACAGATCCTGTTAATATTCTCAGGCTTCCACACTCATTGAGAAGATCTTACTCTGGAGTGCAATCTGACTTGCATCAAGTAGCTTAATGCCTTCGAACTTCTGACTAAACCTGTTGTCGTTCACAAGTAAAGATCAAATTAATATAGCAGATAGAATAATACATGTAGCTTAGTAATTTCCTAAGCACTTTATTTTGACTATGCCCATTACAGACTTATAATTCACAGAGTAAAAGACTTGAAAGAATAAACAAATGATGTGGTGTAATAATAGGCTAAGAATTTATGCTATGTGCTGACTCAATGTGCATCGAGTATTCTGACTCACACAGAGTAACTTAGTCCCTTTGATAATATGAATATATATATATAACCTTGAAGTAAAACTTTAATTAAAATGAATATACAAGTACTAATATAGGATGTATGGTGGCACCTTAAAGAAGCATTTTGTTTTCTTATGAATTGTGCATCCTTCTGGTTCTAGAAATGACCTCGAGTCTACCAATAATGCAGATAAATACAATGATTTTAATCTCAGTATTACCACCTTAAATAAATTATAGTAACGCACATGTTACTATATCAAAATGTAGCTACATACTCATGTACAATAGTAACTGTGACATGTCTAGACTGCAATTTAAATACACTTCAGTCAACAACAATATGAGGACAAAGAAACTCACCCTGCTCTAACACACACTCTGATTACTTTTCGATTCCTGTCGTCAACTCATAATTTCCTACTCCTTCTAATTACAATGCAGAAGTACTGAAGATTCACCCCTTGTCTACACGAACAAAGAAACTGCAGAAGCGCACACACAAGAAACCAATAGAAAATTCAGAACCGGTAAGTAAACTTGCACGTAAGCTTACTAGATGTACTCAGGAAACAAACAGAAGTTGAATAATTTGAAACCTTACTACTTGGACCAGGAAAGGTTTTGTAGCACAATCGCTGAGGCCAAAAAGTAGGCCATGAAGTTGCATCATTGACACCAAATAAATCATCCAGGTCTGCAAGATAAATTTGCATTGTATAGATCTAAATTAGAGGACCAGTAGACGATAAGCCGAATAGTATGAATATTTAGTTATTGTTTGAAACGAATTTGATTGACATATCTATCAATCACAACAATAATTAATTAACCAATGAGAAAGGTGGAACTTCGAACATATACTGCTCAACATCGCATGAGCCCCCAAAGTGTTAAGACTATTGAGAAAAATGGGGCTGTCACCTGCTGCTTCAGCGGGGCGGCACTAAGTGAAGGCGATGGTTGATTGGATCCATTGCACCTGACCTGGGAAAAAGTGGACGTAGTTAAGGAACAAGCAATAGCTGGCGGCACACCAAGAAATCATCAAACTCATACCGTAAAAACAGAACCAGATCAAATGATTGAGGGATCTGGTAAGAAACTAAAAAACAATACTGGGCAAGGATGGCAGCAGAACGGGCGATGCAGTAGGAGATCTGGCGATCTAGTAACAGATCCATCCCTGGTCGACGATGCAGTGCTCTCCAGCCGTGATCGCCTTGTTGGTGCCGCAGGGATGGCAACCCATTAACACCTTGAATCAGGAGCACATCCCTCGAACTGGTACAGTGTGGAGCATCTGGATCGGATCCAGGACGCCGTCCTCGAACTGGTTCTAGTGCCGAGGATCTCGCCTTACGCGAGTGCGGAGGATGGAAGGTACTGGTGGAAATTGAGATAGCCTCGCATGATCTCTGCGGGTGGCGGCGGGTGGTGTTAGGAGGTTATTAGGAGGAGATCGGGATAAGGAGGTTAGTCGTGGGAAGTGGGGACCTAGCAGCGCATGATTATTTGGTTGCAAGATATCCGTAGCTATATGGGGGTTCATGTTGTAGTGTGAAAGGGTGATCATAAAGGTGTCTCTCAGGTAATCGGAAAGTACTTGTTGGGTTACATGTATCGAGATGGAATTTGTCCCTCTCGAGTCAGAGACATATACTTTGGGCCCACTCGGTAATCGATATCAACACCGCTTGCAAGCATATGGTTAAGGAGTTAATCACAAAGTGATATTGGATTATGGAACGAGTAAAGTACTTGCTGTGAACGAGATTGAACTAGGTATGCCGATACCGACGATCGAATCTCGGGCAAGTAAAATATCGCGAGACGAAGGGAATACATATACATGATTAATTAAATCCTGGCATCGTGGTTCATCCGATATGATCATCGATGAATATGTGGGAGTCAATAGGGGTTTCCAGATCCCGCTATTGATTATTGATAGAAGATCATGTCTGCATATTCTCGAACCCGTAGGTTATTGAGTTTTTTGTTCGGAGTCTCGGATGAGATCCCGGACATCACGAGAGGTTCCGGAATCGTCCGGAGAATAAGATTCATATAATGGAAAGCAGTTTTTTGGGTTTCAGAAAAGTTCTGGACTTTTTCGGTAGAGTACCGGAATGTTCTAGAAAGTTCCGGAGGGCTCCATGGTGGGGCCCACATGCCCCAAAGGGTCCACATGGACCAAAGGGTTCTGCTTACATGGGCCTGGTCGTCCTTGCCCACTTGTCCTAAGAGGCCAAGGGCAAAACCCTAGGGTTTTCTTATGGGCCAAGGCAAAGGAAACTTAGGGGGCAAGTTTTCTCCCTGGGGCCACCGGCTTGACTTGGAGGCTAAGGCTGCCCCCTTGGCCAACCCCCTTGACCTATTTAAAGGGGAGGGGAGGGCTAGGGCTTGCTCCTCTCCTAACCCTAGCCGCCGGCCCAACTGCTGCCCTCCACATCTCTCTCTCACGACTGCACGTAGGCGAAGCCCTGCTGCAGAAATTCTCCACCATAAGCACCACGCCGTCGTGCTGCTGATCCAATCTATCTCTCCACCATACTTGCTGGACCAAGGAGGGAGGAGACGTCGATGTGCCATACGTGTGCATCTCTTGGAGGCATCGCCACTTGCGGCGTTGGATCGGATCGGATCGCAAGGAGGAGAAGGCTAGTACGACTACATCATCCACGTTTTGTTGAACGTTTCTGCTGTGCAATTTCTTCAAGGGTATGAAGATCTCATCTATCTATCTCGTTGATTACATCTCCTAGATTAGATCTTGGCTTGCTTGTTCGCATCCGTAGGAATTTTTTTTGATTTACTATGCTGCGAAACCCTTCAGATCATTCTCAAAATAGGAACCATAAAATCCAAACCCTAGGTATTTCATGTGAGGGACATGAATAGACAAATCTTCCCAACACTTTCTAAAAGAAATAATTAAGAACTGAAGTATGTGTTGAGAAATCTTAAAGGAATTCAAATCATACTTTGAATTCAAATGCCATTTCACCTCTCCACATAGACCCTTACCTTTAAAATTATTTTCTAATAGGAATGTGAGCCTAGCATTTTATTCAATGCAATGGCATTCCAATATTTAGAAAATTCGAAATCCTCTTATAAATATTAGAATCAAATACTCAAGGGAATATGGAAATTTTCAAAGTAATTAGTTTGAACCCATGTGTCTCAAATATTTGAAAATCATTTAGAAACCCTTTGAAGGTGATGTGGTTAATTTGATCCTAGATATAAATATGTCAGAAAGCAAATAACTACAAACCCTATTTCTCAAATCTCGAGAAATGAGTTGAGAAACTATAACTCACTCAAATTCTAAACACTAAAATGACTTAAAACATTCAAGTGCTTTTTCCAACAGAAAGCAAACTCAAATCTTAACAAAAGAAAAATAATAAAATAGGCAACCACACTATCCATTTGAATCTAATGAATATCACTAAAACACATCAATTAAAATCTTTAATAACTCAACTATGCTTTGAGATGAATTGTATACCTCAAAGTATTCCAAACACATTTGAAATCATTATTCATCCATAGTGATAATTAAGTTTTCACTTAATTAATATGGAAGTTTAAAATGATTTATCCACAACTGCAATTTAAATTTTAACTTGAGTATGCAAATCAGCCCATGAGTCTAATTCAGCCCAAAGCCCATTAGTGACAAATGCCACTTGTCATGATTAAAATAAATGGATAAGTAAAGCCACATAGGAACCTTAGCTCCTAAGTATCCGCACATAGAGCCAAACTACAAGGACGGTTGCACAGTTATTAAAGCGCGAGGTGTCAACATGTGAGTGGTTTTCGAATAGAAAATTCACCAATTTAAGCAAATAAAGTATTCCAAACTGTCATGCCTTATTAGGCATATGGAACACTATAAATAGGACCCTGGAGCTCACCCCAAACCTCACACCTCCTCATAATCTCACAAGTATCACTCTCAGACCAAAGGTTGAGAGAAAGAGCTCAAGAATCACCCTTAGGCCCGAGGCTAAGGGAGAGGAACCTCCAACCACACTTAGTAGTGTGGAGTAGAGATCCACGAGGAAGAAGGGATCAAGAATAGGAGGAGAAGAACTGCACCAGATCTTCATCAAGCCCACTTAGGAATCTACAAAGGTTATAGCTGAAACCTTAGAATAGAAAGTAGTGAGACCTGATGTCTACGCACGCTTCTATTCTTGTAGACAGTGTTGGGCCTCCAAGTGCAGAGGTTTGTAGAACAGCAGCAAGTTTCCTTTAAGTGGATCACCCAAGGTTTATCAAACTCAGGGAGGAAGAGGTCAAAGGTATCCCTCTCAAGCAACCCTGCAATTACGATACAAGAAGTCTCTTGTGTCCCCAACACACCCAATACACTTGTAAGATGTATAGGTGCACTAGTTCGGCGAAGAGATAGTGAAATACATGTAATATGGATGATTATAAGTAGTAAATGCAATCTGAAATAAATATCGCTGCGAGCAAACATGTAACAGAACTAAATGTAAATGGTGTTTCAAAGCTTAGCAACAAGGCCTAGGGATCATACTTTCACTAGTGGACACTCTCAACAAAGATAACATAGTTGAACATAGCTACACGGAACTACTCTCTAGTTGGATAACGAACACTAATCATGCGTAGGGCTACAAAGCACTCCTTAAAGTCCACTTTCCCCAAACTAGATTGCCCCACACTATCACCTTGAGCGCACTAGATGGTTCCAGAAAAACACCAACAAATCATAGAGACATCCAACTCAGATCATAACTCATGACAAGTATTACTGCAAAATTTAGCTTAAGAGACACACATAATGCGCACACTATCACCTTCACATCATGGTACAAGGTGTCTCCGGAGATTACAATAATAAAGCACTTGAGTAGCATAATAGATGAAGAACAACATCTACCAATTCAACTAGATACAAAGCTCATAATCACATATAGATCACATCATGGGAGAGAGAGGTGAACCACATAGCTACCGGTAGAGCCCTCAGCCCTGGGGGAGAACTACTCCCTCCTCATCATAGGAGATAGCAACGGTGATGAAGATGGCGGTGGAGTCGATGGAGATGGCTCTGGGGGCAATTCCCTGTCCCGGCAGGGTGCCGGAACAGAGAATTCTGTCCCCCGAAATTGGTCTTCAACGGCGGCGACACTGTAGAACTTTTCTGGGAGAAACGCTGATTGATTAAGGGTTTTCGCGTCGGAGGCTTTATATAGGCAAAGGGGCGATATCAGAGGACCCCCGAGGGGCCCACACATGGTGGTGGCATGGCCAAGGGGGCACCCGCGCCACCAGGTGGTGTGGCCACCTCGGTGCCCTCCTCTGTCTCTACTTTGGACTCCGTCTCATGTCGGGAAAAATAGGAACTTTGGGCTTCATTTCATCCAATTCCGAGAATATTTCCTGTGTAACTTTTCTGAAACACAAAAATAGCAGAAAACAGGGAACTGGCACTGTGGCATCTCGTTAATAGGTTAGTTCCTGAAAATGCATAAAAGTGCCACAAAGTGTAAACAAAACACAAAGCAATTGGTGTAAAACAAGATTGGAGCATCAAAAATTATAGATACGTTTGAGACGTATCAAGCATCCCCAAGCTTAACTCCTGCTCGTCCTCGAGTAGGTAAGTGATAACAAACAATAATTTTTGAGGTGACATGCACCAACACAATCTTGATCAAAACGATGTAAAGCATTGAGTGCTGGGATCAAAGTACTCTAAACATGGGCATAAAAGATATAATCTTGATAATAGAACTTAGCAACCATGTTATAACATGAAAAGTTACACAAAGAAAAGATCATGAGTAATAATGCATTGAAACTCATTTGTTTGTTTTGAGCATATAGAAAAACATAGCAAAGTGGTATTCAGCTTGTCCCTCATAGAGTAGCAAAACATAAATGCATAGGACACCTTCAAGTTTAAGAGGGCGACTAGATACAAATAATTTGAGAACAAGCAAAACCATAATCATGAATCAATCAATAATAAATTTTGGGACTATGCACATTATACTCAGAATGACAACTATGCTCTCTTAATCGGTGCATAAAGATAGAAAAAGAAGACTCAACATAAAAGTAAAAGAAAGGCCCTTCACAGAGAGAAGCAGTGATTGCGAGTTTTTATAAACCTTCCAAAAATTATGGTACTTACTAGCTTTGAGCTCTCATTGCCCCCATCATAGGCATCTTGAGTGGTTAAGGTTAATGGGAGTACAAATATGAGTCATATGCTTGACAAATCATAAGTTGAAAATCTCATGTCCCGTGAATACGAGTACTTAAACAATGTTAGTCGACTTAGGTCCCAAGCAAGTTCTTGTCATTATAAGTATACATGTATCCTCGAGAACGCCAACGGGGTACCTCTTGCCCGATGACATGGAAACTAGCCCACATCAAAATGACAAGATAAACAGACAATGGACACCTCGGCATCTCTTTTATTTACCATTAGGTATAGCTTTTTATTTTGGGATGCGTCATCGAATATCCACTATGGTTATGCTATAAATTTCCACCATGAATGATGCATGGTTTAGATTAGTGGCCCAGGCGTTTCTCTAACACATATACAAACTCCATGAACTCCACAAGTTTCCAACTCCTTTCACACAGATAAGCATCCATAAATAAAAGATCATAATATCAACTTAAATAGAGATAAGTGCAATATTGAAAGCGTGCCCCATGACAGCATGGCTGAGCTAACTCCCAACTTACAACTTGCAAGCATATAATCAACATAAGAGAGTCACAATGGTATAGTTTATTAAGTGCAAGAAAGTAAATGTGCCATTAGGTTCGTGAGAGCTTTACTAACTAATTTTCACATAACAAAAAAGTTTAATTTGGAAGATAGATAAAAGCAAGACGAATGTACTTGGAATAGAAAATTGCTAATAGGTAGATATGGTGGACACATTGGAAAACTTTGGTTTTTGGGAGTTGGATGCACGAGAAGTATTCCCTCTCGGTACAAATGAAGGCTAGCAAAAGACTGGGAGCGACCAACTAAGAGAGCAATAACGGCCATAATCATGCATAGCGACAAAACATTATTAACCAAAGCATAAAGTGGTATCACAAGTCAAAAACCAAATGATCGTAGAGGCTTGAGGTGGCTGGTTAAAGTCAAACATGGTGTAAGCATGCGCCAAGTCAACCCAAATAAAGCATCAAAGGAGAATACCACAATAATATGCTCCCATATAATAAAAACAACGCATGATTCTTTCAAAGGCACATTACGCAATCTCAGTCATTTGAGACAAGTCATGCTACAGCAAAAACTACTAAGCATATAATCAGAATAACATCAAGCATGACATGCAAAAGTCTAAGCCACAGTCTAAACAAGCTCCCATTTGTACCACTATAATCATGAAACTTTTTTACTCTTTTCCAACACCAATCAACCTTTTTGAAACAACTCCCAAAGATGAAAACCAACAAAGACCAGAGGTCTAAACACACCTAGATACAAAGAATAAACAAGTTCTGAACAAGAACGAAGGCGAAAATAAAAGCTAAACGCAGTACTAGAAAAAGAGAATGCTCGTTGAACAATAAGAGTGAAAACTAGAGTGTTCTAGGCAATGAAAACATAGCGTATCTCTCTCCAAAACAAACATGGTGTGATCCAACCATTTATTGAAGAAAACAAAACAAAATATAACTGAAAACAAAAATAAAGACGCTCCAAGAGAAAGACATAGCATATGAAGCAATAAAAATATAGTGTCTTGACAGATGACCTGATATTTTTGTTGATGAAGAAGGGGTGCCTTGGGCATCCCCAAGCTTTGACGCTTGTACTTCTTGGATATTTCTTGGGGTGACATGGGCATCCCCAAGCTTGAGCTTTTGTCCATACTTCATCTCATCTCATCATTCTCCTTACCCTACACTTGAAAACTTCCTTCATACAAAACTTCACACAATTCTCATTAGCAACATTAGTGTATGCAAGATAGTAGATCCACTTTTGGTTCAGTTTCAACTCAAGAATAACACATATTAACACATAAGCTACTGTAGCAATTTCCTCAAAAGTTCCGTGATCAAAAGAACTAAAAAAAGAAAGAGATCAAGAGGCAAATGCAAATAGTGGCAGAAATCTGTCAAAATAGAATAGCTGGTAAAGATAATTTTTTTGAAAATCTTCTGTTTCTCAAATCGAAAAGTGCAAAATTAATGAAAGTTAGAAAATAACCTGGGCCATGTGTACAAGAAATGTCAGATCAAAAAAATGTTCTGAGAATTTTCACGAATTTTTACGGTACAGCGCAGAAATCTGTTTCAGGACAGCAACTTCCCCAAATCTTACCTTCCTCCAGTTAGAGGTTCTTCTTGGCACAAAAACGAAATAAAAATGATAAGGAGAGGTCATTACAGTAGTAATAACTTCCAAGACTCAATAAAAAGAAAAATTACTGAAAATAAAACATTGGGTTATCTCCCAAGAGTGCTTTTCTTTAACGCCTTACAGCTAGGCGCAGTAATTTGAGAAGATGCTCACATAAGTACCGGAAAGAACTTGAAGCAAGAGAGAGCTTCAAAAAGCAAATACGAAAGAAATTTAAATCTAAACCACTTCCTATGAAAAAGAGTCTTGTAAAGAAACAAGTCATGAAAGCGCAAAGCAACAAGCATAGGAAAGCAAAACAAGTGCAACTTCAAGAATTTCAACATTAAGAGGGGAAACTTAATATTATTGAGATGCATAAAAACATGTTTCCCTCTCTCATAATAACTTTCAGTAGCATCATGAATAGAATTAACAATATAATTATCACATAAAACATTCTTATCATGAGCCACATGCATAAAATAATTAATACTCCCCACATAAACATAGTCATTCCTAGTAATCGTAGTAGGAGCAAATTCAAGAGAATAGCTATAATCATTTTCAGAATTGGTACCAAAGAGATTTTCAATATCAAAAGTAGAGTGCTTTTCCCAATCATGATCACTACTATAGGTAACAAGCATAGGAACATCATCGAGTTCAGACTCATCAGCAAAAACTATAATAGGAGAAACATGCCTAGGGGAAAATACCATTTCCTCTCTCCTTTTACTCCTTCTCTTCTTCTTCTTCTTCTTCTTCTTCTTCTTTTTCTTCCCTTCTTTAAGAGGGAGAGGCTTGAAAGTAAGCTCCTCCACATACCCTGGTTTATTGTTAGAAACAATAGAAGAAACTTTGGAGGATTCTTCCTTTTCATTAATAAGAACAAAACACATATTAGTCCTGTCATATTTTGGCAAAGCATCATCTTTTATAACATTTTGTATGTAAGTATTTGCGTAGCAATTATCAACACAATAAATATGACAAACATGTAGGATGCTATTTATATTAAAAGCACTCATATCTACCAAAGAAGTTTTTCTTGATAACTCTTCACACCCCAAAAATAAAGTAAGCTCATCATGCTGATTAGGAGTGATCATGTCATCACAATACAAACTTGCAGTACTCGTTGGATTAGAAAGGCTACTATCATAGCTTGGGCATTGAAAATTGAAATGACCCACTTTATAGCAAAGTTCGTAAATAAAAGGATAGAGGGCACAAACCTTTTCACCGAGCTCATTTAGAGCCTTGTCCCACATTCTAGTTTTTTCATTCCTGTGGTGGATACAATAATCTTCATTTATTTGATTCTTTTCACAAGGTCTAAGTGCTCCACAAAAATTAACATGCTTATAAGAAATAGTACTTTTAGAAGTTCGAGCATGTTTATTGCAATCATCAATAACAATATCACTTTCCATGCAAGTATCTTTAAAAGGTTCATGATACACGTCCCAATTTCCTTTAGGAACATTAATATGAGACGCAAAGGCTCTATAGCAATCAACCATAATTTGAGGATCAAGACCATATTTAGCACTAAGCTCTTGAAAATCAGCAGTTTCAGCAAAAGACTTAATGCAATCATACTCATAGTTTATACCTGATTCTTTACCTTTGTCACAATCCCAATCTTTGATATTGCTTTGAATTGTTTCAAGCAGATCCCACTTGGCTTCAACCTCCTTGCTTGTGAAAGACCCCTCAAAACAGGCATCCAGATAGTCCTTGTAACGTCCTGAAAGCCTTTCATAAAAATTATTAATAACAATATTACGGGGGAGCTCATGAATGGGACATTTGAGCATTAGTGACTTCAATCTTCCCCACGCTTGGGCAATGCTTTCTCCATCATGAGGATGAAAATTATAAATATAATTCCTATCTTTCTGAATCTCACTAGAAGGATAGAATTTAGAATAAAAGAGAGGTACAATTTCCTCCCAGCCAATAGGTCGGCCATTCTTCAACATCTTATACCATTCCGCAGCTCTGCCCTTTAGTGATAAAGAGAATAGCTTCCTCTTAACCTGGCTTGTTGAAATACATGCACACTTAAACAACTTGCATAATTCATGTATAAAGAGCAAATGATCACCAGGATGGACAGTTCCATCTCCTAAATAGCAGTTATTCATAGCACGTTCAACAATTTTCATAGGTATTTTAAAAGAGATACTTTCAGTATGAGGATCACAAGCATCATTCGAATTATCACATATGGGAGATAAAGTATCATCAGAGCGAATTTTCTCCTCTAAAGCTGGGGAACTAAAAATATCATGCTCATAAAAACCAGCCCCAAGCTTAGACTTTTTCATAGCATTAGCAATAACGGTGTTCAAAGAATTCATACTAACAACATTGCTATTAGCATGCATATAAAGTTCCATAGGTTTTTCAATTTTCTCTTCAAACACTTCATGTCCTAACTCAGGAAAAATACTATAAAGCTCTTTATTTTCCATTAAGCCTAACTAGTGAAAATAAAAACAAGAAACAAAAAGATATAATTGCAGAATCTAAAGGAAATAACTTCGAGCACTCACACACCAGCAATAGTACTAGAAGATGGATGTGAGTACTTTTTACCTTACCTCCCCGGCAGCAGCGCTAGAAAAGAGCTTGATGTCTACGCACGCTTCTATTCTTGTATACAGTGTTGGGCCTCCAAGTGCAGAGGTTTGTAGAACAGCAGCAAGTTTCCCTTAAGTGGATCACCCAAGGTTTATCAGACTCAGGGAGGAAGAGGTCAAAGGTATCCCTCTCAAGCAACCCTGCAATTACGATACAAGAAGTCTCTTGTGTCCCCAACACTCCCAATACACTTGTTAGATGTATAGGTGCACTAGTTTGGCGAAGAGATAGTGAAATACAAGTAATATGGATGATTATAAGTAGTAAATGCAATCTGAAATAAATATTTCTGCGAGCAAAAATGTAACAGAACTGAATGTAAATGGTGTTTCAAAGCTTAGAAATAAGGCCTAGGGATCATACTATCACTAGTGGACACTCTCAACAAAGATAACATAGTTGAACATAGCTACACGAAACTACTCTCTGGTTGGATAACGAACACTAATCATGCGTAGGGCTACAAAGCACTCCATAAAGTACACTTTCCCCAAACTAGATTGCCCCACACTATCACCTTGAGCGCACTAGATGGTTCCAGACAAACACTAACAAATCATAGAGACATCCAACTCAGATCATAACTCATGACAAGTATTACTGCAAAATTTAGCATAAGAGACACACATAATGCGCACACTATCACCTTCACATCATGGTACAAGGTGTCTCCGGAGATTACAATAATAAAGCACTTGAGTAGCATAATAGATGAAGAACAACATCTACCAATTCAACTAGATACAAAGCTCATGATCACATATAGATCACATCATGGGAGAGAGAGGTGTGAAAGAGCATTTCCCGCTTAATTGATTTTGGCGTTTGTTAACAATACATTATCTATTAATGTGTGATTATGCTTTGCAGGATTTTATTATGTTCTAGCACAAGATATTGGGTTTCCTATATTATACTTGATATTTAATATTGCCCAAAGGAAATTATTGAGGAAATGGTGAAAATCAGCTCTGGGAGAAGTTTCAGATAAATGTTGGCCAGGAAGGCCGGCTTTAGCCGGTCCCAGACCGGCTATAGCCGGACTGCTCGTTTTCGAGAGAGGCCCTGCGCCTCTGGACTCAACCGGCTATTTCCGGCTAGGCCGGATATTTCAGGCCGGCTATAGCCGGTCTGAGGCCGGCTTTAGCCGGTGTGGCCGGCTTTAGCCGGACTTATCTTCGGCTATAGCCGGACTTCCTGGCTGGCAACGGTCAGATATTTTGGGGGGGTATAAATACCCCCCTCTTCTTCTCCAACGGGTAGCTCGACCAAATTGAAGAACACCACCATTGTTGAGCCACCAATTCAACTAGATCTCCTCCCTCAACCCACCAAAGCTCTTGATCTTTGGAGAATCGAAGGAGAAGACCATCATCTACATCCTCACCGAAGCGATTTGATTTCCCCTCTCATTTGCTTGAGGGCCCTTGTGTCTTGGGTTCCCTTGTGTCCCAAGACCTTGTTTGTGTATTTGATATATTGCTACTTGTTGTTTGACAGCATTGTGTTGTGCTTGGGAGCCTCCAATTCGGTTGTGGATGCGTGCCCCAAGATTGTAAAGGCCGGTTCCGCCTTGAGGAATCCCTTAGTGGAAAGTGAGCTAGGCCTTTGTGGCGGAAGCTTGCACCGGAGAATAGGGTGAGCCTTTGTGGCGTTGGTTAGGCCTTTGTGGCAACCACACCCCTCCAACGTAGACGTACTTCCCCTAAAAAGGAAGGAACTACGGGAATTACATCTGTGTCTCCGCGTGCTCCACTCTCGGTTACCTCTATCCTTTATTGCCTTTATATATTGTATCTTGGTTAGCTTGCTAGTTGACATATAGGTAAATTCACCTTAGTTGCATATCTAGAGAATTTACCTTTGTGTCAAGCCTAAATTGAAAAAGAACTAAAATTTGAGTAGCACCTATTCACCCCCCCCCCCCCTCTAGGTGCCCATACGATCCGTTCAATTGGTATCAGAGCCTCGGCTCTTATTTCGGGCTTAACCGCCTAAGAGTATGGAAACATCACCTAGTGAGGGCTCGGGTCAAGTTTCCATGGGTGAGTTCAAATCTTTGGAATCATCCATGGCTTCCATGACATCTCAAATAAGTGAGTTGCGTGAAATGATGGCGCAACTCATGCAAGCTAAAACTGCTAATGCGTCTCCACCTCCGGAAAAACCCGCTACTCCACAAGTGGAGAATGTGGGGATAGATGAGGAGGGTGCCGACAAAAATGGCGATGCTAAGTCTTCCACCAAGGCCGACGGGAAAGGTGAATACCCACATTGGTATTCACCCGACCCGCCGGTTCCTCATCCTCATATTAACCATAGAGGTGATCCGCCTAAGCTTGATGCATTAAACTTTGGTCAATGGCAATATCAAATGATCTCTCATATGCGCAGTTCTTGCATCGAGCTTTGGAGGATCGTTGAGGAAGGATTCAAGGCCGTGGATCCCCACAACATGACAAGAAGAGAGACGGTCGATAGCCAACTCAATGCTACCGCTCTTCACATGATTCAAGTCGCCGTGGGATCCAAGGACTTGCCTCACATCCAACACTTCTCCACCGCCAAAGAAGCTTGGCAAGGTCTCTCCGACGTCTTTGTTGGCAACGAGAGCATGAAGAAAACAAGATATATTGCCTTCTCAAATCAAGCGAAGGGTTTCTTCATGATGGATGGTGAGGATCATCAAGAGATGTATAGAAGACTCAAGGCTATTGCTACCACCTTCAAGAACCTCGGTGCTCACCATATTGATGATGAGTGGATCAAGATGAAGTACATTCTTGCTCTCACTCCATATGAGCCCGCGGATGTGAAGAGTGTTCAAGGAAAGCACAACTTCAATGAGATGACCTCCAATCAAGTGATGCAAGAGATTCAAGCCTACAAGGTTTCTGCACAAAATGCGGAAGATGCCCGTGCCCGTGCCATAGGAATGCAAAGAAGCTCTAATCTTGCATTGAAAGCAAGTGTGGTTGATAAAGAGGTTCCTCTTCAAGCGAATATTGAAGCAAGACTAGAGATGTGCCCCGAGGACATAAGGCATGAGTACAATGAGCACATGGCCTTCTATGGAAAAACCTTTTGGGTTGATCCACACAAGGCTAAAGAAGACAATCAAAGAAGAAGCAAGTCAAGTGGCTATCAAAGGAATGACAACAATGGTCAAAGGGTGAGGACTTGCTACAATTGCAATGATAGATTTCACTTTGTTGCCGAGTGCCCTTATGAGAAGAGAGAAGACCATGGTGGAAAGCTCATCTTCAAAAGCAAGACCAAGTCACCATCCAAGAAGCCATTTGTGAAGAAGGGTGGACCAAAGAAGAAACAACCAAAGTTTGTGTTCTTGACTCAAGAAGAGTACTCCGCAAGTGAGAGTGAAGAAGAAGAAACTACAACTAGTGAGATGGCCGCAATGGCAACCACCTCAACTTCCTCCACATCACTCTTTGAATCCCCCAATGAGGACTCTCTTGTCAAGAACGTCAAGTGCCTTATGGCCAAGTCTTCCGAGGTATCACCCACATCTTTCTCTTCCTCTAAGACAAATGATGCTTCCTTGAATGATCTTGCCAGTCTTAGAGTAAAGGAAGAAATTGTTGCTTTTGATGATTATGTGTCTAGTGTAGATGGTGTTCATAAGATTCACTTTGAACGTCTATTGAGCCAATATGGTAAAACTCTTGAAAAACTAGATGAACAAATGAGGCTTGAAAGAGAATATGCTCAAGATATTGCCTCACTAACCGAGTCTCTTGAAGAAGAGCAAGAGGAACAAGCAACTCTTGAAGAGAAGCTCAATTCCATTGAGGAATCTAATAATGAAGTTGTTTCCAAACTCATTAAAGAGCGAGATCATGCTCGTGCTAAAGTAAAAATGCTCAAAAAGGAAAAGGTTGAATTTGGTGTTGGTCATGATATACTTGTTAAGGATTTAGAAGATCTTGACAAGGCTCACAAAGCCTTGAAAAGTGAACACTCTATTCTTACCAAGTCACATGAACAACTTCAAATTCAATTGACTAAGAATAATGTGCCTAGTTCTTCTACTTCTACTTGTGATCATGCAAATGTTATTGAAGAAAATGCTAGGTTGAAAGATGAGCTTGCCAAGTCCTCCATTCCCATTGGAGAGAAAAACTTGAATGACCTTTTGAGTAAGCAAAAGGCATTTGGTGATAAAACGGGGATTGGCTATGTCTCAAAGAAGAAGAAGAAGAACAACAAGAAAAAGAAGACCAAGCCCGCTCAAGCAAAGAAGGATCCTATTGTGAGTGGCAAGGCCACTCATGATGATCATGCGGGATTTGCTAACCCTCACTATGTTTTATTTCGTGATTATTATGGTGATGTTTATGCAAAATATGTTGGTCCAAATGATGGTTATGTTGCATGGTCTATTTGGGTTCCAAAGACCCTTGTTGCTAACAAAAGAGGACCCATTGAAAAATGGGGACCTAAAACCAAGCAATGATCTCTTGTAGGACTATGCTTCCGGTGGATAAAAATGGGTGCTTGATAGTGGATGCACAAGTCATATGACCGGAAGCAAGAAGATTATGACGGAGATGAGACCAAATGACAATCATATAACCGTCACTTATGGAGACATGTCACAATCCGAGGTATTGGGTCTTGGCAAGGTGGTGGTCGCACCGGATATTTCCCTTGTGGACGTCATGCTTGTTGAGACCCTAGGTTATAATTTACTTTCAGTTCGTGCACTTGGTAAGATGGGCTTTGCCGTCTTCATTGATAATGATATTGTGGTACTCTTGTGGAGCAAGTCTCTAAAGGTCGCTTTCGTTGGATACATTGAAAATAACTTGTATGTGGTGGACTTTTCGGGGAAAACCACTACAAGTGCAATGTGTTTATTTGGAAAGGCCGATGTGGGTTGGCTTTGGCATCGCCGACTAGCCCATGTCAATATGAGAACTTTGCAAAGCCTTCACAAGGGTGGCCACATTCTCGGACTAAAAGAGAATGTTTCTTTTGCCAAAGATCGTGTTTGCAGGGCTTGCGTTCTAGGAAAAATGCATGATTCTCCCCACCCAAGCAAGACTATCATTTCTTCCAAGAGGATCTTGGAGCTCCTTCATGTGGATCTTTTTGGTCCTCCCTCTCATGCAAGTCTTGGTGGGAAGAAATATTGTTTGGTGATTGTTGATGACTATTCAAGATATACTTGGGTTTACTTCTTCAAGCATAAGAGTGAGACTCAACAAACCGTCATCGACTTTGCCAAGGAAGTTGAACGTCAACATGGGCAAACTATTTTGGCAATAAGAAGTGACAATGGCTCGGAGTTCAAGAACTACACCTTAAATGGATTTCTTAGTGATGAGGGGATTCGTCATCAATATTCCGCTGCATATACCCCTCAACAAAATGGTGTAGCCGAAAGGAAGAACCGGACTCTTATGGATATGGCTAGGTCCATGTTGGCGGAGTTTAAGTCTCCATACAACTTTTGGGCCGAAGCTATCTCTACGGCTTGTCACTCTTCAAACCGGCTCTTCCTCCGCAAAGGCCTAAACAAGACTCCATATGAAATACTCACCGGAAGCAAGCCCAACATCTCCTACTACCGGGTTTTCGGGTGTAAGTGTTTCTTTAAAAGAAAAGGAGTTCGTTTAGGTAAATTTGATCCAAAAGCAATAAAAGGTATTTTTGTTGGTTATGGTGCCGAATCCCACACTTATAGAGTCTTCAACAAGTCCACCGGACGTGTTGAAGAATCTTGTAGTGTGGTATTCGAAGAGAATGACGGCTCCCAAGGGGGGCGAGATGTTGTTTCTTGTGATGTAGATGATGAAATACCTCGAGAAGCCATAGGAAGAATGGGCGTGGGATTTTTCCGCCCTATTGAGGGACACCTTGTGGCCGACCGGGAAGGACTATGCTCTACTCAAGTGGAGCCTTCATCTTCACAAGCTCAACAAGCCTCTCCCAAGGAAGCAACTAATGCACCAACCGAAGAACAAGACAAGGACCTTCATGAAGAAGAAGGGGCACCACCATCCTCTCCGGTTATCTCAACCGCCCCCAATTCTTCACAAGACCAAGATCAACCTACTCATGAAGATAATGATGATCAAGGTCAATTTAATGGTCAAGACGGGGACCAAAATGATCAAGATGATCAAGAGACTCCTCCAAGGTCAAATGAGGAGATCGAAGCTCGTCGGAAGAAAAGAGTTGAAAGGGACTTAGAACTTAAAGGTCATACCCTTGAGAGGGTTATTGGAGATTTAAGAAGCAAAGTGTCAACTCGGCGTCAATTGGCACAATTTAGCTCTCATCATGCTTATATCTCCATGGTTGAACCCAAGAAAGTATTTGAAGCTCTTGAAGATCCGGATTGGTTGGATGCTATGCATGAAGAACTCAACAACTTCAAGCGCAATAATGTATGGGTGTTAGTAGAGAAGCCAAAGGAGTGCCGCAATGTGATTGGCACAAAGTGGATATTCAAGAACAAGCAAGATGAGCATGGAATTGTTGTGAGGAACAAGGCAAGATTGGTTGCTCAAGGTTTCTCTCAAGTTGAAGGCATTGACTTTGGAGAGACTTATGCTCCCGTGGCTCGTCTTGAGTCCATCCGTATCCTTCTTGCTTATGCCACTCATCATAATTTTAAGTTGCAACAAATGGATGTTAAGAGTGCATTTCTTAATGGTCCATTGAAAGAGGAAGTGTATGTTAAGCAACCCCCGGGGTTTGAGGATCTCAACTTTCCTAACCATGTCTACAAACTCCATAAGGCACTCTATGGCCTTAAACAAGCCCCACGTGCGTGGTATGAGCACCTTAGGGAGTTGTTGGTAGACCGTGGGTTTGAAGTTGGGCAAATCGATCCTACTCTTTTTACTAAGAGGGTCAATGGGGAGCTTTTCGTATGCCAACTATATGTTGATGATATTATCTTTGGCTCTACTAACAAAGCTTTTAATGATGAATTTTCAAAGCTTATGACCGATAGGTTCGAGATGTCTATGATGGGCGAAATGAAGTTCTTTCTTGGTTTTGAAATCAAGCAATTGAAAGAAGGGACTTTTATTTATCAAGCCAAATATGTCCAAGACATGCTCAAGAGGTTCAAGATGAAGGAACTAAATGGGGCCGCCACTCCAATGGCCACAAAATGTCATCTTGAGCTTGATCCCAATGGTAAAGATGTGGATCAAAAGGTATACCGTTCTATGATCGGTTCTTTGCTTTACCTTTGCGCATCTAGACCCGATATTGTGTTGAGTGTAGGTGTGTGTGCAAGGTATCAAGCCGCTCCTAAAGAAAGCCACCTTATGGCGGTTAAGAGAATCTTTCGATATTTGGTTCATACCCCAACTTATGGGCTTTGGTATCCCAAAGGCTCGGATTTCTCTCTTTGTGGCTTCACGGATTCGGATTGGGCCGGTGACAAGGATGATAGGAAATCAACCTCCGGAGCTTGCCAATTTCTTGGTAGGTCTTTGGTGTGTTGGTCTTCTAAGAAGCAAAATTGTATATCTCTCTCCACCGCCGAAGCCGAATATATTGCCGCCGCAAGTGGATGCACTCAATTGTTATGGATGAGGCAAACTTTAAAGGAATATGGTGTCAATTGTGACAAAGTGCCTCTTGTATGTGACAATGAGAGTGCTATCAAGATAGCATATAATCCGGTGCAACATTCAAGAACCAAGCATATTGAGATCCGGAATCATTTTATTAGAGATCATGTTGCCCGTGGTGATATTGAGCTTGCATATGTAAGCACCAAGGATCAACTTGCCGACATATTCACAAAGCCCCTTGATGAGGCAAGATTTGGATATTTGAGGAATGAGCTAAATATCATTGATTCAAGGAGTGTGGCTTGAGCATCTTGCAAATACACCTATTCTTCAATACTTGTTTGGTTTAGGTGTGGGCATGGAGATAGGGGGAGTGCGGTCCTAATTAATTGGGCTATCCCTCCCCCCATAATGCCAATAGTGACAAAATTGTTCTCTTTCTATCATTTTTGTGATATATGAGTTTCAATGACGAGTATTGGTTATGGACCCAAGATATATCTTCGCGGTCCAATGCCATAACACTCATACATGGTGGCCTCGGCCACCGACCTCTTCTTTTCGAAGAGTTGATTCCTTGCAAATCTTATTTGAGTTTTATTGAGCTTGTTCGTCATTATCTCTATCCGTGAAATGGGAAGGCACTCGCATTGGTTTTTCAAAGTTTTCTTGTGTTTTGCAATGCCAAGTGCCGAGAACCACTCCATGCTTGTTTTCTGTCCTAAGCCCACTTATCTAAAGCCAAATCATCCTCTTGTGCATGCCCAGAACTTCCAGAAATCAAAATCATCAGTTTTGGGTCATCTTGACCGGCTATAGCCGGTCTGTGTCCGGAAATAGCCGGGGTGCGGCTTTAGCCGGCCCACCCGGCTATAGCCGGACTAGGGGTTTCGAGCCCAACTCATTAGGCCGTGGGGGTGAGGGTTTCCTCAGTTACCCCCATGCCTATCCTCCACTCCACTCGACCCCTCCTCCCTTGGACCCGCCGCCGCCGCCGCCATTCGACCCTTCTCCGGCCGCCGGAGCTCCTTCATCGGCCGGCCCTCTTCTCCGGCGCCCTCCCCATGGACCAGGGTACCCTCCCCCTTCTCCTCTCTCTCTCTCCCTAGTTCTCTCTAGGGTTAGGGTTAGTTGATCTTGTGGTACCTTGTGGTCATCTAGAAATGTTTGGAGTCGTGATTTCCTTCCTGCATTGCATAAATTGAAAGTGCTTGACAAGTTTTGGTGCCCTACTGCTGTGATTTCGATTTTGGTCGTCTGGTCCGGCTAAAGCCGGTGTCAGACCGGCTATTGCCGGCCTGACCGGCTATTGCCGGCCTGAGGCCGGAAATAGCCGGTGTAGATCACCTACTACTGTCATGCTTTTTTCCTTTTGTGCTATTGCTCTTTGATCCTCTGGCATGCATGCTTATCCTATATGCTTTCTACATATGTGCTGTTTGCAGGTGGCTCTCGACTCAAAAGGTCACGATATGTTGATCCCTCGCTTGCTCGCCGTCAAGAGCATCAAGATGCCCGTGTGACAGCTGCTATGAAAAAGAAGCGGTTGGAGGAACGGAAGAAGAAATCTCTGTTTGCCAACGTTAGTGATCTCAAGAAGCTGTCCAAGCAAGAGTACCGGGAGTTCCGTGGGCAGAAATTCTACACCATGCCTAGGGACATTGACAGTGGGTCCTTCTACCGGTCAGAGCATCAGCGGATATATGAGCAGATTTATGCGACCATGAGCACAAAGGTGTGCCCCATGAAGGTCACCAACATCGCAGCTTTGTCCAGGGATGAGTACTTTGCCGATGCTCTTTGGGTCACCGAGAAGCTAGGGTTGCACAAGTTGATGGTCTTCAAGCAAGACTACAACCCTCATCTGATTCAGCAGTTCTTTGCCACTTTAGAGTTTGATACTCGGGATGAGGTTGGTTTCACTTGGATGACAGGTGAAGTGAGGAAGTACTCGACCATGTCTCGTTTCGGGAAGCTTTTGGGCTATAGGTTCGATGGCATTCATCGACCTAGAGGTGCCCGCTTGCATCTTGATACCACCGAGTACAACAAGGGGAAGATCCAGTGTTTGTATGGTCCAGGGGGCAAAGCGGGAGAGACTGCAAATCTCCTTCCCCTCTATGATATTTTGCTCCGGATGTTCCGTGCCAACATTGCTCCAAGTGGGGGCAACAATGATTCTATCAGAGGTGGTCTTGTGCATTTGCTCCACCATGCCCGGCTTGTCTTTGAGGCCGGAAGAGTTTGTGAAGGGATGGAGCTCGATGTGATGTACTTCATCTTCATGGAGATGAAGATTGCTATGCTTGATAGGAAGATCCCTCCTTTTGCTCCATTCATCATGAGGCTCATCATTGACAGAGGCATTGAAGGAGACTTTGAGATTGAAGAAGATTTGCTTGATGAAGACTTGGAAGTGCACAAGCCCAACAAGCTCTACAAGAAGACCGCTCATTTGGTGTCTAGCACGTCAAGTGCTTATCCCTCTTCGAGTGATGTGCTGGGTGGCAACATCTATGCTACCGGTTCTAGGAGGAAGAATGCGGATCCACCAAGTGGTGGAATGGCTCAAGAGATGAAGAAGCTCAAGTGGTGGCAAAGGGCTTTGTTTTGCATGAACAATGATGTGCGTCACACTCAATACAAGGACTATGTGGACCGCAAGCACATCCACAAGAAGCAAAAGGATTTGGATGCACGTTTGAGGGCTGTGGAGAAGGGCAAAGGTGCTAGCCATGAAGAAGAGTCCCAAGAGCAAGATCAATCCGAGGACACTTTTTCTTTTGGCAAGTGGAATGAAGGATCAACCTTTGATTGGAAGGAGTTAGCCGAAGTCACCTCCAAGGGCAAGGAAGCCGTTGATGAAGAAGATGAGGAAGAAGATGGAGATGATGATGAAGAGGAAGAAGACGATGACCAAGAAGATGATGAGGATGATGAGGACTTTGATGATGTTGATGAGTGATCTCATGTTGTGGTCTCCCTTTTTGGCGTCTTGATGCCAAAGGGGGAGAAAGTCCCATTTGCATGTGTTTCCATTTGGATTTGGTTTTCCATTTGGATTTGGTTGGGTCACAAGCCCTTATGTCGTGTGCTTGCTCGCTTGTGTCCCATGGTTGAACTTATCGTTATCTACTATGTGTTGAACTATATGCTTATTGTGTAGTAGAACTTATGTTTATCGTTATTAATCCTACTTGCTATATCTTGTCATATTATATGTTTGTTGATTTTGTGCTATTGAATTATGATATATGATATATATCTTGTGCATATATGGATCACATTATAAAATCTAGGGGGAGTTCTTATTGTTGATGTGTCTTTGTATTCAAATACAAATTTAAAATAAGGCACATAGCAAGGGGGAGCTCCGTCTATATTTTATATAGTTTGAAACATGCAAAATTATGTATTGTCATCAAACACCAAAAAGGGGGAGATTGAAAGAGCATTTCCCGCTTAATTGATTTTGGCGTTTGTTAACAATACATTATCTATTAATGTGTGATTATGCTTTGCAGGATTTTATTATGTTCTAGCACAAGATATTGGGTTTCCTATATTATACTTGATATTTAATATTGCCCAAAGGAAATTATTGAGGAAATGGTGAAAATCAGCTCTGGGAGAAGTTTCAGATAAATGTTGGCCAGGAAGGCCGGCTTTAGCCGGTCCCAGACCGGCTATAGCCGGACTGCTCGTTTTCGAGAGAGGCCTTGCGCCTCTGGACTCAACCGGCTATTTGTCCGGCTATTTCCGGCTAGGCCGGATATTTCAGGCCGGCTATAGCCGGTCTGAGGCCGGCTTTAGCCGGTGTGGCCGGCTTTAGCCGGACTTATCTCCGGCTATAGCCGGACTTCCTGGCTGGCAACGGTCAGATATTTTGGGGGGGTATAAATACCCCCCTCTTCTTCTCCAACGGGTAGCTCGACCAAATTGAAGAACACCACCATTGTTGAGCCACCAATTCAACTAGATCTCCTCCCTCAACCCACCAAAGCTCTTGATCTTTGGAGAATCGAAGGAGAAGACCATCATCTACATCCTCACCGAAGCGATTTGATTTCCCCTCTCATTTGCTTGAGGGCCCTTGTGTCTTGGGTTCCCTTGTGTCCCAAGACCTTGTTTGTGTATTTGATATATTGCTACTTGTTGTTTGACAGCATTGTGTTGTGCTTGGGAGCCTCCAATTCGGTTGTGGATGCGTGCCCCAAGATTGTAAAGGCCGGTTCCGCCTTGATGAATCCCTTAGTGGAAAGTGAGCTAGGCCTTTGTGGCGGAAGCTTGCACCGGAGAATAGGGTGAGCCTTTGTGGCGTTGGTTAGGCCTTTGTGGCAACCACACCCCTCCAACGTAGACGTACTTCCCCTAAAAAGGAAGGAACTACGGGAATTACATCCGTGTCTCCGCGTGCTCCACTCTCGGTTACCTCTATCCTTTATTGCCTTTATATATTGTATCTTGGTTAGCTTGCTAGTTGACATATAGGTAAATTCACCTTAGTTGCATATCTAGAGAATTTACCTTTGTGTCAAGCCTAAATTGAAAAAGAACTAAAATTTGAGTAGCACCTATTCACCCCCCCCTCTAGGTGCCCATACGATCCGTTCAAGGTGAACCACATAGCTACCAGTAGAGCCCTCAGCCCCAGGGGAGAACTACTCCCTCCTCATCATAGGAGACAACAATGGCGATGAAGATGGCGGTGGAGTCGATGGAGATGGCTCCGGGGGCAATTCCCTGTCCCGGCAGGATGCTGGAACAGAGACTTCTGTCCCTTAAAATTGGTCTTCGATGGCGGTAGTGCTGCGGAACTTTTCTGGGAGAAACGCCGATTGATTTAGGGTTTTCGTGTCGGAGGCTTTATATAGGCGGAGGGGCGATGTCAGAGGACCCCCAATGGGCCCACACCTGGTGGTGGCACGGCCAAGGGGGCACTCGCGCCACCAGGTGGTGTGGCTGTTGGAATTATGCCCTAGAGGCAATAATAAAGATGTTATTATTACAATTCTTGTTCATGATAATGTTTATATTCCATGCTAGAATTGTATTAAGCGGAAACCTTAATCCTTGTGTGGTTTATGAACAACACCGTGTCCCTAGTACGCCTCTATGGACTAGCTCATTGATTAATGATGGTTAAGGTTTCCTAACCATAGACATGAGTTGTCAATTAATAATGAGATCATGTCATTAGGAGAATGATGTGATGGATAGACCCAAATAAAGCACAGCAATTAGATCGTGTCATTGTGTTCATCTTTGCGAAGCTTTTTCCTATATCAAGTATTGTATTCCTTAGACCATGAGATAATGCAACTCCCTAGTGCCGGAAGAGAGCTTTGAGGTCATCAAACGTCATCCTATGAAAGGGTGATCATAAAGGTGTCTCTCGGGTGATCGGAAAGTACTTGTTGGGTTGTATGTATCGAGATGGAATTTGTCCCTCCCAAGTCGGAGAGATATACTTCAGGCCCACTCGGTAATCGATATCAACACCGCTTGCAAGCATGTGGTTAAGGAGTTATTCACAAAGTGATATTGGATTACAGAACGAGTAAAGTACTTGCTATGAACGAGATTGAACTAGGTATGTCGATACCGACGATTGAATCTCGGGCAAGTAAAATATCGCGAGACGAAGGGAATACATATACGGGATTAATTGAATCCTGACATCGTGGTTCATCCGAAATGATCATCGATGAATATGTGGGAGTCAATATGGGTTTCTAGATCCCTCTATTGATTATTGATAGAATATCAAGTCTGCATATTCTTGAACCCGTAGGGTCACACACTTATCGTGCATCAATGCTATGATAGAATGGATAATTGGTTATTGAGTTTTTGTTCAGAGTCTCGGATAAGATCGCGGACATCACGAGAGGTTCCGGAATGGTCCGGAGAATAAGAATCATATAAAGGAAAGCAGTTTTTGGATTTCGGAAAAGTTTCGGAGTTTATCGGTATTGTACCGGAAGGTTCTAGAAGGTTCCGGAGTGGAGCCATTGTGGGCCCACTTGACAGAGGCCTACGTGGGCCTAAAGGGGAGTGTCCTGGCCACTTGGGCCAGGCGCATCAAGCCCCTAAGGCCTAGCCGGCAAGCCCAGAGGGGAAACCCTAAGGGAATCTTCCAAAAGGAGGGGGGAAACTTGCCCCCCACTCCTTCCCCATGGGCCGCTGCCCTAGGGCTTGGAGGAGGGGTCAAGCTGGCCACCCAGCCTCCTATATAAGGGAGGGCTGGGGCGCAGCCTCCCCTCTCTCCCAACCCTAGCCGCCGGCTCAATTGCTGCCCTCTACTTCTCTCTCTCGCGACTGCACGTAGGCAAAGCCCTGCTGCAGAAATTCTCCACCATAAGCACCACGTCGTCGTGCTGCTGATCCAATCTATCTCTCCACCATACTTGCTGGACCAAGGAAGGAGGAGAGATCGCTGCACCATATGTGTGCATCTCTCTGAGGTGTCACCACTTGCAGCGTTGGATCGGATCGGATCGCGAGGAGGAGAAGGCTAGTACGACTACATCATCCATGTTCTGTTGAACGTTTCCGCTGTGCGATTTCTTCAAGGGTATGAAGATCTCATCTATCTCTCTCGTTGATTACATCTTCTAGATTAGATCTTGGCTTTCTTGTTCGCATCCGTAGGAAATGTTTTGATTTACTATGCTGCGAAACCCTTCAGTGGTATCAGAGCTAGATCTATGCGTAGATGTGTTTCACGAGTAGAACGCAACATGCTTGTTGCGGGCGTTGATGTTTTCTGTTGAAAACCTCTATGTTGTGTATTTCTTATGGTGCGGCATAGTGAGATTGAAGCGGTCCAGGCCAACTTAACGCGACCTCGTTCGCGAGACCGGCTCCGCACTTGACGTGTGGCTTGTTCCACACATGCGGCTGGTGGATGCCAGTTTCTCTCACTATAGTAGTCATGGGATTTACAATGGATGTTAGCAACCATAATATCACCATTGTGGCTTTTCGTAGGTAAGAATTGTTCTTTACTTGTTACTCCCATAAGCCACGTAAAACATGCAACAACAAAGTAGAGGCATCTAACTTGTTTTTGCAGGGAGTGTTTTGTGATATGGTATGGCCACAAGATGTGATGTGATATATGTGATGTATGCGATGATCATGTTTTGTAATATTTCACGACTTGCATGTCGATGAGTTCACAACCGGCAGGAGCCATATGGTTGTCTTTATAATTGTGTATGACCTGCGTGTCAACTTTTTATACGCCATGTAATAGCTTTACTTTATCGCTAAGTAGTTAGCAATAGTTAGCAATAGTTGTAGTTGCTATTCGTGGTGGAGGCAATCATGGTGGAGTGATGGAGATCATGCCGGCGCGCATGGAGATCATTGTGCGGAGATTGGCTATACCATGTCACATAAAATTATATTCATGTGATATTTATCCTTTTATGTATCTTATTATGCTTTGATCGCGATGGTAGCATTATAAGATGATTCCTCACTTAAAGATCAAGATAAAATTGTGTTCTCCCCTCGTATGCGCTGTTGCGAAAGTTCGTCGTTTTCAAGCATCTCGTGATGATCGGGTGCTATAAACTCTACGTTCACATACAACGGGTGCAAGCCAGTTTTGCACATGCGGAGATATTTGGGTTTGACTTGACGAGCCTAGCATGTATAGACATGGCCTCGGAACACACGAACCGAAAGGTTAAACATGAGTCATATGAATGATATGATCGACACTTCGTTGTCCACCATTGAAACCACATCTCTTCTCGTGAAGATCGGATTAGGTGTGGTGAATTTGGATCGTGTTCACTAAACAAATTGAGGGATGTTGAATTTAGTGGGATTTCATCTAGTAATTTGATTAAGTTGAACTAGTTATCATGAACATAGTCTAAATTGTACTTGCAAATTTTGTAGATCAAATGGCTAAGTCCAACTTCAACTTCAACGTGTTTGCTGAGAAAGAAAATCTTAAAAACAATGGGTCTAACTTCACCAACTGGTTCCGCAATCTGAGAATCATTCTCGCTGGCGGACAAAAAGCCTATGTACTTGAGCAAGCGCTAGGTGACCCCCTACTAAGGAAGCGCCGACTGACGAAAAAGCTGTTTATCAGTCGCGCAAAGATGATTATGGTGTGATTAAGAGTACCATGTTGTTTGCTATGGTACCGGAACTTCAAAATCGTTTTGAGGAGTTCAAGGGGCCTTTTGAGATACTTGAGGAACTGAAAACCATGTTTCAGACTCAGGCCCGTTCTGAGAGATATGCGATCTCTGAGAAGTTCTTTAACTGTAAAATGGAGGAAGGGAGTTCCGTTAGTGAGCACGCCATTAAGATGTCGGGCTACACTCAACGCCTTGAGCAGCTGGACTGCAAGATTCCAGAAGAGCTCAAGATTGACAGAGTTCTGCAATCACTCCCTCCTAGCTACAAAGGCTTTGTAGTTACTCACAATCAAATTGGTACCACTAATACGATCACTGAGCTCTTCGCAAAGCTGAAAGTTGCAGAGGTGGATATCAAGAAAGATAATCATGTGTTGATGGTCAACAAGACCACTAGCTTCAAGAAAGCCAAGGGTGCAAAGGGATCCTTCAAGAAAGGCAGCACCAAGCGCGTTGCCCCTGCTGAGAAGAAGCTCAAGTCTGGACCTAAGCCGGACACTGAGCGCTTCTATTGCAAGGACAAGGGTCACTGGAAACGCAACTGTCCGAAGTACTTAGCGAACAAGAAGGCTGGCACCATTAAAGGTATATTTGATATACATGTTATTGATGTTTACCTTACTAGCGCTCGTTGTAGTGCCTGGGTATATGATACTAGTTTAGTTGCTAATATATGTAACTCGAAACAGGAGCTACGGAATAGACGGTGGCTAGCAAGGGATGAGGTGACGATGTGCGTCGGCAATAGATCAAAAGTTGACGTGATGGCCGTTGGCACGCTCTCCTTAGTTTTACCTTCGGGATTAGTTTTAAACCTTAATAAGTGTTATTATGTGCTTGCATTGAGCATGAACATTATATCTGGATCATGTTTATTGCAAAACGGTTATTCATTTAAATCTAAGAATAATGGTTGTTCTATTTATATGAATAACATCTTTTATGGTCATGCACCTGTCGTGAATGGTTTATTTCTTCTGAATCTCGAAAGCAATGAAACACACATCCATAACATTGAGGCTAAAAGATGCAAAGTAGATAGTGATAATCCAACTTATTTGTGGCACTGTCGTCTAGGTCATATTGGCGTAAAACGCATGAAGAAACTCCATTCTGATGGACTTTTGGAGTCTCTTGATTTTGAATCGTTTGACACGTGCGAGCCATGCCTCATGGGCAAGATGATCAAAACCCCGTTCTCCGGAATAATGGAGCGAGCAACGGACTTATTGGAAATCATACATACCGATGTGTGCGGACCAATGAGTATTTCGACGCGCGGTGCATATCGCTATTTTCTCACTTTTAGTGATCACTTAAGTATATATGGGTATGTCTATTTAATGAAACATAAATCTAAAACGTTTGAAAAGTTCAAAGAATTTCAGAACGAAGTGGAAAACCATCGTAACAGGAAAATTAAATTTCTATGATCCGATCGTGGAGGTGAGTATTTGAGTTATGATTTCTCACGCATCTTAAAGCAAGCGGAATCGTTTTGCAACTCACGCCACCTAGAACACCACAGCGCAATGGTGTGTCTGAATGCCGGAATCGAAATCTATTAGATATGGTTCGATCGATGATGTCTCTTACAGATTTTCCATTATCATTTTGGGGTTATGCATTAGAAACCGCTGCATTCACTTTAAATAGGGCACCATCTAAATCCGTTGAGACGACACCGTATGAACTATGGTTTGGTGCTAAACCTAAGCTGTTGTTTCTTAAAGTTTGGGGATGCGACGCTTATGTCAAGAGGTTGATGCCGGACAAGCTCGAACCCAAAGCGGAGAAATGCGTCTTCATAGGATACCCTAAGGAAACGATTGGGTATACCTTCTACCACAGATCCGAAGGCAAAGTCTTTGTTGCTAAGAACGAATCCTTTCTTGAGAAGGAGTTTCTCTTGAAAGAAGTGAGTGGGAGGAAGGTAGAGCTAGACGAGGTTATTGAACCTTCTCTTGAATTGGAGAGTAGCACAGCACCCGAAGTTGTTCCGGCGCCGCTTGCACCAACAGGAGAGGAAGCTAATGACGAGGATCATGAAACTTCAAACGATGCTACTACTGAACTTCGCAGGCCGACAAGGTCGCGTGCCACTCCTGAATGGTATGGCAACCCTGTCTTAACCATCATGTTGTTAGACAACAATGAACCTGCGAACTATGAGGAAGCGATGATGATCCGAGACTCTGGGAAATGGCTAGAGGCCATGAAATCTGAATTGGAATCCATGAGCGAAAACCAAGTATGGACTTTGGTGGACCCTCCTAGCGACCGTAAGGCCGTTGAGTGCAAATGGATTTTCAAGAAGAAAACGGATGCGGATGGTAATGTTACTGTCTATAAGGCTCGGCTTGTCGCAAAAGGTTTTCGGCAAGTTCAAGGTGTTGACTACGATGAGACTTTCTCTCCCGTAGTGATGTTTAAGTCCATTCGGATTTTATTAGCAATTGTTGTGTTTCATGATTATGAGATTTGGCAAATGGATGTCAAGACTGCGTTCCTCAATGGCAACATTGATGAAGAGTTGTATATGATGCAGCCCGAAGGTTTTGTCAATCCTAAGGATGCTGATAAAGTGTGCAAACTTCAATGTTCCATTTATGGGCTGAAGCAAGCATCCCGGAGTTGGAACCTTCATTTTGATCAAGTGATCAAGAGTTTTGGATTTGTTCCAAATTGCTACGAAGCTTGTATCTACAAGAAAGTGAGTGGGAGTTCGGTGACATTTTTGGTACTATATGTGGATGACATATTGATTATTGGAAATGACATCAATATGCTTAACGATGTGAAGAGTTATTTGAATAAATGTTTTTCAATGAAAGACCTAGGAGAAGCTGCTTATATATTAGGCATCAAAATCTATAGAGATAGAGAAAGACGCCTAATAGGTTTAAGCCAAAGTACATACCTGGACAAAGTTCTGAAAAGGTTCAGAATGGATAAAGCGAAGAAAGGTTCATTGCCCATGTTGTCAGGTAAGATATTGAGCAAGGCTCAATGTCCAACTATGGCAAAAGATAGAGAAACTATGAGCAAAGTGCCATATGCCTCGGTCATAGGTTCTATCATGTATGCCATGTTGTGTACTAGACCGGATGTGTCCAATGCTCTTAGTTTGACGAGCAGATACCAAAGTGATCCATGAGTGGAACACTGGACAGCCGTGAAGAACATCCTAAAGTATTTAAATAGGACTAAAGAAATGTTCTTGGTCTATGGAGGTGATGAGCAGCTCGTTGTAAAAGGTTACGTCGATGCTAGCTTCGACACCGACCCGGATGATTCTAAATCTCAGACAGGATATGTTTATATTTTGAATGGTGGAGCTGTGAGCTGGAGAAGCTGCAAGCAAAGTATGATCGCAGGATCTACAACCGAAGCGGAATACATGGCTGCTTCGGAAGTGTCAAGTGAAGGAGTTTGGATCAGGAACTTCATCACTGAGCTTGGTGTAGTTCCAAGTGCCTTGGACCCACTGGAGATATTGTGCGACAATACTGGCGCCATAGCACTGGCTAAGGAACCAAGATATCATTCAAAGACCAAGCACATCAACCGCCGTTTCCATATAATTCGAGATTATATATCAGATGGAGATCTGAATATTAGCAAAGTACATACGGATCTGAATGTCGCAGATCCGTTGACTAAACCTCTTCCACGAGCAAAACATGATCAGCACCTTAATGCCATGGGTGTTAGATTGTTAGCAGATGTAAACTAGATTATTGACTCTAGTGCAAGTGGGAGACTGTTGGAATTATGCCCTAGAGGCAATAATAAAGATGTTATTATTACAATTCTTGTTCATGATAATGTTTATATTCCATGCTAGAATTGTATTAAGCAGAAACCTTAATACTTGTGTGGTTTATGAACAACACTGTGTCCCTAGTACGCCTCTATGGACTAGCTCATTGATTAATGATGGTTAAGGTTTCCTAACCATAGACATGAGTTGTCAATTAATAATGAGATCATGTCATTAGGAGAATGATGTGATGGATAGACCCAAATAAAGCACAACAACTAGATCGTGTCATTGTGTTCATCTTTGCGAAGCTTTTTCCTATGTCAAGTATTGTATTCCTTAGACCATGAGATAATGCAACTCCCTAGTGCCGGAAGAGAGCTTTGAGGTCATCAAACGTCATCCTATGAAAGGGTGATCATAAAGGTGTCTCTCAGGTGATCGGAAAGTACTTGTTGGGTTGTATGTATCGAGATGGAATTTGTCCCTCCCAAGTCGGAGAGATATACTTCGGGCCCACTCGGTAATCGATATCAACACCGCTTACAAGCATGTGGTTAAGGAGTTAATCACAAAGTGATATTGGATTACGGAATGAGTAAAGTACTTGCTGTGAATGAGATTGAACTAGGTATGTTGATACCGACGATCGAATCTCGGGCAAGTAAAATATCGCGAGACGAAGGGAATACATATATAGGATTAATTGAATCCTGACATCTTGGTTCATTCGATATGATCATCGATGAATATGTGGGAGTCAATATGGGTTTCCAGATCCCGCTATTGATTATTGATAGAAGATCATGTCTGCATATTCTCGAACCCGTAGGGTCACACACTTAACGTGCCTCGATGCTAGGATAGAATGGATAATTGGTTATTGAGTTTTTGTTTGGAGTCTCGGATGAGATCGCGGACATCACGAGAGGTTCCGGAATGGTCGGAAGAATAAGATTCATATAAAGCAAAGCAGTTTTTGGATTCCAGAAAAGTTTCGGAGTTTATCGGTATTGTACCGGAAGGTTCTAGAATGTTCCGGAGTGGGGCCATTGTGGGCCCACTTGACAGAGGCCTGCGTGGGCCTAAAGGGGAGTGTTCTGGCCACTTGGGCCAGGCGCATCAAGCCCCTAAGGCCCAGCCGGCCAGCCCAAAGGGGAAACCCTAAGGGAATCTTCCAGAAGGAGGGGGGAAACTTGCCCCCCACTCCTTCCCCATGGGCCGCCGCCCTAGGGCTTGGAGGAGGGGTCAAGCTAGCCGCCCAGCCTCCTATATAAGGGAGGGCTGGGGCGCAGCCTCCCCTCTCTCCCAACCCTAGCCGCCGGCTCAATTGCTGCCCTCTACTTCTCTCTCTCGCGACTGCACGTAGGCGAAGCCCTGCTGCAGAAATTCTCCACCATAAGCACCACGCCATCATGCTGCTGATCCAATCTATCTCTCCACCATACTTGCTGGACCAAGGAAGGAGGGGACATCGCTGCACCGTACTTGTGCATCTCTCGGAGGCATCGCCACTTGCGACATTGGATCGAATCAGATCGCAAGGAGGAGAAGGCTAGTATGACTACATCATCCATGTTCTGTTGAACGTTTCCGCTGTGCGATTTCTTCAAGGGTATGACGATCTCATCTATATCTCTCGTTGATTACATCTCCTAGATTAGATCTTGGCTTTCTTGTTCGCATCCGTAGGAAATTTTTTTGATTTACTATGCTGCGAAACCCTTCAGTGGCCACCTCGATGCCCTCCTCTGTCTCTACTTTGGACTCCATCTCATATTGGGAAAAATAGGAACTTCGGGCTTCGTTTCATCCAATTCCGAGAATATTTCCCGTGTAACTTTTCTGAAACACAAAAACAGCAGAAAACGGGGAACTGGCACTGTGGCATCTCGTTAATAGGTTAGTTCCGGAAAATGCATAAAAGTGCCACGAAGTGTAAACAAAACACAAAGCAATTGGTGTAAAACAAGCATGGAGCATCAAAAATTATAGATACGTTTGAGACGTATCAAGACCTTAGAATAGAAAGTACTGAGACCTTAGAATAGAAAGTAGTGAGACCTTAGGATCGAAAGTAGTGAGCGGGAGTGGTAGCTATTCCCCAGAACCCTAAGTCCCTGCTATGTATTCTCCAACATTGGAGAATAGCTGGCACAGCTAACACAACAGACGATGACGTATTAGGTAAGACCACAACCCCAAGATCTTCCAATTCATCTCCTGACTGAATCTCAAGAGCAGCCAAGGTAAGAAAAAGAAGAGCGAAAGTCAGCAAATATGGACAACAACACAATTCTGTCCAAAAATGCATCTTTCTATCATCTACACCCAATCCTAGCACCTAAAACTATTTCCAGATCATATATTTGATCTAGAATGTATCCTATTCCACTTGATGATCTTGTTTATCATCAAGAACACCTCAAGAACACCACGAACTCATAAGAACAGACCCAGAACACCTAAGAACACGAAAAACATCAAGAACACACCCAAGAATTTAAAATCATAACAACTAAATAAATCTATGAATCTATCTTTAGATCACACGAACATATCAAAAATCACTAGAAATCAACCCATCAATAAGTCTACTTAATCTAGACTATATTCTACACATCTAAATGATCCTATTATAATCAAGAACAAAAAATCATAAGGTCTAAAATGCATAATAAACATGGATTGTAAATCCATCTCCAACTTACAAGATATGAGGAATCCGATGAAACAAAACCCATTTACATTATGTTAAATACATCCAAGAACTTGAATCAAATAACCTAAAAATGTTTTGCAACTAAAAATATCATGCCTTGATAACCCACATCATTCATCCTAATAGTGAAGTTCTTCAACTAATTAAGATTAAGACCTAAAATACTTGGACTAAGTAATATTAAAAGAACATAAATAAGATATCAAAATGTTCAAAAAAATAAAATATATCTACTCATAGCAAGATCTTATTCAAATAAATTCAACAAATTCGAAACCCAGTAAAATCCTAATCATAACATTTCTTAATTTGATAATTTCAAAGAAATGTTAAATTCCAAAAACCCTAAATCCCAATCAATTCAAAATTTGAACTTTAAGAATGAAACAAAACACAATTTTATTCTTGAAGATAAAATTTTAACTCAAATACAAATTCTAAAGATTCCTTTCAAATAGTATCCATGGAGAAGAAATTTAGAAAAGAAATAAACTTGAACTCACATCAAAATTCCTATTTAACCTTTATACCTCAACCTTATGATACCAAACACTTTGATTGTAGTTAAGAATATTAGTGGATTTACCATGCCTTTGAATAAAAGAAATGGTGATCATCAACCTTAGATGAAAGTAAATATAAGTAGAAGTAATTAAGAAAATACTTTAGAAGAAATTGAGAACATTTAGAAAGTGATTATAAACCATTACTTTCTAATAATAGTGTTCAAATAGAATTCTTAGTATACATAAACCCTAGATCCCATGATTAGTCATGAATTCATAACTAGTAGTTCAAAAAATAACTCAACCCTAGAAATTATTCCACTCAAGTGAATGATGGAAAGTAGAAAACCATAAGTACTCATTTTATTATTGATTGTTAGTTAAACATAAATATTCTTCAAATGTTATTCTTTTTGCCACTTCAACAAAAAGAACTTTATCACTGGTTTTCCAAAACAACTAAACAGAAACCTTAGTTGACTAATAAGAACAAATCAAGTATAAACATGCCATGCTTTGTTTGTGTTATGCTATGAATAAGAACTTTGTGCTTGAGAATTATTTAATGAGTGAAGTAAACTTGAACAAAACCAAATCTATAATAAATCACCAACCCTAAATATTTACCAATTCCGTAAAAGAAACCAACGGGCGTTACTAAAAAGGGTAGAACGCTTGCATATCATACCTTATGCATAATAGCATATTGACACACTTTTTAAACATTAGTCCTTACCAGGCCAATGATGTTGTTCTTGGATTTGAAGCTTATGACAATTAGAGGAACGCTGATTGCATAACTTTGCAATCATGAGGCATGTTCACTTGCATATCATTGATTATTTTATATCAAATACTTTTCAAATTAATATCACCTGCATACAAAAGCAAACTACTATTTTCTAAGAATATAAAATAAACTGCATTGTGGTGGACAATGGAATCACGCTTGTGATACATGATGAAAATCATGTTGGATTCCATTGTACTGGGAAAGTACACCTAGGATTAATAACAAAGTAGTCAGTGATTCTAAGCGCCGTATAGACCGCGCTGACCATAGATTCTGTAATGGGACGGATAAGTCAGCTAGAACCTTCTTTATTCCGTATATAAGTGTATTGCTGTAATGGTTCATACTCAGTTCTCCATGCCTATTTGTGTGTTTTGGGTTGACTCTATTAGGGAGTATGTCTCCCAGATGTTGTGAGGTTTTCTTGCTGAGCAGGAGACTCTCGGTCAGGTCTCCTATTCTAGCGCTCACGCTCGGAATGGCTTGGCTGAGCGCAAACATTGCCATCTACTTGAGACGGCTCGTGAGACAAGTTTCTGCTTCCACCTATCTCATCAACATTCAGCCCTCAAAATCTTTATAGGATTGTAACCCTTGTGATTATTTGACACTTCACTAGTTTGGTTGTGTTTGCTATGTTCTTCTTGCCCCTCGTGAGCGTACCAAACTAACCGCTCAGTCTGTTGAGTGTGTCTTTCTTGGAGATAGTGATAAGCACAAGAGTTATCGGTGTTGGGACAATGTTGGTTGTCGGATGCGGATTTCCCGTGATGTGACTTTTGATGTGTCTTGTCCCTTCTATCCAGGCCCTCCTCCTTGACCTTATCAGTGGAGGATATTGCATTCCTCTCTTTTCCGGACACACCACCCTCAGTGCCTAGTGCTCCCTCTCCGATGCCCCCATAATTGTCGATCCCACACCTACACACCCCATACTTTCCAGTCCTCCACCTTTCTGACCACCACCCTCCTCACCACCACCACCTTCCTCTCCTCCTTCGCCATCAGACCCTCCACCCACCTCACAGATTAATGTCTGCTCTGCATTTTTTCCTTTCATTATTCTCGTTGCTCCCATGTTCCGGATACCTCCTCTGACCTTCCTTATTATGATGTGTCTTCTTCTTATATTGTGTTGACTCCTCATCTTCCTAGTCGGCCTGTTTCCCTTCTAATCTCTAATCTCTACTCTCCCAGTCGCTATGGTCTTTGTGTAGTCCCTCGGCCGAAATTTTATCAGGATGCTTTGAGTCACCCAAAATGGCAGCTTGCCATGGTCGAGGAGATTGTTGTGCTTGAGCGCACTAGCATGTGGGATCTGATCTCTTCTCCTCCCAGGGTTTGTCCCATCACCTGTAAGTGGATATACAAGATTGAGACTCGCTCTGATGCTTCTCTTGAGTGCTACAAAACTTTTTTTGAATCTTAAGATCTACAAAACTTGTCTTGTGGCTCGTGTTTCTTAGTAGGAGCAGGATCGTGATTATTATGAGACTTTTTCCCTTATGGCCCATATGACCATTGTTCACACTCTTCTTGTTATGGCCCCTGTTCGCCACTAGTCAGTGTCTCAGTTTGATGTTCAGAATGTTTTCCTCAATGATGAGCTGCGTGAGGAGGTTTATATGTTGCCACCTCCCATAAAATATGTCCCTGATGGCATGGTCTGCCATCTTCTGTGCTCTCTCCATGGCCTTAAACACACCCTAGCGCATGGTTTGAGCACTTTGAATTTGTGGTGATTGATGCTGGTTTCTCCCCTAGCTCTAATGATCTCTTGTTGTCCATTCACATCTCTCCTCGCGGGTGGACTCTTCTTCTTCTCTATGTTGATGATATGATAATCACTGGCGACGACTCTGAGTATGTTGCCTTTGTTAAGGCTCGACTTTGTGAGCAGGTTCTTATGACTTATCTTGGTCCTCTTTGCTACTTTCTTGGGATTGAGGCTTCCTCCACCTCTGATGGATTCTATATCTCCCAGAAAAAGTACATCGAGGATCTCCTTGCTTGTGCAGCTCTTGGTGATGAGCGCACTGCTGAGGCTCACATGGAGCTAAATGTTCAACTTCATGCTTCTGATGATGATCCTCTATCTGATCTAACGCGTATCATCATCTTGTTGGGAGCCTATGTCTATCTTGATGTCACTCTTCCAAATATCTCCTATCCTATCCACATTTTGAGTTTGTTTTTTTGGTCCCACCCATATTCACTATAGTCATCTCCTTTGTGTTCTTAAATATCTTCTTGGCATGATTTCTTGTTGTCTCTTCTTTTCTTGTTCTAGCTCCTTACAGCTCCAGGCCTACATACTATGATGCTACATGGGCTAGCAATCTTACGGATAGCTTTCCACCCTCTACTTACTGTGTATTTCTTGGTAGTTCTCTCATTGTGCGTGGAAGACAAAGAAACATCATGCAAATTCCTATTCAAGTGTGAAGGCTAAGTTGCAAGCTATGGCTCTTTTGATGACAAAGGTGACTTGGCTCCGTTAGTAATTGGAGGATTAATTTGGTGTCTCTGTTACTACACTGACCTCCCTATTGTCAGACAGTACACGTGCTATCAGCACTGCGCATGATCCGGTGAAGCATGAGAACACCAAACACATAGGTGTTGATGTCTCCTTTGTGCGTACTGATGTGCAGGATTAGATTATCACTCTTTATTATGTCCATTTTAAGTTACAATTGGATATTTCTTCACGAAGGCCTAGACTAGAGAGGAACATAGGTTCTTTCTCTGCAAACTAATGTTGTAGATCCACCATGAGTTTGAGGGAGGAGGGCGTGTTAGACTTGTATAGCCTTCTAGTCTAGTTTCATGTTTTCCCTATAGTCTAAGAGGTTTCTTGTATATTGCCCACACATGTACGTGTATTATCCTTTGGCCCTCATGTGAATGATAGCTGCCCATTCCCCAATTCCTAACAACCTTGATCTAGCAACTAATGTTTATGTGCTCCTAAAAATTGTGATTGAGTAAGATAAAAAAAACTGGGACTAAAAGATTCCATACTATACAATGGAGAAAATTGTTATTTTGTACTAAGAGAGGGAAAAAACTCTTATCTTTGTTTCTTTCCCTTCCAACTCAACCATCATTGATCATCCTATTTGATATTTATAAGATAGCAACATTGTGCGTGCCCTTAGCTCATCATCACTGGTCTACGCTTTTCTCGTCTCAACCAGGATACATATTCGGTCTTGAGGAGGTACCTGGTGCTTCCTATCATTACGGCACTTACATGCTACTTGTGTATAAAACTATAATCATAACTACATGCGTGTTCTAAATTGTTTGCCAACAACTACAAAACAGTGAACTAGCATGCCAAAGAATTCCATAGTCCTAGAACTAAAGATGGCATCTGCATCGGTACACAAGTATTTAGGGGAGGGGGAGCATATAATTGGTATCATTAGAAAGTGTTTTTCAATATGAATCTAACAATACCAACTATTTACAATATTATACGCGTGTGTCTTATTATGGTCAAACTTAGTAAGTTTTGACTTTTGACTAAATTTATGTGCCCTATTAGTTGGAACCGAGGCATAGGATTTCCTTTTTTTTCTCAAATTATACAAACCAATTTTGGGCTTGAATAGAAAAACTTGATATTTATGAGGTTTCCTTTCTAATTCTATGCATGGGTAGGTAACACATAAGGACAATACGAAGAGAAGAGTCCATACAAAAAAAAAGTACGGTAAAAAAGAGTGCTACCACTGCCATGAATTAGGACATTTTGCTTGGGAGTGTCCTGAGAAGAAGAAGGAGGGGAAAGCTTTGCTGGCTAGAGGCTACGACGATGACGAACCAGCCCTGCTTTGAAGCAGCGTGAAGAACATTTCATGATTAGGGGGTGATTGTTAGCACTAATCATGATATTTGTATCTGCATATTTATTTTCGTATCTGCATGTAGTTAGTCGGTGTGTTTAGATGTGCTTCAGTACATGAGATGTGTACATACGCCAATGGTTCATGCTAGAAGTATGCACGGTGAGACGCCGAGGTGTCGCGTGAAGCTGGCCTTGCCGTAAGAAGCGGTGCTGCATGCTGCTAGTGAAGCCAACGGGCTGCACAAGTTATCTAGAATGCATGCGTGTGTTAGTGCCATAGGAATAGGTCTTTGAGTTAGTTGGTTAGTGGAGGAGGTTGTGTACTAGCTAGTCGGGCAGGTTGCTAACTCAATAAAACTTGTGCAGATGACTGATTTCGATGGCATCATTAGCTGATGACTAGTTACTAGCCTGGTGGTGCCGCTGTCTTGTAAAACTTTTGAACTACAGATGTTGCTCAATCTTCAATAAAACGGCCGTGTGCATCAATTGATGCAGAGGCCGGGGACACCTCATTTCTAAATAAAAAAAAGATACAAATATCATGATTAGTGCTAACAAAAGAACTGTATACAATCTCGTTGGGTCTCTAGGCACAGCCAAAAAACAAAGCTTTTTTGGCGTTCATTCATTATACAAGGTTTGTTTGGTTCACCATCCATCATAACAAATGTAAGGAGAAAGTGACTGCTCACCTACTTGATAATATGTTCCAGAAATTATCTTGTATTGGAGTGTCCAATATAATAAATTATTTGTATAACCAAAAAGAGTTCGTGGCTTTTACGTCTCGCAGAGTGATCGCAAAGCAATGAACAATAACAAATGAGTCAATTTCATGAACCCATCTCATTATAGAAGTCTACTAGAAGGCTATGGTGTGTTTGGTTGGTACCTCTTTTGCGTACTTTTGCTTGCACATGTTTGCCCATGAATAGCGTTGGGGCATGCATATGTCAAAACTTTTAGCGTACAACCTATTAGTAGTAATTTTTGGCTCGTGGACACGTCAATATTGCTTAATGCCAGACTACCATGACAGCAAACCAAACATCCGTATACTCTTCCAGCAAAACATCTTACCAGCCTTAATCATACTGCTTAATTGCAGGCTATCAGTCCATGCCATGACATAAGGTACCAACTTCTAATTTATGTATCGGAATATATATATATATATACAAGTGGTTAACCTACACGAGTCCAACAAGTGATGGTGTTCGGTGTTGGATTTTGTGGGGGACACTTCTCTCTTTTGTCTCTTCTTTCTTGGCGGTCAAAGCCACAATCAAGCAAAACAATGACTCACTAACTTCTCGCCATAGTGTTATGAGAGTGTGTACCTACTGTGCCAAAAGTGTCACCTCTATGTTCCATAAAAATGGAGATTGTCTCTGATTTGATTAGCAAAGCCATCACGTTCATTACGGCTCACGATAGCTATATATAAACTTGTTCGGATACATATCCAACTTAATTTACCAAAAATGGAAAAGATAATTTTGTTCCCATGAAAGAAAAGGGAAAGATCACAATGTGTGGATACCTTTGATATTAAACACAAACGGTTATCAACTAAATTGTTTGAGACTTTTTTTAACAGGAAATTGTTTGAGACTGGCCACTCACTGTTCACCTAGTTTAGAACTCTTCATATGTTTTGCATTGTGATGCTTAAAACTATGTTCAGTTATGTGAGATGATAGATAGTGGAGCCCAACCTTAGGTCGTTCCAAAAAACATACTACTTCCTTTGTTCCAAATTAATTGTCTTAGCTTTGTGTAGATTATTATGTAATAATACAAATCTAGATAAAATTAAAACAATTAATTTAAAATCGAGGGCGTAGTTTACTATCTCAATTAATTTCTACATGGATAAACATGAAACCAAATTTTACAGATTAACATTGGATCCAAGTAGTATGTGAAAGCCAACCACGACAATGTGAAAGAGAGTAAACACTTATAGCCGAAAGTGAAATGGTCAAAAATCTCAAGCCAGAGCTAGCTCCCACCACGAGAACTCATAATTAAGAATTGTAGGCACACAAAATATACATTTATATTATATAAGACGTGTCCACAGTTTCTTTCATGATTACCTAAACAATTGCCCACATAAACCTCTCCTTAAAATTTCTTATCCTTTTTTTTTTTTGAGATATAAAATTTCCTATCCTTTGGTCAAACGTAGCCATCCAACAGCCAGCACCCTCATAAAAAAAGCCAGGCGAACCCGTCACCCGCTGGGTGACGTTACCTCCCGCGGTCTGAACCCGACCGTTACCGCATTGGTTCAAAACCCACCAACAGGGCGGCGCCACGTGGACGACGCGCCTTGGCGGCTCACCGCCTGCGGGTGAGCGGACCGCGCCCAGCTGCTTTGCGTGCGGTAGTGGGGGAGCTGTGCGCGGAGAGGAGCCGACACCATCCTCAGAAGACTCTGCCTCTCTCTCTCTGCCCCCACACTGAGTCTCCTGTGCTGCCGCCGCTGACCCGCGGCCACCGACCGCGAGGAGACGGAGAACGCGTTTCCAGCTGTGGCAGTCTTGTCGCGGGCTCTCCGGCCACGGCGCGGTAGGGATCCCGCGGGCTGGTGCTTGATTTGGGAGCTCTGAGGCCGGGGCCAGCGCGGTGTGGCGGGATGAGGTGGTTTTCCTGCTGCAAGCTGTCGGACGGGTGAGTTTGGTTCGTCGGTTTGGCCTTTGGGGGGAGTCTCGCAGAAGATTGCTGAAATTTTATCTGTTGTTGGTTCCTGTGGGAGGTTGGATTGGGGTCGTTAGTCCCCTTTTTTCAGATTATTATGTGCTGGCTGATTAGCTTAAGTAGTAAATGACTGGTTTTGGGGAAATACAGAGGCTGGGGTCGATTTTGTGAGCTTGATCTCTGATTTACTGCTAAATTAGTACTTCCCCACATCGGCAGTTAGGGGTGGATGAGATTTGAATTGCTGCTCTAGTCCTACTTGAATATCTTGTCAGTTCCTTTTGGAGATGTTGCTGTTAATTTGCAGCTGCCAGCTGACTAGCTGTGTTAGAATGGAATACAGATTGTTGGACATAAGTAATTTGTTCAAAATACAGCTTTGGGGGAGCTGGATAGAGTGCTGAAAAGTGTACCAGCAATTACTTGATTTGCTGAAGTAAATTTAATCGTCTGTTGTGCTCTTAGGGCTCAACCTGGCAGGAAAAAGAAGAAGAAGGACACGACATGGCGGATCTTCTCGCTCAAGGAGCTACAGTCGGCGACCAACAATTTCAACTACGACAACAAGCTCGGCGAGGGCGGATTCGGCAGTGTCTACTGGGGCCAGCTCTGGGACGGATCACAGGTGCAGTCCCTCTCTTAAACATAATAAGAAATGCAACAATGATGCAGCTCCCACTATGCTATGTGCGCACTGATTTGTTGCATCTTTTGTTTCTAGTGTTTTTTGTTACTGTTATTGGTATGATGAGGACAATACACTGGAGGGACCTGCTGTAGTTGATCTGTTGATGGTTGTATTTTAGTTGATTCAGTTTTCCCTTTTAATTAACTTCTTTTTAGTTTTCTGGTGGCATTGATATTCAAAATGGTTGTACTTTTCTGACCTCTTGAATATTCTTTCATTCGTTGAGAATGAATGGAGGTCAGAATGGGCATACACTCTGAACGTGTGAAGAACAATCTTTCTGTTCTGGATGTGGAACTGACTTTTCCTCACATTCAACTATGATATTTTTTTTTTTGCGTTCACTTTACGCTGCCATAGCCTAGTAGGTAGCATGATCTCAAGCTAGATATGATCATAATTATGAGTGTGAACCCAACTAAGGTATAGAAAATTAGAAGGCGTATATGGGCTGGACAGATATAATCACACTGTCTTGACAAAGGCAGACAACTACTATACTTATGTTCTAAGTATTGCTTGTACTAGGAACATGTGAAATGACATGTTGATAGACTTTAAATGAGAGATGAGGCAAGAGGTTGACTTAGGAAGAACATGACAAGTAAAAAATTAAGGAAAGTTCGATTTATTTCCACGTTTTAGTTTGCATCTCAATTCCTTTCCAACATAGTTAGCATCTCAACTGTTCATTCCATGTTAACAGATTGCCGTGAAAAGGCTCAAGAGTTGGAGCAACAAGGCTGAAAAGGAGTTTGCTGTCGAGGTGGAGGTTTTGGCACGGGTGCGGCACAAGAGCCTGTTGAGCTTACGTGGCTACTGCGCTGAAGGCCAGGAGCGTCTGATAGTTTACGACTATATGCAGAACCTGAGCTTGCACTCTCACCTACATGGGCAGCACGCAGCTGAATGTCATCTTGGTTGGGAGAGAAGAATGAATATCGCTATTGATTCAGCAGAGGGCATTGCGTAAGCTCTCTCGACATCATTTTGCAACAATCATCATGATGACGCACAAGCTTATGTTTATATATATCTTCACCTTGTAGTTATCTTCATCACCATGCAATCCCACATATCATCCATAGAGACGTCAAGGCGAGCAATGTTCTCTTGGACGCGAATTTCCAAGCACGGGTTGCTGATTTTGGGTTTGCGAAGCTCATACCAGACGGTGCAACCCATGTCACCACAAAAGTGAAAGGCACACTCGGTTACCTTGCCCCGGAGTATGCCATGCTTGGTAAGGCCAAAGAAAGCTGTGATGTCTACAGCTTCGGAGTGTTGCTGCTAGAGCTTGCAAGTGGAAAGAGGCCGGTCGAGAAGATAAACCCCACTACAAAGCTTACCATCACTGAGTGGGCACTTCCACTGGCTCGCGACAAGAAGTTCAAGGAAATGGCTGATCCAAAGCTGAGTGATAACTTTGATGAGGCTGAGGTGAAGCGAATGGTAGTCATTGGGCTTGCTTGTACTCAGAAGACGCCAGAACGAAGACCTATAATGTCTGAAGTTGTTGAGCTTCTCAGGGGAGAATCTGCCGAGAAGTTCTCCGAAATGGAGAATGGCGACCTGTTCAAGCTTGAACCGACCAGATCTGGCCAGAGAGCCCCTGGTCCTGGCAGCTCAGATGTCATTTCCGAAGAGAAGGATTCGAAGGAGGATACGATAGAGGAGGCGGTTGAGTCAAGTGAGACTGTACCATCAGCTAGGTAGTTTGATGCACGAAGGTGGAGTTCATCTGTGTGCGCGCGTGTGATAATGCCTTGTTATTTATGATTATACTTGAGTGTTCCCCTTCCATATCCAGAGATGTATCTGTATCCGTGTATGGTTGATTTGCTTTTGGTATGGTACTACTACTATGTTGTGCTATGGAGACATTCCAACAGTAATAGATTGATCATGTACTCCTGTGACCTATTGGGTACTATAACTCCCCGATCATTGGTATCCCAAACCTAAGATTCAATCATACTTGTGTAAAATCTCTATTCATAATCTTTTCCAATATTAGGAAACATATAATTGCACTACCAGGAATTTGACATATTTTTATTCTTTTGTCCTCTTTTTCAGTCGTTTGGAAAGAAAAACGTCCAAACAAATAGCACGAAGATAGTTATTGCAATGAACAAGCTGGTTTCTACTGTGGATATAATAAACTGAGCAATGCAAAATTTATATACATCCAGTGGACTGTGATCAAAGCAGGTCAAACATGTAGACCACGAGTAACAGCCATACATAAAATTTGCAAGCAGACACTACCATATGAATATGAATTGGCAAACGCATAAAGCCCATTAAGTGCTGTTGAGAACATGTATTAATCTCACGGGGGATACATGATCCGTACATAACTAAAGCCCAAAACACAGGTTGCATACGCAAATGATTTCTTACATCTAGCAATGCACATTATACATCACACCGAAGGAGATGTAGCATTTAAACTCACATGCTAGATTGACTCCTATCAATCCATGAAGTGATTCATCACTCAACCAACCTGTCAACCATATCAGTCTTCCAGACGAGTCGTGAGACATAATTCAGATATTGACTCAGTCTGCCACGTTCAGCTCATGTAATTAGCTTTAAAGAGACGCATAGCGCTATGAGCATTCTTCAAAACTGCATTGGATCTTGGCACCTGGTTTTTCCTACGATCCAGGAAGTCGAGGGCGTTCCTCACGTGTTGCGTCGACCGGACATCTTTCAGTAGAATTGTTTCAGGTCTGATAAACATTAGGAACCATTAGGATAACAGTTTAAAAGAAAACTACACAAGATGACAGGATCATGGAAAATACCTGGAAGTTTTCAATTTCTTCTTCTTTTTCTGAACCTTCCGTTTTACATTTTCTTCCTCAGAGTCTGATGAGAAGGTTTGCCTTAAAGAAAAAAGAAGAGAGGTTAACCAATAATATACATATATATAAAACAAGGATTTGAATGTCTAGCAGTCAAAGGAAGTAAACATACTTCTCACGTGCTGCAAGCATTTCAATTACGCTCTTGGGGAGTGTGCCAGGCATAGCATGTGTCTCCTTATCCTCATCCACATCCTCTTCCTCCCCTTTCGCATCTTTATCTTCTACTTTGAGAGGCTTCTTTTTATCAGGTTTTGAGGACGTTTTCCGTTTGGCCCAGCGCTTTCTACGGTCTTTCTCCTCCTTTGTTGCTCTACAGAATTACATGTTGTCAGGTCAGAGAGGGTAACATCAGGAGGAAAGTGATATTAATCTGCTACTAACAGAAGCAACATTATATAGTAAGTTCCCATGGATGTTTCCCCCAAGAGCTGAACAAAAATGATTTTGTCAATATATTTGAAAAAAGGATCTGTAGGCCTATTCGCTACTAGTGATTTTCCACTGAAATGCACTATTCATTTGTCAGTGATCATGAGTCCAAGAAGAATAGTGGCAAATGCGCATACCAACAATACAAATAGTGGAAAACGTAAAGGTCCCAAAAGTCTAACCATAACAATCATCGGATCAAATAGCTGCCTGAACATTAACGTTCTGTACACAGGACTGGAGATTGATGACCTAGAGCTAGCATGGACGGAACCCTTTACATTTAGGGGGAAAGGGGTGGCAATGTGCCAAATTCCGCATAACCCATGAGGCATTACTCTAACAGGGAATGGGGTTGAGGAGAATTTGTCCCTGCACCGAACAACAGGATGGGTATGCAACCCTACATGAGGCTGGGGATACCATCCCCCTCTATACCTCTAGCATATATTCTTATACATGCAAAAATTGCTACATCTGCATGTTGAAAGCATGAGTGTTTCTTCTCTACCTTATGTAGTTTTGTACTAACTCATATTGTATAGTTTATTTGTTATCATTCCACCATATTGTGGACTAATAATTTGCCTGTTTCTACTTATAATCATGTAACAGCTAAATAACCTTAACATCACTCAACTTTACACATTTCTTGGGAGATTGTTCCATACAAAATCCCTGTGGGGACAGAGAACAGGAGAAAAGGCGCCACAATAGATAACTGTGCATACTAATGGTTGATCAGCATCCCTCGCAAGGAGTGAAATCTCGCCACCAGAGTGGTATAAACTATAAACCGATGCAGACAAGGAAATGACTTATTATACTGGAATGGTGCATGTCATGATTTTGGTCTGAGGAATTTCGCTATAGGACTAACAAAGTCTACAACGGTAATTGCATAGAGCGAGAGGGACACTGCTAATGTGGACAGTTAAGGGCTACATATATAGTTTCAATTTTCAAATAATAGGTGAGCCCGATTTCTCAAAGCGATCTCCATGTCTGTACCGCATAAGCAGAAGTATGTCCACTCAAACAGTACTAAGTGCAGAAAACAAACCTGACCGCGCTGTCTTTCTCCACCTTGCTGATTTCTTCGTGTTTCTCGACACCCTGCAGGACACCAACAACAGGTAACAGCACTCAGCATCATCTCGACATACTCCGAGTCCGATAGGAAAAGATGACAAACAATCGAGATATACAGTACAAATGGAGTAAGCTAAACAGCTAACATCCCCTAGTAACCACAGACAGATGCTCCCCGGCAGTCATGCTCCCCGGGCGTGATAATCGAAATTGGTGGCTCGTGGCCGTACACCTACCTACTTCCCGTCTGCTAACACGGTCTCCTCGCGACCTCCTATCTCACCTAGGGTTCACAGGCGCGAGCTACATTTTCTCGATGGGTGGGGAATAGCCAGGGACGTACCTGGACGGCGGTGAGCTCCTCGGGGGCGCCGTCGGAATCGCTTCCGCTCTCCATTTTACGAGCCGCGATGTCGCCGGTGGGAAGCTCCTCTCTATTTGGTGGTAGCCGCCGCCACCGCCGCCGCCGCCGTGGAGTGGGTGCTTGCAAGGGTTTGGACTTCGCGGGTGCGGACGGGAAGAGACAGCCGTAGCGGGTGGTAGCCGGGCTTTTCTCCTTTACGTCCCCTTAATGGGCCAGCTTCTAGGGCCCGTTAGGCTTAATAATGTGTCCAAACGTGTTGTATTCGGACGGCCCAAAGCCCAAATAAAAAGCAAGGGGGACGAGGGTAGATCGCCAAGACAGAATCGGCGCTGCTCGGACCGCCGTCGGACGGACGGAGGAGCATGGCGGCGGCCATGGGCGTGGAGGAGCGCGTCGCGGCGCTGCGGAGCACCGCGGAGGAGTGCGTCGGCGGCGAGGACGAGCTGCGGACGCTGCTGCACGGCAATCCCAGCCCGATCTTCTTCCACAGCTTCCAGCCCTCCGTTTCCGGCCGCGTGGACATCGCCCAGGTTAGTTTTTGAGCTTCCTTTTCAAAAAGTGGGGGAGAAACCGTGGATTTAACACTGCCAAACTCATCTTAGAATTCTACCTCTTATTCATAATTATATACAACGGCACATAAAGGCTAGATGAAGAGTTCTTGCTGTTACTGCACTCTGTTGCAAAAACAAAATAAACTGACATTGCTTCTTAACCGGTAGGCATGCTATTTTCAGATTAGCTGAATATACTGATTATTACTTGAGCTTCGCTCTGCATATAAATAGTTTAGCTTGTTTCATCATTTGGACTTTATGCTTCAAGCAAACGGTTGCTAGCTAGTCCGTTATATGTTCATTCGGATCGAAGTTTAGCAATTTAACCGATTGCCATGATTATCCTGCTTTGAGTTTAATTTCGCCATTATGTTGTTTGTACTTGTTGGTTGCATTTAGTGTCAATGAGTAAAAAAAATGCATAAGTGGTTTCTATCTAGGAGAAGTTATTAAAAATAAATAAATTGTGGACAGAAGTTCATAGATAGAAGCTCATACGTATTGAGTTCTAATTTTGAGAAATCTGTGTTGATACTTGTTACATGCTAGACTCCACCATACCAAAATTTCAGTTTGTCGTCCTCTGCTACCGGGCGAAGTTGCACATATTTGCGCTGCAAGTTCCTTTGGGTTGTACACATATAGCATGTTTCTGAATGACTGACACACACCGTCACTTTTTTGTTTCATAGAGTATTCATGAAGTGATCACTGTCAACAAGATGATCAGGGCCGGATGCAGAGTGAAGATCCTAATGGAGGACCAGAGGACGGGAAGGGTTCAGAGCAAGATTAGGGCCGCTGGTCGCCACATGATCGAGGTTTGGAAAGTCCTTGGCATGGACTTGGAGCGGGTGGAACTCCTATGGTCATCGGAAGAGACGAACAAGCGTGCAGACGAATACTGGCCGCTCGTGATGGGAATTGCCAGGAAAACCCAAGTAAAAAGATTAGCGAGGTATGTATTTGCTCATCCAAATAGCATGTAGCTTTTAGGTAAAAGCACGTTTTGATTCTACGAATCTCTTGAATGTGTAATTGTTGTGCCATTTGTTTGTAGCTTGCATCCGGATCCGGGCAATGTGATGGTTGACCAGCTCTGGGAGCCCATCATGCAGTGTGCTGATATACTCTTTCTCGAGGTCAGTACCTACGAATGCAGCCTTGGCTAAAGTATCGGTAAATTACCATTGTAAATAGACGGCTATTAAAAAAGGAGACTGAAGTAATAATTTTTGTACAAGGACTAAAGAAAGTAAGACATGATCTATTAATATAGAATTTCTTGATTATAAAAAGAAATATATTTCCTTATTATAGGCAGACATATGCCAGATGGGAATGGATACTAGAGATGTGAGCATGATGGCTAGAGAACACTGCCAGCACATCAAAAGGCCAAGCAAACCAATTTTTCTTTTGCATCGTATCCTCTATGGTTTCCCAGAAGCATGGGATTATTTACAGTTATTTCTTTGTCTATGTGGCATATAGATATGTTTGTCAAAATGCGTTTGTCCATAACATTAATTATAGATATGCTACCTGGTTTGAAAGAAGGGCAGCAGAAGATCTCAAAGAGCGATCCATCCTCGGCTATTTTTATGGAAGATACTGAGGTATTTATTGCAAAATCTATTTTACTTACTCCTAGCATTGTGACCATATTGAGTTCTTAATTAGTGAAAACATCTATACTTAGTGTTGTATGTATTTTTTTTCTTCCGTGGAAATAATAGTTCCATAATCAACTTGTAACTTGCAGGTTGACGTGAAGTCGAAAATAAAAAAGGCTTTCTGCCCTATCAAGATCACTGAAGGAAATCCATGCTTGGAATACATACAACACATTGTTTTCCCTTGGTTTGGAAAGTTTGAGGTGATTCGAAATGAACGCAACGGCGGTAACAGGTAGTGATATTATTCTCAGGATAACCAAAAACTTGAAAAGAATCCAAAAAGAAGCTAGAATTTTTTTCTTCTTTGCTGAAACTATTTCAAGAGCTGTTGCAAACGTCTGTGCTACCTCGGTATCTGTCAGGAAAGAGTCCAATCTTCTTGGCACGGTTTTGAGTTCTGTTTAGTTGTAACATCTATTCTTTTTCTTAAACAGGACCTACGTAGGAATCGAAGAACTCCTTTTGGATTACAGCAGTGGCGCTCTGCATCCCGGTGATGTGAAACCTGCTCTTCAAAAAGCAATAAACCAGATATTGCAGGTAAATACACCTACTAGTTTGCTGGTTTATGGGGTTATATAAATGTTTCTTTTCCAGTAGATCAGGGACTTATTTGAAACTCATTTTCAGTCATTTTCAATTTTATTTTTATTTGAAAATGCTTCTATTGCATTAAATCTTACCATTCAGTTTCTCGTTTAAAAAGCCTGTTCGTGATCACTTGGGGAAAATTTGCAAAGCCAAAGTTCAGTGCAACGCTGTTAAGGTACGTTCTTTCTTCTGAAATGCCGTCAAAATGAGGAGATTCAGCCCTCATGCATTGCAATTTTGTGTTGGACACATCATATCAAACTTTGACAGATTTGGAAGGATTAACTGGAATAATTACTGTTTTGTAGACGGAGGAGCAACCAAGATAGCCAAGATCTCTTGCATATTTTGGCCACAGTCATTTTCAGAGGGATAGTCATCATACCCAAGAAGCTCAAACTACTGCAATCGTAGCCAACATGATTTAACTACATGTATTTCATACTATCGCAAATTACAGCCAAAGTCAAAGAACTGTAAGCAAATTTTGGAAAAAACTGCTTTTGAAATTTTGTATAAATGTTCTTCAATGAATTCCATGTGCTTTCAGCTATTTCCCATTACTACCATGTCTGAATGACACTGTGAACACTTGGTCAGCATACAATGGCTAACCACCTACAAGCATTTTGGCATACTTTTAGGATAAATAGGTGTTGCAGTGTTCTCATCACTGCTAATTTTAGTGCATCACATCATTCGGGCGTCCACAAACATGCTAGTGCGAAGAAACAATGTTCATAAAAATGGCAAAAGGTGGGCGTGGCTGAGGAGCCTTTTTGCATGAGGTGGGCATGGCCCAGGTGGCTAATACAACCTACTCCCTCCGATCAGAAATAAGTGTCAGTGTTTATGTACTAACTTAGTACAAAGTTTGTACCAAGTCACCAACATTTATTTCTGATCGGAGGTAGTACCAAACAATCGAAACTGGGTGAGACCAGGGCTGACCCAAGCTACAGCATGTCCCCCCTTTAGGGTGTGTTCAGTTCTAGTTCTAGAATGAGGTGGAATGGAATAGAACCGTTCCACACCTAGAGGCCATCCCGGTGTTCGATTGCGGAATGGAACGGAACCATCTGATTCCACAGAAAGGAATATTCCCTCTATATGCGGAACCAACTAGTTCCACCAAATCGGTGAAATGTGGAAGAACGGCTAGCTAACCACCCCTGTTAACCACCACTAAACAAAAAAAAATAGAAGCTGCATTCTTTTCTCTCTCTCCTCTCGTACTCTCCCAGCACCAGGGGCAGCCGGGTGGCGGGGCCAGCCAGGGCGGCGACTGGCAACAGCTGCGGTGGCCCGCCTGGCCAGCAAGGGCGGGGCGGCGGTGATCAGGGGCAGCCGGGCGGCGGCGGTGATCAGGGGCAGCCGGGCGGCGGCGACCAGCTAGGGCGCGTGGCGACTAGGGGTGGCGGAGCGGCCGCAACCAGCAGCGGCGGGACTAGGCAGGGTGGCCGCGACCAGCAGGGGCGACGGGCCGGCGGCGACCACGAGGGCCAGCAGAGGCGGCGGCTTGCCTGACCACCATGGGGAGTTGTTCTTTTTTTTATTTTGCCTCTGTTTGATTTTGAATTGGAGAATTTTTTTTATTAGACTGTTCCGTTCCGTCATGCAATTCTAGAACCGAACAAAGTATGGAACCATTATGTTTCTCGTTTTTGTCCAAACCGAACACTGGCATGAAACCGTTCTATACCGCTGAAATGGAACCGTTCCATTCCATTCCACCTAGTTCTAGAACCGAACACACCCTTAATGGATCGTAAGAAGGGAGCAGTTCAGCTTCAGCATGTAAAAAATACAAGCATGCCAGTGGGTAAAAAGGGCATTAAAAATCAGTGTAATGACACACTACTTTGAGTATTAGCATATAGCAGAGGCAGAAAAAAGGGTCATCAAATGAAATATTAGATCCTTTCGCGAAGTAACCACAATTTCCCAATTAGTTATCACTGCAACAGCCCATAAACACGCAATGCAACTACCCAGATCGCAGTCATGCACACACCACTAGCCTGACTTAGTGTTGGGTTAATGATTTCAACCCAATTTTGAACCTGTCAACTTAATTAGGATACACTGCAATGCAAGTTTAATCAATATATGTAGAAAGAAAATAGATACATATCTTGGATATGCATAATAATTCAGGAAAAACTGCAATGGAAATTTAACAGAGAGATCACAGAGGAAATTGGTAATGAAGTAGGCAAATATATAAGCTCATATTTCTCAGTTAAGTTACTACAACTCACATACTTAGCAGAATTCCTGAAAGTAAATACCACCAAAACAAAACCACAAGCTAGCTATAAGTCGCATGAAATGCAGATATCGGTACCTCGAACCAGAGAAACAGCTGCAAGGATACTCTAATGAAGCAATAGCAGCAGAACACTGGTCAGTCTTAAAGACAGATTCCGACAATCTAAAGGTAACCTAGAGGCTTGAACTGCCCAGAGCTATCACGCATTTCGAAATATGTAGGCATATAACAGAGGCAGAGAAATGGGTCATCAAATGAAAGATCAGATCCTTTCGCGAGGCTCCAAGCACTAGGAAATTTACTGAATGTGAGTTGCAGCTTATTGCTTCCGCTGGCCCATTTGGCAGACTCCAGAGCTTTGATCTTGATAGCAATCTCTAAAGGCGCAGCATACTTTCCAAACTTCAACTCAAGCACCATCCTCTCCAGCACCTCTGCATTCTCGGCAACGAACATAAGAAAGGCAAACTCATTCTCATGCCCATGGTACTCACGGAAAACAATACTCTTGAGGCGCGATCGGATGCACTCGATCAGACCATTGTCCTGCCAGAACTTGAGACGGATGTTGCCGGTGGGTTCACGAGTTTCCACGGACTGCAAACAGATATCAACGCACTGTTAGCTATATGCAATGGCAGACAATACAGGAGCAATGTGATGCTCTCCGGTCAAGAACATGCAGGAAAAAGTTAGTTTTACCTCGATACAGAGCGCCTCGACGTTCGGAAAACATCTTAGGAAGCTAGGCAGCATCTTGACTTCATTGCGGATCCCGAAATGTAGGCTCAATGCCAACATCTGGACACTGGAGACAATGGTGTTTGGGCTCACCTGCGTACCAGCCTGCAACGCAGCAAAAGAAGATAAACAGCACATCATTCGCATTTGCTCATCCATAAGCAGACGCATTAGACAGGTCTTGTTTCATGCACATCATGAAAACAAGGGAACAATTGGATTTCAGAATTAGGCTGTACATTGATGGTGGTGTTGCCAATCTGCAGAATGTGCACTCCTGGGTGCAGGTATCCCAGCAAACGCAACCGAGGAGCACGGGCAATCTTGATTCGAGTGCTTGTTTTGCTCCTGGGTTGGCCGTGGCTTGAGCTGCACCAGATGAAGAGCCGCTCAAGGAGTGGGGCGTCCACCACGGCGACCTCTTCCACGGTGGACACGCAGAACTGCGCGCACCGCAGGCTCTGGCTGGCGAGACGAGCGTGCAGCTGGATCTGGTTTCCAACGACCGCGAGAATCTCCAGCACGGGGCTCGCGGCGAGCACGAAGTCGAGATCCCTGTCAGTCATGACGACGCAGCCGAGCACGAGCTCGCGAAGATCAGGGAAGGCGGCGCCGAGCGGGAGGGTGGCGGCGGTGTCCGGAAACACCCAGGCGCCGAGGTAGAGGCGGCGGAGGGAGGCGCAGCTGAAGAGCGCGGCCGGGAGGGACACGCCGTGGGGGAGCGGCCACGGGCGGTTGACGAGGACGAGGTCCCTGACGCCCTTGGTGGCGAGGAGCCGGACCCAGCGCGCCAGCACGCCGCCGTCGGCGCGCTCCATGAAGCTGCAGGTGAGGCTCACGAAGCTGAAGCTCCCCGGGTGCGCCTCCAGGGCTGCGGAGACCGCGGCGGTGACCGCGCGCGACACGGCCCCTGCTCGCGCGGGCCGGGCCCCGGCGCGCCTCGCCGGGAGGAGGTGGGTGTCGACGAGGACGAGCGGGGCGGAGCGCCACAGGTGGCGCCAGCGCGAGGAGAGCACGGCGGTGCGGGCGCCGTCCTTGGCGGGGAGCCGGGAGACCACGCGGCGGAGGAGCTCGTCGGGGAGAAGGCTGACGCGGTCGACGCCGTCCTCCGCGGCGGCGCAGGAGAGGGAGGCGGCGGTGGAGACGGGCGACTCGAGGAGGTACGAGTACAAGAAGCTCAGGACGAGGTTCTTGTAGGGGTCCAGCGTCTCCGGGGAAAGGCCGTGCCGCATCTCCGCGGGTATCGCCGGATCCTCCTCCGCAACGGATAGGTCAGAGCGGATGAGCCGCGGGTAGTCCCTGGCCGTCTGCCCGGCCATGGTGGCCGCCGCGCGACGCCCGTCGATGAGGAGGAGGAGGACGACGAGGGTTTGGGGGATTGGGATTTGGGCGCCGAGCAGGGCAGCAGGAGTTCTTCTCGTGACCGTGTGAAGTGGAGCTTTTGGAACAGATGGAAAATGTATATGGTCCAAACGACAAGATTGCTCGCATTCAAATTTTCAAAACGTCAAATGAAGATTGCTTGTTTATGCAATCATTGAAAAAAATTAGGTACGAGATGGCATTTTTAAATAAAGTCACTTCCGTTCATTATATGTGCCAAAACAAAGGAGGGCTTTGCAGATGGTGTTAGTAGTAGATTGTTTTGTTTTTGCAAAAAAAATTGACCTCTTGTTTCTTTTCCGAAAAGATTAACCTCTTATCCACTACTATCTCCACTACTAATACTAGTTGAGGGTACATGCTTCGCATGTTATATATCCAAATCCATAATATTTAGTGGCATTTGTTAACCTTTATTTAAGTACTCCTTTCTCTTAGAGTATGCACAAACGCTAACGGGACTCCCTTCTCTCAACAAGACACATGTCTAGGCAATATGATAATCTCACCGAGTTCATAAATACAACTTCATTCGTTTTAAAATAATTGATGTTTAGGATTATTTTAAATCAAACAACTTGAAGTTTGTTCAAGTTATATAAAATATATCTCAACATCTAAAGCACCACTTTAGAATCTACTGTAAACTATATTTTAGTGCTATATAGATATCGTGTGCTAGATATTAGATTTTTTTTCATAAACTAAGACACACCTTGAAAAATTTGACTCAGGATAAATATAGAACTTCAGTTATGTTGATTTGAGGAAGTAAATTATAAGCATCATGAATCCAACTATGAAGAGTGGAGTCGCTCCACTCACTAATCAACGATAATTGTGGGAACCAACTTTCTATTCAAACAAAAATGTGAGAAAATCGACAACTAACTGACTAACTCCTCCTATCCAAAGCAAAAATAATACAATTTTATAGGTTATTTATCGTTATAAATCGATGAACTATTTGATGTATGAAAATTATATTTGATTAATCACATTTATACATAAAAATATTTATAAATGGTAAAGGTAAGATCTCAGTCCAATATTAGTAGGGTAAGAAAGGTTGATAAGAGAAAATAGAAGGTGCTCCAGGTAAGCACAATCGATTTTCTTATATTCCCGTCTCATCGGTCTAATACACTATTTCTGCGGCATTTATCAAGGCTGCATGCCCTGTCCGTTCTGTCTCCATAATGTTGCCTGCTCATTTGCTTAAAAAAATGTTGCATGTCGCCTTGAGACTGTAGTGCTGCATGCACTCTCTCGTGAGTGAGGTAGAAAATACGAAAATTCCAGAGAACCTATGAATGCTCTCTGCACACGACCATACATGTATGCACCGCATGAGTAATGGCAGATTCCAGGCCCTTCCGGGCCTTCCCGTTTTTCAAAAAAAAATACAAGCTTAGCTAGAAGGCTGGCAGCAGTATAGAGGTGGGCCAACACGCGAATCCCTACGTCTTCGTCCGTTAGATTGGCACTATCAGACGGCATACATGCAGCCACGTAATTCGTTTTTTAAAGTGAATACACGTGAGCCGTTCGATTGAAATGATCCAACGGTGTGTATGCTTGCTTATTCGTATACTATATAGGAAGTATAGAAAAAAGAGAACTTAAATTTTCCTACATCCACCCAGAAAAGTGTACATGGGATAATTACAGCCATCAGATCATCCACAATTAATAAGATCTAACGACCTGTATACTTAGCTGGTCAGTCAAAGCACTCAAAGGACGAGATTTATCCTGTCAACCAGCAGACCATGGTCTGCCAAATCCCCACCATCCGCATCCACACCTCCACGAATGTAACTGACTTCAAATCAATTGCCTAATCAATCAGAAACAAATCAGTTGTCGTGATCTTAGGATCTTGATTAATTAATGCCTAAATTGCCAATTTACAAACGCTCTTCACGCCTCCTTGCGCACGACCATCTCCATGGCTCATGGCTACCTAAACAGCGGCGCATCTGCCCAGCCCAGCTGCTCTGTTCCATCGTGGCCACCTCCTTCCGCGTGTCCCTCTCGGATCAGCGGTTGTGTTGATGTCCCTCCCGCTCGACGCTGGAGAAGCAACCTGTGCACCTCGCCTGCCACGACCGTTGTTGGTAGTCCCAATCGCACTGCTGCGAATGGCGGCCATAGGAGGAGAAAGTAGGAAAAGCGGGGCGGCCGTGGCATGAGTTGAGGGGCCGGGAAGGGAGGCGGCAGCCCGGGCGGAGCGCGCTAGGCTGCCTCAGCTAGGGAGTGCGGGGGACGATGTAGTTTAAGCGCGGATGATGGAGTCGTGGTTCGAGTGCACAGAACGGCACGGCTTGAGGGTGCTCGACCGTAGTAACAATGGAGAGCGGCGGCGGCGTATTGTTAGCGCCGAGTACCGCGACGTGGTTTGAGCGTGCACGGCGATGGAACAGCTACACTACCTTTCCCCCCACTCTCTTAATTTTCTTCTCACTGACTTTTCTCTCTGCTGAAAGAGACTCATGGCGACCAGAAAGCACACAAGTTGCTGAATTTGTGATGTTAAGGCACGCGTATCAAAATCCAGAGAAAATAGCCAGGAAATAAACCGTGACATCGCCTCCTAGGCCTCGAAACATGATCAGTTTTGAGCTGCTTGCTTGAGAAAATAGTCAATATGATGCTGAAATATTAACACTTGTCGGTTTGGTTCTGTCTTGTGCCAACATTTCTGCAGTAGTTGAATGGCAGATGCATTTTACATTTGGGGCGAACACTTGTAGGCCACATTTTTTTTGGAGTAAAATGCATCTACAGTCCCTAAACTCGATGGCTACGTCTAAAACAGTCCTGGAACACGGAGTTTGCAGCAATACAGTCCTTAAACTTGTTTAAGACGTCTAACTACGGTCCTGGGTACGGTCAGCTACCGTATTTCACTGATGTGGTGAAGAGTCGGGCCCAGACGGCGCGCTCGGTTGGGCAGGACGAGCGTATCCCCTCGCGTCCCATGGCAAAATTGCCAAAAACCCCTGCCACGAAAATTACGGGGACAAACCAGTCCAGACCTCCCCTGTTTCCCTGTATCTGCGGAGCGGTCGAGGTGACGGGCGACGGCGGCGGCGGACAAAGGTGATCGTCGACCGAAGAAGCTGATCCACGGAGGCGGAGTAAGTGCTCTGCTGCGGAGAAGGTTCTGATCGTGGCGGCGCAGGAGGTGACCGCGTTCGTCGCCGGAGATGACTCTCCAACGGCGACCTGACGGAGACCCTGCTCCCGAGTATGGTGAGTTCGATTTTGCTGTTTGTTTTTGTCGAATTTGAGGTTGATTTAATAGATATACTGTCGATTTGGAGTAGTCTTTCTTGCTCAATATTATTGTAGATTATGGTTGTTTGCGGTTTATGGATTTTGTAGTGACAAAAGTCTGAACTTTCTGCATATTTCTGTGTGTGTTCAATGTGCAGAGGCGGGGAGTGTTAGCTTTACAGTGGAAGTGATACATGGAGGCTTTTTTAGTGGTCATGGAAACAATAGGGCATATCTAGATGGTACCAAAGTCTGCTATGATGATATTGACGCTGATACTTGGTCTGTTCTATGGCTTGATGACATTATTGAAGATATAGGTATGAGTCATCTGGCAGGATAGATGTGTATTGGCTATTGCCTGGAATGCAGATCAATGAAAATGGTTTGAGGTTGATTGCTGACGATAAGGATGCTCTCAGCATGATTGGAAAGGTTAAAGAGGGACACAAGTATTTCATGATATATCTTGATCATGAGCGAGCAAGGAGTGGTCTGCATTGGGATGATGTTGTTGCAAATCCAGTGAGAAATTTGCCTCATGTGATCAGTCCTAGCAAGAGAAGTAGAGATTTGCATAAAGAATTTGTTGAGGTAAATGCAAAGGAAGCAATTGTTGGTATGCATGGTGCAAAGAGGGAGAGGAGAGCAGCTAGGGAAAATAGTGATGTTGATGATTGTGACAGTGATAACTCGAGTGATTCTGAATATGTACCAGAAATAATTGACAGTGACAATGACATACAAGATGGTGATGATGACCTGTACCAGCAGTATGCAGATCAAGAAACAAAGGAAGAGAAGAAGGCTATTCCGGAAGGTGAAATCTCTGATGATGATTTCTTTGAGCCAGCAGATTCAGATGATGAGATTGACAGGTTCAAGAATTTCAAGCCATTTATAGAAGTGGATATGGTAGATCCCAAGTTCAAAACTGGTCAAATATTTGAGTCTGTTGAACAATTGAGAAAGGCTATCAGAGAGCATAGTTGCAAGCATAGGAAGAATATCAAGTTTCCAAAGAATGATAAGATCAGAGTATTGGCAAGATGTGAAGATGGATGCCCCTGGGAAATATATGCATCTTTTGACAGCAGAACAAAGGCACTAATGGTTAAAAGATATCAACACAAGCACACTTGTGAGAGTAAATGGCAGGTGACGGCTTTTACAGCAAGATACATTGGAAAGCATTATGTTGAGGAGATTAGAGCAAATGAGAAGATGACACTGAGAGGACTTGGGCAGTTAGTTCAGAAAGATTGGAAAATGACACCAAAAAGGGGCAAGCTAGGAAGAGCCAGAAAAATTGCTTTTGAAATCATCTATAGAGATAAAACTGCACAATACAGCCAGCTTTGGGATTTTGGGCAGGAACTTAGAAGATCTAATCCAGGAAGCACCTTTTTTGTGTTGTTGGATGATGCAGGTCATTTCAAAAGATGCTATTTTTCGTTTGATGCTTGCAAAAGGGGCTTTCTAGCTGGATGTAGACCAATTATATTTATAGATGGGTGTCATTTGAAGACTAAATTTGATGGAATTCTGCTTACGGCAATAGGAATTGATCCCAATAATTGCATATTTCCTGTGGCATTTGCTATTGTTGAAGTTGAGAATACTAGCTCTTGGAAATGGTTTCTCACTGCTCTAAAGCAAGATCTCGGTATCATCAACACAGCACCATGGACTATTATGTCGGACAAGCAAAAAGTAAGTTTCAAAATTTGTAGTACCACTAGTAGTACACCTTACTTGCCGACTAGTCGACAACACATGCTCCAGTCCACTAGTAGTACACCTAGTAGTACATCTTACTTGTCGACGACACATGTTCCACTAGTTAACTCATGATACTAAACCCTAAATAATGATTGCAGGGATTAATTAAAGCAGTGAGAGAATTGTTTCCAGATTCAGGCCATAGATTTTGTGTGAGACATCTTTGGCAGAATTTCAACAAAAACTTCAAAGGTGAGGTGTTGAAGAATCAGCTATGGAAATGTGCTAGAAGCAGCACATCTGCAAAATGGCAAGAGAACATGGATGCAATGTTGGTACTTAGCAAGACAGCTCATGATTGGCTAGAGGAGTTGGATCCTTCCACATGGGCCAGGGCATTCCAGAGTGAGTTCCCTAAGTGTGATGTTCTATTGAATAATAATTGTGAGGTATTCAATAATTACATATTAGAAGCTAGAGAATTTCCTATTCTTGCAATGATTATGAGAATCAAGTGCCAAATCACCACCAGAATTTACAATAAGCAACTTGAAGCCCAGTCCATGACAGGAACAATTTGTCCCAAGATAAGGAAAAAATTACAAAAGCATGTAGAATGGTCCAACTTGTGTGAAGCTAAGCCATCTGGCAATGGTATCTTTGAGATTATGGAAAGAGGAACTCCATATGTTGTTGATCTTCAAAAAAAGACATGCAGCTGCAGAAGATGGGATATGTCAGGCATTCCCTGCTGGCATGCTGTGTCAGCACTAAGACATGATAAAATATCACCAGAGAGCACAAGAGGAGAAGCTTGCAGTTGCAGATAAGAAGAAACTAGCACAGGAAGCTAGGAAGAGGGTGGCAGAGGAAGCTAAAGAGAAGAAAAGATTGGCTATGGAAGCTATGAAGAGGGAGGCCGAGGAAGCAAAGAGAAAACAAGAAGAAGAGGCAAGAACAATACTGCACAATGCTATTACTCAGAAGTTGCAGAGAGAAGAAGAAGCTAGACAGAGAGCATGGGATGATCACCTGAAGAAACTTGATATGATCAGAGATCAAACAGTGAGAGATGCACATGATAATGCTGAATCAGAGAGGATATTAGCGTGGAAGGAAAAAAAGAGATTGGCAGAGGAAGCAAACAAAGTTCAGGCTGCTCAATTTAGAGCTGCACAACAAGCTGCTCAACAACCTGGAATGTTGGAGTCTCAAAATAACAAAAGAAAATGGGGAGAAGGAAGAAATTTGACTCATAGGATGGCTTACAAGCAACCGAAGAAGATTGGTTCAATGTTTGATTATCTTAGAGGCCCTCCTCCTGGCATTGATGACATTGACAGTGGCAATGGTAGTCCCACAGATGTCTAGTTCATTGTCCCAGTTTATGTTTAGTTGATTTTCCTAGTTTATGTTTAGTTCATGTTGGCAAACTATGCTTGCTTATTTTAAAGACCAGTCTTTTTGCTAAATTACGGTATGTATGCTCTACATCTGCCAACATTAGACCATTCCCAATACTGGCAACATGAATATTAGTCAACAAAGAAAGGTGCCTGCATTTCACAGTGCTTAACTGTACATTTATCAGTTTGACAGAACAAAACTGAACATGAGTACATTTAGCAGTTGCAAAATGTATCAGTCAATATCATCACATAGATTAAACATTGTCAAACTTACACAATGTTTCAATTTTCTGGAAATTTAACTTGTACATGTACCACTACTTCAACACACAGAAGCAACAATCACACGGACCTAAACACCAGATTACATATTTCAGGAGCCAAGCAATCTCCATCAAAATCCTACAGCTTTCCTTTGAATTCATTTTTTGCGATGAAGCTTTCCTTTGAATTCTGCAGTCCCTGCCACCCACGTCTGAACTTGGTCCTGGGGCGCCGGCGCATCTCCTCCAATGAGCTGCTGCTTCACCCATGTCTGAACTTGGTCCTAGGGCGATCTGCAGCGACTGCCAGTACTCGGACAGCACGGGCGACACCGGCGACGGCTTCGATGCGGCGCCCTGCATCGATCACCTCAACCTGCGCATCCAGCGGGAGCTCTTGGCCCAGGCGCGCGTCCAGCGAGAGCTCAGGGTCGACGACGGCGCGTGTCCAGCAGGAGCTCACGGCCGACGACGGCTCCGACGGTTGGCGCCTGCGCCTTCGCCAAGGGGTACTCGCCTGCCATCGCCGGAACGTACATCGGGAACGCCAGGCGGAGCTACGACGGGAACGGGAAGCTGTCTCTCTCGATTTAGAACGCCGGATTGAAATCTCGATTTGGAACGCTGGAGTGGTTCCAGGTGTGAAATTGGGGAATTGCCATCCGTTTAGAACGAGCGCGCCGTCCTGGGAGCGCGTTGTCCTGGGCCTGGCTATTCGCCACATCAGCGAAATACGGTAGCTGACCGTACCCAGGACCGTAGTTAGACGTCTTAAACAAGTTTAAGGACTGTATTGCTGCAAACTCCGTGTTCCAGGACTGTTTTAGACGTAGCCATCGATTTTAGGGACTGTAGATGCATTTTACTCTCTTTTTTTGCGAAGAACTTGTACTAGGTCAGTTGTGAGTAACGTAATTGCGAGGGAGCAGAGGACCCATCGGCGGAGGTGGTGGCTCAAGCAAACAAAGCGAATCAACCAGTTGCCGACGTGCATCTCGGGCTCCCGGCCTCCATGTCTATCCAAGGCAGGTGAGCAGCCACATGTTTCTATTTTCTTTTGTTACCTGTGTTCTGTGGTGTGGAAACATACCCTTTATTTCTACAATAATCTGTAAATTGTTTGGTCGGGTGTGTTCATTTGGAGAATTTTCAATAGTGTTGTTTGACCTAATGCGTAATTTTGTGATTAATTTGTACTTTGTTGCTCTTTGCAGTTCCGAGCTCATTGTGTGTTTGCCCCCTTAAATTTGTGAATGAAGTGGCGAGAAATCATGAGAAAATGTGTAACAGATCGACCGGGTGATATACAACATTGAGCTCACTAAATTTGTTTTAACTTTTTGTTTTTTTCTACTTTAATAATGTTGTAATAGCTTGTTGAATCTTGCGATATGTGAACCAGCGAAAAGCTTGTTGGTACATATTATGTCATCTTGTATTAAGAAAGACGTGCGTTGCATCTACATCCTAACTAGTGTTAAATAATAGTGAAACAAGATTATATGCATGCGTGTGTAAATACAACACACTAGCGTTATGTATGATACACTTAGTTAAATTATGTGGAAAAACAATGAGGTGGATGCTTAAATTTCGGAGTGCCACTAAGGTAAATATAGACAAGTGGTGGATCGGTAGGGCAAAAAGAATTGCAAAACCAAAATTTGTTGAGTGCGAACAATAAACCAAAGTCTAAGCTAAGTATACAGTGGCGGGGTTTGGGTGGAGCGGTTTGTGTGTGTGCAGAGGGGCTATCTCGACATAGCTCCACGTTCGTGTAATACTAATTTCTTCCTATGAAACATGTTCATACATTGTTTGGCCACACATATAATCTTACTTATTCTTAGCTTCAGTAAGAGATTGATGTATCACCGGGGTTGATTAAGAACAAACACGTTCTTCGTATTCAATCTTTTGTGAGAGAATGTAGTCGTTTGACAGGTTGTGTGAATAATTGATCATAATAAAGCATATTACAACAACGCCATAGAAACAAAGGTACAATTAGAGGGAGGATCTTTTATATATAACTAGCTTGATAACCCATGCATTTGTGCAACTAGATTTGTCATATATTGGTATGTTTATGTTTATTTGTTATATCAGATTTGATGTATTAGTATTCTTTGTTGGGAATATGCCCTAGAAGCAATCATGGAAAATTGAAAAGAAAAACTACAGTTATAAGGACAAATCTTCTATAGGTCAACTGAATCTGGTTTACTGAAAGCTAATTTTAATACAATCACTAGACAAATTAACAATTTTATCTTCAGTACCATCAAAGATTCATGGAATATTTAAAACCGAGAGAGGTTCAAAGGGTCAACAAAGATCCCTCTGGACAACTATTTTACAACAATATTTTTTGAAACAAGGTAAAATGCTTGCCAATTTTATTAATTAGGAAGAAGGTTTTAAGACAAATGACTAGGACAAGCCCTAGGAATTCTATAGAAAATTAAAGCTTATAAAAATCATGAAAAATATATGGCCAGAGGGGGAGGAGGGTGCCATGGCTCTTAGTTCAATTGTAGCAATGGCCTTGATTAGAGGTCATTTCCTCTGACCAAACATCTTTATTTAGATGACTAACAATGTCATTGTGTCCTTGTACACTATAAAGATGGGAAATAGTGGGCTACCATGGGGCATAGCAATGTGATGGCTTGTAAGTAACAGCCCGTTGGGAACCCCAAGAGGAAGGTATGATGAGCACAGCAGCAAGTCTTCCCTCAGTTGTGAAACCAAGGTTTATTGAACCAGTAGGAGAAAGCCAAACTTCAGAAGGTGATGCTTGCTAGCTTTGTGACACTCCAGACAATGGCGCCAGAAATATTGCTGGTGCGTCTTCACCTAGCAGCAACTTGAAACCTGCTTGTTCCACCTCATCGTCATTCTACCTCCTTGTTGTGGGTGCCGCCACCTAAGCGGCTGATGGCTTATAAGTACAGCCTGTTGGGAACCCCAAGAGGAATGTATGATGAGCACAGTAGCAAGTCTTCCTCAGTTATGAAACCAAGGTTTAATCGGACCAGTAAGAGAAAGCCAAACTTCAGAAGGTGATGCTTGCTAGCTTTGTGACACTCCAGACAAGGGCGCCAGATTAACTGCTTGTCGGCGTGTCTTCCTGATACGTCTCAAACGTATCCATAATTTTTGATGTTCCATGCTTGTTTTTACACCATTTGCTTAGTGTTTTGTTACACTTTGTGGCACTATTATGCATTTTCCGGAACTAACCTACTAACAAGTCGCCACAGTGCCAGTTCTCTGTTTTCTGCTATTTTGTGTTTTAGAAAAGTTACACAGGAAATATTCTCAGAATTGGACGAAACCAAAGCCAGTCGCCCAGAATTTTACCGAAGCTTCCAGAGAACCGAAGAGGAGACGGAGTGGGGCCACGGGGTGCCCTCACATCAGGGTAGCGCGGCCCAGGGCCTGGCCGTGCCCCCTATGTGTGAGACCACCTCGGTCCACTTCTGACGATGCCCCTTCGCCTATAAAGACCGCTCAACAAGAAAAACCTAAGCACCCGATCAGTTTTCCAGAACACATCGCGATCCGCCGCCGCCATCAACCCGAAGATCGGGAGGGTCCAGAAGCTCTTCCCGGTACCCTGCCGGAGAGGGGAATCACCACCGGAGGTCTTCTTCATCGCCATGCTTGCCTCCGGAGCGATGAGTGAGTAATCTACCTTGGACTATGGGTCCATAGCAGTAGCTAGATGGTTGTATTCTCCACCATGTGCTTCATGTTTAGATCTCATGAGCTGCCCTACATGATTGAGATCACCGGTATGTAATTCTACATGTTTGGTTTGTTGGGATCCGATGAATATTGGTGTTGTGCTTGAGTTGAAGTACTGAAATTTATCTTTTGTTATCTCTATGTTGTTTATGATCTTGCATGCTCTCCGTTGTTAGTAGCTATCTTGGCCGAGTAGTTGCTAGTGACTCTAAGAGGGGGTATTTATGCTCGATAGTGGGTTCATGCCTCTATTTAATCTGGGGAAGTGACCGAAACCTCTAAGGTTGTAGATGTGATGTTGCTACTAGGGGGAAAACAACATTCATATGCTCAAGGGCATATGATTTGCTTACATTACACACTTTGCTTAATGCAATTATCTGTTGTTCGCAACTTAATACTCATGGGGTGTTTGGATGATATCCCCGTGAGTGGATTATTAGTCATAGATGCAGTTGGATGGCGGTCTATGTATTTTGTTGTAATGCCCAGAGTGAATCTCATAGTGATCCTCTCATCATATGCACGTTATCTTTATTCTATCAATTGCCCAACTATAATTTGTTTACCCAGCTTGTATTATTTTATCTATGGAGAGACACCGCTAGTGAACTGTGGATCCCGGTCCTATTTCTTTTATATTGCTATCACCTGTTTACTTTACTCGCACTGTTTACTTTACTCGCATACTATTATCACTTTCCACTCGATACGCTCATACCCTTTGTTTCAAGCAAACCGGTGAGATTGACAACCTCATCGTAAGTTGGGAACAAAGTATTTGGTTGTGTTGTGTGCAGGTTCCGCGTTGCTATTGGTTGAAGACGAGTCAACAAGTGTCGTAAACGGCGCCCTTGTTGGAGTGTTATTAGGCCAGTCAGCATCACCTTCAGTTGTTTGTTTGCTCCTCTCCTGATCGACAAACCTTGGTTTCTTAACTGAGGGAAAATCTGCTGCTATATTCATCACACCTTCCTCTTGGGGTTCCCAACGGGCTGGTTATTTACTAGCAATCAAGCTCTTTTTCTGGCGCCGTTACCGGGGAGGAAGTAGAAGACTTCTGCAAGGGGAGTTTTCGCACGCACATCCTTTACTTTGTTTTAAGTTTTGCTTTTACTTTATTTTATTACTTGCATCGTTTTATAAAAAACCCAAAAAATTAGAATCCTTGGTAGTTGTTTTTTACTTGTCTGCTTTTAGTTTGCTAAAATGGCTACTCCTGAAAATACCAAGTTGTGTGACTTTACTAGCACGAACAATAGTGATTTTATCTGCTCTCCTATTGCGCCACCTGCTTCTGCTGCAAATTTTTATGAGATTAAGCCTTCTTTGTTGAACCTTGTTATGAAAGAGCAATTTTCTGGTGCTAGTACTGATGATGTTGCAGCTCATCTCAACAATTTTGTTGAGCTATGTGAGATGCAAAAGTATGAGAATGTTGATGGTGATATTATTAAGCTTAAGTTGTTTCCTTTTTCTTTGAGAGGAAAAGCTAACGATTGGTTGCTGTCTTTGACTAAAAATAGTATTGATTCTTGGTCTAAGTGTAAGGATGCTTTTATTGGTAGATACTATCCTCCTGCTAAGATTATAGCTTTGCGTAGCAATATTATGAAGTTTAGTCAGTTTGATAATGAACATGTTGCTCAAGCTTGGGAAAGAATGAAATCTATGATAAAGAATTGTCCCACTCATGGACTGACTACTTGGATGATTGTTCAAACTTTTTATGCAGGACTGAATTTTTCTTCAAGGAACCTATTTGATTCAGCTGCTGGACTGGAGGCACTTTTATGTGCCTTACCTTGGGCGCCGCAACAAAGCTTCTCGACAATATGATGATAAATTACTCTGAATGGCACACCGAGAGAGCTCCACAAGGTAAGAAGGTAAATTCTGTCGAGGAAACCTCTTCCTTAAGTGATAAGATTGATGCTATTATGCTTATGCTTTCAAATGATAGGACTCATGTAGATCCTAATAATATTCCTTTGGCCTCTTTGGTTTCTCAAGAAGAGCATGTTGATGTGAACTTCATCAGAAATAATAATTTTAACAACAATGCTTTTAGGAACAATTTTGCTAGTAACAATTATAGGCCATATCCTTCTACCAATGGTAATGGTTATGGTAACTCTTATGATAATTCCTCCAACAACACTAGGGCCGCGCCCTCCGAGCTTGAGGTAATGCTCAAGGACTTCATCGGTAAGCAAAATGCTTTTAACAGTCTGTTGAGGAAAAGTTAGGCAAAATTGATATTCTTGCTTCTAAAGTTGATAGCCTTGCTCATGATGTTGAACTTCTGAAATTAAAAGTGTTGCCTAATGAGTTGAAAGAGAACAATGTTTTTGCTACTGCTAATGCTATCCAAGTTAGAATTGATGAAAATGTTAGATTGTTAGCAGAATTGCATGCTAGATGGGAACGAGAAGATGAGATTGCTAGGAACATAAAAGTTTGTACTATTACTACCTCTAATGAAGTTGCTTCTAATGCTAGCAATCCTCTTACTTTGATTGGTGTAGAGAAAACTCCTACTCCTTGTGTTAAAAAGCCTAAAACTGCTAAAACTTTTTCTCAAAAGAGTGCTGAAATTTTTCAGAGTGTAGGAGATGATAGCTCCATTTCCTTTAATGATTTTGATATTGATGGCTGCAATATATCTGAAGTTATTTTGTTCTTGCAAAATCTTGCTTTGACTCCCAATGCTAGTTCTTTAAATGTTGCTTTTACTAAGCATATTACCAATGCTCTTATGAAAATTAGGGATGAAAAGTTGAAGCAAAAAGCTTATGTTCCCAAGAAGTTAGAAGATGGTTGGGAACCCATCATTGATATGCATGTTAATGGTTTTTATTGCCATGCTTTATGTGATCTAGGTGCTAGTATTTCTATTATGCCTAGAAAGATTTATGATATGCTTGATTTACCGCCGCTTGAAAAATGTTATTATGATGTTCCTATTACTGATGTTGCTAAGAAGAAACCTTTGGTAAGGATTAATGATGTTCTTATTGTGGTTAACAATAACCTTGTTGCCGTTGATTTTCTTGTCATGGATGTTGAATGCAATGCTTCATGTCCTATTATTTCGGGAAGACCCTTTCTTCGAACTGTAGGTGTCATCATTGATATGAGGGAAGGTACCATCAAATATCAATTTCCACTCAAGAAAGGTATGGAACACTTCCCTAGGAAAAGAAAGAAATTAGTTTTTGACTCTATTCTTAGAGCAAATTATGAGCTTGATGCTTCATCACTTGATGTTACTTGATTCGCAATTTTCTACGCCTAGCACAAAGGCGTTAAAGAAAAGCACTCTTGGGAGATAACCCAATATTTTTACTTTCAGTTCTTTTTCTTTTATTTGAGTCTTGGAAGTTATTACTACTATAATGACCTCTACTTATCCTTTTTATTTCATTTTTGTGCCAAGAGAAGCCTCTAATTTGAGTGAGGTAAGATTTGGGGATGTTGCTGTCCGGAAACAGGTTTTGGTGCTGCACCGTAAAAATTCGTGAAAATTCTCTGTATATATTTTGGACCTGAAATTTCTTGTGCATATGCCCCAGGTTATATCCAAACTTTCAATAGTTTAACACTTTTTGATTTGAGCAACAAAAAAACCCCTCAAAAATTCGACCTTTGTCAGCTGTTCAGTTTTGACAGATTTCTGCCAATATTTGTGTTGCCGCTTTATCGCTTTCTTTTTTAGTTCTTTTGATCACGGAACTTTTGGGGAAGTTGATACAGTAGTATATGCTTTATATGTGGTGGTTTTAGGTTGAAACCTGAAGCAAAAATAGGTTGATTATATGTTATGCTTACACTAATGTTGCTAATAAATTTGTGTTTAGTTTTGTATGAAGGAAGTTTTCAAGTGTAGGGATCGGAGAGTGATGAGATGAGTTGAAGAATGGACAAAAGCTCAAGCTTGGGGATGCCCATGCATCATGCCAAGAAATATCCAAGAAGTACAAGCATCAAAGATTGGGGATGCCCCCGAGGCACCCCTTCTTCATCGGCAAAAATCAGGTCACCTTTCAAGACATTATATTTTTATTGCTTCATGCATTATGCATTTTTCTTGGAGCGTCAGTTGTTTTTAGTTTTCAGTTTAGTTTAGTTTTGTTTGCTGCAATAAATGGTTGGACCCCAACAAATTTCCTTTGGAGAAGTTGCCTTGCTTTTCATTTGCCAAGAATACTCCGTTTTTCATTCTTACAATTTCAACGAGTGTTCTCTTTTTCTAGAACTGCGTTTGGTTTTCGATTTTTGCCTTGATATGCATTCAGATATTGTTATATCTTTTCATCAAGGTGTATTTTTGCTGCTTATCTTTATTGGTTTTCATCAAAAGAGGTGTTTATAAAAATTTGGAATGGTGTTGGAAAAGAGAAAAAGCTTTATGCAAAAAAGTGGTACAAGAAGGAGCTTGTGTAGACTGTGGCTTAGGCTTTTGCATGTCGTGCTTGATGTCTTTTTGATAGTATGCTTAGTGGTTTTGCTGTAGCATGACTTGTCTCAAATAATTGAGATTGCTTAATGAGCCTTTGAAAAAATCATGCGTTGTTTTTATCGTTTGGAAGCATTATTTTGGTTTTCTCCTTGATGCTTTATTTGGGTTGACTTGGCGCATGCTTACACATGTTAGACTCTTACAAAGTCGCCAATAGCCTCTATGATCATTTAGTTTTTGACTTTTGATGCCATCTTATGCTTCTTTTAATGTCGCTTTGCATGATTATGGCCGTTATTGCTCTCTTAGTTGGTCGCTCCCAGTCTTTTGCTAGCCCTCGCCTTGTACTGAGTATGAGCTCTACTCGTGCATCCAACTCCTAAAAATCAAGTTTGCCATTGCGTCCACCATACATACCTATTAGCAATTTGCTATTCCAAAGTATATTTGACTTGCTTTTATCTACTCTTCAAATTAAACTCTTACCAGTGTTATGCGAAAATTGGTCAGTAAAGCTCTCATGAACCGAAAGGCATACTTTATTTTTCTTGTTCTTAAAAATTTGACATTGTGGTCTCTTATGTTGAGTTGTTATGCTTGTAAGTTGTAAGTTGGAGACTAGCCCAACCATGCCGTCATGGGGCAAGCTTTCGACATTGCACTTCTTATTTGAGTTGATATCGTGATCTTTTGTTTATGGATGCCCGCGGTGTGAAATGAATTGGGAATCTTGCGGGGATCGTGGAGTTTGTATATGTGTTAGGGTAACGCCTGGGCCACCAATCTAAGCCATGCATAATTCATGGTGGAAATTTGCAGCATACCCATAGTGAACATTTGACGACGCATCTCAAAATAAAAAGCTAAACAAATGGTAAATAAAAGACATGTCGAGGTGTTCATTGTCTGCTTGTCCTGTCATTTTGATGTGGGCTTGTTCCATGTCATCGGGCACGGAGGTACCCCATTGGCGGTTCTCGATGATATATATATATACTTACAATGACAAGAGCCTTGCTTGGGACTCTAAGTAAAGTACCATGAGGTTTGGGTAGTCATATTCACGGGACACGAGGTTTTCAACTTATGATTTGTCAAGCATATGCATCATAATTGTTCTCGCATTAACTTTAACCATTCAAGATGCTTATGATGGGGGCAATGAGAGCTCAAAGCCGGTAAGTACCATAATTTTTGAAGGTCTATAAAACTTGCAAACACTACTTCCCTCCGCTAAGGGCCTTTCTTTTACTTTTATGTTGAGTCACCACCTTCTATCTTTATGCACCATTAAGAGAGCATAGTTGTCATTCTTAGTATAATGTGCATTGTCCCAAAGTTTTTATTGATTGATTCATATTGTTGGTTTCACTTGTTCTTAAATTATTTGTATCTAGTCGCCTCCTTAAACTTGAAGGTGTCCTATGCATTTATGTTTTGCTCTCCATGAAGGATAAGCTGAAAACCATTTGTATGTTTTTCCTTATGATTTGAACACACGTTTGACTTTCATTATTTCATTTTCCTGATCTTTTATTTGTGTTTATTTTCATGTTTATAACATGGTTGCTAAGTTTCTTCTATCAAGATTATGTCTTTCATGCCCATGTTTTAAGTTCTTTTGATCCCAGCTCACAACGCTTACATATATGATCAAGATAGTGTAGGTGCATGTCATCTCAAAAATTATTTCTTTTGTTATCACTTACCTACTCGAGGTCGAGCAGGAATTAAGCTTGGGGATGCTGATACGTCTCGAACGTATCCATAATTTTTGATGCTCCATGCTTGTTTTTACACCATTTGCTTAGTGTTTCGTTACACTTCGTGGCACTTTTATGCATTTTCCGGAACTAACCTACTAACAAGTCGCCACAGTGCCAGTTCCCTGTTTTCTGCTGTTTTTGTGTTTCAGAAAAGTTACACAGGAAATATTCTTGGAATTGGACGAAACCAAAGCCAGTCGCCCAGAATTTTACCGAAGCTTCCAGAGAACCGAAGAGGAGACGGAGTGGGGCCATGGGGTGCCCTCACACCAGGGCGGCGCGGCCCAGGGCCTGGCCGCGCCCCCTATATGTGAGACCACCTCGGTCCACTTCTGACGATGCCTCTTCGCCTATAAAGACCCCTCGACGAGAAAAATCTAAGTACCCGATCAGATTTCTAGAACACATCGCGATCCGCCGCCGCCGTCGACCTGAAGATCGGAAGGGTCCAGAGGCTCTTCTCGGCACCCTGCCGGAGAGGGGAATCGCCACCAGAGGTCTTCTTCATCGCCATGCTTGCCTCCAGAGCGATGAGTGAGTAGTCTACCTTGGACTATGGGTCCATAGCAGTAGCTAGATGGTTGTCTTCTCCACCATGTGCTTCATGTTTAGATCTCATGAGCTGTCCTACATGATTGAGATCACCGTTATGTAATTCTACATGTTTGGTTTGTTGGGATCCGATGAATATTGGTGTTATGCTTGAGTTGAAGTACTGAAATTTATCTTTTGTTATCTCTATGTTGTTTATGATCTTGCATGCTCTCCGTTGTTAGTAGCTATCTTGGCCGAGTAGTTGCTAGTGACTCCAAGAGGGGGTATTTATGCTCGATAGTGGGTTTATGCCTCTATTTAATCTGGGGGAGTGATAGAAATCTCTAAGGTTGTAGATGTTCTGTTGCTACTAGGGGGAAAACAACATTCATATGCTCAAGGGCATATGCTTTGTTTACATTACACACTTTGCTTAATGCAATTATCTGTTGTTCGCAACTTAATACTCATGGGGTGTTCGGATGATATTCCCGTGAGTGGATTATTAGTCATAGATGCAGTTGGATGGCGGTCTATGTATTTTGTTGTAATGCCCAGAGTGAATCTCATAGTGATCCTCTCATCATATGCACGTTATCTTTATTATATCAATTGCCCAACTGTAATTTGTTTACCCAGCTTGTATTATTTTATCTATGGATAGACACCGCTAGTGAACTGTGGATCCCGGTCCTATTTCTTTTATATTGCTATCACCTGTTTACTTTACTCGCACTATTTACTTTACTCGCATACTATTATCACTTTCCACTCGATACACTCATACCCTTTGTTTCAAGCAAACCGGTGAGATTGACAACCTCATCGTAAGTTGGGAACAAAGTATTTGGTTGTGTTGTGTGCAGGTTCCGCGTTGCTATTGGTTGAAGACGAGTCAACAAGTGTCGTAAACGGCGCCCTTGTTGGAGTGTTATTAGGCCAGTCAGCATCATCTTCAGTCGTTTGTTTGCTCCTCTCCTGATCGACAAACCTTGGTTTCTTAACTGAGGGAAAATCTGCTGCTATATTCATCACACCTTCCTCTTGGGGTTCCCAACAGGCTGGTTATTTACTAGCAATCACTTCCCCTAGCAGCAACGCGAAACCTACACACAACACAACCAAGAACTTTGCTCCCAACTTACGATGAGGTTGTCAATCTCACCGGTTTGCTGTAAACAAAGGATTGAGCGTATCGAGTGGTAAACGGATAATAGTATGCAAGAAAGTAAACAGTGTGAGTAAAACTAAAACGGTATAACAATGTAAAGGAAATTGGACCGGGGTCCACAGTTCACTAGTGGTGTCTCTCCATAAGATAAATAACAACATGCTGGGTAAACAAATTACAGTTAGGCAATTGATAGAATAAAGATAATGTACATATGTCATGAGGATCACTATGAGATTCACTCTGGGCATTACGACAAAATACATAGACCGTAATCCAACTGCATCTATGACTAATAATCCACCCTCCGAATGTCATCGCGCAAACATTGGGTATTAAGTTGCGAACAACGGATAACTGCATTAAGCAAAGTGCATAAAGTAAACAAAGCAAATGTCCTTGGACACAAGAATATTGTTTTCTCCCTAGTGGCAACAGCACGTCTACAACCTTAGAGGTTTCTGTCACTCTTCCAGATTACTAGAGGCATGAACCCAACTATCGAGCATAAATACTCCCTCTTGGAGTCACTAGCATCTACTTGGCCAAGATATCTACTAGCAACGGAGAGCATGCAAGATCATAAACAACATAGAGATAACATAAAGATATATATTCAGCACATCAACTTGACATAGTACCAATACTCATCGGATCCTAACAAACACAGCATGTAGAATTACATAAAGATGATCTTGATCATGTAGGGCAGCTCACAAGATCTAAACATGAAGCACATGGTGGAGGAGATAACCATCTAGCTACTGCTATGGACCCGTAGTCCAAGGTAGACTACTCACACATCACTCCAGAGGCGACCATGGTGGTGGAGAAGGCCTCCGGCAGGGATTCCCTCTCCGGCAGGGTGCCGGGAAGAGCTCCTGGATCCTCCCGATCTCGCTTCGACGACGACGGCGGCTTGCAGTATGTTTCGAGGAAAAGCGATCCATCCTTTAGGGTTTTCCCGTCGAGGGAAATATATAGGCGAAAGGGCAGCGTCAGGAGGTGGGCTACCCGGCCTCACCATATGGTGGCGCGGCCAGGGGCTGGGCCGCGCCACCCTATGGTGAGCCTGGCCCCCCTCCGTCTCATCTTCGGTCTTCGTGAAGCTTCGGTAAAAATAGGAGGTTTGGCTTTTGTTTCGTCCAATTCCGAGAATATTTCCTGTGTAGCTTTTCTGAAACACAAAAACAACAGAAATCAGGGAACTGGCACTGTGACATCTTGTTAATAGGTTAGTTCCAGAAAATGCATAAAAACGCCACGAAGTGTAACAAAACACAAAGCAAATGGTGTATAAACAAGCATGGAGCATAAAAAATTATAGATACGTTTGAGACGTATCACAATGCACCCACTAGCAGCCCTTGGATTCTATATAGGGAGCACAAGATAGCATCCCGGGAGCATAAAACATAAGGGTGTGCTCCAATGCCGTCACCCCCATATCCACGCATGGTTTTTTCCTTGGCTTGGTGCAGTCCACGGTCGCGCCGACTGGTGATAAGAATGGCAGCATACACGGTCCATCTAGCTGGTCATTCTATGTGGCTGAAACAATGTAACACCACGATATTTTATTGGGACGGCGCCACACGCGGTTGCCCGCATAGGTTCAAAGTTTTGCTGTTCTCACGGTCGAGCGGTGTGCTCAGGATGCATGGCAACACAATGCACTCAACCATTCGTTTCACCACATAGCCATCTTATCAATGAGCTATTTTTTTTGCATGCAAACTTTTGTTGGCTGTCGTTACCAATACTAGAGGCTGGAAAGATCGCATCCTAGGCAATCAAGTAGCTTGCTCTCTATATCCAACATCAAGAACGATATGCACAGGTAGCCACCGGGTAGCAAATCCGCGTTGCTATAAAGATATTCACTTTGAGAGCACAACAATAAGTTGTTCGACTGCTCTCTTGTCACTCTCAATGTTTCTTCTTTTCTCGTATCACCTATGTTGTCTTTTTTTCTCTCAATCTAGAGAACATGTCATCGGTTCGCCACGAAGCACTTGCTTAGGTCCTATTGTCCGCCATGTATTGTGTCGTCATGAGCTTCCTAGTGTTTCTAGTAATAAAGATGTACCCGTGTGTGATGCTTGTCAGCAGGGGAAGAGTCATCAACTTCCTTTCTCAGTGTCTAGTCGTTAAGTTAAACATCCTCTAGAACTTGTGATTTCAGATGTCTGGGGTCCTGCTCAGACATCTATCATTGGAAAGTTCTTTTGAATATGAATCCAATGGTATAATTTTAATACAATATATCTTATATTTTCTTGACTAAAATTAAAGATCAAAGTTTGTCTTCAAGTACGTAATTACCCTATAATCCGGTATGGAGGGAGTACATAGGAGGAATTGACGACAATACTAGCATAGACTTTGTTGGTGTATTTTTTCAGGTCATGAGGTATATACCATGACGTGCACGTGTGCACCAGCAAGTGGAATATGTGTACCACCACTTTATCCTATACTATTTTCATCTCTTCGTTACAAACCATCCAACAACATTGTGTCGACGTTTACCGAACGAGGAGGTGATGGTTTGAGAAAAATTAGCAATGAAGGGTCGTGTAACGGTGTAAGAGAAATGATGTCCAATCTAGACATGGATTTTTAAAGGTAATAAAAAAACATAGGCAGAGCGGGAAATTGGTCCCCAAAGATCATGACAGTGATCTCATATCTACATTTTCCCCTTCGATGCATGATGTGTCGATACTATGAAGATTTTCAATGTCGTATTGTCCACCGTCCCGCTGAGGCCTCATTCGGTTGTTCCCAACCCGGCCGGGATCGGGCCCCGATCCCCGTCTGACAGCCGGGTTTTGACTCGCCCGGGTTGAATCCCGGTCCTATCTTTTGACTTGTTCGGTTAAACCCGCCCGGTATTGCACCCCGCTCGATTCCCCGCCGAAACCCCCTGTTCCGCCGGGTTTTGAAAACGCTACCCTAGACCCGTGGACAGTATCCCGAGCGACCCGAGCGAAACGACACGAGCCCCTTCGTCCCTCTCCTCTCTCGCGATAGCAGCGGCGGCGGTGATAGCGGCGGCGGCGGTGACAGCGACGGAGGGAACGGCGGTGCCTACGGGAGCGACGGCGGACGCTGAAGGAGAGGAGCTCGTCGCCCTTCCTCACCGCTCTCCTCCACGGACCCCTTCCCCAGCTCTGGCGGCTGCGCATCCAGATCCGACGAGTCTCCCTTCCCCACCTCCGGCGGCTGCGCGTACGATCTCCGGCGAGTCTCCCTTCCTCACCCCCGACGGCGGCTGCTAGAAGTAAGTTCATCTCCTCTCATCACCTTCCCCTCTTCTTGTATGCGTTCTGGGAGATGTTGCGATCTGGAAGATTTTGATTTCTTGCTAGTTAGTGGTGTTACGCGATTGATTCCAAGCAGGGCATCCAGCTGAGCTGGTAGTCTGAACTTGATTCTGTGTGTTGATATTTGGTATACTTAGCCGAGCTGAAATTCAGATTGATGGATTCACATGCATGCGCTAGCTATTTTTGGGGTCTGTGAGGCTGTGAACATAGTTATGATTCACCGCCGTCCATAGATGCTACTATAACAGTACAAATCTTACCCTCTGTCTGTAATTAAGAACATCACACAGTAGTACAGGTCTGCGGTAGTGCATTACTCCTCTAGACTATACAGTAGTATTTACCCTAGACTCTATATAGTACAGTATTTGTTTATGAGTATACATAGTAGTACGATTCTCTAGCAAAACAATGTCTACATACAGAAGATGAATTCGATCATAAACCATGGACGTGGAATTGTATTAGTTTCATTTACAATGCTAGAATGCTGGAAGCAAATACTACTGTACTCGTATATATATATATATATATATATATATATATATATATATATATATATATATATATATATATATATATATATGCATAATTCTGGTGGTGGTGTCTAGCCCATATATGCTGTTAGCTAGGCAGGGTGACCTTCTGTTTGGTAGCTTTCGGTTCAGTGCCCTTCTAGAAAGAATAATACTCCAAATGCTGCTCAAGTTCATCCAAAGATCCAGTCTAACCTGGAATGAGAAAGTGGAGTTTCCTGGAATGAGAAACGTTGGAGGATTGAAGCTGAGCCGCCGATATGGGACAACCTCATAATCGTAAGATTGTTTATTTTTTATGCTATTTGCTTCTGTTCTGTCATTTTTTGTAGTATACATTATTCTTATATTCATTCTATTGTGCAGTCATGGCCGAAAATAGGGAAGTTCCGCACCAAGTCTTTTCCGCTTTTTGATGCCCTGGGAGAGCTATATGATGGACAACTTGCTGAGGGAACCTACAACTTCACTTCTACTCAGCAACCAGTGCGTGCACAAGTGGAGTTGGATCCCGAGGTTAGTTCAGTAGAGGTCATACATTCTCATCCTCATACCGTAGAGGCCTCGGTGGATGTTCAGGATGCACAAGGAGGAATGCAAGAAGCAAATTTACCAGGAAACCTTACTGGTCATGAGGCTCTCCCAACAGTGGTTGCTGCACCAGCAACAAGCACTGAGAACGAACCCAAGAAGCGCAGGTCAAATGGAGATGTGGCCGCAATGATGGAAAAGTACATTGAGATGAAGACCAAGCAGATCGAGGGTGCGAAAGCTGATTCAAGTAATGTGGACGAGTTCTCAATCAAGAAATGCATCGCTCGATTAGACACAATGGAAGTCTCAAGAGAGGAGAAGGCGAAAGCACTAGGGGTCTTCAAAAATGCTGTGAATCGTGAGCTCTTTATTTGTGCTGATATGGAGACCGCTCTGATGTGGCTGCGAGGGGAAATGGCATAGGAAAGGTAAGATCTTTCTCCCTTTGTTGGTATGGTTGTGGTTGTAGCAGCTTCCTGCTTGTTTCGACTCGTCTGTTCCGGCTTGTGCATGTTTTATTTTCTTGTGCCTTCCTATTGTTTGCTTGGTGAGATTTTCTGCAAGTAGCATTGGTATTTGGTCATGGCTGTGGTTAGAATTTATTTCCTGTGGTTAGAATTTATTTTCCTGTGGTTAGAATTTTTGCAAAGGTTGCAAGTAACAGATATTTGCTGCGGTTAGAATTTATTGTCCTAATTGTGCAGATGTACTCAATTCCTTGGGTCGACTTAGGTTTTGTCATTGGATGGCTATGTTGTACTATATTAATCTGTTCTCTAGGATCCTAAAATTCTACGCCTAAGCAGCACAGTTTCTTTCCCTATTGTCTACTAATTTTGCACTTTATTCTGACTTCTTGCTGTGTAGAATAATTGATGTCATTCGCCCAAACACCTTGCCATTTTCACTGGGCATGTGATTTTTTTTGATTTTCTTGGACATCAATGACCACCTTCTCGTGCGGTGGAAATTCTCCCGCCGACGTTGACTCATGTTTCCTGCGCATGCGGCCAAAGACTGTTTCCCGTCCGTTGCCAGAAAATATCCCGCGTCCAGCACCATTTTCCGCCACACCGCTGTCTTTATAACCAGGCGCTGCCGGCGGCGATGAGCACCTGCCAAAACCCTAGCAAAGGAGAAAGCACCGGCCAAAATCCCTAGCCATGCCTCGCTGCAAGATTGACAACTGGACGACGATCCGCAAGATGTGCCGGCAGCGGTTCACCGCGCACACGGCAGACGAGGTGGAGGTGCGGGCCACGACGCTGGCCCGACAACGCGCGGAGGAGGAAGTGGCCACCTTCGAGCACGAAGACGAGCTGTCCGAGGAGGCGATGGAGGAGGCGGCCAAGGAGGCAGCCAAGGTTACCGTCGGCAAGATGCACGCGTTTACGGCCAGGAAGGCGGTGGAGACTGTGGCGAAGGAGGCCGCCATGGTGGCCCTGCGCGAGATCCTCCACGAGGCATCTATGGCCTCGCTGGAGGCGGTGCCTAAGGATGCCTTGGTCAATGGCGCCAAACTAGGGGGTACAGCACCAATAGATTATTTTATGAAATACATTCGCCAATAGATTATTCATTGTCAAACTTCAAAAATTAGGTTATTTTTATCAAAATCGTCCACGCAGGTGCACAGCCCGTTCATCATTTTTGGACGAGTAACGCCTAGATGTGTTGCGCTGCATGCTCGACGTCAACACGAACTTGCCCAGAAAATAGACCGTGCCGTCGCGCTCGTCCTATCGTTCGGACAGGATGAGAAACCATAGATCATGGGCGTCGAGAGCCTGAGTGTTTTTGAGAGGGAGAGGACAAAGAGTAGCAAGAGTGCAGGCACTTCATCTCTGGCGATGCATCGCGGCGAGGACAGGTCAATGGCGAGCTCAGCGGCCGCGGAACGCACTAGTGAGCAAAATGGGAAAACAGAGAAATCTAAAAAGCTACCATTAGAACCAAACCAGAGAATAGTCATAGCTGCAAAAGAAATATTGTGTGAGGTTATTTTTGCAAAACTAACAATGCCACGTGCCAGCCAGAGAACGAATTTGTACCAGATTGCGCCCGCTTTGCAAGTTCATGTACTAGTCCACCACAGTTTGCAAGTAGTTGTATAAAATTACACCCTCAACGCAAGTTTGTGTATGTTAGGTGCAATTAGCTCTACATAATATTTGTCTCTAGTTATATAGTAGGCCAACGAGGCTGTTAGAAGAGTCCACGTGTACTTTGCTTGAAAATCTAGGACCGGTTTCCTAACAGAATCGTCTTCAATTCTTCATCGATAAAAGGACGCATCTTAACCATCGGAAATTAAGGATCTAAATTGAGTTTGGATGTCAAGCAAGCCGAAGGGCGAAAGGAGTAGATCGATCGGATTCACCTGGGGGGCTGGGCTGGGGCATGGCCAAGCGTGGGCGTGCCGATGATGTCGATCGGCTGAGCGACCTGCCAGACTGCCTCCTCCACGACATCCTCTCTCGTCTCAAGGCACGCCAGCTCGTGCAGACCTGCGTGCTGTCGTCGAGATGGCGCCGCCTCTGGCTCACGGCGCCGTGCCTCGACATCGATGCCGGGGAGTTCGCATCCGTGGTTAGCCGTCAGGACAAGGTTAGCTCTAGGCCTCTCTTTAGCAGGGACGGCGATGGAGAGGAGGAGGAGGATGACGAAGAGCTCGCCAGGTTCGACGACTTCGTCGACAGTCTATTGCTTCGTCGCTGCGGGTGCGCCTTGCCGCTGGGCACCCTGCGGCTGAGCATGCCCTCGCCGTGGCCCATATGGATGCGCGTCCTCCACGACCGTAGCGGCTCCAACTCGCACGCCAGGTGGGTTCGCCGCGGGCTCCGGTGCTCGCCGGCGACCCTCGACGTCTCCGGCATCAAGCTGCCTCCTCTCGCGTCGGGCACCCACCGCCTCACCTGTCTGCGCCTCTATAACGTGAAGATGTTAACCTAGTTGATTTAGGATACGTAGTCATCCAAAGAGTCCTAGATAGTTTTCCTAGTAAAGTTTGGTTAGATTTCTATTTAGGAAAGTTACTCACGTCTGAGTCTAAACCGGAGTCTGCTAAGTTGTAAACAGCTCCGGGTCGCGTCGTGTTGGTCTCCGTCCCGGTGACGAGTTGGACGTGGCAAGGCCGGTTTGTAAGTCTTTATAAGCAAGAGAAAAACCACGAAAAGGTGCAAGTTGTACGCACCACCAAAATCGTTTTTCCAATCTGTGTTTGCTGTTGCCGAGTTCACGGAGTTCCGCCGAGACGTTCCGATCGACTTCAGCTAGCTAGCTCGTTCCGCACCAAGCCAGCTCGCGATCGTCCAGGGAATCGATTCAGCTTGCTGCTAGCTTGCTTGCACAGCTAGCTGAACGTATTGCTCTAGTGCTTCAAAACCTACAATTGGTATCAGAGCTGCGTCGATCTAGAGGAAGAAGATGGGCGACACAAGCGACGTCGAGTCCGTCGACAACTCGAAGTCCGGCGACAACATCGGCTCCAAGGCGGACAAGAACGGCGGCAAGGTGAAGAAGGCGGCAAAGAAAGCAACCAACGGGGCGAGCGGTGCCAACATGACGGTGCATCGCAATATCCCTGTGCAGTACCCGCAGCTTACCGACTCCAACTACGGTGTTTGGTCGGTGAAGATGAAGATTATTCTTCGACAGCTCCGAGTGTGGCAGGCAATCACCGACGACGAGGTCGACGAGGAGTGCGACGAAGGTGCCATGGCCGCCATAGCCCAGTCCGTGCCGGATTCCGTGCTGATGTCATTGGCGGAGTTCGAGACGGCAAGAGAGGCGTGGGAAGCACTCAAGGAGATGAGGATCGGAGAAGATCGCGTCACGAAGGCTCGGGCACAAGTGCTAAAGCGCCAACTTCACAAGTTGCAGATGGAGGAAACAGAATCGGTGAACGATTATGCCATGCGAATAACCACTTTGGTGGCTGAGATCCGCGCGCTTGGTGGAAAGCTCGAGGAAGCCGAGATTGTGGAGAAGTTTTTCAGCTCAGTGACTGATAAATTCACGTACATCATCGGCACACTTGAGCAGCTTACCGACATCGAGAACATGACCATAACGGAGGCGATCGGGCGCTTGCGGACGTGGGAAGAAAATTCTCGTGGCTGTCGGAAAGGCAAGGGAGGAGGCGTCGATCAACTGCTTTACTCACGTGCTGATTGGGAAGCTCCAAGCAGCAAAGGAAGGCGTGATGGCGAAGGATCGAGCAACTCAAAGCGCGGCGGGAACAACGACAAAGGCAAAGGAAAAGGCAAGCCACAAGGGCGTGGCAAAGGTGACCGATCTAACGAGCGGAAGCCACGGAACTTGGATATGTCCAAGGTCAAGTGCTACAACTGCAATGAGATGGGTCATTATGCAAAGAATTGTCCGGAGCCTAACAAGCGGGAGATGAAGGCAAATTTGGCGAAGCAGGAAGACGACGGCCCAGCTCTTCTAATGGCCGAAGTTTGCAATCTCTCCCAAACGGTGGTTGAAAAACCTAACCGGAAGGTGCGACTTCAAGAGAAGAAAGTCATACCAAAGTTATCCGGGAACCAGAACATGTCATGGTATCTAGACACAGGCGCCAGTAATCACATGACAGGATGCAAGGAGAAATTCCTCGAGCTAGAACTTAATGTTGAAGGCTCGGTAAAATTCGGTGATGGTTCATCTGTCGAGGTTTGTGGGCAAGGTTCTGTCCTATTTGAGTGCCTCACGGGCGAACACCGCATACTCACCGGAGTCTACTACATCCCACGGCTTCGCAACAACATCATCTCTATTGGGCGACTTGATGAGAATGGATGCAAGGTGAACGTCGAGAACGGAGTGATGACGATCTACGACAGACTCCGAGACGTGCTAGCGCGTGTAAACCGCACGCGGAATAGGCTCTATATTCTCAACATTGAGCAATCTCAACCGGAGTGTTGGCTCGCCAAGAGTGATGATGACTCATGGTTATGGCACGCTAGATTTGGACATGTCAACTTCCATGCCTTGAAGAAGATGTCGAAGATGGAGATGGTATCGGGGATGCCGTTAATCGACCATGTTGATCGAGTGTGTGACGGGTGCTTGATTGGAAAACAACACCGTGCACCGTTCCCTGCTGTATCTACCTATCGTGCAAGTGCTGCACTTGAGCTGCTCCACGGTGATCTATGTGGCCCAATCACGCCAGCAACTCATGGAGGAAAGAAGTACTTTTTCCTTGTGGTAGATGACTACTCGAGATACATGTGGGTCGTTCTCCTACGATCTAAAGATGAGGCGTTTGAAGCATTCAAGAAGCTAAAGGCTGCAACGGAGATGGAACACAAGCTCAAGGTTCGAGCTCTACGGACAGACCGCGGCGGAGAATTTACGTCAAACGAGTTCAACGACTACTGCGAGAAGATCGGCATAAAGAGGTTCCTCACGGCGCCTTATACGCCACAGCAGAACGGGGTTGTTGAAAGGCGCAATCGAACCGTCGTGGATATGGCAAGGAGCTTACTAAAGAGCAAGAACATGCCAGGGGCCTTCTGGGGTGAAGCCGTCACGACGGCGGTCTATCTTCTCAATCGGGCTCCAACGAAGGCGGTGATTGGCAAGACTCCGTATGAAGCTATCTACGGACGTAAGCCGAATGTGTCACATCTACGGACATTTGGGTGCGTGGCTCATGTGAAGACGGCGGAGCCTCACCTCTCAAAGCTTGCCGATCGGAGCACCAAGATGGTGTTCATCGGATACGAGAGGAATTCCGGCACCAAAGCATACCGCTTCTATGACCCACATACTAAGCGTCTACGCGTTTCACGCGATGTTGTGTTCGAAGAAAAACAAGCGTGGAACTGGAGCGGCGCAGCGGACGAAGCTCCAACCGGTAACATATTCACGGTTAATTTCCCAAGTGATGATAATGCAGGGAAGGATGTACAGATGTCCGACGATACGCCCGACCATGGTGACCAAGGTGATCCCAATCACCACAATGCGGACACCGACGATGAAGATGCAAGCACGGGAGAAGATCTTGGCAACAATGATGCTCATGACACGACGCATGATGATCATGATCACCACGAGGCGCAAAGTGACGATGACTATCACGATGATGGTCACGGTCATGACGACTACGCCAACGACATGGACGCCGACGATTCGGCGCCAAGCTTGCCAAAAAATTCGCCATCCTCAAGTGCATCGACACCGACACAATTTGTGTCTCCTCCTTCGCAAGCCACAACGGACTCATCGGGTCCACGACGCTATAAGACCCTCAAGAAAATCTACAAGCACGCCAAGCCAGTTACACTCGACTACTCTGGACTATGTTTGCTCGGAGTTGATGAGCCGGCGAACTTTGTAGAGGCGAGCAAAGATCCAAGTTGGAAGCACGCCATGGATGAGGAGCTTAAGGCGATTGAAAGCAACGGCACATGGACCTTGGTAACCCGACGTCCGAACCATAAGCCTATTGGTTTGAAGTGGGTTTACAAGTTAAAGAAGGACACGAAGGGTGCTGTTGTGAAGTACAAGGCAAGACTCGTTGCAAAGGGCTACGTACAACGTCAAGGAGTTGACTATGAGGAGGTGTTTGCACCGGTTGCTCGACTCGAGACTGTGAGGCTGCTCCTAGCTTTGGCAGCACAAGAGGAGTGGAAAGTTCATCACATGGATGTTAAATCCGCTTTCCTCAACGGTGATCTCACAGAAGAAGTGTACGTGGAACAACCCCTCGGCTACGAGAAGAAAGGCGAAGAAGAGAAAGTTTACAAGCTCAAGAAGGCGCTATACGGGCTAAAGCAAGCACCAAGAGCTTGGAACTCAAAGTTGGACCAATGTTTGGTCTCTCTCGGTTTCAAGAGATGTCCCCTCGAGCACGCCGTCTATACAAAGAACTCCAAAGATTCGAACCTGCTAGTTGGAGTTTATGTCGATGATCTGATTATCACCGGAAACAACGCGCAAGAAATTGAAGGTTTCAAGGCGCAGATGAAGAAGAAGTTTAGCATGAGTGATCTGGGATTACTCAGCTATTACTTAGGCATCGAAGTGAAGCAAAAATCTGGTGAAATTTCCCTAAGCCAGTCGGCTTACGCGGTCAAGTTATTGGACAAGTGCGGCATGGCAGATTGCAACGCGGTACAAGTTCCAATGGACCAACGTCATAAGTTGAGCAAGATCAGCTCAAATCCGCCGGTGGACACCACGACGTATCGAAGCATCGTGGGCAGCCTAAGATACTTGGTGCATACCCGACCAGACTTAGCTTATTCAGTCGGGATCGTGAGTCGTTTCATGGAGAACCCCACGACCGAACACATGAGCGCCGTCAAGAAAATCTTGCGCTATGTGAAAGGCACTATCAATCTTGGCTGCACGTATAAAAAGGGAAAAGAAGGATTAATCCTTCATGGCTATTCAGACAGCGACATGGCAGGCGATGTTGATGATCGGAAGAGCACATCGGGCATGGTATTTTACCTAGGTCCGAATCTAATCAGCTGGAATTCTCAGAAGCAAAAGGTGGTGGCACTGTCTTCATGTGAGGCAGAGTACATTGCGGCGAGCACGGCGGCTTGTCAGGGTGTGTGGCTGAGAAGACTCCTAGCTGATCTTACAAAGAAGGAGGTGCAGAAGGTGTCACTGAAGATCGACAACCAAGCTGCAATCTCATTGTGCAAGAACCCGGTACATCACGAGAGGAGCAAGCACATAGACGTCCGGTTCCACTACATCCGGGAGTGCGTTGAGGAGGGGATGATCGAAGTTCAACACGTGAACACCAATGACCAGCTTGCCGACATTCTTACGAAGTCCCTCGGGAAGCAGAAGTTCATCGAGATGAGGAAGAAAGTCGGAGTTCAACAGATGGACGCAAAGCAACCAGGTTAAGGAGGTGAATGAAGATGTTAACCTAGTTGATTTAGGATACGTAGTCATCCAAAGAGTCCTAGATAGTTTTCCTAGTAAAGTTTGGTTAGATTTCTATTTAGGAAAGTTACTCACGTCTGAGTCTAAACCGGAGTCTGCTAAGTTGTAAACAGCTCCGGGTCGCGTCGTGTTGGTCTCCGTCCCGGTGACGAGTTGGACGCGGCAAGGCCGGTTTGTAAGTCTTTATAAGCAAGAGAAAAACCACGAAAAGGTGCAAGTTGTACGCACCACCAAAATCGTTTTTCCAATCTGTGTTTGCTGTTGCCGAGTTCACGGAGTTCCGCCGAGACGTTCCGATCGACTTCAGCTAGCTAGCTCGTTCCGCACCAAGCCAGCTCGCGATCGTCCAGGGAATCGATTCAGCTTGCTGCTAGCTTGCTTGCACAGCTAGCTGAACGTATTGCTCTAGTGCTTCAAAACCTACATAACGTACGTCTCCACAAGGATTTCGAGAAGCACCTCAGCTCCTGGCTCCCCGTCCTGGAAGACCTGGAGATCAGGTGCACAGAGATGCGATCGATCTCAAGAATCGCGTCAAACACGCTCAAAAACCTCACAGTTGATAACTCCCCCACAACCAACCAAGGCACCAGCTTACAGTTTGTCGTCGATGCTCCTCGTCTCTCCCGGCTGCACCTTGTCGTTCAGTTTCAGCGCCTCGGCATTTTTGATGTCACTCTATGTGAGGCTACTTCTCCTGCCGAGGCGTCCATCTGCTTTCTAGACAGGGCTCAACTTCGACAGGTTCGGGGTGGTTGCTACTATTGGCAAGATGACAAAAGTTTGCTACTGGCTCTCTGCAAACTTCTCGGCTCTCTATCATCCGTCAGTAGCTTGGAGCTCTCAGGCTTCCAAGATATGGTGAGCACACCGTTTCTTCTTTTTTGTTCACCTCTCTGTTTAATTTACTTGCAATCGAAAATATTCATAGTTGCAATTAAATTTCGGAAATTCAATTCTAGTACAATCATATTCTGGTCTCTGCTTTATATGTGTAGGCAGTGTGGAAGCAGCATATTCCGAATTTTCAACCACCGGGCACTTCATGGCCAGCGGGGATGTATCAAAGCCCGCAGACGGTGCAGAGAAGTGATGATTCTCTCCCCCGTCCTATGTTGCAGGCCATACTTGATGCGGAGCACAACAAATTACCGCTGCTCCCAAACCTAAAATCCGTTATCCTTGGCAAGTGTCAATTAGGTGACAGCATTCAGACATTGTGGTCTCTTCTACAACATACGCCTGTCCTAGAGAAGCTTACTATCAACAATTGTGAGGTACATACTTCTAACCTCCCTCGATTTATCTACCTTAGTCAATAATTTTTTTTGCAGGGATACCTCAGTCAATATATGATATGATGTCATACTTTATTACTTTCTTTGCTCGTATGTGCAGTGCCGAAAGTTTACCTATGGCGCTGCTAGCACTTTCGATAAGGGTGCTACTGCCTCCGGCCTCAAGTTGGTAGAAATCATCTACAACGATAGAGATGATCATGAAGGCGAAGATACTCCACAAATGGAAAATATTTTGTCCATGGTACAAAGGGACTTACCGGTGATTACCAAGATCTATGTTAGCAAAACTGCAAAATAATGAACTCCTTCAACAAGCCTTGCGTATGAAAAGATTCTCACATATGTGGTGTGAATGGGTGGCAAGGTTTATACAAGGGGGAGTGTTGGCATTCGAGTTAATGATGACATTAGTCATTATTCTTATACTCTAAAATGTTTGCGTCAAGGGGACCTTTTATCTCCTATTTTGTTTGTCGATGGTATGTTAGCGATTATAATTGCTATGGCAAAAGATGATGAATGGGATTTAGTACCTCACCCCGTGGAAGGAGGTATTTTAATACTTCAATGTGCGGATGATACAATTATTTTTCTTAGAGCATGATTTGGCTAAGGCGGTTAATATGAAGTTGATTTTGTGCTTATTTGAACAACTATCTTGTTTAAAAATAAACTTTCATAAGAGTGAGATTTTTTGTTTTGGTTAGACTAAAGAGGTAGAGGACAACTATAGATGCATATCTTGGATGTGAAGTAGGAAGTCTACCCTTTAAATATTACGAATTTCTATCCGCTATATGAAATTTCTTAATAAAGACTAGAAGCTAGTAGAGGATCAGTTTGAAAGAAAACTTTCCCCTTAGATAGGCAAGATGTTTTCATATGGAGACCCTTTTGTGTTAATTAATTTTGTTCTTACGAGTCCACCTATATTATTTTGTATTTCTTTGAGATACCAAAATGGGTACGTAGAATATTAGCCTTTTTCAGATCCCGCTTCTTCTGGCAAATTGATCGGTTCAAGAAGAAATATTATAGGTATTTGAGGTGCTTGATATTGAAACCAGATGCTTACGTAGCAATTGGTTATTTCAGCTTCTTCGGAAGGTGTGTGGCGGACACCTTTTTCGATGAGCTGCTATAAAATAAGTACCTTGGTGGCAAAAAAACGCTTGCGCAAGTTGATGCTACATCTACCGATTTCTTGTTTTGGAAGGGGCTCATGAGGGTTAAAATTGATTTCTCTGATAGAGCTTATGTCGTCATAGGTGATGGAACGAGCATGCAGTTTTTTGGAAGACACTTGGATTGGAGATAAATCATCAGTCAACAATATACAACTCTCTTTATATTGCGCAACATAAGAATGTGCTAGTTGATGATGTTCTAGCTTTACTTATAATATCCCTCCTCCAACTAATGTGACTAATTTGTATGGGAACTGGTTAATGGGATTGATAAATAAAAGAAAGCTAGAAATCCTTATGAGAGTCTGTTTGTGTGTAGGTTTGGCAATTTGGAATTGTCAAAACGATGTGGTAACAAGGTTATGACCCCAATTTTTTGAAAACGTGACCTAGAGGGATTCTTCGTGAATTTACATGTGGTCCTACCTCCTTTCGATGGAGTAGTGGGGACCTATGTATTCTGCGTGCAACTGGCTACTAGCTATTATGCTGGCTTTTTTCAGCCAGGGTAGATGGCAACATGTCAAGCAACTAAAATATGCATAGTTTATGTTCTATTAGCATAATTTTGAGCAAACTCCTTTTGAAATTGTGTATAAATGTTCTTCAATGAATTCCATGTGCTTTGAGCTATTTTCCATTATTACCATGTTTGATTGACACTACATCTAAAAGAAACATTGTAGGAGGGAATGGAGGCTTCTCAGGCCACTAGTGATCCGCACCATCCGATCAAGCGACGTGGTGCGATCCCAACCGTTTGTGTCTGGCCTCTTTCATCTCTCACGCAACGATTGCTAGCTATCCACATTGACCAGTGGGCTTGCTTCTTAGAGAAATCGCTTGTTAGTGACCGTTGCTACGTGGTGCTCTATAGGTGTTTAGATCGGACTAAGATGCACGGTGGTTGCCCCATGATTTTGCTTGCCTGCCAGGGGAAAAATTGACTTTTCATGTATCAATTGGTGGTAGGCGACTGTGGAGAGGACGATGTCATAGGCACATGGTGACCGGGGCTTCGTCGCCGGGGATAGGGCTCCCTGCATCGTCGGCCCCCTCCTTGTCCATGGAGAGAACGGCAGGCTCCCTGCCTCTCATTCTCCTCCTCCCCATTGGTCAAACCTCACCCCTGTCCTCTCATCAGAACCCTAGATGACACTGCCATTTTTCTTCAGATCCCGTCGATTCCGCCCGTCCACCGCCGCCAGCTAGTAGCGTGAGGTCGTCTCACCCCCTGTAGCAATGGCCCATGGGAAGGAGCATGGGAGGGCGTCCACATGGAGGAAGACCCCTGCCTTGGAGCAGGATGCGTTCGGGAACGTTGGCGGCAGTGTCAACCATGTGGGCCAAGGTGCAGCCAGCGACGGAGGGCATCTGGTGGCAACCACGGCGGCCTCCTCGCCGTCAAGGGGCTCGATGAGCGCGACCTCCACCGGCTCGCTCACAGTGTAACGCCTCCTGGCCTCTCCCTCTTCCATCTCCTCTCTCTTGTGCCTCACCTCCTTTCTCTCCAATCAGTCCACAATACTGACTCCTTTCTCAGGATCTTGAGTGTTCCATTGAACTGGAAGGGGATGATCTCCAGAGCAGATGTCCCTCATGCTTGGATTTAGTGGTTTGGTTCGTTCTGTGCAGGCCACCTCATCCCACCATTTTTATTTTGTTTTCAAGTGCACATCTCCCTAAAGCATAATGGAGTAATTGAGTTGAGGCCTAAATTACAAATGCTTAGGCTAGGGGCTGAGGCCATGCTTTTTCATTCCATTCTCTAGCTTTAGCTAGCAAAAGAGAAATTGGTTTAGCACTTGTAGATTCAATCTTGATATATTTCATCCACTATAGATTTTTTTATGATTGAAGAGAGACAAGGTTAAAATGTAACATACACCAAGTTATATTGCTTACTGACTTGCAGTTCTCCTTATACATTGATTTGTGGAGTCCAAGCATATTTAGAGTGAGATAGAATGCTTCATCTTTACATTTGGTGTTTTCTTGGTGTGGTTCTAGATTAGTAGCTATGCATGGTATATTTGTGTCTAATAAGAGCTTTATTTGATCTTGAAAGGAAGTATTTATCTTTTTAATTATTTTGGTGAATCTGCTCCTACTACGATTGTTCATGTGGGAAGTATTAATTCTTTTATGCATGTGGCTCATGATAGGGATGTTTTATGTGATAGTTATATTGTTCATTCTATTCATGATGCTACTAAAAGTTACTATGAGAGAGGGAAACATAGTTTGATGGATCTCAACAATATTGAGTTTCCCCTCTCTATGTTGCAAATCTTGAAGTTGCACTTGTTTTATCTATCCATGTTTGCTACTATGTGCCTCGTTGATTTATTTTCTTACAAGATTCCTATGCATACGAAGTGGTTTAGATTTAAATGTGTTTCATATTTGCTTTTTGATGCTCTGTCTTACTTCAAGTTCTTTTATGGCGCCTACATGAGCATCTTTTTAAATCACTGCGCCTAGCTCAAAGGCGTTAAAAAAAAGCACTCTTAGGAGATAACCCAATGTTTTCTTTTCAGTACTTTTTCTTTTATTTGAGTCTTGGAAGTTATTACTACTGTAATAACCGCTCCTTATCCTTTTTATTTCGTCGTTGTGCCAAGAAGAACCTCTAATTTGAGGGAGGTAAGATTTGGGGAAGTTGCTGTCCTGAAACAGATTTCTGCGCTGCACCGTAAAAAATCGTGAACATTCTCAGAATATCTTTTTGATCTGAAATTTTTTGAGCATATGACCCAGGTTATATCCAAACTTTCATTAGTTTTGCACTTTTCGATTTGAGCAACAGAAGGTCCTCGAAAAAATCTACCTTTATCAGCTGTTCTATTTTGACAGATTTCTGCCACTATTTGTGTTTGCCTCTCGATCGCTTTAATTTTGAGTTCTTTTGATCACGGAACTTTTGGGGAAGTTGCTACAGTAGTATATGCTTTATATGTGGTGGTTTTGAGTTTGAAACTGAACGAAAAAGGGTTGATTCACTATTATGTTTATGCTAACGTTGCTAATAGAATTATGTGAAGTTTTGTATGAAGGAAGTTTTCAAGTGTAGGGATTGGAGAATGATGAGATGAGATGAAGAATGTACAAAAGCTCAAGCTTGGGGATGTCCATGTCACCCCAAGAAATATCCAAGAGGTACAAGCATCAAAGCTTGGGGATGCCCCGAGGCACCCCTTCTTTATCGGCAAAAATCAGGTCACCTTTCAACACACTATATTTTTATTGCTTCATATTCTATGCGTTTTTCTTGGAGCGTCAGTTGTTTTTGCTTTCAGTTTTCTTTTGTTTTGGTTTCTGCATTAAATGGTTGGATCACATCATGTTTGTTTTGGAGGGAGATATACTCTGTTTTTCATTGCCAAGAACACTCTAGTTTTCACTCTTATCATTCAATGAGTGTTCTCTTTTTCGGCTACTGCGTTTAGCTTTCGTTTTTTCGCCTTGATTTTTGTTCAGATCATGTTTTATCTTTACATCAAGGTGTATTTGGACCTCTGGTCTATGATGGTATTCATCAAAAGAGTTGTTTCAAAAAGGTTTGAATGGTGTTTGTTGGGGATATACCAAATGGGTATACCAGCGACGTAGTCCTAATCTAGCAAGCTAGGGTGGCCCATCAGGGGTGGTATGGCGGATTGCCTACCGGGCGGCCCAGTTGCTGGAGATACCACGGCGGTACTAGACGCAGGCGCTTATGGCGGATCCGAAGACAGGCCCATGGCGGGTTGCCTTGTAGTACACGCATAGGACTTAGTCTAGGACTCCAAGTTATATTGTAGCATCCCAAGTTTTTCAAATATAAAAATTCATCATGCATTCATGGCATATTGCATATCATGGTCTTTTCCAAAGTTTTGAATCTTATTTCTTCAAAGAATATTGTTTCAATTACCATTTTACCCCAAATTTAGAAACAAAAGGTTTTCAGAAATAAAGTGTTTAAAATAAGTTCCATTAGTTATGGAGCTATTTTAATTTCCTTTAGTAAATTTTGAAAACCAAATATGTTGGGAAGTTATTATTTAAAATTTAACTTTTTAGATGATTGGATTCTATGTTTAATTTCTTGCAAATTATTTCTTTTCCAACATATCACTAAACCCTTGGTTTATAAGTTTTAAACACACTTTCTAAAGAGCAAAAGTGGTCAGCATTGATTTTATTCAAATCAGAATAGAATAGCTTTTTAAAAAAAAATCCAAAATAGAAATCAGAAACAAAAGAAAAAGAAAACAGAAAAAAGGAGCCAGCAGCCCACTTGGGCTGACCTGGGAGCCAGCCGGCCCAGATCGCCCCCGAAACCAGCCCAACCCCGTTAACCCCTCCTCTCTCTCACCGCCATGCGGGTCCCACCTGTCATCACTCTCCCGCAATCCCCTCTCTCTCTCTGTTTCTGGTAGCGCTCGCCGGAGATCACTCCCCTCTTCAATCCATTAGTAAAAGGCCATCAAGGCTCGACCCTATAAAAGCCCCGGCTCTCCTCTCTCGCTCCTCCCTCTCCCCTCTGCAAAAGACGCCGCCGGGCTGCTGAAATTCCTCGCCGGAGCTCGCAGGTGCCGCCGTGAGACGTCATCGATTCTGACGCGGTGCAGCCTCCCCCTCCCCCTTGAACACCCATCTTCTCCTTCTCTCTCTCTGGCGCGTCGAATGATGCCTTTGCCCCGCCTTTTCTTGCAGCTTTTCGAGCTCTCCGACGACCACCGAAGCCGCCGTCGCCTCCAGTCACCGCTCGCCGTCGCCTCGGGAAGCACAAGTCATTGCCGACCATGGATTCGAGACCGCCGTCGTCTGCTGAACATCGTCTACCACTCCATCGCTGCCGTTCATCACCGGAGCAAGCTCGCCGTCAACCCTCTGGACGCCCTCGCCGGATTTCGTCTCGCCGGTGAGCCATCTCCCCTCCTCTTCTTTTCCTGCCCTCGGATCTGCATCGCACGGCCAAAATTAGAGGGGCTCACCAAAACAGTATCGGCCAATAGCGCTGCGCCACGTCGGCCAGGCCGGTCAGCCCCCCAGTCAAACCAGTCAAATTGATTTCAAAATTGAAATTCAATTCCAGATTTCTACTGCATCTTGTAAAATCGATAGAAAATAAAATACTTGGCCAAAAATTACAAATAAGATATCCCTGAAATTCTTGAAAAGTGTAGAACCCATTTATATAGAGAAACATCAGTGGTTCTGTGAAAAGTTTTTATTGAAAAATAAAATGGCAAAGTGACCTTCAAATCCTAATTAATTCATAACTTTTGTTCCGTGAGTCCAAATGCTACAAATTTGTAGTCTATGGAATCCTTGGAACATATAGAACACTTTAGAATCAAAAGTTTTCAAAGTTAATACGTGCACAAACTTGCTACTGTTAAAATTGTTCAACTCACATTTTTCATTGCCATTTGAAATCTATAAACTATTTTTGAGTGAAACCACTTGCAGTGGCTTCAAGTTACTGTCACCTAACCAGTGGTACCTCAAACCTATTTTTTTAGTACAGTACCAAACCAAAACCTATTTTCAGAAGTGTTATCATATTTTGTCAAATGAACTAATTGTTTAATGCATTGATAATTGTTTAATAAAAACTTTTCCAACACCACACTTGTTTTCAAAAACATCATGTTTCATCTTATACAACATTTTCACACACTCACTTAGTGTGTGAAATTAAAATGACATTTGCATACATGCATACATGTCTATGATTGTCTTTAGAAATAGGTTATTTATTGCTTGAATGTCTTGTTTGTATAGATTGTGAAGAGGAGCAAAACAACCTTTGTGACTGTTGTGAGTGTGCAAGCTGTTACCAAGGCAAGTGACACACATATCCCCTACCTATTTTACTACTGCATTAGTGTGTTTCAGTAGTATGCATGATAGGTGGAATATTCAACTGTTTTATAAAATGCTTAGATCCTAGTAGTGTGTAGCTATCCTTCAAACCCCACCTGTTAGGATGCTAAATACTTTGAAAAAATATTGATGCCATGCTGTGATCACTTGATAAAAGTGTTTTGTGAACAAATTAAGAACCTCAACTAAAATGAAACACCTGGGTGGATTCGTTTGATGATGGAGGCAATGTTGAGTGGCGACCTGGGGCTACACATTGTGTAGTTGCTGCCTGGGCGCTCACTTGTGGATTGCCACCCAGGAACAAAGAGGTTACCATGTCTTCCATGCTTAGAGTGCTTCCAGTGCAGCCTTATGACAATATGGGCTCTGTCTTGACTGATTAGATGTGAGGGTGCATCCTGTGTGCAAGAAGTGGCAGGTAGTTGAATTGTAGGTTGGGAACGGATCTTGCCAGTTGGTTGCTCTCTCCTTCTAAAAGGTCTCGTCTCATTTTATGTATGGGCATAAAATGAGTCTTAAGGTGAAAGTGCACAACCCCTGCAGGGTTTCAAAACTAATCGATTAGCCGTGTCCCCGGTCATGGACAATTTGAGTCTCTAGACATGGAATGTACGGAAGAATCTCATCACCGTTTCTGAATGACTAAAATCTGTCTAGAAACCCTTAGCCAGGAGCTCAGGGCCATGCACTCCGAGGGGTGGTGGTTTTTGTTGTTCCGACTTTGTTGAATTTCGCCCAGTGCTACATAACTTGCAACTATGTAGTATTTGGGGGTTATTTCGACCCTTGAAAATAAAATCTTCTAAAGAAAATTTTGGAAAAGAATAGGACAAAATTGGCTTTATGCAAACTAGCCCAGAGATCTACCAGCCAAATAGCATGTAGCTAGTTCTTTCATAACTGCCACCAAATAAGTGTCATTTGCCAGTACATCATTGTACTGACCCCCATTCATGGGGCTGCATAATCCAATGTGCAGGTTCTTCCAATGATGAGTGAGGTGTTAGGATCTCGAGTCTACATACCAACATGACTGCCTGTGGCGCATGGTGAAGATGGAGGCTCGCTACTATTCTAGTTCCGTTGTGTTTAAGTTGAACTCTGATATTTGTTTCAGTCCATGAGACTATGAAAACTTGTAATAATTTGGGAGACTTATGTATCTGGATCTGCGTGTAATCGATACTATGCAATGATTACTATATTTTGTTCTGTGGTGCTATCATTGATCCAGGGAATAGCACATAACACAGGTGTTCCACCTTAATCCAAAGGTGGGGCATCTCATATATCCGCTCCGGTACCATCGTGTAGCCCACACCAGGCGCCTTTATAAGCCCGGCGTGGAGCAGCCCTTGAGGCACCAGACAACTCAATAGCTAGGTTTACGGCCAATCGCATAGCGAAACAGTCAACCTCCTCATTGTAATCGAGCACTTGTTGCCATATAGTGAATTATAGCAGCATGTAGGGTCTCGCCACCGTTGCGGGATCTGAAGCTGGGTAAACTCGTGCTACCAGCGTCCTGGATCGCTCCGCCGTGTTCACCCCCTTCCACAAACCGCCATACCCCTACCTCTATGGCAGATCTGTTGACGAAACCACGACAGTTCGCGCCCACCGTGGGGCATAGTGCGTCTGGAGCGCGGATCCAGGCGGGATCCGCCTTCGCAGGCATCGGCGACACCGTCGCCATCGGGCGCGTCCTCTACGATTCCGGCTTCCCCATCATCCCAGCGGATAACCTCTGGGTGCCGGCTAGAGAAGACCCCGCTCAATTCACTGTCATTTCGATCGGAGATATCCATATCTTCATTGGAGAGACAAACCCTACCCCCGCTACGGAAACCAATTTCCGGCGGATTGGTATGGCTGAAACCCCCAAACGGACCGCTTTCGAGCTGGATACGGAGGAGGACTCATCTGATCCGGGACTTCCTAAGTTACCTAGATCAGATCTAAAAAACAACCCCACCCAGCCCGCCCTAGAGGTAGAGGAAGTGGTGGAAGACCGCCGTGAATCCGCCATGAGCAATCTGGCGTTAGAGACACCGCGGTACTGCCTTGTTGCGTTCGCAGGTATCACTTTGGGATCTACCTCCAATGGAGAAGATAGCCCAGGTGAATCCATCCTAGAGGCACTTAACGAAAGTGGTGAATCGGATGACTGGGACAGCAAAGGCTATGATTCTGATCATTATGACGCCGCCATGAGAAGGATCGAGGCGGAATTAGCTCAGCAGGCACTTGAAGAGCAGAACGCAGCCGCCAAGCAGGTGTTCATGACCAGCAAAGGAGATGACGCTGGGCAGACAACCGGTGATCCGCCATCTCAGGCAGCCCTTGACGGAGATGCCGGCAAAGAGTAGGGTAACCCGCCACAAGCCGCCGATCCCACCACGGAACAGCTTCCTGAGATCCAGGGCGGCCCCAGGCCTCTGCAACCCGCCATCAACAAGGTCCAGCACCCAGAAGACTTCACGACCCCGCTGGACAAAGTCGTCTATGGAACTCTAGCAGATCCAATCACCCCTGACTATGTCAGGGACGTGAACGATCTCGAGAAGAAAAGACGAGCACTCCTCAAGGAAGCAAAGCGAGTCGAGAAGATGGGCCAGCAGCTTGATGGCGACATTGCTAAAGCTCAAGACACGCTGAAGCGCGCAAGAAACATGGAGGAAAAGTACGTTACTCTCATCCAGAACCAGATGAACGAGGGAGGCGACCCGCAGCTGGTACGAAACCTTGAGTTCACCGTACCAACCGCAGAAACTCTAGCCAAGATGTATATCAAGAATCCGCCATATGTGGACAAGAACCGTGATGAAGTCAGGGATACGCCCATTGAAAACATCGTGGCTGCAAAGGAGCTATTGGAGCATAACAAGAGCCCAGCAGCCCTAGAGACGGCGGTGAAACTGATGACCAAAGCATTGGTGCAGCAGGAGAAGGGCACGTCGTCACGATAGCTTGAATCTGATCCCGCGCTATGCAGGTCCAGCACTGCCTCTAAAGCTCGGGGGGCTGGCAATTATGGTACGCGCCTTGACAACGAATCTCATACCGGATCCTCAGAAATCCGAAGAAGAGAAGCTCGCAATAGGGCAGATGCCATCCCAATATCCTCCGATGACAAACCAAATGGCAAAGGCCCGCAGAGAAAACCATCACCACCTCGCAAGAACTACCCTGCCTATGGATACCAGCAAGACAACGCTGCTCCTCGCCATAAGATCAACATGCCGCCACCAAAGTATAAGACGTTCGAAGTCCCAAAGGGAGGAATCGTCATACGCGACAATGATGGCAAGAAAGGACGAAGTCGTGACGCTGGACACAGAGACGATCTGCCACGACGGGAAGCCAGCAGAGACGGCGAATCCAAGCGAAGGGAATGATCTCGTCATGACGACGGCGCGCACCGCGGTGGCGACAAAGATAAGCATCGCTCCTCCCGCCACCACGATGACAAAGGGCAAGGCTCCCGCCGCCATGACGATGATCCATCTCCACGAAGAGCAGAGGGAAGCTGTCGTAGCTGCAGAGATCAATCGCAGGACGGCGAGAGTAAAAGACGACGTGATCCTTCGCCATCCCCACCAGGCAGCCCCCACGGCGGCGGCGGTGGCGGTGGCGGACCAGCAAAATCACGCAACTCCCGCAAAGATCCGCAGGACCAGAAGCCCTACGACGCGCGTACCCACCTAAATGAGATTGCCAAGTCTCAAACAGCCTTCTTCCTCTGCCCAAAGTGCTTTGGACAACGGATTCATGATGAGCCCATCCCACATGGGTTCAAGATCAAGAAAAATATCCGCCAGTACAATGGAGTTGATGTGCCTCTAACTTGGCTACAAGACTACTTCAATACAGTGCAGTTCGCCGGGGGATCACCCAACATTGTTGTCCGCTATTTGCCCCTGATGCTATCCGGCACAGCGCGGCAGTGGATCAATGACTTGGCAGAAAATTCTATCCAAACCTGGTTCGATATGCAAACTACATTCACCGAAAACTTCGAGGGGACTTACAAGAGACCCCATAACATTGGTGACCTCCAAAGGTGCCGATGGGCTGATGACGAGACCTCCCGAACTTTCCTTGCGCGATGGCTAGATATGAAGAACTCCTGTGAGGGGGTTACCGACGAATCCGCCATCCTCGCATTCATCGACAGTTTGGAGAGAGGCCAACTGCTCTGCCATCGCCTGTTGCGGGAAAGGAACGAAGGGAAATTAACCCTAAATTCCATGATCACCATTGCAAGCAACTATGCGGCCGCCGCCGATGACGCCTGTGAATCTCTGAAGGCTTCCACCATCCAGAATACTGGAAAGCGGAACAACAGCAATAAACGGAAGAATCCGCCAGAAGAGTAGCAAACTCTGGACTTGGTGGCCACAACCTTCGCTGACAAGGGTCAAAGCAGCCAGCGCGGCAGGGGACGTGGTTCTAGCAGTGGCCAGCCGCAGAGCTCCACAGCTCCTACTTCGGCGCCATCCGCCCCCGTGTCCTACGATGAATACCGTGATATGTCATGCTTCGCCCATCACGACGCTTCGGGGAAGTGCAATCACACCAACCGGAACTGCAAATTTGTCAACGACCTCAAGGCGGATCAAGAAGCTGGCTTCAAGCGCAACCGGCGGCAACAGCCTCGTGGCAAAGGAAAAGCGGATAAAGACAAGGAATCTAAGGATGGCAGTGATATGGACGAAGATCCTGCGCCCAAACCCGCCGAAAAGGCAGAGGGTGATGGTGGCAAGGGTAACCCAATCAAAAACAAAAAAGGAGCCTTTCACACGTTCCTTGGACCCCCCACGGCTAAGGCACAGAGAGCCGCTATGCGCTCCCTCAACGCCACCGTGCCAAAAATCCGCCAGTACGTCCGATGGTCCGAAGTACCGGTGCACTAGAGCCGCGATGATCATCTAGAGCACATCCCAGATGGATATTATGCCATGGTGGTATGCCCTGTAATCCACGGCTACGAGTTCTCCAAATGCTTAATGGATGGCGGCAGCAGCTTGAACATCATGTACGTGGAAACTCTGACAAAACTTGGCCTTACCAAGACCCAAATCTGCCACAGTGTTGTCACTTTTTATGGAGTGGTTCCTGGCCGCCAAGCTAAGTCCCTCGGTTCCATCACACTCAAGGTTGCCTTTGGTAGTGAAGAAAATTACCGAGAAGAGCCTATAACCTTTGAGGTGGTCCCGTTCAAAAGTACATACCACGTGATCTTTGGGCACCCCGCTTTCCACAGCTTCCATGCGAGGCCATGTTACATCTACAATCAGCTGAAGATGTCAGGACCGGATGGCATAATCACCGTTTATGGCAGCTTTAGAAAGGCAAAGGAGTGTGATATGTCTCCGACGTATCCATAATTTTTGATGCTCCATGCTTGTTTTTACACCATTTGCCTACTGTTTCGTTACACTTCGTGGCACTTTTATGCATTTTCCGGAAATAACCTATTAACAAGTCGCCCCAGTGCCAGTTCCCTGTTTTCTGCTATTTTTGTGTTTCAGAAGTGATACACAGGAAATATTCTCGGAATTGGACGAAACAAGTTCCTGAAGTCTTATTTTTCCTGGAAGCTTCCAGAGATCCGAAGAGGAGTTGGAGGGGGGCCACGAGGGCCCCACACACTAGGGCGGCACAGCCCAGGCCCTGGCCGTGCCCCCTACGTGTGAGGTCGCCTCGGTCCACCTCTGACGATGCCCCTTCGCCTATAAAGACCCCCCCGACGGAAAAAACCTAAGCACCCGATCAATTTTCTAGAACACATCGCGATCCGCCGCCGCCGTCGACCCGAAGATCGGGAGGGTCCAGAAGCTCTTCTCGGCACCCTGCCGGAGAGGGGAATCGCCACTGGAGGTCTTCTTCATCGCCATGCTTGCCTCCGGAGCGATGAGTGAGTAGTCTACCTTAGACTATGGGTCCATAGCAGTAGCTAGATGGTTGTCTTCTCCACCATGTGCTTCATGTTTAGATCTCATGAGCTTCCCTACATGATTGAGATCACCGTTATGTAATTCTACATGTTTGGTTTGTTGGGATCCGATGAATATTGGTGTTATGATTCAGTTGCTATACTAAAATATATCCTATGTTATCTCTATGTTGTTTATGATCTTGCATTCTCTCCGTTGTTAGTAGCTATCTTGGCCGAGTAGTTGCTAGTGACTCCAAGAGGGGGTATTTATGCTCGATAGTGGGTTCATGCCTCTATTTAATCTGGGGGAGTGATAGAAACCTCTAAGGTTGTAGATGTGCTATTGCTACTAGGGAGAAAACAACATTCATATGCTCAAGGGCATATGCTTTATTTACATTACACACTTTGCTTAATGCAATTATCTGTTGTTCGCAACTTAATACTTGTGGAGTTCTCGGATTGATTTGCCACAAGTGGATTATTAGTCATAGATGCAGTTGGATGGCGGTCTATGTATTTTGTTGTAATGCCCAGAGTAAATCTCATAGTGATCTTCTTGACATATCACATTTATCTTTATTCTATCAATTGCCCAACTGTAATTTGTTTACCCAGCATGTGTTATTTATCTTATGGAGAGACACCACTAGTGAACTGTGGACCCCGGTCCTATTTCCATCATATTGCTATCACCTGTTTACTTTACTCGCACTGTTTACTTTACTCGCATACTTCTACTGCTTTCCACTTGATACGCTCATAACCTTTGTTTCAAGCAAACCGGTGAGATTGACAACCTCATCGCAAGTTGGGAGCAAAGTACTTGGTTGTGTTGTGTGCAGGTTCCGCGTTGCAGCTAGCAAGCAAAGCTTGGACGAGGCGCCATATATAAATTATCCGAAGATGTCGCAAACTAGCAAGATCACCTACAGTCGTATTGCCCGCTCTTCCCCTGATCGACATAACCTTGGTTTCTTAACTGAGGGAAAATCTTGCTGCTATATTCATCACACCTTCCTCTTGGGGTTCCCAACGGGCTGGTCATTCACCACGCATCAAGTATAATTTTCTGGCGCCGTTGCCGGGGAAGAGTGGAAGACCTCTGCGAGGGGAGTTTTTCACACACACATCCTTTACTTTGTTAATGTTTTGCTTTACTTTATTTATTTTACCTGCATCGTTTTATATCAAAAACCCAAAAAAATTAGAATCCTTGGTAGTTGTTTTTACTTGTCTACTTTTAGTTTTGCTGAAATGGCTAATCTTGAAAACACCAAGTTGTGTGACTTTACTAGTACGAACAATAGTGATTTTATCTGCACTCCTATTGCACCACCTGCTCCTGCTGCAAATTTTAATGAGATTAAGCCTGCTTTGTTGAACCTTGTTATGAAAGAGCAATTTTCTGGTGCTAGTACTGAAGATGCTGCAGCTCATCTCAACAATTTTGTTGAGCTATGTGAGATGCAGAAATATAACGATGTAGAAAGTGATATTATTAAGCTCAAGTTGTTTCCTTTTTCTTTGAGAGGAAAAGCTAAAGATTGGTTGCTGTCTTTGACTAAGAATAGTATTGATTCATGGGCTAAGTGTAAGGATGCTTTCATTGGTAGATACTATCCTCCTGCTAAGATTATATCTCTGCGTAGCAATATTATGAAGTTTACTCAATTTGATAATGAACATGTTGCTCAAGCTTGGGAAAGAATGAAATCTATGATAAAGAATTGCCCCACTCATGGACTGACTACTTGGATGATTGTCCAAACTTTTTATGTAGGACTGAATTTTTCTTCGAGGAACCTATTGGATTCAGCTGCTGGAGGCACTTTTATGTCCCTTACCTTGGGCGCCGCAACAAAGCTACTTGACAACATGATGGTGAATTATTCCGAATGGCACACTGAGAGAGCTCCACAAGGTAAGAAGGTAAATTCTGTTGAGGAAACCTCTTCCTTGAGTGATAAGATTGATACCATTATGGCTATGCTTGCTAATGATAGGACTCATGTTGATCCTAATAATGTTCCTTTAGCCTCTTTGGTTGCTCAAGAAGAGCATGTTGATGTGAATTTCATTAGAAACAATAATTTTAACAACAATGCTTATAGGAACAATTTTGCTAGTAACAATTATAGGCCGTATCCTTCTACCAATGGTAATGGTTATGGTAATTACTACAACAACACTAGGGCCGCGCCCTCCGAGCTTGAGGTAATGCTCAAGGACTTCATCGGTAAGCAAACTGCTTTTAACAAGTCTGTTGAGGAAAAGTTAGGCAAAATTGATATTCTTGCTTCTAAAGTTGATAGCCTTGCTCATGATGTTGAACTTCTGAAATTAAAAGTGTTGCCTAATGATGTGAAAGAGAACAATGTTTTTGCTACTGCTAATGCTATCCAAGTTGGAATTGATGAAAATCTCAGATTGTTAGCAGAATTGCATGCTAGATGGGAAAGAGAGGATGAGATTGCTAGGAATTTGAAAGTTTGTACTATTACTACCTCTGATGATGTTGTTCCTAATGCTAGCAATCCTCTTACTTTGATTGGTGTAGAGAAAATTCCCACTCCTTGTGTTAAAAAGCCTAAAACTGCCAAAACTTTTTCTCAAAAGAGTGCTGAAATTTTTCGGAGTGTGGGAGATGATAGCTCTATTTCCTTTAATGATTTTGATGTTGATGGCTGCAATATATCTGAAGTTATTTTGTTCTTGCAAAAGCTTGCTTTGACTCCCAATGCTAGTTCCTTAAATATTGCTTTTACTAAGCATATTACCAATGCTCTCATGAAAATTAGGGATGAAAAGTTGCAGCAAAAAGCTTCTGTTCCCAAGAAGTTAGAAGATGGTTGGGAACCCATCATTGATATGCCTGTTAATGGTTTTTATTGCCATGCTTTATGTGATCTAGGTGCTAGTATTTCTATCATGCCTAGAAAGATTTATGACATGCTTGACTTACCACCGCTTGAAAAGTGTTATTATGATGTTCCTATTGCTGATGTTGCTAAGAAGAAACCTTTGGGAAGGATTAATGATGTTCTTGTTGTGGTTAACAATAACCTTGTTCCCGTTGATTTTCTTGTTATGGGCGTTGAATGCCATGCTTCATGTCCTATTATTTTGGGAAGACCCTTTCTTCGAACTGTAGGAGCCATCATTGATATGAGGGAAGGCACTATAAAATATCAATTCCCACTAAAGAAAGGTATGGAACACTTCCCTAGGAAAAGGAAGAAATTACTTTTTGACTCTATTCTTAGAGCAAATTATGAGGTAATTGATGCTTCATCACTTGATGTTACTTGATTCGCAATTTTCTGCGCCTAGCTCAAAGGCGTTAAAGAAAAGCACTCTTGGGAGATAACCCAATATTTTATTTTCAGTACTTTTTCTTTTATTTGAGTCTTGGAAGTCATTACTACTGTAATGACTGCTCCTTATCCTTTTTATTTCATTGTTGTGCCAAGAGAAGCCTTTAATTCGAGTGAGGTAAAGATTTGAGGATGTTGCTGTCCTGAAACTGTTTTCGGTGCTGCACCATAAAAATTCGTATAAATTCTCTGTATATATTTTGGACCTGCAATTTCTTTTGCATATGCCCCAGGTTATATCCAAACTTTCGTTAGTTGAACACTTTTTTATTTGAGCAACAGAAAAGCCCTCAAAAATTCGGCCTTTGTCAGATGTTCTGTTTTGACAGATTTCTGCCAATATTTGTGTTTGCCGCTTTATCGCTTCTTTTGAGTTCTTTTGATCACGGAACTTTTGGGGAAGTTGATAAAGTAGTATATACTTATATGTGGTGGTTTTGGGTTGAAACCTGAAGCAAAAATAGGTTGATTATATGTTATGCTACACTAATGTTGCTAATAGATTTGTGTTTAGTTTTGTATGAAGGAAGTTTTCAAGTGTAGGGATTGGAGAATGATGAGATGAGTTGAAGAATGGACAAAAGCTCAAACTTGGGGATGCCCATGCATCACCCCAAGAAATATCCAAGAAGTACAAGCGTCAAAGCTTGGGGATGCCCCCGAGGCACCCCTTCTTCATCGGCAAAAATTAGGTCACCTTTCAAAACACTATATTTTTATTGCTTCATGCACTATGTGTTTTTCTTGGAGCGTCAGTTGTTTTAGTTTTCTTAGTTAGTTTAGTTTGTTTTCTGTAATAAATGGTTGGACCCCAACAAATTTCTTTTGGAGGAGATGTACTCGTTTTCATTTGCCAAGAACACTCAATTTTTCACTCTTATCGTTCACCGAGTGTTCTTCTTTTTCTGCTACTGCTTTTGGTTTTCGTTTTCGCCTTGATTTGCATTCAGACCTTGTCATATCCCTTCATCAAGGTGTATTTTTTCCTCTGATCTTTATTGGTTTTCATCAAAAGAGGTGTTTTTAAAAATTTCAAATGGTGTTGGAAAAGAGAAAAAGCTTTATGCAAAAAAGTGGTACAAGAAGGAGCTTGTGTAGACTGCGGCTTAGGCTTTTTCATGTCATGCTTGATGTATTTTTGATAGTATGCTTAGTGGTTTTGCTGTAGCATGACTTGTCTCAAATAACTGAGATTGCTTAATGAGCCTTTGAAAAATCATGCGTTGTTTTTATTATTTGGAAGCATTATTTTGGTTTTCTCCTTGATGCTTTATTTGGGTTGACTTGGCGCATGCTCACACATGTTAGACTTATACAAAGTTGCCAATAGCCTCTATGATCATTTATTTTTTGACTTTTGATGCCATCTTATGCTTCTTTTAATGTTGCTTTGTCGCTTTGCATGATTATGGCCATTATTGCTCTCTTAGTTGGTCGCTCCCTGTCTTTTGCTAGCCCTCGCCTTGTACTGAGTATGAGCTCTACTCGTGCATCCAACTCCTAAAAGCCAAAGTTTTCCAAAGTGTCCACCATACATACCTACTAGCAATTTGCTATTCCAAGTAAATTTGACTTTCTTTTTATTTTCTCTTCAAATTAAACTCTTACCAGTGTTATGCGAAAATTGGTCAGTAAAGCTCTCATGAACCGGAAGGCACACTTTACTTTTTCCTGTTCTTAAAATTTGACATTGTGGTCTCTTATGTTGAGTTGTTATGCTTGCAAGTTGTAAGTTGGATTCTAGCCCAGCCATGCAGTCATGGGCAAGCTTTCAACATTGCACTTCTCTTTTGAGTTGATATCGTGATCTTTTATTTATGGATGCCCGCGGTGTGAAATGAATTGGGAATCTTGTGGGGATCATGGAGTTTGTATATGTGTTAGGGAAACGCCTGGGCCGCTAATCTAAGCCATGCATAATTCATGGTGGAAATTTGCAGCATACCCATGGTGGACATTCGACGACGCATCTCACAATAAAAAGCTAAACAAATGGCAAATAAAAGAGATGTCGAGGTGTTGATTGTCTGCTTGTCCTATCATTTTGATGTGGGCTTGTTCCATGTCATCGGGCACGGAGGTACCCCGTTGGCGGTTCTCAATGATATGCATATATTTACAATGACAAGAGCCTTGCTTGGGACTCTAAGTAAAGTAGCATGAGGTTTGGGTACTCGTATTCATGGGACACGAGGTTTTCAACTTATGATTTGTCAAGCATATGCATCATAATTGTTCTCGCATTAACTTTAACCATTCAAGATGCTTATGATGGGGGCAATGAGAGCTCAAAGCCGGTAAGTAACATAATTTTTGAAGGTTATAAAACTTGCAATCACTGCTTCCCTCTGCGAAGGGCCTTTCTTCTACTTTTATGTTGAGTCACCACCTTCTTTCTTTATGCACCATAAGAGAGCAAAGTTGTCATTCTTAGTATAATGTGCATTGTCCCAAAGTTTTCATTGATTGATTCATATTGTTGGTTTCACTTGTTCTTAAATTATTTGTATCTAGTCGCCCTCTTAAACTTGAAGGTGTCCTATGCATTTATGTTTTGCTCTCTTTGAAGGACAAGCTGAAAATCATTTGTATGTTTTTCCTTATGATTTGAACACACGTTTGACTTTCATTGTTTCATTTTCATGATCTTTTGTTTGTGTTCATTTTCATGTTTATAACATGGTTGCTAAGTTCCTATTATCAAGATTATATCTTCATGCCCATGTTTTAAGTTCTTATGATCCCAGCTCACAAATGCTTACATATATGATCAAGATTGTGTAGGTGCATGTCACCTCAAAAATTATTCTTTTGTTATCACTTACCTACTCGAGGACGAGCAGGAGTTAAGCTTGGGGATGCTTGATACGTCTCCGACGTATCCATAATTTTTTATGCTCCATGCTTGTTTTTACATCATTTGCCTACTGTTTCGTTACACTTCGTGGCACTTTTATGCATTTTCCGGAACTAACCTATTAACAAGTCGCCACAGTGCCAGTTTCCTGTTTTCTGCTGTTTTTGTGTTTCAGAAGTGATACACAGGAAATATTCTCGGAATTGGACGAAACAAGTTCCTGAAGTCTTATTTTTTCCGGAACCTTCCAGAGATCCGAAGAGGAGTTGGAGGGGGGCCACGAGGGCCCCACACACCAGGACGGCGCGGCCCAGGCCCTGGCCGCGCCCCCTACGTGTGAGATCGCCTCGGTCCACCTCTGACGATGCCCCTTCGCCTATAAAGACCCCCCGACGGAAAAAACCTAAGTACCCGATCAATTTTCCAGAACACATCGCGATCCACCGCCGCCGTCGACCCGAAGATCGGGAGGGTCCAGAAGCTCTTCCCGGCACCCTGCCAGAGAGGGGAATCGCCACCGGAGGTCTTCTTCATCACCATGCTTGCCTCCGGAGCGATGAGTGAGTAGTCTACCTTGGACTATGGGTCCATAGCAGTAGCTAGATGGTTGTCTTCTCCACCATGTGCTTCATGTTTAGATCTCATGAGCTGCCCTACATGATTGAGATCACCGTTATGTAATTCTACTTGTTTGGTTTGTTGGGATCCGATGAATATTGGTGTTATGATTGAGTTGCTATACTGAAATATATCCTATGTTATCTCTATGTTGTTTATGATCTTCCATGCTCTCCGTTGTTAGTAGCTATCTTGGCCGAGTAGTTGCTAGTGACTCCAAGAGGCGGTATTTATGCTCGATAGTGGGTTCATGCCTCTATTTAATCTGGGGGAGTGACAGAAACCTTTAAGGTTGTAGATGTGTTGTTGCTACTAGGGAGAAAACAACATTCATATGCTCACGGGCATATGCTTTGTTTACATTACACACTTTGCTTAATGCAATTATCTGTTGTTCACAACTTAATACTTGTGGAGTTCTCGGATTGATTCGCCACAAGTGGATTATTAGTCATAGATGCAGTTGGATGGCGGTCTATATAATTTGTTGTAATGCCCAGAGTAAATCTCATAGTGATCTTCTTGACATATCACGTTTATCTTTATTCTATCAATTGCCCAACTGTAATTTGTTTACCCAGCATGTGTTATTTATCTTATGGAGAGACACCACTAGTGAACTGTGGACCCCGGTCCTATTTCCATCATATTGCTATCACCTGTTTACTTTACTCACACTGTTTACTTTACTCGCATACTTCTACTGCTTTCCACTCGATACACTCATAACCTTTGTTTTAAGCAAACCGGTGAGATTGACAACCTCATCGCAAGTTGGGAGCAAAGTACTTGGTTGTGTTGTGTGCAGGTTCCGCGTTGCAGCTAGCAAGCAAAGCTTGGACGAGGCGCCATATATAAATTATCCGAAGCTGTCGCAAACTAGCAAGCATCACCTATAGTCGTATTGCCCGCTCTTCTCCTGATCAACATAACCTTGGTTTCTTAACTGAGGGAAAATCTTGCTGCTATATTCATCACACCTTCCTCTTGGGGTTCCCAACGGGCTGGTCATTCACCACGCATCAGAGTGTGAGGAAGGAGAAGCCGCTTTCGCGGAAGCAGTCTTCTTCGGCGAGGAGTTCAAAGAAATCCATGCCGCCACGGACCCCGTGGAGATGCTGGCATCCAAGTAAGAGGTTTCCGCCTCCCCGCCCACCTTCAAGCCTACAGTTGATACAAAATAGGTGGAACTTGTCGCTGGCGATGCCGCCAAGACCACCTCCATTGGGACAAATCTGTCCCCCAAATAGGAAATCGCGCTCATCGAGTTCCTCCGTGAGAACCGGGACATCTTTGCATGGCAGCCATCTGACATGACAAGTGTAACTAGGGAACTTGCCGAGCACACCCTACAGATAATCCCTGGCTCCAAGCCAGTAAGACAAGACATGAGATGCTTCGGAGATGAAAAGCGCCACGCCATAGCAAAGGAAATTTCCAAGCTACTGAAAGCAGGCTTCATCAAAGAGGTGATCCATACGAAGTGGGTGGCAAATCTTGTGCTAGTTCCTAAGAAAAATACAAAGGTTCTGCGCATGTGTGTAGATTACACTAGCCTGAACAAAGCGTGTCCAAAAGATCCTTTTCCCTTGCCTCGCATTGACCAAGTCATTGACTCGACGGCGGGATCGGAGCTACTATGTTTCTTAGATGCCTACTCAGGATACCACCAGATCAAGATGAAAGAGTCCGATCAGCTCGCTACGTCGTTCGTAACACCTTATGGCACATATTGCTATGTCACAATGCCATTCGGTCTGAAAAACGCAGGAGCAACATATCAGCGCACCATGCAGAAGTGCCTGGCGGATCTAATCGGACGAAACATCCACGCATATGTGGACGACATCGCCGTTATGCCTAAGAAGCAAGATAGCCTTATAGCGGATTTGCAAGAGACCTTCGATAATCTGAGGAAGTACAACATGATGCTCAACCCCACGAAGTCCGTCTTCGGGGTACCAGCTGGACAACTTCTGGGATTCATCGTCTCCCACCGCGGAATTGAGGTCAACCCGGAGAAGATCAAGGCAATCCTCGACATCTCCCGGCCCAAAGACTTAAAAGACGTACCGCGACTCACAGGCTGCGTGGCAGCAGTGAGTAGATTCATCAGTCGTCTTGGCGAGAAGGCTTTGCCACTCTACAAGCTGATGAAGAAATCAGACGAATTCGTCTGGACCGACAAGGCAGACGCTGCGCTTAAGGATCTGAAGAGAGTGTTATCCACTGCACCAGTCCTAGCAGCTCCCGAAGACCAGGAACCCATGTTACTATACATGGCGGCAACCAACAGGGTCGTCAGCATCGCCATCGTGGTAGAACGTAAGGAAGAAGCGCAGGAGTACGGCGTACATCGACCAGTCTACTATGTCAGCGAGGTCCTGACGGAATCCAAGCAACGCTACCCCCACTACCAAAAGTTGGCATACGGAGTTTTCCTAGCTTCTCGTAAGTTAAGGCATTACTTCTATGACCATAAGATCACAGTGGTAAGCAAGGCGCCACTGAAGGACATCATCAGCAACAGCAACGCAACATGACGAGTTGCAAAGTGGGGCATTGAATTGGCCCCTTTCGACATCGACTACAAGCCTCGCACCGCCATCAAGTCTCAGGCTTTGGCGGAATTCATGGCGGATTGGAAGGAAGCACAGGAGACTACGCCCGTCGCAGAACCAGAGCATTGGGTGATGCACTTTGATGGTTCAAAGTTGCTACATGGCTCGAGGGCTGGAGTGACACTCAAATCTCCTAAGGGAGATGAGCTCAGCTACGTTCTCCAGATCCACTTCCCCACCACCAATAACATCGCGGAGTATGAAGCGCTACTGCATGGGCTATGCGTCGCAAAGGAGATCGGCATACAACACATCATGTGTTGTGGAGATTCTGACCTTGTCGCTCAGCAGGTGGCTGGCACATACAAAGCTCGGAACAAAGTCATGGTGGCATACAGAGACGAAGTGGACGAGATGGCCAAAAGTTTCCTCGGCTATGATATAAAACACGTATGACGAGAAGATAACATGGCGGCTGACACCTTGTCCAAATTAGGATCTAGCTGCAAGGCAGTCCCGCCAGGCGTATTCCTCGAGCATCTGCGCGTCCCATCAGTCAAGATGGTGGATCCAGAAAATCCGGAACTAGCGAGCTCCCCTGTTATGGCAGTTTTGCCTAGCAATCCGCCATGGGCAGAGCCCTACCTGGAATATCTGACGAACAAAAAGCTACCTGAAGACGAAGTCCAGAAGAGACAAATCGAGCGTAGAGCTAAAGCGTACACCATCATAGCTGGCCAGCTCTACAAGCGAAGCACCCCGGGAGTCTTTATTAAGTGCATATCCCAAGTGGATGGAATTGAAATACTAAGGGAGATCCACGAAGGTGAATGTGGGCATCACGCCGCAGCCAGATCCCTAGTAGCTAAGGCATTCCGCCATGGATTCTACTGGCCAACAGCCAAGGTAGATGCAGACCGCATCATGGAGCTCTGCCAAGGTTGCCAGATGTACTCTAAGCAAACCCATATGCCCGCCACAGCACTGCATACAATCCCTATAACCTGGCCTTTTGCAGTCTGGGGGCTGGACATGGTGGGTCCGCTAAAAACAGCACCTTTGGGATTTACGCACCTCCTGGTAGCGGTAGACAAATTCACGAAGTGGGTGGAGGCTAAGCCCATCAGAAAGCTTGATGGCAAAACCACCCTAAAGTTTGTCAAGGACATTGTGGTCAGATTCGGCATCCCACATAGCATCATCACCGACAATGGCACTAACTTGTCTCAGGGAGAAGTTGAAGAATACTGCCATCACAACGGAATCCGCCTTAACCTGGCATCTGTGGCACATCCACAGTCCAATGGCCAAGTTGAGCAGACCAATGGACTAATCATGTCAGGGATCAAGCCACGCCTAGAAGCACCGCTACGAAGAGCAGCTGGAGCCTGGGCAGAAGAGTTGCCATCTGTGTTATGGAGTCTACGAACCACGCCAAATAGATCAACTGGCCTCACCCCTTTCTTCTTAGTCTACGGTGCAGAGGCAATATTGCCAAGTGATGTCCAGTACGATTCCCCAAGAGTTGAGGCCTACGAGAAGGAAGATGCAGAAGCGTCCAGACAACTATCTGTGGACCTGCTGGAAGAAGAACGAGACCTAGCAGCCCAGAGATCCGCCATCTACCAGCAGAATCTCCGCCGCTATCACAGCCGGCGAGTTCGCAAACGCTCGTTCAAAGAGGGGGACCTGGTGCTACGCCTCAAATAGCAGAAGTCCCACAATCTATCCCCGCCTTGGGAAGGACCCTTCGTCATCAGCAAAGCTCTACTGAATGGTTCCTACTACCTCGTTGATATTCGCGAGCTAGATAAGCGACCCAGTAAGAAGCGCAAACGAAGAGACTCTAACGATATCTATGACGAAACAGATCGTCCATGGAACATTGCACAGCTACATCCTTTCTACACTTAGCACTTACCTAGCTATGTAATAGGCACCTCTATATGATCAATGAAATAAAGCATCTGGTTCACTCTTAATTTTTTCTGAGTCTTTTACCTCCTTTATTATTCATTTAAGATTGTATGGAACCTTTGCGCAATTGTGCTTTGCACTTGCGTCTTTTTAAATCCGCCATAACGGTCCGCGTAGCTTTTTTATGTTTTGATCTCCATCTGATGTTCTCTGTGTGGATTCCCGAGTAGTGACTTTTTGACGATCTAAGCCGCCATCTGCTAAGGGTTCTGGACGGTTGTTATTAAGTATCGTCGCCCTAGCGGATTGTTCGTGCGAAGATTTCGCCATGTCACGAAAAGTCAAGCACAGAGAGCCGGATGGCGGATCACATAATCCTACGCGTGAATTTTTTTCAAATTGTTGTTTTTTGAGCATGTCAAAAACTGCAAGTTGCATAAAACTAGGCCTGGCAGTTTCTTCGCACAATTCAACCACTTCAATAAAAACTGAGCTGCATAGTTCACAAGCATTCAACTGATCTGCCACAAGCAGATCAGTCACAGTGCAGGACATTCACACGTAGTTTAAAGTTTAAATTACAGACCCACTCAGGGGCCGAATTGATGCAAGTGTTTTTTCCTGCCACATCGCAGGGTACGGTCTAAGAGGACGGCGGAACTCCAGAGGACACCTCTTCACGGCCATCAGCACCAGCGGTGGCCGCAGAGACTGACGCTGAAGCTTGGCTTGGGGACCCCGGCAGATTGTATGCTTCATAATATATGTTCAGCTGAGTGCCCAAGGCACACACCTGATCGTATCTAAGCACACTTTGCCGGATGGCGGCCTCGTCCACCGGTGCTCCGTCCTCGCCACCCTCCGGGATGCCGGAGGTGATCAGGTCCAAGTCTAGCTCAGGATAGTGGGCCTTGGCCAAGGTTAATCCAGTCCTGGCACCACCCCGAGCGGAGGACTGTTTCCAGTTCGCCACTAGCCCTGGCACGAGGAGCAGCTTCTGAGTCAGCGCAATGGCGGAAAGGCCAGCTGAACCCGCTATCTGCAGGCTCCCGCACACCTGACGACCAGCGTTGAGAAGGCCATCTAGTTCCTTCTTCGCTGCGTCGGTGGCCATGCGCAAGCCCGCGGTGGAGTCCACCTCACCTTGCTCCAGAGTTGCTGCATAGCGGAAAACGAAGATGCGTCATATTCGGCATAACAAAAAATTGCAAACTTCACAGTATGGAAAGCCACTGATACCTAGCAGGGTCTCCTGGAAGTGATGGAGGAGCTCGTTAAAGCCTTCACGCCGCTTTTCAAATTCAGCGGCGGCTTTGCGGAGATCCTCTATCTCCTTGTCCTTCTTGAGGTTCTGGCGCTCCTGGTCCTTCAGCTGCTCTTTGAGGAGAGTGTTTGCGGCCAGTGATTTCTGGAGCTGTTGTTGCAGCCCTTCCATCGCAATGGTGTGACCCTTCTCGACCCCCTCAAGTGTGGACTTGAGCTTGGCAACATCTGCATGGCGGAAGTATCAGCGCAGTATTGATCGAATAAGCATAAAGGAACTCAAACATGTCAAAGTAAAATTACCGCTATTCTCAAGCTGCTGCTGCAAGTCCGCCACAAGAGCGCTTTTATTTGCCAGCTCCTTTTCCTGTGAGCTGACAACCTGGACCAGGTCCTCTACGACTTTCTTGTAATTCTGGCAAAATGATATGAAGTGTTAGTCACTCTTAGAGCTTTATGCCGGATACTTATCCGCCATAACGCTCGGGGGCTACTCACGATGATTTTTTAGTCACTCTTAGAGCATTATGCCGGATGGGTATCCGCCATAACGCTCGGGGGCTACTTATACTGATTTTTTGTCTTCCTAAGAGCTTTATGCCGGATAATCTGCCATAACGCTCGGGGGCTACTTAGTAAAAAATTCAAGTCCTCTACAGAGCACTGCATAAAATGACAGTGCTCGGGGGCTATGTTACGCAAAAATTTACAGTAGTTTCTCTTAGAGCTCCATAGCGGATCATATATGAGAATCCGCCATGGTGCTCGGGGGCTACTGGGAGTACATACCTTCTTCATGGTGGCTGTCTTTTCTACAAAAGCGGCAATACCGCTGGATAGCTGGTTGCTGGCATCTTCCTGGCTAGAGATAAGACTGACAACTTCAAGTTGCTTTTGTTTCCAAAACAAACTGCCCCCCGCCGAGGCATTCGCTACCTGACCTTGAAACGAGTCAGAAGCCTTTTCACTTTGGACGACATCATTAGCCGCAACTTCAGTCGTTGGGTTGGCTTCTGGCATCGAGTCAAACTGACCACTAGCGTCCTCCATATCGATATCATTACGAGCAGGGGAGGGAATTGGTACGTCAGGGGTCTGCGGGATAGTGGTAGGGGAGGGCTTGGCACACTTGGATGATGGTTCTTTGACAACAGGCTTCTTCCTTCTGAGTATAGGAGGATTAGTAGTGAAAAGCAGCAACAATGAAGAAAGATATTGAAAGATTACCTTGACTTTGGCAGATTGATGGTAGCGGTGTTCTCGGATGGCGTTTCTAGCTCCGCCCTGTGTTGAGCTTCGAAACGACGGGAATCAGTAGATTTCCCGCCACCACCACGAGGTTTTCCGCTACCAACCCGCTTCTTGGGGATCGCCTTTTCCTTAGTCATGCGGGCTGTGTTATCTGCGTCCCCCGCCATCTCCTCCTTGTTTCCGCTGGAGTGAACTACTTCCTCAGTAGCGGTGGGCTTGGAGTTAGAGCGGCGAAGGGGATGAGCAAAATCCGCAGGACCGAGTGATTTGAGCTGATAGATAAAGACATCAGTCAGGGTAAAAGTTTGAAGATATCATAGAGTACCATGGCGGAAGTATAACTTACCGAAGGGCAGCTGCCATTCTCAAACATCGCCATGCCAAACTTCAACGGCTTCTTCCTAGGGGATTTCATCAAAGAACGGATGCGCTTCTCGACCACCCTAGGGTCCAGCTCCTGGTCTGAATAACGCATGCCATCATTTGCACCAGTATACTCGTGCATCAGGCTATCGCGATGTTGAAGCGGCTGGATCCGCCGGGATATCCAACAGTTGATGGTGTCGATCCCTTTCAGGCCATCATTGGATAACTTGGCGATCCGCCGAGCCAGGAGGTTGACATAGGGAGTGGCGGTTTCGTCGTTGACGGCCTTCCAAGAGTCGCAAGGCTGCGCTGCTATGTTCATGAAGGAAGGGAGGCCGCGGGCTTGAGATGGCGCGGGCTTATCCGCCATGTAGAACCAGGACCCTCTCCATCCTATGGCGGAATCCAGGGGTGTCATGAAAGGATATGCTTTGGATCTTCGTGGAAGAAAGCATATTGTTTCGCAGGTCCGAAGGAATCCGTCGTCCTCGTAGTTGGCCCGCATGGAGAAGAAGAGCTGGAAGAGGTCTACCCTGGGGCGGATTCCAAGGTATCCTTCGCAGAGGGCCGCGTAGCCCGCTATAGACACCAAGCTGTTTGGAGCTATATGGTGCAGCTGCAGCCCGTAGAATTTCAGAAGGTTGGTGAAGAAAGAAGATGGCGGCATGCTAAGACCCCTCTCCACGTGAGATTTAAGCATCATGATTTCGGAGGAGTTAGGGGCCGGCACTGGGGCCTTGAAATCAGTCCGCCATCCGGACTCTGCTTGAGGGGCCATGGTGCCCTCATCCTCCAAGACTTGGATGTGAGCGTCCTTGACATGGGATTTTTGCCAGTACCCATGGAGGTTTTGGGGAATCTGCTCTTCTTCGGCTTCGGCTCCTTCCTCCTGTTCTTCTTCTTCTTCAGCCTCGCCATCCGTTTCTTTGTCTGTGGCCTCTTCCGCGTTTGCCCCCGCCATCTCTTCCTCGGCTTCAGATGTGATATCTTCGGGGTACAAATCCGCCATCGAGGGATGTGTCCCCTGAGCTGATTGCTGTAGAGGAGAATCCTCCTCCTTAGCTTCAGAGTGGTGGCGGGAAGGAGACCCGGAGTTCATGGCGATGGGCAAAGAATGGGATCCGCTACAGAATGCTTGAAGTTCTTGGGTGAACTATTCCGGCGGAAAAGCTACCGGCGGCGAGGTTTTCCGCGGTGGCTCGTCGGAGATGACGGAGCTCTCGTGGGGGCACTGAGGAGAGAGAATGTGTCGGAGGCGAATGAGGGGTGACCGGCCGGGGGTGAGAGGCCGGGGTATATATAGACCCCGGACCTCGAGATTTGTGCCCGCCATCACCACCGCTCGTCCTGATCGCAGAAACCCTAATCCGGTGACACGTGTCCAGGGGTAAAAAGGTAACTTCGGTAAAAACAGTGCATGCACTGTAAATCTTGCCCTAGAAGAAACTACGTGCCGGAATTTACGGCGGATTTCTATGGTAAGATCCAACGGATCCCAGAAATTTTGCTAAGTTAAAAACTACGTCGCTTAATCCGCTATTTGCGGCGGATTAATAGATGGAAGAAGGAACATCAAGAAACCACCATCTGAATGCAGGACAGAGAAGGAGCTATGGCGGATGTGCCTTGCCAAGAACATAGCATGGCGTATGAAGATGATGATCTTGAAGTTCCCTGGGGGCTACTGTTGGGAATATACCAAATGGGTATACCAGCGACGTAGTCCTAATCCAGCAAGCCAGGGTGGCCCATCAGGGGTGGTATGGCAGATTGCCTACCGGGCGGACCAGTTGCTGGAGATACCACGGCGGTACTGGACGCAGACGCTTATGGCGGATCCGAAGACAGGCCTATGGCGGGTTGCCTTGTAGTACACGCATAGGACTTAGTCTAGGACTCCAAGTTGTATCCGCTCCGGTACCATCGTGTAGCCCACGCCAAGCGGCTTTATAAGCCCGGCGTGGAGCAGCCCTTGAGGCACCAGACAACTCAATAGCTAGGTTTACGGCCAATCGCATAGCGAAACGGTCAACCTCCTCATTGTAATCGAGCACTTGTTACCATATAGTGAATTATAGCAGCACGTAGGGTCTCGCCACCATTGCGGGATCTGAAGCTGGGTAAACTCATGCTACCACCATCCCGGATCGCTCCGCCGTGTTCACCCCCTTCCACAAACCGCCATACCCCTACCTCTATGGCAGATCTGTTGACGAAACCACGACAGTGTTGGAAAAGAGAAAAAGTTTCATGCAAAAAAGTGGTACAAAAAGGAGCTTGTTTAGACTGCGGCTTAGACTTTTGCATGTCATGCTTGATGTCATTTTGATAGTATGCTTAGTAGTTTTTGATGTAGCATGACTTGTCTCAAATGACTGAGATTGCTTAATGAGCCTTTGGAAAAATCATGCATTGCTTTTATTATATGGAAGCATTTATTTGGTTTTCTCCTTGATGCTTTATTTGGGTTGACTTGGTGCATGCTTACAACATGTTTGACTCTTACAAAGTCGCCATAAGCCTTTATGATCATTTGGTCGCTATGCATGATTATGGCCGTTATTGCTCTCTTAGTTGGTCGCTCCCAGTCTTTTGCTAGCCCTCATTTTGTACTGAGTATAAGCTCTACTCGTGCATCCAACTCCTAAAAACCAAGTTATTCCAATGTGTCCACCATACATACCTATTAGCAATTTGCTATTCCAAAGTACATTTGACTTGCTTTTATCTATCCTTCAAATTAAACTCTTTTGGTGTTATGTGACAATTAGTCAGTAAAGCTCTCACGAACCTGATGGCACACTTTACTTATCTCGTTTTTAATAATTTTGACATTGTGGCTCTTTTATGTTGACGTTATGCTTGCAAGTTGTAAGTTGGAAATTAGCCAAACCATGCCGTCATGGGGTAAGCTTTCAACATGGCACTTCTCTTATTTGAGTTGATATCGTGATCTTTAGTTTATGGATACTCACGATGTGAAATAAGTTGGGAATCTTGCGGGATCATGGAGTTTGTATATGTGTTAGAGAAACGCCTGGGACGCTAATCTAAGCCATGCATCATTCATGGTGGAAATTTACAGCATGCCCATAGTGAACATTCGACGACGCATCTCAAAATAAAAAGCTATACCAATGGTAAATAAAAGAGATGATGAGGTGTTCATTGTCTGTTTGTCCTATCATTTTGATGTGGGCTTGTTCCATGTCATCGGGCAAGGAGGTACCCTATTGGCGGTTCTCGATGATACGTGTATACTTACTATGACAAGAGCTTGCTTGGGACCCTAAGTCGAGTAGCATGAGGTTTGGGTATTCATACTTCATGGGACACGAGGTTTTCAACTTATGATTTGTCAAGCATATGCTCATAGACGTTCTTGCATTTACTTTCACCATTCAAGATGCCGATGATGGTGGCAATGAGAGCTCAAATCTAGTAAGTACCATAATTTTTGAAGGTTTATAAAACTTGCAATCACTGCTTCCCTCTGCGAAGGGCCTTTCTTTTACTTTTATGTTGAGTCACCACCTTCTACCTTTATGCACCGTCTAAGAGAGCATAGTTGCCATTCTGAGTTTAATGTGCATAGTCCCAAAGTTATCATTGATTGATTCATGATTTTGGTTTCACTTATTCTTAAATTATTTGTATCTAGTCGCCCTCTTAAACTTGAAGGTGTCCTATGCATTTATGTTTTGCTATTCCATGAAGGAAAAGCTGAAAACCATTTGCTATGTTTTCCATATGATTTGAACACATGTTTGACTTTCATTGTTTCATTATTCGTGATCTTTCGTTTGTGTATCTTTTCATGTTATAACATGGTTGCTAAGTTTCTATTATCAAGATTATGTCTTTTATGCCCATGTTTTAAGTTCTTTGATCCCAACACTCAATGCTTACATAGATGATCAAGATTGTGATGGTGCATGTCACCTCAAAAATTATTCTTTTGTTATCACTTACCTACTCGAGGACGAGCAGGAGTTAAGCTTGGGGATGCTTGATACGTATCAAACGTATCTATAATTTTTGATGCTCCATGCTTGTTTTACACCATTTGCTTCATGTTTTGTTTACACTTAGTGGCGTTTTTATGCGATTTTCTGGAACTAACCTATTGACAAGATGCCACAGTGCTAGTTCCCTGTTTTCTGCTGTTTTTGTGTTTCAGAAAATCTACACAGGAAATATTCTCGGAATTGGATAAACTAAAGACCGAAACTCCTATTTTTCCCGGACGGAGGACAAGGACCGAAAGAGAGCCGGAGGAGGGCCAGAGGGCAGCCTCACCATGAGGGGGCGCGCCCCCCTCCTGGCAGCGCCCCCTGGTGGTGAGATCCCCCTGGTCCACTCCTGACGACGCCCCTTCGCCTATAAAGAGCCTCCCGACGGAAAACCCTAAAACAATCGGTGAAATTTCCATAAAAGTTCCGCAACTACACCGCCGCCACCGATGAATTTTGGGGGACAGAAGTCTCTGTTCCGGAACCCTGCCGGGATGGGGAAGTGCCCCCAGAGCCATCTCCATCGGTCTCTATCGCTGTCTCCGCCATCTCCATCGACCTCATCGCCATCTCCATCACTGTTGTTGTCTCCTATGATGAGGAGGGAGTAGTTCTCCCCCGGGGCTGAGGGCTCTACCGGTAGCTATGTGGTTCACCTCTTTCTCCCATGATGTGATCTTTATGTGATCATGAGCTTTGTATCTAGTTGAATTGGTAGATGCTATTATTCAGATATTATGCTACTTCCGTGCTTTATATTTATAATCTCCGGAGACACCTTGTATCATAACGTGAAGGTGACAGTGTGCGCATCATGTGTGTATTTTTGGTTAATGTCTCTATGAATTGTTGGTGTTTGTTGGAACCATCTAGTGCGTTCACGGTGACAGTGTGGGACAATCTAGTTTGGGTACATGTGAACTTTGAGGAGTGCTTCATAGCCCTACGCATGATTAGTGTTCGTTTTCCATTGGAGAATTGTTTTGAGTTGCATATTGAAGTTAGTATCTATTGGTTCAATTATGTTATATTTGTTGGGAGTGTGTCCACTAGTGAAAGTATGATCCCTAGGCCTTGTTTCCAAGCATTGCATACCGTTTACATTCAGTTTTGTTATATGTTTGCTCACAACGATATTTATTTCAGATTATATTTACTACTTGTAATCATCACTACTACTTGTATTTCACTATCTCTTCGCCAAACTAGTACACCTATACATCTGACAAGTGTATTGGGTGTGTTGGGGACACAAGAGACTTTCTGTATTGTAATTGCAGGGCTGCTTGAGAGGGATAGCTTTGACCTCCTCTTCCCTGAGTTCGATAAACCTTGGGGTGATCCACTTAAGGGAAACTTGCTGCTGTTCTACAAACCTCTGTACTTGGAGGCCCAACACTGTCTACAAGAACAGACGCGTGCGTAGACAGCAACCGTCTACAAGGCTCAACTAGTCCCGAAAGGTTTCCGACAAATTCAAGGAGTTGACTATAATGAGACTTTCTCTCCCGTAGCGATGCTAAAGTCAATTCGGATTCTATTAGCTATTGCTGCTTATTTCGATTATGACATATGGCAGATGTATGTCAAAATCGCCTTCCTTAATGGAAACATTGAGGAGGAATTGTACATGGTATAGCCGAAGGGTTTTGTTGATCCTAAGGATGCTAATCATGTATGCAAGCTTCAAAGGTCCATCTATGGACTAAAGCAAGCATCTCGGAGCTGGAACCTTCGCTTTGATGAAGTCATCAAAGGTTTTGGATTTGTCCGAAATACAAAAGAGACCTGCATTTTCAAGAAGATGAGTGGGAGCTCAGTTTCATTCCTGGTACTAAATGTGGACGACATATTACTGAGAGGGAATGATGTGAAAATGCTGAACAATGTAAAGGAATACTTGAAAAATAACTTTTCAATGAAAGATATGGGTGAAGCTGCATACGTATTAGGCATTAAGATCTATAGAGATACATCAAGGCGCCTATTAGCGTTAAGTCAAAGTACTTACCTTGATAAAGTTCTGAAAAGGTTCAGGATGGAAAATTCCAAAAAGGGAAATTTACCAGTTATGAAAGGTGTATCATTGAGTGTGACTCAATGTCCAGCAACAAAAAAAGGAGAAAAGTGTGATGTCAAACATCCTCTATGCCTCTGCCATAGGCTCCATTATGTATGCAATGGTAATACTCGACCCGATGTGGAATTGGCTCTCAGCTTAACGAGCTGTTATCAAAGTCACCCAGGCATATGTCATTGGAATGTGGTTAAGGGTATCCTAAAGTATTTAATAAATACAAAGGACATGGTTCTGGTTTATGGTGGAAATGAAGAGGAGCTCAGCATAAAAGTTTATGTTGATGCTAGCTTTGACGCTGACCCAGATGATTCAAAGTCTCAAACTGGATATGTGTTTATGTTGAACGGAGGAGCGGTAAGCTGGAGGAGCTGCAAGCAAGATCTAGTGGCTCAATCTACAATGGAGTCAGAGTATATGGCTGTCTCTGAAGCGGCAAGTGAAGGAGTTCAGCTGCGCAAGTTTGTCATCGAGCTTGGGGTGTTTCTAAGCATGTGCGACCATGTGGACATCTTATGTGACAACACGGCTGCCATCACCAATATTAGTACACGTGTGGCATATAAACAAACATGTCCCTAGTTATCTCTAGGTTAATCAGCTCATGTGTCATCTGATGATCAAGGTTTCCTGATCATGGGCAATTACGTCAATGACAATGAGATCATGTTTTGACATGATGGACACACACCCAATACACCGGTATTGCGATGAGATCAGTCACAAGTTTCAAACATCGCAATTAACTAAGAAACAAAGTAACATAATCCTTAGACTGTGAGGTCACATCTAATCACTACATCCGGTGGCTACTTTGATTGCATCAACTGTCTCTAGCGTAAAAGGATTCATTGAAAAAGTGTCTCTTGGGTATGCCAATGGGGTAGGTTGAGGTGTGCACACCAAGAGTGGGATTTATCCATTCGCGTGACGGATAGATACTCTGGGCCCACTCGATGATAGTTGCATTTACAAAGCTTGCAAGCATGTGACTAGGTCATGGAAGATGCCATGTCATGCACAAGTAAAAGACTTGTTGATAACAGGGATGAACATGATATAATGATATCGCTGATCTAACCTTGACCAAGATCTTGTATCATGAGACAAAGGGAATGGGTACGATGTTTACATATCAACAAAGGGTTTTGTGGAATGCAAAGGGATCAGCACGGTTTTCTAGAACTGATTGTTGATTATTGATTGGAGAGTAGTCTCGATCATGTCTGGAGTATTCCCCGACTCGTAGGGTGTCACACTTAAGGGTATATGACGCTTAGGGATTGATTTGGAATTGTCAGAAATCACAGGAGTTAACCGGAAATGTTCCTAGTAATATCGGAAGGGTTCGGGAGACATCGGAAATGTTCCAAACTTTGTCAGGAAACGTTTCGGTTAAAGAATTATGCCAAGGTATTGATTAATCAATGGGTTAAGTATTTAATTAAATTAATTAAATATTAAAAGATAATTTATTAACAATTAAATAAAAGGAAAAGTGGGAAAATGCCTAATGGGCTAGGCCCATTCGGGAGGGCCGGCTAGGCCGGCTAAGGCCAAAGGGCCGGGCGCGCTAGGGTTTCCCCTAGGGGCCGGCGGTGGCCAGGTGGGGGCAGTGGCGCCTAGGGTTTCCCCTAGGGTCGGCGGCCACCAACCCCGCTCCGCCTATATAAACCCCCCATACCCCTTGGCTCATTCGTGCCCCTCTGTCTTCCTCTCTTCTTCCTAGCTTGGTTCCCACTTTTCAAATTGTGCCAGCGAGTTAGAGGAAACTCCACGTGCCGGACACCGTCACGCTGCCGGATTTCCAATCCAAATCCTTCTTATTCCGCTGCTCTGCTGGACCAGAGCCCGAACAACGTCTATACACCGTACGTGTGTAATACCTCGGAGGTGCCGCTCGTGCGGTGCTGGTCTTCTTTGGCCAGTACGACTACACGACCTTGAGGTCGTCTTCGTCGGTCTTCATTGACAATGTTCGTGTGGGAACGTTCCCGCGCACTCGGTCTTCAAGGGTATGAATATTATCGTTGTTCTATTACCTTACATCTGCATAGAATAGATCATGGGCTATGGGCGTAGAGAAATTTTTTTCTTTTCTGCTTCGAATCCCAACACTATCTCTGATAAATAAAGTGCAAGACTATGGGTTTGATAGATCCCCAATTGGAGCCATTGTTAAGAAGATTAAAACTAGAGCCACAACATTGTTATCATGTATTTTCTTACATGTCAAGTGTTGTAGCCTGTATGGTGGTGATGCGCATCACCCGTTTGCTCTAGCCGGAGTTCCGGCCATGCATGGAGGAGAGGAGCCCCGCCGACCCTGGCTGACCTGTTTGCTCTAGCCCAGTGGCATCCTCTGGCAGCGGCAGGAGTGGAGGGCGTGGAGGAGGAAAGTGGCGGCGGCGGGCTATGGTTTGCCCGAGCCGCCCCCAGGAGCGATGCGGGATGAGTGTTGTCCGATTCTTTGAAAAAAATTATACTCCCTCCGTTCCTTGATATAAGGTGTATAGTTTTCTGTGAAAAATTTCATAATATAAGGTTTATTGTGGGATAATATGCAAATTTAGGAGTCAATTTGATTAGGCGAGAGAGGATTCCAAGATTTCTCTACTTTCCATCTAGTCTCAAGTCAATCACCTAAATGTATTAATGTCAAAAAGCAACAAAATTTGTCCTTTTAGCCTATGCGTTAATATTCGTGCAAGAAAACTATACACCTTATATGAAAGAACGGAGGGAGTAGTTACTAGCTGGAACCGTGAGTTCCTTTTGTTCCATTATTAATGACACTATCATTTAATTCATGGGCTGGGGAAAAAAGAAAAACAAATCATGCATCCTTTGCTACACATGGTTTTGTGCAGAAATCACAAGGAGCAGTGTCTCCTGAAGATCTGGAGAGGGGTCCACGTATATACGTAGAGGCAGGTGGACGGGAGAACGGTTAAAAGAAATAGAATTTGGGAGTATTTTGCAAACCACTGTGGCCGCCAATTGTGAACGCGAGTCAGACCAGTTTAGGACCTTGCATAAATTATTTATGCAAAATCTAAGATCTACAAGTGGATATTCAAAGAAATAAGATCTAATACAAGAAATAAGATCTAATACCTGCATTCCGAAATTAGCTTTCTAATAGTACATGAGAATTCTAGGAAAAAAATTAAGACCTTCTATTCGGTTTACTCTAGATTTTTCTATGTTTTAATCTATTTTAAAAAAAAACATCCGATTATTTCGAGCTATTTTGTGCTAAGGGGCCAAAATCGGCCCGCGCGTGCCTGGCATGCCCCAGGCCGGCCTGCGAAGCTAGTGTGTCGTGCCTGGGCCTCGGAGCTGGGAGCCTCGGTTGCATATAAACGGGCATTGGCGTGCCGTGCCAGGCCCGCGAAGCTAGCTTAAAAATAATAAAAATAAATAAATCCAATGACCACATTGGTTGCGAGGCGCGCAGAGGAGGGTCGCCATAGGGGAGCCGGTGAGGAAGATGGAGTCTGCCGGGACGGCGACGAGGAAAAGGGAGTCTGGCGAGCCCCACATTCCACGCACCGCACCTCCACTTGATCCCCTCCCTCCTCTCTCATCTGCGCATAGCAGCGACGACCGACGGGAAGCCACGAGGCTTGCTCCAGATCGACGACGGCTTCGTCATCCGTGAGTGCAGCGGGCGCTAGGGACGGAGCCAGGAAAACAACTTAGAGGGGGCCAAATAAAGATTAGATTAGTTGGAGGGGCCACATAGACAAATTTTGGCCAATTTGAGGACCAATCTGCAAATAATATAGGTGTTTTTCCACACAAAAATCCAGCATAGGGAAAGGGGGGCATGGCCCTAGCTCGCCTCCCCTAGCTCCGTCCCTGGTAGGCGCAACATAAGGTAAGATCCCCTCCCATAGTTTGTTCTTTTATGAAACTAGTATAATTGCATGTGCAACGCACGACTTTCACTTTTCATCTATATACATTTATCACTCAAATTTAGAGTACTCCCCATGTGGAACAAAAGTAGTTTATGTACGTAGAGAAGCTGAAAAAAAAAACGCCTTGCTATACTCTTCTAGTTCTCTGATAAACAAAGAGATAATTTTTGCCTGGCAATTGACTGAGCACACAATTACAATCAGTTTACGATGTTTACTTCTGAAAGCCTCGTACTAAATTGCTGGCCGCAAATGGTCGGTCTCCCAGGTTTACTTGTGAAAGCCTCCTACTCAATTGCTGGCCGCAAAGGGTACCCTTGCTTCTCCATCATCTTCTACCTCATCCAACATGCATGTTATAGTAATTCTTGCACCTCTGCTTCAAAAAAGTCGTAGAAAGCAGAGCTTGTACTTCATGCAAGAGCAAACGTTTGAGAATTAGAGAGCCAAAGAAATTATACCCTTGGAACATGTTAAGTATGTACGTCAGCTAAACAAAATATTGTTAATTCTTGATCGTACTTTCTCAAAATGTATTAGCTCCTTGGTATGATTGTACAGGAAGCATTTCATCCAGTACAATAGAACTTTCCACCATCTGTAAACGAAAAAAGTATGTAATAGGTGTTAATTAGATTTCTCATGAAACATATCCACATTCCCGCACAGGAGTAGAAAATTGAAACCAATAATAAACATAAGGTTACCTCTTTCATAGTGTGCAACAATTTCGAGTTTGCTTGAAGAGTTACAAAAAATGTTGATTCCAATTTAGATACACATACCAGCAAGTATTTTTCAAGAAGCATAAGAAATCACCATCTAATAGATGTTTCCATCTGTAGGCATTCTCCCTCTTCTAAATTCTAAAAAAATATGCTTATTATGCCAATAAATTGAACCGTTTGCACTTCAAAAGTCTGAAGAAATATGTGCGCTTACTCTCTTCAAGCCAATGATGTACTGGAAGCACCTGATCTGGGCATGACCGCATCAGCACTAACACAATAGCCTTCTGTAACTAACATTGTGACCCTAAATGCCTGCAAAGCCGGCTAGAGCAACCATGAGCATAACAAATAACCATCCGATAGAGGCTTCCATCTGTAGGCATTCTCCCTCTTACCAACGTGCTACGTGAGCCAACGATCCATAGCCCCTCTGTGCGGACAGGCAGAAGCAACGTCATGGCGTGAGACGGAGCGACAAGAAGTACACGGAGTGTTATAGGTTCCTGCGAAAAAGAGCACTAAGAAAGGTTTGTAATTTTTTTGCAAGTATCACAAAATAATGACCTACAAAAACAAATGGGTTCCATTTAACTGAAACAAACGTACCTGCAAGATGCAATGAACTAAAGAATTCCATTTAGCTTAGCTGAAACAAATATACCTGCAAGAAAAAAATGAACAGCAGAAACAAATGGCATCTAGATCATCGCCAGGCCGGCTCAAGTTCCAACAAACCTGTGCGGCAACATGAACAACTAGGTAGGATAGCGCGGCTTGCCGCGCGCTTGCCCGCCTAACGGCGAGCAAGCAAGCATAAAAATCACAATTTATAAACGATAGGACCAAAAAAAGTTTCATAATACAATAAATATTGATAATAAGGGTAATGAGGAAGAGTGTGAAGATAAAGAAAGTGCTAACATCATCAGATAGGAAATAATAAAAAGAGCAGTGGTTTATAGGTCACAGGCAGCAAAGGAAACAGCTATATGATACAAATAATAGGAACCGAACATAGTATGGCTAAATGCTCTTATACAGCACTTGATTCATACGAAGAGTAATATATAGATTACAATGGCCATTTGGTTCCCAGGATAGATTTTAGCTAATTATACATAGGTAACTGGAGACACACACAGTTCATTCTAACTTCTGCAAATGAGGACTTGTGGGTGATTTAGTATCCACCTTTGCAGGGTGATAATGCCAATGTTCTATTCGGTTGTAATGGCAACGTGCCGGCTGCAAAGAGAACTCAAATATTTATATTTGTATGATGTCAAAGCATAAACTTTGGGTCAAGTAAGCGCATAATGGTGGTACCACCTTGCATAGCGAAGCACACTAATTACTCTATACGAAAAAGTGGCCTACGGATATGGGAAGTTGCCTGTGTTTTGCCTTGCGTTTTCGGCATGATGCTTCAGAAGAAATATAGTGGGTTAAGAAATAATACGAACAGCACAGTAATATCATACAGTCCATATATGGGCTACTCTATAATCATGTTTTCAGTAAGAGAGGTAAGGAATTTAACCTTGTAGAGGCTGGTGTACTTTTGGGTGGGGGTGTTGAACTGTTATCTTCCTTCGTGGATCTCTAATATATGCACAGCAAAAATATTGTGAAATTAAATTCAAAAAGTATAATTTTATAATGCAATATGTAGTAGATGGTTTACACATAATAATTACACAGTAATACATGACATCGGGTGCAAATTAGGGATCCTTTTTACAGTAGGATGATCACAATGGCAAAGATGGCAAAAAAAATTGAGGGGGCATAGAGCACATAGCAAGGACTTAACCAAAATTATGTATTAACTTATAGCTTAATTACATATGAAAAGATACCGATAATCCTAAAACAATATAACCAAGTGAAAGGCAGCAGTGGCAAACTGTCCTGGGTCTAGGAACTCCTTTTGACAACAAGAACCAATTCCTTTTGTAAGCCCACCTTACCTCTTTGCTCTGTCACTGATTTGACATGAAGATCTATGCGAATTTTCTGCAAATATGATGGGCAACCGGTTATGAATAACATTTTGAAAGAAGATAAAGCCAAACACAATACTAAGGTAGCATATGCAAAAAAGAGGAGCTGCTTGAGGTACATGTAGAAATACAAAAGTATGTAGGAAACTGTGTCTACCGAGCAATGTTTGCATAAGCACAATTAGATATCAACCACAGTTTTCACAATTTGATATCAACAATAGTTCTGGAAGTGTATAGATTAAACTGTACATGCATATACCATCATAGTACACAAGGAGTTGTCTTAGGTATTAGGCTATAGAAGAAATGTTTGACTACATAAGAATATGAAGTTGCATAGAAAGAAACTTCTGGAACTGTCCTGAACATCTTCTGGAGGTGTAGATTATTTCTATCATCAGAATATGCTAAACACAATCAAATTATTAACTAAAGAGTTTAATTTTGGCACTATGGTATAGTTCCTCTATATGTAATAATTGTCAAGGATATATTGAGGCTCATACTACATAGTGACATCGCCAAATGTTAAGATACAATCTTAGGTTACCAATTGTCTTGGCAGCATGTCAGAACGGCAGTTACGAATAAACGTTTTGAAAAAGGTAAACCAATTTTTTTGGCATAAAAAAGGAATAGGTAAATTGAGGTAGCACATAGAAATGTTATGTGTGGGTATAAAAGAAATGTCGTCATGTTCACCTCCGCCAGATCATTCAACTGGAAATGAACCTATGCTGCTTAATATCAAGGCAAAGGCAATATTTTTATTGCAGTATGAAGTAAGTAAAAGAACGGCTGTATTGAAAGTAGTATTTTTTTGAAACATAAAGGGCGGTGAAGATACACAAATCAAGAACAATTTTAGTCAACCAAATCTCCTTACTAACAAGCTTGCCTTATAGTACAAGACCAAGTACACTCAATCAAGTATTAATATTTAAGGAAAAAGTTAAGAGCACAATGATGATTACCTTGTTAATGGCATTGTTCACCTATATCTGAAGTCTGGACTGAAAATTTGACCTATATAAATCTTCTTATTCCGCGACCATCACAGACTCTCCTTGGCCTTCATCCTTTTTTTCTAGCCTGGACAATCTCTCCGAAATCTACAAGAAAAAAGTAGGGCAATGAAATTATGCTCAGCTTATCAACGGTGACTTACATCCAGAAAAACAGCATATGTTTACAACATAAAGTACGGGCTGATTAATTTGAGCAAAGCTAATTTCATCTCTGATCCTAATCAGATACATTCATATCCCATGGTGCAACACGACATTCTAGAATTTGGCATCAGTCTATTGGTACTATGAAAATATGAAGTCTGGTATTGTCGGACAGTAGCCGGATGGAGAAGTTAAGGCTATGCTTGGTTTCTTAAGAAAATTTAGAAGATGCATACCTCTATAGAGAATAGATCAAGGTCCTGACCTAGTCGCCGATGATCTCTGCGCTTGGCCTCCTCCTTGAAGTGGATGTAGGCCTTCAATTGCTCTTCACTCTCCCATGCAGTCCCATATATTATTTGTAGCATTTGATTATTCTCATCACCTCTCCAGTAAGCACCAGCAACAGACTCGAGCTCAACGGCCTTTCTCTGTATTTTGCCAGTTGTCTCAACATGATGGCCAGCACACAGATCCCACCACTCTTCTCCTGCATGACCCAACAAATTTCACAGTCAGAACATAAAATCCATCAACCAGTATTCAGTAACTACTAACAAATAACAGGCAATAACACTTACCAATGTGATAAATTGTGATGGGTTCTTCCTTAATTCGCTCCAAAATCTCCAACTTATATGGCTCATTAAGCGCATCAATCCTCTTCTGAGCCTCTTCCCTGGACACCTCCTCCCTCATCAATGGGAGGTTCTTTCAGATGATTCGGTCCTGCCAGCATACATGGTAAACAAGTCAAATCCTCCCTCAATGCTTCAAGCCAATCCACATGTGATCAAATTAACCAATGCATGCTAAGTTGCTCACCATCTCCTTCTTGATCTTCTTGAGGTCCTTATCCGTCAGAGGCTCCATGTCGAAGTCCTAGTAGAAGCCATTTTCTATCCAGGGTCCTATGGTCACTATAGAGTCGGGGAACATCTTCTGAGCGGCCATGGCCATGACATGGGTGGACTGCAACAGAAGTTAACCAGCACTACTGACAGTTCAGGACACTAACAATACTGATAAATTGAAAATGAAATTAGCCAATAGCAGTAAGTGACAGGCGTATTCGAGGGTAACAAATTCTGTATAGAGAGAGAAGGAGCCAACAGCAGTCCGAAGAAGCAAACTGTATTCAAGCTTTATTGTTCTGTAAAAAAACTGAAGATATAAGACCATTTTGTCTCAGCCATCAAATTTAACATACATGACTTATTTTCTCAAAAACATGAAGCCTTGTATTAGTTAAAGTGTGGTTCAAATCTACATTTTATCAAAAAATCCATAATTACACCTGAGCAGCGACCATGACCGGCTTGTGCCACTGACATACCCATCTTGGAACTCACAGTATCAGAAATTGTTTACCACTGAATATTGAAACTGAACATGACAGAGTATAGGCAGCAATCGAGATGTCATGAACAATACTCGCTGCCAGCCAGTGTCTGAAGTAAAGCAAAGAACAACTCACCCACTGACAGCTTCATTACTTAGAAAGCTTATAGCTTAAAGAGCAATCCATCGCCATGAATATTCCTAGAGAACAATCATTTCGTCAAAATTGCTTAAATTTCACAAGATTTTAGCCCCTTTTTCTCTAAGATGCATGCATGAATTCTCAGTAAGTTTTACTCGAAAGCACATTTCAATCAGACCATTGGCCAATGCTGCCTTGTGGCAGGGTTTTGCAAATAATACCAACTTTAAATAAGATATATAACACAAAACCACACATTTACTTGCAAGCATACATGGTAAATAAGTTTTTAATAATATCAGAAAGAAAACATGCGAGTTTTTTCCTCTAGGGGACTGAAGTCGATCATATAAAGTAAGATCATTTGTCTATTTCCCATGTGTGAAGTTAAGAGAAAGCTTTCCCAACGCAGCTACAATTTCATCCAAAAAAGAAAAGCACCAGTAATTAACACATATGCACACTTGCTAGAGAATGCAACGATCATAGGTTAAATTGTCACAAGATAGATGTCAAGGGAGTAGACGATATTCAGTCTTTGCATTAGATGAACCTTGCCAAGGACATAGTCCGTGGAATTGAAATAGGCGCACTCATGGTCCTAAGTAGAAAAATGCAAGTAAAATAATCAGATCCTTATTCAGAATATATTTTTTCAGGGCTTCAGGCAATTCATCTTAGTTTCAGAAAATATTTGCAGTTCTAGTGTGAGTGTGTGACACTTCCATGGTATATTATTTTTATTTTCTATGGAACCGAATGCAATGAACAAATTCATGATGATAGAGTGTGTTGTAAGTCAATATTATACATGACTATCCAATGGAGTCGGTACCTTTGAAATTATAGGCTTCTTAGGCATAATTCCTCTGAATTTCTTCTCAATGACCGTCTGCAACTAAAAAAACAGGGGTTTCAGAGAACTGAAATTGATATGTCATATGTGCAGTATACTGAATGCAAACATCAAACTACAACCAAGCTTGGTTTGTAATCTTTCTCTCCAGAACAATGATTAAGCATGACAGAATGATAACACCAGAGAAGAATCAAGGAAACTGCACCCAGAATCAAATATTTTCACTTAACGAAATATCTTGGCATGCATCATTAGTAATGCCAATATGATTCGGTGATTACCTATTAGTCCATCTATATGCAAACCAAGAGAAGTCATTTGGAATCTAGAAAACCTACAATGTGATCTTTTCTTTGCCATGATTCCTGGGCAACACACATGCATGGTTCCTTCTGGGAGAAGATGGGACGTAAGGATGCACCGATACTGATAAACCATGGCATGACATTGTGAAATGACCAGGGTTAACCAGCTACAACAGTATGTTCTATCTAGTTTTTTTCCGTAAAAATGTTCTAAAAGTTCCGTACATCTCTGATTATAAGTGCGTACATAGAAAAAATCACTCTCAGTGCTCATAGCTCAGGGAGATCTTATATATCAATTATTACTTGAGTAGCTAAGGCACTGCAGTCATTAGATCCCATATATATTTGATGGTAAAAGCTTTATGCGATTCAGGGGGTGAAACCTGCTATATCCATAATGATAGTGCACCCATGTAACAACTCGCTAGCAGTTAGAGGGTGGTAACTGGCGTCATTCAAACAGAAGCTCAAGAAGTACTAAGCTAATGGACTAATTGGACATGAAAGCCAGCAATATTATAAAATCAAAATAATTTTTTACCAGATACGTACTACAATAATTCTTGCTGAAGTAAATCTACAACAATTATACCTTCATGGGAGACCTCCAGTATAGTGGATAAAATAGAGGATGAAATAGATGATATCCCAGATAGATAGATACCATACATCTCAATAGGAAAAAAGAATGGCAGAAAAAGATCAATTTGCAAGGGCAAATCTTTATTAGCAGCTGGCAAGACCAAGTGACGATAGAAAAGCTAAGAAAAAAATATTCTAATCCATAGACACATCATACATAATTAAACTAACATGTCACAGAGCGAAGGTTGCGAAAACTCACCAACTGACATCATCAAAAGGAGGAGCTTCAATCCGGATGGTCCCTTCTCAAGTCCAATTTCAATGCAGATATGATTGCTCTGCGGTCTTGGGCATACTACTAAACAAGGAAACTTTAGTGCCACTCTGTGAAGAAATGGCAATGCAACTCTCCCTGTCGTAGCTCACCTTAAACAGAGCTGCCGCTTGCTCATAGCAGGAATTTGATTGACCCACCTCCGTAGCTTCAGCCAAAATAGCGATTCTCGGAACCGGCAAAATCAGGAGCAGCGACACATCTTATCAAGACATATACAAGAAAGGAACAAGTAACACATAAGTTCCTACAGATAATGCATCACAAAATAAATAGCACAATTTGATATATCAAAAAGATGGCGCATGCCCAACATCCATCTAAAGTGCAAGAAAAGATAACAACATGAAGGACTAATACATGGTGTTATCTTTTCCTACAACTATGAATACAAAAATAAATAACCCTGCAAAAAAATAGTTTCCTGCAACCCACAATACCTTTAATTCTTTCTTAACATTACCTATATCTACACTAAGAGCCACACAAAGGCTAACAAAGCTGCATAAATACATGGCCTTAATAAAATGATCCATTTTTCTACTGCAAACCAGAACAGATCTACGATGAAACCTGTCAAAACCAGTGCTCCATAATTTCTTCAAATTTCACTGCACGTAGAGACAATCTATAAACTACATAAGAAGAACCAAGTACTTGTTGCATGGGGATCTAAGAAAATCAGTTCTCAAGCAGGTTCTTGCATAGCAACTAACCAAGGAACAAAGTACAGCAGATCTACCATCCAAGACTATCACATAGGAGTACCTAATAAGAAGCAGATGTTGATGCGTAGCACCCTTGAATATAAAGAAAATACCATCCAAGCCTATCACATACCCAACAAGAATCAGGTGACAAAAATCCCTGCATAAACAAGAACAAAAGGTAAAATCGTCACTACAACCTACAATGATATAGAAAATACAGTGAATTGATATGTTACCTTCAGTTCACAGAAGCAGCGCAGGCAGACGGGTGAATTTTCTTCATCGGAAGAGATAATGCAAACATAAAACCCAAGAGATGCATTGCTATTTAACCCTCCATTCTGAAGCAATATAGGATGCTGTTATGCTTCCAATCTGGCCAGTTTTGGTTTCAGTTCGTAACTCTGGGCAATATAGCTAGAACAAAGGACATGCAAGGCTGGAGTCACATACTCAATCACCGATTCCTAAACATATCAGTTTTATGTATGGAGGAAAACGAAAACAAAAGCAATTGAAATAAGGATCAGTGAACTGGAAATTACTATATAATCTAGTGATCCACTGCAAAATGGTTAAATCCACCTTGCTATAGTTGAGTGGAGCTAAATTCAGGGTAACCAATATTGTACTGACAACATAGAAAAAATATTTCACAACTTAATCTTCCTCTTCAGCCTTCTTGGAGTTTCATCAAGCACCTCATAGGCATGGATTAATGCATATCCTATTTATCACTGTAAAAGTAAATGTGGGAGAAGCTAGCAGAGGCTCACCTCAGCTTGGCATTCTCATCCATCTCCTGCAGTGATAGATTTCCGTGCTCCTTGCAAGAGAACGACTTCATTAAAGAGCAATTGGAAACCTTGCCTTAAACCTATCAGTTCTCATTCCAAAAGGCAACAGCCAGATACTGAAATATTGCTCTCTCTCTCTCTCTCTCAAACATTTACTGAAAGCGGAGATTAACTGAACATATTTGAATTTACCTTCATAATAATAAGGGGTAGGCATCAGTGTGATAATACATGATGACATTCTTGCAGTCCTTCTTTGACATAGTCGCCTACTTGCCAGCTGATAGCTCTGAAACAATTTTACCCCATACCTGAATTACTAAATTGTTTTCACGTAAGTACATGGTTGGCAGATCAAGAATAGTGCCCATCATTTTCCCTAATCATCCACCACCAAAATTGGTTCCTTACAACTGTAGTTTAATCCAATGTGCATTTTATCTTTTATAGCAAAAGAAACCTCACCATGAAACATGCAGTAGAAGAACTCATATAAGATCAGCCCTAATGAGCTACAAATGCATAGCTAAGGAATCAAAATACTTTTACTGCAATTAATCTGTATATGAGAGAGATGAGATTGGTGGTGTCTCCCACCATCCTTTCCATGGCTGTTTCACGACTACCTCCAGGAGAGAGAGAGAAAGAATGGGGACTTACAACAGATCTGATCCTGATGGATGCTTGCGCTCCTTGATGCTCCATGCGAGCTGCCCTGGTCGCAGCGGACGATGGTGAGGACCGAGGAGGCACTCCATTTGGCCAACGATGGCTGGGCTACACGCCGGTGAGCAGCACGAACAGCCGCCGGGAAGGGGACTGAGAGACTGCAGGGGAGAGAAATTAGGGAGAGAGAGAAACGAGGGGAGAGATGAGACGAACCCTAGATGTGTGGATGGCTAACCTCCGGTTGCAGCTAACTGCTGTTGAGGCGGCCGCAACGGGGAGGAAGAAGACGGTCCTCGATCTCGCACACGAGCTCTTGGAGCAGATCCTCCACCGTGGGCTGTCCTCCTGCTCAAAAAGCGCCGCCGCAAGCGCCAGCTTTTTCACATCTCCGCGCAGTCCGCCCCAGATCTGTCGAGGGAAAGAGGGGAGAAGACAGAGAGAGGATAGGGTTTCGGAGTGCAGGGCGAGAGCCGCGTAGGCGTCGCTACCCACGGCGACACCATAGCTGTAGCGAGCGTACCCGACGGCGCCTCGCCGTGCGCCACGCTCGTACGGGTTGCCGAGAGGAGGACGAAATGAACTGTGAAATGACGATTTTACCCCCGGCTTACTATCCAAACAACGGGCTGCCACCGCGTCTCTCTCTTTTTTCAGAAGTCACGCCCAGGACACGTAGCTACTCTCACCGACAAGCAGGTCCCGTTCGAAGCAGGCCCACCGTTCATAGGTGATGAGTAGAATTGCTATGGGTGAAGGTAGACCCTCCAGAGGATGGACGGTTCGGACCACGTGAGCAGTTCCAGGATGACCAATAGACGGCACAGATTGCACGATCTGAAAAGCGAACGGCCAGCAAGCAGCCACGTAGGTGAAACGGACGGTGTGGATTCACATGCTCTAGATGGAGCCAGGTTCCCGCTAGAATGTTTATTCTTAATATTCACGTGTGTCGTTACCTGCGTGGAGGCCGCACTTGCGAGCGCTGAGACCGATCATCTTGAGGAAAATGGATGCGCTGGACGATGGCCTCGGAGGCCCCCACGCGCGCACCAGTTCTTCGCTTTCGATCACACAGAGATCGAGCGACGGACCGAGACGTTTACGGCAGCGGAGAGAGGAGGAGGCGATGGTGCAGGGAGATGATGATGCAGTCTAGGGCGGCAAGGCAGGCGACGATGGGGTGCAGCGCGGTGAGGGAGGCGACGCGGCAGCGCAGCACGACGAGAGAGGCCAGCATGGAGGTGATGATGCGGTACAGATCGCCGAGGTCACAGCGCAGGTAGGGATGCGAGGTTGGTGGAGGCGATTAGCAGGGAAAGGGGATCTGATTTACTCCTACCGTTTTTAGGGGGTAGGACGGGTGGAGTGCAGTCAGTTAATGTAAATTGCTAATTGCACATTGGGCAACAATTTGAGTAATGCTGGCCGTTAGATTGTGATTAGTTGGCATAATTGTGCGGTGGTAATTGATAGGTGTACGTTTTCTCGTGTGGCTTTAGAATAATTTAAGTTTGCTCTTTTATTAGTAATAATAATAATAATAATAATAGAGATAGAGATTAGTATAGAGATAGTATAGAGATTATTAGGGTTTGGGTGGGGGAGAATTGGGGATCTAGGTTTTTCTTAACACACTTGATTCATGCATGTAATGGACACACAGGACCATGGAACTAGATTGTATGTATTGATAATATTAACACAGAAGAGGCACACACATAACTGGATAATATTCAACAGAATACACAAGCCCGAGAGGCATGCACTTAACACTGAACTAGTTAACATCCACACCACGATCACAACTTAGGATGACAGATAAAGGAGAAGTCTTCATACTTCGTAGACTGCAACCTTAGCTACGTCGTAGTGGTAGCTAGCAGCTATGAGAGCTACAGCAAGATAAACGATAGGCACCGAAACTGTCACATACCCCGACAGGCATGCCCACAGAAAGAACTTAACTTGGAGCATGAAAACATAATTGATACCCGTGAGGATGATCGTGGTCATTGTGAACAGATTAGCAGCAAGGTGGTATGAGCGAAGCACGATCCTATCTCTACTGATTGATGCTATGAAGCCCCAAAACTGCATCGACGCGACCCTTGATCCGCGTAATGCACAGAGCTGAGGCGATGATGGCGCCTACCATCATTCCCTGCAGGAATGAGATCTGATGGTAGTACCAAATGGTAGGTATACAACGAGTCGGAGGAAGCACGGCAATAGTTGTGAGCATTGGCGGATCTAAGGGGGGCGAGCCCCCCCCCCCCCCTGATACGTCTCAAACGTATCTATAATTTTTGATGCTCCATGCTTGTTTTTACACCATTTGCCTTGTGTTTCGTTACACTTCGTGGCGTTTTTATGCGATTTCCGGAACTAACCTATTGACAAGATGCCACAGTGCCAGTTCCCTGTTTTTTGCTGTTTTTGTGTTTCAGAAAAGCTACACAGGAAATATTCTCGGAATTGGACAAAACAAAAGCGAGAAGTCTGATTTTTCCCGGAAGCTTACCGAAGACCGAAAGAGAGCCGGAGGGGGGCTAGAGGCCGCCCTCACACATAGGTGGCGCGGCCAAGGCCCTGGCCGCACCACCCTGGTGTGAGGAGCCCCTGGCTGCCCCCTGACGACGCCCCTTCGCCTATATAAAGCCTCGGGATGGAAAACCCTAAGGGAGTCGGCGAAATTTCCAGAATAGTTCCGCAGCGCCGCCGCCGTCGAAACCAAATTTCGGGGGACAGAAGTCTCTGTTCCGGCACCCTGCCGGGACGGGGAAGTGCCCCCGGAGCCATCTCCATCGGTCTCCATCGCCGTCTCCACCGTCTCCATCGACCTCACCGCCATCTCCATCAACCTTGTTGTCTCCTATGATGAGGAGGGAGTAGTTCATCCCCGGGGCTGAGGGCTCTACCGGTAGCTATGTGGTTCACCTCTCTCTCCCATGATGTGATCTTTATGTGATCGTGAGCTTTGTATCATGTTGAATAAGTAGATGTTACTCTTCTTCATTATGTGTACTCTAGTGTGTTATTAAAGTAATCTATTCCTCCTGCCATGGTGTAACGGTGACAGTGCGTGCATCATGGTGGTACTTGGTCTAGGCTACAATTGTGATCTTTTATGGATTATGAGAATAATTATCACTATGATAGTATTGAAGTGATCTATTTCTCCTTTCATGGTGTAATGTTGACAGTGTGTGCACCGTGTTAGTACTTGGTCTAAGTTGCAATAATATCTATCTTGAGTTGTAATTTGATTTGGATATCTCTATGAGTGGTGTTTGTCAAGTACTTGATGAACTTTAAGGAGTGCTTCGTAGCCCTACGCAATGATTAGTGTTATTCAATAGGAGAGTAATTCAGAGTACCATAGTGAAGAGAAGTTGTTTATTTATTCAATCATGTTATATTTGTTGGGAGTGTGTCCACTAGTGAAAGTATGATCCCTAGGCCTTGTTTCCAAGCATTGCACACCGTTTACTTCCTGTTTTGTTACATGTTTGCTCGCAGCGATTTTTATTCCAGATTGCATTTACTACTTATAATCATCTATACCACTTGTATTTCACTATCTCTTCGCCGAACTAGTGCACCTATACATCTGACAAGTGTATTGGGTGTGTTGGGGACATAAGAGACTTTCTGTATCGTAATTGCAGGGTTGCTTGAGAGGGATAGCTTTGACCTCTTCCTCCCTGAGTTCGATAAACCTTGGGTGATCCACTTAAGGGAAACTTGCTGCTGCTCTACAAACCTCTGCACTTGGAGGCCCAACACTGTCTACAAGAACAGAAGCGTGTGTAGACATCAAGCTCTTTTCTGGCGCCATTGCCGGGGAGGTAAGGTTAAAGTTACTCGCATCCTCCTGTGTGAGTGCTCGAAGTTATTTCCTTTAGATTCTGCAATTATATCTTTTTGTTTCTTGTTTTTATTTTCACTAGTTAGGCTTAATGGAAAATAAAGAGTTCTTTAGTCTTTTTCCTGATTTTAGATTTGAAGAGAAAATTGAAAATCCTTTGGAGCTTATTTCGCATAGCAATGTTATTAGTACGAATGCTTTGAATACTGTTAATGCTAATGCTATAGAAAAGTCTAAGCTTGGGGAAGCTAGTTTTGTTAAGTATGATATTTTTAGTCCCCCAGCTTTAGTGGAGAAAGTCTGCTCTGATGATATTTTATCTCCCATATGTGATGTTTCTAATGATGCTTGTGCTCCTCATCCTTTTAAAATACCTACGAAGATTGTTGAACGTGCCATGGATAACTGCTATTTAGGAGATGGAACTGTCCATCCTGGTGACCATTTGCTTTTTATACATGAATTATGCGAGTTGTTCCAGTGTGCAGGTATTTCAATGAACCAAGTTAAGAAGAAGCTATTCTCTTTCTCACTGAAAGGCAGAGCTGAGAAATGGTATAAAACACTGAAGGATGGTCGATCTATTGACTGGGAGGAAATTGTACCTCTCTTTTATTCTAAATTCTATCCTTCTAGTCAGGTTTATAAAGATAGAAACTACATTTATAATTTTCATCCGCATGAGGGAGAAATCATTGCCCAAGCGTGGGGAAGATTGAAGTTACTAATGCATAAATGTCCTATTCATGATCTTCCCCATAATATTATTATTATTAATTTTTATGCAAGGCTTTCAGGATATTACAAGGACTATCTAGATGCATGCTTTGATGGGTCTTTCACAAGCAAGGATGTCGACACCAAGTGGGATCTGCTTGAAACAATTCAAAACAATATTGAAGGTTGGGATAGCGACAAAGGTAAAGGACCAGGTATGAATTATGAGTTTGATTGCATTAAATCTTTCGCTGAAACTGCTAATTTTTAAGAGCTTAGTGCTAAATGTGGTCTTGATCCTCAAATTATGGTTGATTGCTTTAAAGCCTTTGCTTCCCATATGAATGTTCCTAAAGGAAATGGGGACGTGTATCATGAACCTTTTAAGGACACTTGCATAGAAAGTGATATTGTTATTGATGATTGCAATAAACATGCTCAAACTTCTAAAAGTCCTATTTCTTATAAGCATGTTAATTTTTGTGGAATACATAGACCTTGTGAACAGAGTTACAACAAGGAAGATTATTGCATCACCCACGCAAATGAAGAAACCAGTATGTGGCTCAAGGATCTAGATGTGCTTGGTGAAAGGGTTTGTGAGCTTTATCCTTTTCTTTGTGAATTTTGCGGTGAAAAGGGGCACTTTAATTTTCAATGCCCAATTAATCGAACGAGTACTGCAGATTTGTATTGTGATGATAAGATTACTTTCAATCAGTATGATGAGCTTACTTTGTTTTTGAATTGCAAAGAGATATCTAGAAAGATTTCTTTGGTTGATATGAGAGATGTTGACATTAATAGCACCCTTCGTGGTTGTCGACTCTATTGTGCCAAAGATTGCCTTGCAAATGCTTACTTACAAGATCTTATAAAACATGATGTTTTGCCAAGCTATGACAGGACTAATAGATGTTTCGATCTTATTAATAGAGAGGAGGAATCCTCCAAAGTTTCTTCTGTTGTTCCTGTCAGCAAACCAGATTATGTGGAGAAGATGTCTTTCCCTCCTAGAGAATATGTGGAGAAGATGCCCTTCAAGTCTCTCCCTCCTAAAGGAGAGAGTAAGAAGAGTATGAAGAAGAAGAGGAGTAAAAGGCGAGAGGACACGGTATCTTCCCCTAAGCGTTATGATCCTGCTATAGATTATGATAATTCTGATTGGGATGATGTTCCTATGCCTGTTACCTATGTTAGTGATCATGATTGGGAAAAGCACTCTACTTTTGATATTGAAAATCTTTTTGGTACCAATTCTAAGGTTAATAATTGTTGTACCATTAGTGCGATCCATGTTCCTTCTTATGATGATATGTTTGATGAATATGCTTTGCGATATAGTAGTCCTCTAGTTTATGATGGTTATGATGATGGGTATAATATTTTCAGTTCACCTACTTTTGAGGAGAAAATTAGTTATGATTACAATATGCCTCCTGTTTTTGATGATTATGGTGATGAGAATAATTATTTTGTTGAATCTGCTCCTACTACGATTGTTCATGTGGGGAGTATTAATCCTTTTATGCATGTGGCTCATGATAGAGATGCTTTATGTGATAGTTACATTGTTAGTTCTATTTATGATGCTACTGAAAGTTATTATGAGAGAGGGAAACATGGTTTGATGGATCTCAACAATATTGAGTTTCCCCTCTTTATGTTGCAATTTTTGAAGTTGTACTTGTTTTTCCTTCCTATGCTTTTTGCTTTGCGCTTTCATGACTTGTCTCTCTACAAGACTATTTTTCATAGGAAGTGGTTTAGATTTAAATGTGTTTCATACATGCTTTTTGATTCTCTCTATTGCTTCAAGTTCTTATATGGCGCCTTTGCCTCAAGCTCTTATATGGCGCCCACATGAGCATATTTGCAAATTACTGCGCCTAGCTCAAAGGCATTAAAGAAAAGCACTTTTGGGAGATAACCCATTGTTTATTTTCAGTACTTTTTCTTTTATTTGAGTCTTAGAAGTTATTACTACTGTAATAACCGCTCCTTATCCTTTTTATTTCGTTTTTGTGCCAAGAGAAGCCTCTAATTTGAGTGAGGTAAGATTTGGGGATGTTGCTGTCCTGAAACTGTTTTCGGTGCTGCACCGTAAAAATTCGTATAAATTCTCTGTATATATTTTGGACCTGCGATTTCTTGTGAATATGCCCCAGGTTATATCCAAACTTTTGTTAGTTGAACACTTTTTGATTTGAGCAACAAAAAATCCCTCAAAAATTCGACCTTTGTCAGCTGTCCAGTTTTGACAGATTTCTGCCAATATTTGTGTTTGCCACTTTATCGCTTTCTTTTGAGTTCTTTTGATCACGGAACTTTTGGGGAGGTTGCTACAGTAGTATTTGCTATATATGTGGTGTTTTGAGTTGAAACCTGAAGCAAAAAGGGTTGATTCAATGCTATGCTTACACTAATATTGCTAATAGAATTGTGTTTAGTTTTGTATGAAGGAAGTTTTCAAGTGTAGGGATTGGAGAATGATGAGATGAGATGAAGAATGTACAAAAGCTCAAGCTTGGGGATGCCCATGCATCACCCCAAGAAATATCCAAGAAGTACAAGCGTCAAAGCTTGGGGATGCCCCCGAGGCACCCCCTTCTTCATCGGCCAAAATCAGGTCACCTTTCAAAACACTATATTTTTATTGCTTCATGCACTATACGTTTTTCTTGGAGCGTCAGTTGTTTTTGTTTTCAGTATTAGTTTAGTTTGCTACAATAAACGGTTTGATCACATCATGTTGTTTTGGAGAGAGACTTATTCCGCTTTTTATTTGCCAAGAACACTCTAGTTTTCACTCTTATCGTTCAACGAGTGTTCTCTTTTTCTGCTACTGCATTTAGCCTTTGCTTTTCGCCTTGATTTTTGTTCAGATCTCGTTTTATCTTTGCATCAAGGTGTATTTGGACCTCTGGTATATGTTGGTTTTCCTCAAAAGTGTTTCCTCAAAAAGGTTTGAATGGTGTTGGAAAAGAGAAAAAGCTTTATGCAAAAAAGTGGTACAAAAAGGAGCTTGTGTAGACTGTGGCTTAGGCTTTTTCATGTCGTGCTTGATGTCTTTTTGATAGTATGCTTAGTGATTTTTTCTGTAGCATGACTTGTCTCAAATGACTGAGATTTCTTAATGAGCCTTTGAAAAATCATGTGTTGTTTATATTATTTGGAAGTATTAATTTGGGTTTCTCCTTTGATGCTTTATTTGGGTTGACTTGGCGCATGCTTACACCATGTTGACTACAAAAATAAGTCGCCTATAGCCTCTATGATCATTTAGTTTTTGACTTATGATGCCATCTTAAGCTTCTTTTAATATTGCTTTGTCGCTATGCATGATTATGGCCGTTATTGCTCTCTTAGTTGGTCGCTCCCAGTCTTTTGCTAGCCCTCATTTTGTACTAAGTATGAGCTCTACTCGTGCATCCAACTCCCAAAAACCAAGTTTGCCATTGTGTCCACTATAAACTCCTATGCATGGTATTTGTAAGCCATTCCAAAGTAAATTTTCATGTGCTACCTTTCAAAACCTTCAAAATACTTCTATTTTTGTGACATTGTTTTCAGCTCATGGGGACGTAGTGGTCGGATTTGCTATCTTCCATATTGCTTATTCCAAAAAGAAAAAAAAAGGCACTCCTCCATGGAATGTGAATGTTGGTGGGCACCCGATGGAATCGGTTAGCCATGGTTTGAGAAAGGAAAAAAGGTGGGGAGGAGTGCCAAGCTTTATAAAAAGAGCACAAAAGTGCCAATCTCTCTCTCAAAAACTTGCTTCATTTTTGTATGGAAGATAGTAAGAACCCCATTGCCAGTCGTTGACAAAGACAACCACCTCTCAAAACCAATTTTTATCTCTCTGTTTTACAAATGAAAAGCTCTAGCACATGTTTAATCACTGCTTCCCTCTGCGAAGGGCCTTTCTTTTACTTTTATGTTGAGTCTCCACCTTCTACCTTTATGCACCATTAAGAGAGCATAGTTGTCATTCTGAGTATAATGTGCATTGTCCCAAAGTTTTCATTGATTGATTCATGACTATGGTTTCACTTGTTCTTAAATTATTTGTATCTAGTCGCCCTCTTAAACTTGAAGGTGTCCTATGCATTTATGTTTTGCTCTCCATTAAGGACAAGCTGAAAACCATTTGTATGTTTTTCCTTATGATTTGAACACACATTTGACTTTCATTGTTTCATTTTCATGATCTTTTGTTTGTGTTCATTTGCATGTTATAACATGGTTGCTAAGTTTCTATTATCAAGATCATATCTTTCATGCCCATGTTTTAAGTTCTTTGATCTCAGCACTCAATGCTTTACCTATATGATCAAGATTGTGATGGTGCATGTCACCTCAAAAATTATTTCTTTTGTTATCACTTACCTACTCGAGGACGAGCAGGAGTTAAGCTTGGGGATGCTGATACGTCTCAAACGTATCTATAATTTTTTATGCTCCATGCTTGTTTTTACACCATTTGCCTTGTGTTTCGTTACACTTCGTGGCGTTTTTATGCGATTTCCGGAACTAACCTATTGACAAGATACCACAGTGCGAGTTCCCTGTTTTCTGCTGTTTTTGTGTTTCAGAAAAGCTACACAGGAAATATTCTCGGAATTGGACGAAACAAAAGCATGAAGTCTTATTTTTCCCGGAAGCTTCCCGAAGACCGAAAGAGAGCCAGAGGGGGGCTAGAGGCCGCCCTCACACATAGGTGGCGGGGCCCAGGCCCTGGCCACGCCACCCTGGTGTGAGGATCCCCTGGCTGTCCCCTGACGACGCCCCTTCGCCTATATAAAGCCTCGGGACGGAAAACCCTAAGGGAGTCGGCGAAATTTCCAGAACAGTTCCGCAGCGCCGCCGTCGTCGAAGCCAAATTTCGGGGGACAGAAGTCTCTATTCCGGTACCCTGCCGGGACAGGGAAGTGCCCCCGGAGCCATCTCTATCGGTCTCCATTGCCGTCTCCACCGTCTCCATCGACCTCAACGCCATCTCCATCAACCTTGCTGTCTCCTATGATGAGGAGGGAGTAGTTCATCCCCGGGGCTGAGGGCTCTACCGGTAGCTATGTGGTTCACCTCTCTCTCCCATGATGTGATCTTTATGTGATCGTGAGCTTTGTATCATGTTGAATAAGTAGATGTTACTCTTCTTCATTATGTGTACTCTAGTGTGTTATTAAAGTAATCTATTCCTCCTGCCATCGTGTAACGGTGACAGTGCGTGCATCATGGTGGTACTTGGTCTAGGCTACGATTGTGATCTTTTATGGATTATGAGAATAATTATCACTATGATAGTATTGAAGTGATCTATTCCTCCTTTCATGGTGTAATGTTGACAGTGTGTGCACCGTGTTAGTACTTGGTCTAAGTTGCAATAATATCTATCTTGAGTTGTGATTTGATTTGGATATCTCTATGAGTGGTGTTTGTCAAGTACTTGATGAACTTTAAGGAGTGCTTCGTAGCCCTACACAATGATTAGTGTTATTCAATAGGAGAGTAATTCAGAGTACCATAGTGAAGAGAAGTTGTTTATTTGTTCAATCATGTTATATTTGTTGGGAGTGTGTCCACTAGTGAAAGTATGATCCCTAGGCCTTGTTTCCAAGCATTGCACACTGTTTACTTCCTGTTTTGTTACATGTTTGCTCGCAGCGATTTTTATTCCAGATTCATTTACTACTTATAATCATCCATACCACTTATATTTCACTATCTCTTCGCCGAACTAGTGCACCTATACATCTGACAAGTGTATTGGGTGTGTTGGGGACACAAGAGACTTTCTGTATCGTAATTGCAGGGTTGCTTGAGAGGGATAGCTTTGACCTCTTCCTCCCTGAGTTCGATAAACCTTGGGTGATCCACTTAAGGGAAACTTGCTGCTGCTCTACAAACCTCTGCACTTGGAGGCCCAACACTGTCTACAAGAATAGAAGCGTGTGTAGACATCACCCCCCCATCGTTCGGCCCCCTCTAACAATAAGCAGTGGGGACAAAAAAATGTTGAGAAATCATGCCAAACTTTATTGATCCAAAATGATGTTTAATAAGGATTGGCTAACCAATTATGGCGCCCAATATCAAATGAAAGAGCATGTTTTACCTATACATACTCATGATACTCTAATATCAAGTGTTTGGGCCCCGTCTAATTAACGCGGGCTGGCTGCCAAGCCCTTAATTAATTGCCCATCGACAAACGGGAACCCCAAGCAATTAGACCTAGCCGCCAGGGCGACTAGGGTTCTCTTTCCTCCGTCGCCAGGATCTCTTCCGGCACGGAGTCTTCATATTCCCAGACGCGAGCTGGTTTACGTCTTCTCTCCGGTCTCGTCTTCCCGTCCGATCTGATTAGGCGGGGTATTCTCAGGTTCCACACAGAGCGGTTGTTCCTGGCTAGGGATTCTGTTAGGCGAGAAATCCATGTCAACCTCGTCGACCAAGTCGACGAACAAGGCGGAAGGTTCAGGAACTAAAAGGGCGGAAGGGATTGATGATATGCTCCAACGCCTTGGCATAGAGGATGATGAAATTGATGATCTTGTCTTTGAAGAGGAAGAGGAAGTTCCGAAGGAGGGTCTGAAGTGGTTTGCTCTGGCTAGGGTTCATACTGAAAACTATTTCAGCCCACAGACATTTGAACAACACATGAAGGTGGCTTGGAGTCCTGCGCAGGAGGTTAAAATTAAGCCGCTCGAGCAAAACCTTTTCACGATCCAGTGTCACTGTCTTGGAGATTGGTTAAAAGTGGAGAAGGGAGGGCCCTGGCTATTCAGACAGAACGCTGTTATTATTGAGAAGTATGATGGATTGGCAGCGCCAGAGTCAATTGATCTGAATTTTGTGGCAGTGTGGATGCAAATCCATAAACTACCCCCAGGTTATCGAAACAAAACGCTGATTACTAATCTGACAGAGAAAAAGGTTGGAAGTGTTATTGAGGTGGAGACAGACATTGAGGGTGTCAACAACTTTGTTAGAGTACGAGTTAAGCTGGATGTGCGAAAGCCTCTTGCTCGGTTTGTCACTATTGTCCGAGCTGGTAAAAGAGAATTTTATGCAATCAAGTTTGAGAAGATGCCAAAATTTTGTGGTGCTTGTGGTTTCTTTGGACACAATTATCTTGAGTGCGGTTCGGGTGAACATGATGAGAGCAAGCTCAAGTGGGGGGACTGGCTCAAGGCAGATTGGGAGACATGGCATGGCAGAAATTTTGGTGGTACCCGTGGAGGTGGTAGAGGAAGAGGATCCGCGGGCGATGGGCGTGGCCGTGATCCTATGGGCCGGGGTACTGAGCCTCCTGGTCGTGGTCGTGGCACCAATGTCAGCTGGCGCTATAACGCATTACCTTATGTGGACGGAACAGCCACCTTGGATGATGAGCTGGCTGATACAGGTACTAGCCCGGTGAAAAAATCTGATGTGGACATGGATGATCATGAGCCGGTTGATAAGGCTGCTAAACGCCGCCTGGATCTTGTTACGGATAATCCAGAGGATGAAGAGAGGGAATTATCTAAGAATTCCGATGATGGGGCGCTACCTATGATCACGAATGGGTCAATAGGCGAGGCACCGGTTAATGAGGATGCAAGTGGTCGAACAAAGCGTTCAAAGAAGGCTGGAGCTGACTCCCCTTCACTAGGATCGGCGGGTTCCTTCGAGGGATCCGTCCGGTCGCAATGAGGATCTTATCATCGAACTGTCAGGGTTTGGGTAATGGCCCGACAGTTCGTTCGCTTTTGGATGTTCAAAGGCGATGCAACCCCGAGGTGATGTTCTTGTCGGAAACACACCTTGACACATATCCGGCTGATTGTCTTAGGAGAAAGCTAAAGATGGATTTCAAAATTGTTAATCCCAGTACCAATAGAAGTGGGGGTGTGATTCTATTCTGGAAAAGAGAGGTGAATGTCCAACAATTTTTTTCAGCGCCAAACTATATTGATGTGCGCATTCAAGAAACCCCGGAGAAAATTTGGAGACTCACGGGTATGTATGGTGAGTCTCGTTGGGAGGATAAATATAAAACATGGGATAAAATTAGAGAGCTTCAGAGCCAACATGATCTTCCGTGGGTGATCATTGGTGACCTCAATGAGATTCTATATTCTCATGAAAAAGAAGGAGGCAATCCGAGACCGCAGAATTATATGCAGGCCTTCCATGATGTCTTGACTGATTGTGACTTGGAGGATATCGGATTTACTGGAGATCCATTTACTTGGAAAAGAGGAAGAATTAGGGAGAGGCTGGACCGTGCTCTTGCTAATAGAGCTTGGATGGATATGTACCCGGAAGCGGTATTGCAACACCTTGAATATATGCGATCTGACCACCGCCCCATTTTACTAGATACTGAATACCAAGTTCCAAATACAAATCAGCGATGTGCACGTAAGTTTGAAGCTAAATGGCTGCGTGAGGACTCTTTTGAAGAAGTGGTGAAGCAAGCATGGGAGAGTGCAGGTGCGACGACGGAAGGCGTTCTTGCTAGACTCGCACACATGCACAACACGCTGCATGCTTGGGACGCGTCTGTCCTACGGAAGCCGAAGCGGCGGATCAGACGAGAGCAACGTAAGCTTGAGAAAGCTATGAGTGGCCCGATGACAGAAGAAAATGAATTAATTGCAAAAGAGAAAGCAGAACTAATTGAACTCCTTCTCGAGCAAGAGGAGATGCACTGGATGCAACGTTCTCGTGCGAATTGGCTACAGCATGGAGACAGAAATACATCATTTTTTCACCAGTTCGCTTCGGCTCGAAGAAAGCGGAACTTCATCAAAAGACTAAAACATGATGATATTTGGGTTGACGGTACTGCCGCTCTTAAACCCCTTGTCTTGCAATATTTCGCTAACTTATTTACTTCTGAAGTTCAGGAGACAGACCCGGAGTTCCTAGAGAAGATCCAACCTAGGGTGACTGAGCAGATGAACGAAAAACTCTTGGCTCCTTTTTCACCTGAAGATGTTAAAAAAGCTGCATTTAGCATTGGTGATTTGAAGGCACCGGGTCCGGATGGTCTCCACGCTGTTTTTTATAAAAACTTCTGGTCTTTATGCGGTAATGATATTACTCGAGAAGTTCTTCAAGCAATGAATACCGGAATTATTCCAGAAGGTTGGAATGATACTACAATTGTACTTATTCCCAAAGTAGAGGGCCCAGAATCGATCACGCAATATCGACCCATCAGTCTATGCAACGTTATTTATAAAATAATATCGAAGATGTTGGCACTTCGCTTGAAGGTAATTCTTCCAGAAGTTATTTCTCCGGTTCAAAGTGCTTTTGTTCCAGGGCGCCTTATTACTGATAATGTCTTGGTGGCTTATGAGTGTATTCATACCATCAAGAATAAGCGGTCAGGTACGAATGGAGCTTGTGCAGTAAAATTGGACATGCACAAGGCTTACGATCGTGTGGAGTGGATCTTCCTAGAGAACATGATGAGGAGGATGGGATTTGCTGAAAGATGGATCAGGTTAATGATGGCTTGTGTTAGCTCAGTAAGATACCAAGTAAGGTTCAATTCTGATGAAACCGATATGTTTACTCCAACTAGAGGTCTTCGTCAGGGGGATCCCCTCTCCCCATATTTGTTCCTTTTATGTGCTGAGGGTTTATCTGGTCTTCTGCTGCATGAAGAAGAAGTTGGTGGCATTGATGGGGTAAGGGTGTGCAGAAATGCACCGTCAGTCTCGCATCTACTTTTTGCTGATGATTCCCTTATTCTCATGAAGGCGGAAACGAACAATGCAACTTCCTTGCAGCGTGTACTAGATACTTATTGTGCTAACTCGGGGCAGTTGGTGAGTTTGGCTAAATCCAGTATTTTCTTTTCTCCAAATACAAATGTTGTAACAAGAGCTGAGGTCTGTGAGGCTCTACACATTGATACTGAGGCTTTATCTGATAAATATTTGGGATTGCCAGCCCTTGTGGGGGCAGATAGAAGCGATTGCTTTGAGCATTTTATTGAAAGGATCATTCAAAGAATTAATGGGTGGAAGGAGAAAATCTTATCTATTGGAGGGAAGGAGATCCTTCTAAAAGCAGTGGCGCAAGCCATCCCTGTCTATGCGATGTCGGTGTTCCAAATACCAAAGGGGATTTGTAAGAGAATGACTGATGCTATTGCACAATTTTGGTGGGGTGACGATGAGAATAGCAACAAGATGCACTGGATGGCGTGGTGGAAGATGTGCTACCCAAAAAGTGAAGGCGGCATGGGGTTTTAGGATTTTCACTCTTTTAACTTGGCCATGCTTGCTAAACAAGTATGGCGCCTAGTGACCGACCATGATTCTCTTTGTGCAACGGTTCTTCAAGCTAAATACTACCCTAATGGTGATATTCTTACAGCAGGACCAAAGGCAGGTTCCTCTTTCACATGGCAAAGTATTGTTGCTGGTTTGGCTACTTTCAAAAGGGGCTATATTTGGAGAGTGGGGAATGGGGAAAGAATTAATATTTACACTGATCCGTGGATCCCTTCAAGTCCTGATCATCGAATTATAACTCCTAGAGGTGATGTCGTGCTTACAAAGGTGGTTGAACTCATTGATCCTATTACCGGTCTATGGGATGAGGAGCTAATCAGAAGCCTCTTCTGCGTAGTAGATGCTAACCGTATTCTACAAATACCTCTGAATAATTAGGCTTTTGATGATTTTATTGCATGGGGTTGTACTAACCATGGTCGATATACGGTGCGTTCAGGTTATCATCTACAGTGGCAGCATACTTTCGGAGCACGAGGAGGACAACTAGCCTTGCCTGGGTCGTCGGCAGCAAACCCTGTCTGGAAGGAGGTTTGGCGACTGAAGACTCAAAGTAAAATTAAGATCTTCCTTTGGAGGGCGCTGCATGGAGTACTACCGCTGAAATCTATTTTAGCAAATAGACATATCGGAACCAGCGGGCAGTGCCCAGTGTGTACTCTGGCACCTGAAGATGTCATGCACCTTTTGTTCCAATGTGACTTAGCGAGGCAGATGTGGGCTTCCCTGGGGTTACATACAATTATTGAGGAAGCTTGCCAGATGGACCGATCTGGGTCTGTAGTTTTGGAACACTTGATGCGTGGACAAGATGAGTTACTACCAGGCTTTGATACAATTGGAATGAAAGAAACAATAGCAGTGACTAGCTGGTACTTGTGGTGGTTGCGACGTCGATGTACACATGATGAAAATATTCCCCCAATCACCCAGTGCAAAATGTCTATCCTTTCTATTACTTTAAATGGTGCAAAAGCTGCTGCAAAACCAACAGGACCGAAGCCTCACTGGAGTAGGCCGAGCCCAAGGATTATAAAGATAAATGTGGATGGGTCGTTTCACTCTGATACTTGTGCAGGATCTGTAGGAGCTGTGGCGCGGGACTCGCTTGGAAAGTTTATCGCGGCATCTACTGTGTATTTGCCTTCGGTGGCGTCGGTGGCAGCTGCGGAGGCAATGGCTATGAGAGAGGGTTTATCCCTAGCTACTCGACTTGGTTGCAGCAATGTTCTGATGGAGTCTGACTCAACTGAAACAGTTGATGCTTGTTCAGGTGATGAGCCTTGGTGGGGTGAGTCTTCTGCTATTTTTGCAGACTGTGTCGACCTAGCGGCGCTAGTTGGCAATGTTTCTTTCAAACACTGTCCAAGAGAGGCCAATGAAGCTGCACATGAATTAGCTAGGGTTTGTTTCTCCTCCATATCTTCTTGTAATTGGGTCGATGAACCCCCTAGCTTCCTCCTAGAGAAACTCATTAACGATGTAATCGAACTTTGATCAGAGCAGCAAGTTTCAGACGCACTCTTTTCCTTACCAGGGTACCTAAAGGGGACTGGAAGGTTTTTAATGAGGCGGCTTGCTAGCTTAATATATTCATCGTTGATCTAAAAAAAAAAGGGATCCTAGTCCCCGCGCGTTAGCGCGACCTAATCCGCTCCGCCCACGTAAGGTTGATATTGGGCCGACCCAGGTATTGATTTTCTCTATTTTTTTCCTTTTCTATTTTTTCCTGTTTTCTTTTTTGAAATTTAAACAATTTAAATTTTGAAATTTATTCAAATTTCGAATAGAAACAAAATTTTATTTTAAACAAATTTTTATTTTGAACAAAATTCGGACAAATTTGAGATATGAACAAATTTCGAATTTGTTCAAAATTTGAAACATGAACAAATTTCGAATTTGTTCAAAATTCAAAACACAAACAAAATTCGTATTTGAAATTTTTTTGAATTTGAACAAATTTTGATTTGAACAAAATTTGAATTTGAACAAACTTGAGATATGAAAAAAATTAAAATTTATTCAAATCCGAAATTTGTTCAAATCGGAAATTTGTTCAATTTCCAAAAATGTTCAAAAGTAAAAATTGTTCAAATAAAAAAATGTTCAAAATTTAAAAATTATTCAAATTTAAACTAGAAACCTGAGAAGAAATGTAAAAGAAAAAAACAGGTCAAACCAGAAAAATCTAAAAAAAGATAAACAAGCTATCACCGTGCTAATGGGCTGGCCCAACGTCGCGCCACGTTAGCGGAGCAAGGTTTCGCTTCGCCAACGGGCGGAGCATAGGATTTGCCCTATTCCTCCGCCTCGCGCATGTTCAGCCGCCAATGCCCATCTAGGGTTCGTTGGTTAGTGTTGCCGTTGGCCACCGGGAGTATCAGCGATTAGCGAAGGCACACCTACGGACCTACCGGCTCCAGTGTCTCCGTAAACTGGCGATTGGGAGGTGCAGCACCCAATTCCTAACCTGGTCGCCAAGGTATCCTCCTAGATATTGGCTATTTCAGTTACTACTTGCTATTAGTTTGAATGCCTGATCATCCAATCTTATTAGTAATGATTTGTCGGTTGTACAAATTTTATATTTTATTGGTTATTTTGTACTAACCAGAATAGCAGGATATATATTGGTAAAACTAGCTACAAAGTTCAACTTTGATGAAACTATAGACTTGTTTGATACGCCTAGGCATAGACCAGCATTCAGACTAGTAGAAATAAAAAAAATCAATTGTCAAACGTATGCTGTTACAATTTGATATGCATATTACAAAGACTGATATATTCACACGTGGAGAATTGGAGAGCTCGAGTAGTTTGTGTGTTGCCTAATACACAAAGTTGTGGTAGAGGTAGGGTGGGCTTGTTTGCTCTTATGTAAAACGTTTCTCGTGAGCTTAATATAATGACACGCAAATTTTATACGGGTTTCTAAAAAAATTATGAGTTGTATATCACTTGTATGGTTGTTATCTTTTCGCTCCCATATGGTCAAATCCTGGATCCGTCCGTGGTTGTGAGAACTGAGAACACCTGTGTATCCATCAAAATATAGCCGCGAGGCACCCCCTTCTCTCAGGCCATGTGTGTTTCCGTCCGTTGGATAAGGCTCTCAGATCGATCCTGGCTGTCCATCTAGACTACTGTTTGGCAGAAGTATTCTACCCGCCCTGGCAATCGATCTAGCCACGGTCACTGATTCGCGGGCCAGCATCTTACATGGCCCACTCGTCGGTCATACACGTGACATGTTGCTCTGTGTGAGGTGAAAAGAGTGGAGAGAGACCCGGTGGCATGCATCGTTGTTTGCCAGTCTGCCGGGGGCAAAATAGACATTTCAAGTCCCATTCCGTCTCTGGCCGGCGCCGCCGTACGCGCGTGGCGACCAGGGGTTCCTCGTCGGGTACAGGCCTCTCATTGTCGCCGGTCATGGGAGAGAGGGGCATGGAAGGTAGAAACACATGCTACCACGCCACTCCAATACCTCTTTCTTCTTCTCCTTCCCCTCAATCAGTCCCCTCCACAAAACCCTATCCATATGCGCCGCCACCACTGTTCCTTCGCCAGATCCACTCTCTCTCGCCGGCCGTGTGGGAAGGCAGGAAACTTTGACATGGAGAGCGGGGCGGCAGGTCGCAACAGTGGCGTGGCGGCGCGTCTGCCGAGTGAGAGGAAGAAGGCGACCTGCTGCACAAGGCAGCTGGGAAGATGGCCTGCCTGTTTGTGAAGAGCGTCCTCATTTCCAGATCTATGGACGGAGGTCTCTATCCCTCTCTCAGTGCCCACCCCAGCTACTGCCTCTTTCATTCACAAATCTGAACTTTTATTTTATTTTTGTAGATGTAGATTGGCTCCGATGAATGATGGTGATAGCTTTCCCGAGAGCCAGCTTCCAGGATTCGTTGAGAGCACCAGATGGAGTAGGTCCCCATCCACTCAATACTCTTCAGCGTCCGTGGGGTTTCCCCAACTTGTAGGTCGATCTCCTCCTTCCCCACTATTGATGATGTGTACTATGTACTTGAAAAACAAAGTGGGTGTTACCCTTTTTAATTTCTAGTTCACATGTGGACCAGCTAGCTTTCTTTGTTTGATTCTTCAAGATGATGTGTACTATGTGCTTAGTTTTCAACCTACTGTTATCTAATCCTCCGGTTTCTTTCTTGATGAAAATTATTAGGTGTGCTGGCCAAGCTGCAGATCGATGAGACTAAGGGAGCTATCCCTGCATCGTGTTGGGTTGATGCTTTTGGATATATATCACATGTATTGGAAGGATGAATGGGCAGTAGAGTGACTTATTTTTTTCTAGCAACCAGACATGGTATAATGGGCATAAATAACAGTTCATTGACAACTTCCTAATGTAGGTGCTCCTCCTCAACTCTATAGACGAGCTGCATCACCGTGCCCTCTCCGCCTGCACTCCAAGGGCGACAACCTCCGCCGCTGATTACTGTCTAAAGATGCCCACCGGCCATGTCGCATGAGGTGAGTAAGCACTCTATCCCCATCTTAGACAGAAATTTATAAGTTACAAATGTTCATTACACAATATTATAAAATTATGATTGGAGTCAAATTATTGTCTAGGAACATGAAGTGCCAACAAAAGATGGTATTGCAACAAGAAAATCTTAATTGGTGATATTCTATAATATTTAGCTAAACTCTGATGCCACTTGCAACCTTGCCACTAATGCAGGTACATTGCATATTTAATTCAGTAATATCACTATTCTTCATATGTTTTTTCTACTGTTTTTTGGATATGCAACTGATGATGAAATTGAATTTCTTATTGCATATTAACATAAAAGAGGAGGTCTAAGTTTCTTGCTACCCGATTCAAGAACAAAACAGCTGCAGTGATTCTAGGTTAGTATCTCCAGCTTCTGGTGCTAATATGTGTTTCCTTACTCTTGGGCTAGAATGCAAACATTTTGTTTTGAACTTCTCCAAATAGTAATCGAAATAATATGCATGCATTGTATTCATATGCTTTCATCCTAATGATTATGTGATAGATCAGATTTTACTGAAAGCTGAATCTCTTGCTTATTTTTTTCAGTGTTCTTTATTGGTTGTTGCAAGATGTGGTTGCGACATGAGTTTATTTTGCATGCAATTTGGGTTTTACTAACTCATTCGCTGGCCTCAAGAATAAGTGTCTTCGGTTTCACCCAGTCCTAATGCTTCCTTTGTCTTCCCCTTTTCTGCATGCTTTCTAGCTTTATTCTTGATGAGAAACAAGCACAACAGAATAAGCTTTAAAGTATGCTACCGACTTACCTTTTCTTTGTTTCTTCTTTTATAGGAAAAGGAAAGTCTACAGAATCAATTCCCTGATTGATCATGTTACATAAGCCTTGGTCAGAGACAATAGTGGGTCAGAGGCACCAGTAGCAGAAGCTGAGCACCTCCAACACTCTCGCCTCTTGGTCGACTTCTAGGCCACTGTCGTTGTATGTTCACCTACACCCCAACAGCCAGGTGATTCCTCCATGTCATCTCCTCTCTTTCTCATTTGCTTTACCAATCTGCAAGCCTGTGCGCACCTTGGCATGGTTGCAAGTCTGTTCACGTCTCATTGACCTTTTTTTATTCATTTTGATATGCTAAGTTTGAGGGTTTCCCTCTCAGCACATTACATGTTCATATATGCAATGTCGTGGACTGCATCACATTGTGCCACTACTGCTCAGATCGTCGAACTACATCACTGGTAAATTGGTGCTTAATTATAATATGAGGTTCTTCCACATTCATGGAAACTGGTGCTTATAAATATATGCATACATAATGTCGTTGGTTGTGTTAGGGAATGAGCAACTATCATTCACAGGGGGCCAAAGGCCAATACATGTACAGGTGTGGGTAATATACAAAGAGCCCCTTATACTATGGGGAAATAGGAAAAGAAAGCTATACATGTCTAACACCCCCCTCAAACTCATGGTGGATCAACAACATTGAGTTTGGAGAGAAAGAAGCTATGTTGCGCTCGGGTCTGGGCCTTCGTGAAGAAATCTGCGAACTACAACTCGGAAGGCACATAATGGAGAGCGAGAATCTGATCCAGCACAGCAGTACGCACAAAGGAGGTATCAACACCTATGTGTTTGGTGAGCTCATGCTTCACCGGATCTTGCGCAATGCTGATAGCACCTGTACTGTCTGACAATAGGGAAGTTGGTGTAGTGATAGACACACCAAAATCCTCCAATAATCCTCCAATAACCATCGTAACCAAGTCACCTCAGCAGTCAAACTAGCCATAGCTCTCAACTCGGCCTCTGTACTTGAGCGGGAGACGGCGGTCTGTTTCTTTGTCTTCCATGCAATGAGAGAATCACCAAGAAACACACAGTAGGTGGAAAGCGAGCGGCGATCCGAAGGATCACTAGCCCATGTAGCATTAGAGTAGGCCTGGAGTTGTAAGGAGCCGGAACAAGGGAAAAAGAGACGACGGTGATCGTGCCTCGAAGATAGTGAAGAACATGAAGGAGATGACTATAATGAACCGAGGTAGGAGCAGAAACAAACTGAGTCAGAATATGAACCAGATAGGATATATCGGGTCGAGTGACAGCAAGATAGACAAGGCTCCCAACAAGATGGCGATAGCGCGTCAGATCAGAAAGAGGGTCACCATCGGAAGCACGAAGCTGGACATTGAGCTCCATAGGAGTCTCAACAGTGCGCTCATCACCAAGAGCAGCACGAGCAAGGAGATCCTAGATATACTTTTCCTGGGATATAAAAAAGCCATCCGAAGTGGAGGAAACTTCAATCCCAAGAAAGTAGCAAAGATGACCAAGATCAGTCATAAGAAACTGCTCGCAAAGACGGGCCTTAACGAAGGCAATATACTAAAAATTATCGCCGGTGATGATCATATCATCAACATAGAGGAGGAGAAGGGTCCGTCCTCGAGGATAAGTGTGAACAAATAGCGCAGGATCATGTGCGCTGGGGGAGAAACCGACAGCTGTCACGACAGAGGCAAAGCGCTCAAACCAGGCACGAGGGGCCTGTTTCAGGCCATAAAGAGAGCGCCGAAGGAGGAGGCTACATGTAAACCTCCTCACGCAACTCACCATTGAGAAATGCATTCTGAACATCAAGCTGAGACACAGACCAATGGCAAACAGAGGCCACGGCAAGAAGAGTGCGCACGGTGGTCATATGAGCCACAGGTGCAAAAGTCTCATCATAATCACGACCCTGCTCCTGCTAGAAGCCACGAGCCACAAGACGCGCTTTGTAGCGCTCAAGAGATCCATCGGAGCGAGTCTTAATCTTGTAGACCTACTTGCATGTGATGGGACAAACACCGGGAGGAGGAGAGACAAGGTCCCAAGTGCCAGTGCGCTCAAGCGCAGCAATCTCCTCATCCATGGCAAGCTACCATTTGGGATGGCACTTAGCATCCCGATAAGATGTCGGCTCGAGGGTAACAGAAAGACCATAGTGACTAGGAGAGTAGCGATCAGGTGGACGACGCTGGCGAGCAGGGAGAGGAGGGGTCATCTCATCAGAGGAAAATGGCAGATCAGAAGAAGAAGAAGCAGGCTAGGAAGCATCCAGGACATGAGAGCTACGAGAATAGTGGAAAGGAAAAGGAGACAACATAGAGGTGGATGGAGGGTCGGAGGAGGAGGAAGGAGAAGGACTCGGTGGTGAGGAGGGTGGCAGCGGGGAAGATGGAGCATCAGCAAGGAGGGGACGCGGAGGAGGATCAATAGGCACAGAGAGTGGTGTGTCGGGAAACAATAGGGAAGATATGTCCTCCACCGAGAAGGCCGAAGAGGAGGGACGCGGGTAGAAGGAACATGACTCATCAAACTTGACGTCACGAGAAATGCGCATCCGATGGCCAACGGGGTCCCAACACTGATAGCCCTTGTGCTCATCACTTTAGCCAAGAAACACACACTCAACAGACTGAGGAGTCAGTTTGGTGCGCTCGCGAGGGGCCAGAAGAACATAGCAAATGCAACCAACCAAGCGAAGAGCTGAATAATCAGGGGAGCGAGCAAACAAACGCTCTAGAGGAATACCACCCTGTAAAGCAGACGAGGGTTGAAGGTTAATGAGATAGGTGGAGGTAGAAACAACCTTAGCCCAAAAGTGAGGCGGAAGAGAGGCAACAATCATCAGCGCACGAGCCATCTCAAGCATATGGCGACGCTTGCGCTCAGCCATGCCATTCTGAGCATGAGCACCAGGACAGGAGAACTGAGCAAGAGTCCCCTGCTCGGCGAGAAAAGCGCGCAACATGTGGGAGACATACTCCCCAGCAGAATCAGCTCGAAACACACGAATAGGTGTGGAGAACTGGGTGTGAACCATGGCAACAAATCGCTTATAGATAGAGAGAACCTCGCTACGAGAAGTCATGAAGTAAATCCAGGTATAGCGAGAGTAATCATCGATAAAAATAACCAATTAGCGATGGCCCCCCTTCGAACCAAAGGGAGCCAGACCCCATACATTAGAATGTATCAAATCAAAAGGACGCTCCGACACGAAGGTACTAGTAGGATAGGGTAACTGAGTCTGTTTGCCAAGTCTACAACCCTGACACTAAAGCGAAACATCTCCTGAGACAGGCCCCAGAAGACCACGATGAACTAAGGACGATAGGCGAGAACCACAAAGATGACCAAGTCGATGATGCCATTGCTGAAATGAGGCGGAAGCGGAAGTAGCAAGAGCATGGGAAGGAGTGGTGGTGCTAGTGTCGGCCTATGGAAGACGAAGCCAATCAAGATCCCAAAGTCCCGGGGAGTCACAGCACCGAGGGCCAGCTCCAACCATAAGCTGGGTGTGACAGCATCAAAGAGAACATGACAACCAGAGTCAGCGGTTTGAGCGACAGAAAGTAGATTCATAGTGAGGCAAGGATCAATAGAAACATCAGGAACAGAGAATGAAGAAGTAGAGAGAGTGCCACAGCTAGTGACAGGAAGGGAAGTGTCATCAGCGGTAAGCATAGAAAGAGGAAAATCAAGAGAACGAAGAGACGATAACGCAGAAGAATCAGAAGTCATATGAAAAGAAACTCCAGAATCCAAGACCCATGAGGAAGTACCTGACTGTGGAGATGGTGGGCGCTCAGTGCGGGAGATAGCAGTCATAGAACCAGCAGTGCCTGTCGAGGAAGAAGAGCCAGAGGCAGCCAATGTGCGCCTAAGCGTCGCAATATCCTGCGCAGAGAGGGACGGACTTGAAGAAGGAGGACGAGTCCTAGTCGAAGAAGCACGGCCCATGTCCAGCATCTTCTTGTAGCTATCAGACTCAGGGTGCCCTAGCTTCTGACAATAGCCACACTGAATGCGAGGAGGACGAGAGTGACCTCCACCACGAGAGGAGTGACCTCCACCGCCAAACGATGAGCGACCCATACCATCAAGAGGAGTAGCTAGCAGTGGGGGAGCACTGGAACGAGGGGGCCCTAGAGCAGTGACCAACACAGTTGGGGCTCGAGTGGCAAGCACAGAGGGAACACCAAGCAGGCTAACACCACGGAGGCGGGTCTTCTCAGCATGAAGCTCAGAAAGCACCATCGAGAGAGGAACATGGCCGCGAGCAATCAACTGAGCACGTTGTTGCTCAAACTCTAGACGAAGCCGAGACAGGAACTCATATACTCGCTGAAACTCCAGATCAGACCTCACAGTCCTACAACAGGGACAAGTACCACAGACAGCAGGACAGAGAGAGTCAAGCTGATGCCAAATAGCTGAACTCTGTGTATAGAACTCCTCAATACTGGAATCACCCTGCTGGAGAGCATGCTCCTGACGGACCATAAAAAATAGAGAGAGTCACCAAAGGGCTGATACCGTTGGCGAAGATGATCCCACATCTCAGAAGCAATAGGAAGAGCCATGAACTCAGAAGCAATCTGGGGCAGAACACTAGCAGTAAGAGCAGCTGCAGCACGAGCATCCTCATCACACCACTGAGTATAAGCAGTCTGAGCATCATGATAAGTGGAGAGAGCCTCAGAGAAATCCGCTACTTGCTAATCATAAACATCGACCGCAACATCATCGACGGTCTTGGCAGCAACCCTATCATCCTCAGAAGCATCAGTAGCAATAACAGGTGGCGTTGGTAGCATAGGCGCCACTGGAGCAAGGGGGCGCGGCGGACAGGGGACCTCGCCACAAAGAACACCGCAAAGCCGAAGGCCGAGCATGTGGACACGCATATGAGCGGCAAAGTCCGCATAGTTGGTGCCCTCAAAGGTCAGCGGGAAGCGAGGAACATCAACATATCTCGACGAAGACGACGCCATGGTGACACCAGCAATCTTTTTTTGCTAACGCTTTGGATCAGACAACAGCACCTGTGATGTCTGGACTCAACCACGAGGCAGGCACGGGCGGCTTCGGCCGACCCTGGGCAGGCGCGGCCCTAGCGATGCGGGCAAGGAGCGCCCAACCTGGCGACTCGGGCGAGCGAGGAGCACGGACCAGGCGATGCGGGCGAGCAGTAGTGCCCGACCTGGTAGAAAGCAGCCTTGGCGACCGACCCTGGCAGGGCAGCGGGCGGCGGCGAGTGGCCCAAGCAGCAGGCGATGGCAGGAATCAGTCGACGGCGACCGGATCTTGACCAGCGGCAGTCGGAATCGAGCCCAGCGTGAGATCAAGCGACCGGAATCAAGATGATGGGATCTGGCCTGGAACGGCACAGGATCGATGGAAACAAGCGGGATCTGGCCCAAAAGCGAGATGCACACAAAGAGGAAAGAGATTTCTATTTTTGTGCCCTCAGGTCGTTAGTTGTGCTCAGTTTTCCCCAGCCGCTTAGTTTTTCCTCAGTTTTGCCCAAGCCCTTGTCTGAAACCCTCACAAGGAGCTCGGACGGGAGGAATCCCGTTTAGTTGACCGTTGGTTGGTGCTGGCAAGTGGGGCCGCTGTTGGTGCCCCGCAGTGGACACGTCTCCACTTATCCAGATCATTGTGGGACTCATAACTTGTCCACGTTAGCGCGTCGGACCCACAGCTTACCCAGTTGACCGTTGCAAAATGGGAGCCCGGGCCAGCCCCGCGCCCGTGCCCGTTCCATTGTTTCCCCTTTCTTTCCCCGCGCCCCATTGTTCTTCTTCTTCGCCAGCGGCAGCCCTTCTTCGGCAGGCGGGTGATGTCTAGTTTCTCTTCGACCTCCCGTTCTTCATGGCCGCAGTATGGACCCGTGCCTTTGACAAGATGCTCTGACTGCCCACGCCAGGAGCCTCTGAAGCGGTCGATCTGTAAGACGGACGACAACGGCAACTGTGGACGTGAGTTCCTTGCATGCGAGAGCTTGCCATATAGAGAGGGGGATAAGGTTAGATCTCGCTCCAATTGCTCTATTTTTTCTCGATTTTCTTGTTATTCCCTCGAATTTGGGATTTAGGGTTCATGTTGTTGTTTTCAGATCCTGAAGAAATGCAGGTATTTCGAGTGGATCGATGTGTATGTTCAGAGGCTTCAATTGCAGGAATCAATTGGCGCTATTGGGGAGCGCAATTTGGGGGGGGGGGGGAGGGGGGGACTTGCTGTAGAGAATGCGGCGGAGAGAGGAGCCATTCTGATTATGCCTAATGCTCCCAATGCAGAACTGGTGAAAGTGAAGGGAGAACTGAAGAAAATGAACAAGCAGTTAAGGCAGCTGATCGAGTTGAAGAAGCAAGCTAATCTGATGGCTGGTTTTTTTTGTATAATTGCGATCGGATTCTTATCATTGTTCATCAGGCGCTAGAAATTGTTACAAGGGATCCCTTATTACAAATCCATTATTCAGTTACATGTACTTGTAGTTGTTTTCAAAGTTAGTGTGTGCATTCACTGAAATTACCAAAAAAAATAAGTGTTAGAGAATATAGGAATGCTAAAGATAGTTGATAATTGTTAGAGGGGTGACAAATAATGCATTCACCGAAATCTCACAAATATGTATGTCTCATGTTTATACCAAAATTATACCACTTTTGGGACGTTTCAAATAACCAAAACTATATCCTAAACTATATTCCCTAAAAGAAAAGGAATGCTAAAGAAAGTTGATAATTATTAGAGGGGTGATAAATAATCCATTCACCGAAATCCCCCAAATATGCCAAATATGTATGTCTCATGTTTCTACCAAAATTATACCACTTTTGGGCCATTTCAAATTACCAAAACTATATTACCTAAAAGAAAAGGAATGCTAAAGAAAGTTGATATTTGTTAGAGGGGTGATAAATAATCCGTTCACCGAAATCCCCCAAATATGCCAAATATGTATGTCTCATGTTTCTACCAAAATTATACCACTTTTGGGCCATTTCAAATTACCAAAACTATATTCCCTAAAAGAAAAGGAATGCTAAAGATAGTTGATAATTGTTAGAGGGGTGATAAATAATCCATTCACCGAAATCTCTCAAATATGTATGCCTCATGTTTATACCAAAATTATACCACTTTTGGGCCGTTTCAAATTACCAAAACTATATCCCAAACTATATTCCCTAAAAGAAAAGGAATGCTAAAGAGAGTTGATAATTGTTAGAGGGGTGACAAATAATGCATTCACCGAAATCCGCAAATATGTATGTCTCTTGTTTACACCAAAATTATACCACTTTTTAGTTTAAAATTTTTAGATCATGGAAAATAATGCATAAATAGAGGGAATATAGTTACGTGGCAAACTCGTTATTGCACATAAATAGAGGGGTGGTACTGTCCACTGACAGAGAGAGAAAGGGGTGGCCACGAAGAGAGAGAGAGAGAGGGGTGGCCACGAAGAGACGGAGAGGGGTATACTGCCCGTTAGATCAGTGGATCAACGGTTGGTGGAGTCGATCCGTGTGACAACGACACAACCAATCAGGATAAGTTTGGGCTTCTGTGAGCATTTGTGACAGTACTTGAGGGCAAAACTGAGTAGTACTAAGAAACCAAAGACACGTAAATAGTAAATAGACTAAGGGATTCAAACAAAAGAATTACAAAATGAAAAATGCGTGTTTTGTACAATATAATTCATATTGGGCTACATCAAATTATTTGTAATTCAAATATACATGAGTGTGACAATTATGGCCTCATTTAGACAAACTATGTTTTGGGGAAGATGTTTTGCAAAGGGGTTTGAGTGGAAAACCATGCATCTTCATAGCTACTAGTGATTCTGAGAAGTGGTAATTTGTGGTAAAACTTGATTTATCTATGTTTGTTAAGGTTTCCTAGGTAGCAGGTTGCGTAGGAAGACTCCATGAGTATGTGCCACTATGTTTTTAATTTTTTTGGATTTTTTTGCGCATGAAATGACTCAATTAGCTATGTTAATCTTATTTGTTGACTCTCTGTTGACCAGCTATTTGAGGGTAAAACTGAGTATATTGCACTTGCCAGTCTAAGTACTCGAGGGGAAAACTGAGTACAGATAAAATTTCTATATAAGGCCCGAGGTTATAACTGAGTACACCAAACATCCCAGGGTTAGCCTCGTGTCGCGGTGCACGCTGCAGCCGTGCATAGCGGACGCGTGTTGCGGTACACACCACCTTTGTCTTTATAGAGCCCCTCTTTCTCTCCCTCGATGCTCGCCCACTCTCTCATTCTCACTGCAACCGCCTCGCCTGTCCCATCATCTTCTCCACAACCGAAGAAAAAACCCCGAAGAAAACCGTCGGTGATGGAGAAGAATGAGATGCCCATTGTCGGCGCTTCCGACGTAGCCGCCGGCGCATCGGCCGCCGCCGCCGTCCAGGCCCCCGTCGCTGCTTCCAGCGCATCGGTCGCCGCCCCCGTCTAGGCCCCCGTCGCTGCTTCCGACGTAGCCGCTAGCGCATCAGCCGCCAGCGCATCGGCCGCCGCCGTCCAGGCCCCCGTCGCTGCTTCCAACGTAGCCGCCGGCGCATCAGCCGCCGGCGCATCGGCCGCCGCCCCCGTCCAGGCCCCCGTCGCTTGGGACCCGTACGAACCAGTGTCGTACGTTGCGCCGGAGAACCCCTACGACACCAGCATCATCGACGACGAGCCAGAGGTAACCCTTTGTTCCCTTGTTCTTATCCCATTTCAATCCTTTTGTGTTAGATCTAGCGTTATCAGGGTTCGTCTGTTCCTAGTTCAATTCTTTTGTGTTAGATCTTGTGTTATTAGGGTTCGTCTGTTCCTAGTTCTAGATCTTGCGTTATTAGTGTTTGTGATTTTCTTTTGTTTAAGATTCGGTTAACTTATGTGAGTAATCAATCCCATCCGGTTAATTTGTACCAATGATGATGAATATTTGGGCACAAATTGATTCAGGGTTTGGTCAGTGAACAATTGGTGTGTACAAATTTGTTGTGCATGATCTTTGGTTCACTGACTCAAATCCTAGATATAAGTGTGTCCAATGTAACTGAGGCTACCTCTTTTTTTCGTGCCCATAGTATCATGCATGATCTTTTGTTCACTCTCTGTTCCATCATCGTTGTAATTGACTCCGTGTTTTTTGCACGGTCTTTGGTGCTACGTGACAGGTGCAGAGCAGCGACGTCGACAGCGACGATGAGTCCTTCCATACCAAGACTCGTCACGTCCTCAGGAGGCTGCAGTCCGGCCATTACGATGGCCACTTTGCTCGAGGCGTTTACAGGTGCCCCTTCTGCAACAGGAAACTCTGCGCCACCGACTTCAACTGCCTGGTGAACCATGCTGAATCCATTGGCAGATGCAGCGCTAGAGTTGGAACGATCATGAACGCGCATGCGTTCATGGCCCAACACAAAGCACTTGGGATTCACCTGTGCAGCCTCCAAGCAGCTTAAATTCATGTAAAATGTAGCTCATGTTGGATCTATCGGTAGTACTGTTGGATCTGTCGTGAATATATTTATGCTATGTTGGCTGCTGTATGCAGCTTATCCTATATTTTCGCTGGATTTGTGCCCTAGATTTCCTACCTGATTGGGTAAAAATGAAGGCATAAAGAAATGAATGGCGTTAAAAAATAGAAGGAGAAGCTGCTCTAGATTTGCTACCAATTTGGGCAATCAAGAATGAATGAGATCGAGCGAGAGAGAGGAAAAAGGTTCATTGAAAACTGCTAATCTGGGCGAAAGAGACAGAAACCACTCGTGCCCATGTCCCGGACCCACACGGCTCCACACGCTACGGCCCCCACTCCGCTCGTATGACCAAACACGGTCTCGTCCTGTCCCACGCGGTCTCTTTCTACCAGCCCCACAAGGCGTGGCCCCACACGACGTGGCCCCACACGACGCGGCCCCACTTGTCAGCACGGAACGGTCAACTGAACAGGATTCCTCCCGTCCGAGCTCCTTGTGAGGGTTTCAGACAAGGGCTTGGGGAAAACTGAGGAAAAACTAAGGAGCTGGGGAAAACTGAGTACAACTAAGGACCCGAGGGCACGAAAATAGAAATCCCAAGAGGAAAAAGGGGAATCGCGGCCGGCAAAGGCGGCGGCGGCGGATCGATGCACGGAGTTGCAGCGTGCGGGAGCTAAACCTAACACTCTGATACCATGTTAGGGAATGTGCAACTATCATTCACAGGGGGGCAAAGACCAATACATACATGTGTGGCTAATATGCAAATAGCCCCTTATACTATAGAGAAATAGAAAAAGAAGACTATACATGTCTAACAGGTTGTACCTCTGCGTCCCATGCACACGTTTTATTACATAATACCACGGGCTAATCCACTTTGGTTACTATACCTTTTGTTGCTGCTGATTAATCTTATCTATGGTGTGTTCCGATGTGTCTACGTGTGGTGCTCGATGCTTCTACTAAAAGTTTTTAGATGTTAGAAAGCTAAATGTTTTGATTCTATCTTGCTTATGTGGTTGAACTAAATTTGGTATTCTACACAATCTTTTAAACATATGATGGTGGATTTGTAACTGTATGAATGTAGCATTCTTGATAACTGTCAGTTCTCTCAGAATTTGAGATGATCAATATAATTTTAATTTACCTTCCTACTATGCAGGTCTATCAAGTACGCTAAATGCTTTGGAAGTTTTAGTTATATCAACAATTAGTGATATGTGATGTGACAGTAAAAATATGTGGCATGTATTTTAGTAATGGAGGGACCATTTTCTATTAGTCATGAAACATTGCCGACTCTATTGCTTTTATATCCAATTAGAAGGGGCAAGTTCATAAAAAAGGTATGGTCTGTTCAAATAAGTATCATAATAAGATCCTCATGAGATATTGAAGCATATATTGCTTCCTTATCTCAGATTTTCTATTCTTTGAGAAAACCTTCCGACATGAAGCAAAATCATGTTACCAAAATAAAAGCAATATCATGTTTCTGGTTTGTAGGCTGAGAAAGAGGATAATAAAGCTAAGAGAATATAGCACGACTACCGCCCAAGAGTAGGTTATGTTACAACAATAGATGGCTTGTGTGACTTTTTTCCATTTTTTTATAAGGAGTACATATTAATATTGAGAAAATACCAATTACACTCAGCCAATGCAACAATGCAGTACCCTAGTAGCAACATGGATGCACACAACCATAAAAAAGAAAAAGAATTACAGAAAAAGAAAAGTTCTGCTAGAGTGATAAATTACTTGTAGCACTAACACCACCAAGCCAGCACCAGAAATCCAGCATGTCCAAAAGCAATGCCTCTAAGAAGGGAACAATGCACAAGCGTTGTCGTCGCCCGATCAATATATCTTAGATTTTCATCCTAGAGAAAAGTACGTGCTTATAAAATAATGAATTCAACAAGGCTATTGTGAGGCACAACCAATTAAGGATAGACAATGGATTTTCACCCTGCAAGGTAGGACCTTGAACTTCTCCTAAACTGTTATGATAATTACGCCATGCAAGATCACAGACGACACCGAGGCACGATATTTGGTAACGCAGTTCGGCGAACTCGCCTACATCTGCGGGGCAATGACTACGGGCACTCCTCCCTAAGATACCGCAACGGCCACCCTAGGCGCCGGCACAAAGTCGCCGGCTCCCCCTGCGTGGCTATTGCTATCAAGTCGTCATAGGTTACAACGTGTGACACCCCCTCACATTATATGGGAGGCCCTACACGAGTTCGACTCCAATACTACTCGTAACCTACTCACACCTAATCCAACTCCAAGTCCTAACGTAACCCAACTCGTACATAATATTCGACACAAACACAACAAACTCCACCTTGGCGAATATTCTCCGCCACCTTGAATTTTGCCTAAGCGTCGAACCTCCATGTACTCCGGACTTGAGTTGTCTTCTTTGTAGCTTACAGTACGCTACCCGACGAGTCTTCCTCAAACTCGCCGCCTCCATGGAACACAGTTGCTACTCCTGCAAATTCACTCTCCATGACTCCACCTGCAACAAAGAGAACGTCTCCGTCGCTGTCCAAGTCATCACCATGAGTTGCAATATTAGCACATGACCACCATTGAGTTCTGGACAGTCCTCTTCATATGTCCCCACTGCTGACACTTGTAACATTGCACCTTCTTCTTCTTTTTCCTGTTCTTCTCTGCCTCATGTCCTTTCTTGCCCAGTTCACCCTTGAACAGCAAACCATCACCATGAGAGGCTTCCTCTGCGATGTTCTTCTTCCTCATATCATAGGACAATAACGCCGCAGTGATCTCCTCAAGCTCGACAGTCTCCTTGCCGTACGTCAACGTAGTGATTAAATGGTCATAGGACGGTGGCAACGAACATAGAAGAAGAATCGCCCTATCCTCGTCTGAAACCTGCGCACCTAAGCGCGCCAAATCCGTGACAACCTGATTAAAGGCGTTCATGTGCTCCACAAGATCCGACCCCTCCTACATCTTCAGCTTATAGAATTTCTGCTTCAAATACACCTTAGTCGTTGCAGTCTTGGACAAAAACTGACCCTCCAGCTTCTCCCAAATCTTCTTTGGCGTGTTCTCATCCATCACATGATACATGACCTGGTCTGACAGACACAACCGTATGGTCCCGGCTTGCATCTGTAACTCCTCCCAGTCATCACTGTCCATCTTACTTGGCTTGACATCCCACAACACCTTCAAGCATCCTTGTTGTGCCAACAAATCCTTCACCCTTGTCTGCCATAACGCGAAGTTTCCAGTCCCATCGAACTTTTGCACTTCAAACTTGGAACCCGTCGGTGCCATGATTCAGCTGACTAGTGAAGAATAACTTTTGCTCAACTTTGATGCCTTGGTTTGCCTTGATCGTCAACGCCCTTCCTTATGAACCACCACAGTATCCCTGATTGATTTTCTGCCAAAAAGATTTGCCACGATCCATCAAGAAACCACCTCAGACCCGCACCTATCAACACCGCCCTTCAGAAATTTCCGTAGAACTATACTGTATCGCTCAGCTTGCTCCACCTTTTCCTGAACTTGCGATCGATTTTCCCGTGCGCTTCCTTGCCTCGGTCACCCGGCCTTTTATCTCCGCTGGGCACACTCGGCCTATTTTTCCTTGTCCGTCACAGAACCGAGACTCTCCCAGGCTGTCACGTATTGCATAGTCTCCGATCAACCGAGTCCTATCTTGACCCGACATGCACACACGTCACCTTCCAAAACAGCTCGCGCATATATGGTTTGTCCCTGGATCGATCCAAATTTGCTCGTGCAAATGCATATGTTAATCCCCTTGACTCCCACACCAATACGTGTTTGTAACTGATTTTTTCTTCCTGACGTGTTGCAAACGACCATGGAAATCTTCTGCTGTACGCCACCAGATGCCTGCCGCAGACGCATCTGCACTTCTCAATCTCCGTGCTTCCCATGAAAAATTTCGCCGACAATTCCGATGGCAAGCTCCGCCTCCCGTCTCTTGACTCTCGCCAGCAATCTGTCGCCTGCCCTGTCGCGCGTGCGCCACGCCGACCCTACCGCAACAGCTCGCCACCTCGCGCATCTCCGTGCACGAGCCTGTGTTGTACCCTGGCTATCCGATCGCCGACACAACCCGTCCGCAGTGCCGCGTCGCAGCCCCTGTACGACACCGAGCGCATCTTCCCGATGCTCTCCCGCTCCGATCTATTCGGTCGTCCTCCACGTCTGCTCGCCGATCTGATCGCAAGCCGAAGCCGCCGCTTCCTCGACGTCTTCACCGACCACTCTGCCAATCCGATCGCCACGTCTGACGCATCCTTATCGACTGCAGCCCATCGAACGGTCCACGCCTCCTGCCCGAAGTGTCCGATACCACCGACCGCCATCGCGATCGCCGCCATGCTCCACCTTGCGCCTAACGGACGTTTCCAGGCACCCGCCGAGCATGATCCTCGTACCTCCAGATGATCTTCCGCATAGCCTGCCTCACCTAGGCTCTGATACCACTTGTTACGATAATTACGCCATGCAAGATCACAGACGACACCGAGGCACGATGTTTGGTAACGCAGTTCGGCGAACTCGCCTACATCTGCGGGGCAATGACTACGGGCGCTCCTCCCCAAGATACCGCAACGGCCACCCTAGGCGCCGGCACAAAGTCGCCGGCTCCCCCTGCGTGCCTATTGCTATCAAGTCGTCATAGGTTACAACGTGTGACACCCCCTCACATTATATGGGAGGCCCAGGCTACACGAGTTCGACTCCAATACTACTCGTAACCTACTCACACCTAATACAACTCCAAGTCCTAACGTAACCCAACTCGTATATAATATTCGACACAAACACAACATAAACTATCGTCACCATCACTGCTATGAGTCACGAATCACGAAACAAGTTCCTCATTGCCACAAAGATTCAAACCACCATTGCTAGTCCCTAGAACTCGGCATGATGGTAACAACTAACAAAGCTTCGCAACGTTCCTTCTAAAACCAAACGCTCAGATAAAAAAACTGATGCGCCTGACCGAATCCCATCCGATCCAGGAATCTCCAGGCATGAATTGCCAAGTGGAGTTCGCCAGCGACGCCTTTCGGAACATGACAGTCCTATTAGATCCATGAAGATGGGCATTCGGCAGATCGTCATCTTGGTGCAAGAAGGAACCCTAGGACCACCTCATTTATTCATTTTGATCCAACAGTTCCCACACTGCCGCCCGACTCCCAACAAAAAGAACGAGCAGACTAACCTCTGGCCCAGACGAGCCCGGGGTAGCCTAATGTAAACAATACAAATGTCCTTGAACACAAGATTGTTGTTTTCTCCCTAGTAGCAACAAAACATCTACAATCTTAGAGGTTATTGTCACTCCCCCATATTACTAGAGGCATGAACCCACTATCGAGCATAAATACTCCCTCTTGGAGTCACTAGCATCTACTCGTCTAAGATATCTACTAGCAACGGAGAGAATGCAAGATCATAAACAACATAGAGATGATAAATCACAAATCAACTTGACATAGTACTCAATATTATTCGGATCCCAACAAACACAACATGTAGAATTACATAACGATGATCTTGATCATAAAAGGCAGCTCACAAGATCTAAACATGAAGCACATGGAGGAGAAGACATCCATCTAGCTACTGCTACAGACCCGTAGTCCAAGGTAGACTACTCACACATCACTCCGGAGGCAGGCATGGTGATGAAGAAGGCCTCCGGTGGTGATTCCCCTCTCCGGCAGGGTGCCGGGAAGAGCTTCTAGACCCTCCCGATCTCGCGTCGATGACGGCGGTGGCTTGCAGTATGTTTTCTGGAAAAGAGTTCGGGCCCTTAGGGTTTTCTCGTCGAGGAGAATATATAGGCGGAAGGGCGATGTCAGGGGGTGGACCAGGGGTCCACACCACCTGATGGCGCGACCAGGAGGTGGCCCGTGCCACCCTATGGCATGGCTGCCCTTTGGCCCCCCTCCATCTCTGCTTTGGACTCCGTCTCGTATCGGAAAAAAATAGGAACTTCGGCTTTTGTTTCGTCCAATTCCGAGAATATTTCCTGTGTAACTTTTCTGGAACACAAAAACAGCAGAAAACAGGGAACTGACACTGTGGCATCTCGTGAATAGATTAGTTCCGGAAAATGCATAAAAACGCCATGAAGTGTAACAAAACACAAAGCAAATGGTGCAAAAACAAGCATGGAGCATAAAAAATCATAGATACGTTTGAGACGTATCAAGCATCCCCAAGCTTAACTCCTGCTCGTCCTCGAGTAGATAAGTGATAACAAAACAATAATTTTTGAGGTGACATGCACCAATATAATCGTGATCAAATGATGTAAAGCGTTGAGTGCCGAGATCAAAGTACTCTAAACATGGGCATAAAAGACATAATCTTGACAATAAAACTTAGCAACCATGTTATAATATGAAAAGTAACACAAACAAAAGATCATGAGTAATAATGCATTGAAAGTCAAGTGTGTGTTTCAACCATATAGAAAAACATAGCAAAGTGGTATTCAGCTTGTCCTTCATGGAGTAGCAAAACATAAATGCATAGGACACCTTCAAGTTTAAGAGGGTGACTAGATACAAATAATTTAAGAACAAGCAAAACCATAATCATGAATCAATCAATAATAAATTTTGGGACTATGCACATTATATTCAGAATGACAACTATGCTCTCTTAGACGGTGCATAAAGGTAGAAGGTGAAGACTCAACATAAAAGTAAAATAAAGGCCCTTCGCAGAGGGAAGCAGAGATTAAACATGTGCTAGAGCTTTTCATTTGTAAAATAGTGATAAAAATTTGTTTTGAGAGGTGGTTGTTCTTGTCAACGACTGGCAATGGGGTTCTTGCTATCTTCCATACTAGACAAGTTTTGAGAGAGATTGATACATTTGTGCTCTTTTATAAAGCTTGGCACTCCTCCCCACTTTTCTTTTCACAAACCATAGCTAACCGATTCTATCGGGTGCCCACCAACTTTCACATACCATGGAGGAGTGACTTTTTTCTTTTCTTTTTTACCTTTTTTTTTGAAATAATACAATATGGAAGATAGCAATCCGACCACTACGTCCTCATGATCTGAAAACAGTGTCACAAAATGAGAAGTATTTTGAAGGGTTTTTTGAAAGGTAGTACATGAAAATTTACTTGGAATGGCTTAAAAATACCATGCATAGGAATTTATAGTGGACTCTTTGGAATAAACTTGGTTTTTGGTAGTTGGATGCGCGAGAATTATTCCCTCTCAGTACAAATGAAGGCTAGCAAAATATTGGGAGCGACCAACTAAGAGAGCAATAACGGCCATAATCATGCATAGCGACAAAATATTATTAACCAAAGCATAAAGTGGTATCACAAGTCAAAAACCAAATGATCATAGAGGCTTGAGGCGACTTGTTAAAGTCAAACATGGTGTAAGCATGCACCAAGTCAACCCAAATAAAGCATCAAAGGAGAATACCACAATAATATGCTCCCATATAATAAAAACAATGCATGATTCTTTCAAATGCACATTAAGCAATCTCAGTCATTTGAGACAAGTCATGCTACAACAAAAACTACTAAGCATATAATCAAAATAACATCAAGCATGACATGCAAAACTCTAAGCCATAGTCTAAACAAGCTCCCATTTGTACCATTATAGGCATGAAACTTTTTCTCTTTTCCAACACCAATCAACCTTTTTAAAATAACTCTTAAAGATCAAAACCAACATAGACCAGAGATCTAAACACACCTAGCTACAAAGAACCAACAAGTTCTGAACAAAAATCAAGGAAAAAAACAAATGCTAAACGCAGTACTAGAAAAAGAGAACACTCGTTGAACGAAAAGAGTGAAAACTAGAGTATTCTTGGCAATGAAAAACGGAGTGTGTCTTCTCCAAAAGAAACATGTTGGGTTCCAACCATTTATTGCAGCAAACCAAACAAAATAAAACTAAAAGCAAAAATAAAGATGCTCCAAGAAAAACGCATAGAATACGAAGCAAAAAAATATAGTGTCTTGAAAGATGACCTGATTTTTGTCGATGAAGAAGGGGTGGCTCGGGGCATCCCCAATCTTTGACGCTTGTACCTCTTGGATATTTCTTGGGGTGACATGGGCATCCCCAAGCTTGAGATTTTGTCCATTCTTCATCTCATCTCATCATTCTCCTTTCCCTACACTTGAAAACTTCCTTCATACAAAACTTCACACAATTCTTATTAGCAACGTTAGTGCAAGCAAGATAGTAAATCCACCTTTTTGGTTCAGTTTCAACTCAAGTATAACACCCATTAAATCATAAGCTACTGTAGCAACTTCCTCAAAAGTTCCGTGATCAAAAGAACTCAAAAAGAAAGAGATCAAGAGGCAAACACAAATAGTGCAAAATCTGTCAAAATAGAACAGCTGGTAAAGATCAATTTTTTTGAAAATCTTCTGTTGCTCAAATCAAAAAGTGAAAACTACTGAAAGTTTGGAAATAACCTGGGGCATGTGCACAATAAATCGCAGATCAAAAAGAAGTTCTGAGAATTTTCACAAATTTTTACAGTACAGTGCAGAAATCTGTTTCAGGAAAGCAACTTCCCCAAATCTTACCTTCCACCAATTAGAGGTTCTTCTTGGCATAAAAACGAATTAAAAATGATAAGGAGATGTCATTACAGTAGTAATAACTTCCAAGACTCAACAAAAAGAAAAAGTACTGAAAAGAAAACATTGAGTTATCTCCCAAGACTTTAATGCGTTTGAGCTAGGCGCAGAAAGTAGAAATCAAGTATTTTCAAATGAAGCATCAATATCACCGGGTGCCTTACGTCTTCCTCTCTTACCTTTGCTCTTACCTTTGCTCTTACCTTTGGGGAACTCATGACTATTACAAGGTGGAGAGGTGAATTATATAGTGCCTTTTCCCACATCTATCACTGCGCCAAGGAGCTGTAGTAGAGACCTTCCAAGTGTGATTCGTCCCTTTCCTACACATTCAATAACAAGATAATCAGTAGATACCATTCTCCCTAGGATTTTTGTAAACACTCCTTCAGCTATTCCAACGGGAAATATAGTGGAATTATTGGTAAGAGATACTTCTTCTCCATCCTCAGAAAGTCCCCAAAGATTCAAAGATTCATAAACATCCTTAGGCATAAGGCAAAATTCAGATATAATATCACAACGAGCATGAAAAGTTTCACCATTGATAGTAATTTTCAATGTAGGGAACCAACTTGAGGGTTCGGAATTTATTGGCACATAATCATGATGCTCGCGCAACATACCATAACATTCTTGTAAACAAGCAGTACGAGTCTCAAGAGTATTTAATCTAGCAAAAATGATCACAAGAGAAGAATCAAAATCACCCGGTAAGCTATATACTGCAATCAACTTTTTATAATATTGAAAGCTTGATCTCCATCGCAATGAAGGAAATCTACTCCTGCTGTAGCATCCAAAGCATATCTATAATGAAGAGCAAGACCAAAGTAAAAGCTACTAAGAAGCAAGCTCAAAGTCATTTTTGGTTCAGTTTTACCATGCGAATCATAAATTCTAGACCAAGCTTCTTTAAAACTCTCTTCACTCTTTTGTTTGAAAGTGAAGATCATTTCCTCAGGCGACATAGTAATAGGAACTAAACTAGACATAAAAGCAACTTGAAATAGGAACTAAATTTTTTTGTATTTTTTATAAAACGATGCAAGCAAAAATAAAGTAAAGAAAGTAAGCAAAACAATAATAAAGTAAAAGATTGGAAGCGAGAGACTCCCCTTGCAGAAATCCTCTTTCTTCTTGACAACGGCGCCAGAAAAATGCTTGATAGTGCGGTGTTGGCCGCCCAGTTGGGAACCCCAAGAGGAAGGTATGATGAGCACAGCAACAAGTTTCCCTTAGTATGAAACCAAGGTTTATCGAACCAGTAGGACAAAGAACCAACTTCCGAAGGTTGATGCTAACTGGCTTGGCGACAGCTCTAGACAATTTATATATGGCGCCTTATCTGGGGCGTAGCTTTGCATCAGCAGCAACATGGAACCTGCACACAACACAACCAAAGTACTTTGCCCCAACTAATAGTGAGGTTGTCAATCTCACCGGTTTGCTATAAACAAAGGATTAAACATATTGTGTGGTAAAAGATATTTGTTTGCGAGAAAGTAAATAATGCTTGTAAAGTAAATGATAATATAAATGTAAAAGAATGGACCGAGGTCCACTGTTCACTAGAGGTGTCTCTCCATAAAAATAAATAACATGCTAGGTAAACAAATTACAGTTGGGCAATTAACAGTAAAGAATGCAAACAAATGCATGTACATGTCATGAGGATCACTATAAGATTCACTTGGACATTACAATATAATACATAGACCGTAATCCAACTGCATCTATGACTAATAATCCACCCGTCGGATATCATCCGAACAACCGTTGGGTATTAAGTTGCAAGCAACAGATTATCGCCTTAAGCAAAGTGTGTAATGTAAACAATACAAATGTCATTGAACACAAGATTGTTATTTTCTCCCTAGTAGCAACATCACATCTACAATCTTAAAGATTGTTGTCACTCCCCCAGATTACTAGAGACATGAACCCACTATCGAGCATAAATACTCCTTCTTGGAGTCACTAGCATCTACTCGGCCAAGATATCTACTAGCAACGGGGAGCATACAAGATCATAAAAAACATAGAGATGATAAATCACAAATCAACTTGACATAGTACTCAATATTCATCGGATCCCAACAAACACAACATGTAGAATTACATAACGATGATCTTGATCATGATAGGCAGCTCACAAGATCTAAACATGAAGCACATGGAGGAGAAGACATCCATCTAGCTACTTCTATGGACCCGTAGTCCAAGGTAGACTACTCACACATCACTCCGGAGGCGGGCATGGTGATGAAGAAGGCCTCCGGTTGTGATTCCCCTCTCCGGCAGAGTGCCGGGAAGAGCTTCTAGACCCTCCAGATCTCGCGTTGACGACAACAGCGGCTTGCAGTATGTTTTTTGGAAAAGAGTTCGGGCCCTTAGGGTTTTCTCGTCGAGGAGAATATATAGGCGGAATGGCGATGTCAGTGGGTGGACCAGGGGTCCACACCACCTGGTGGCGCGGCTAGGGGGTGGCCCGCACCACCCTATGGCGTGGCTGCCCTCTAGCCCCCTCCGTCTCTGCTTTGGACTCCGTCTCGTGTCGGGAAAAATAGGAACTTCGTCTTTTGTTTTGTCCAATTCTGAGAATATTTTGTGTGTAACTTTTCTGAAACACAAAAATAGCAGAAAATAGGGAACTGGCACTGTGGCATCTCGTTAATAGGTTAGTTCCGGAAAATGCAAAAAAACGCCACGAAGTGTAACAAAACACAAAACAAATGGTGCATAAACAAGCATGGAGCATCATAAATTATAGATATATTTGAGACGTATCATAGCCCTAGATCAGGACTGAGGCTAGGAGGTACAACACCGCTGGCGCGAAGATCAGGTCGTGCTGCCGCCTTCGGCCATCTCTGCATTCTTATCTACCTCCTCCACGCCTCCCATCCACTGCGCCGTCCACCACGCAGCCGTTGCTATAGAGCACATCCACTTGCGCAGCTGCATGCCAGCGTGTAGCCAGACCACGGTGACCGGCGGCCTCAACACGCCCATGCCATGAAGGCGACGACCCGTGTCGTACCTTGCACGGGAGAGGACGAGCAGACCCCACCACCGCTGGCAACGGCTAGGATTTGCCCAGCCGCACCGTCGGGCGACGGCAGGAGGAGGAGAGGAGGGTGTGGCGGCGGGCAAACCCTCGCCGTTGTTAGCTCCGTCGTTAGCCTACCAGGCGACGGGCCTCGCTTCGCTCCATCGTTAGCCTTCTTATAGAATTTGGATCAACATACAATACCTCGCCCCCCCCCCCCCTCCGGTCCTCGTCTACTCATCGCCAAGCGCGACGAGCGCTTAATGGAGCAGTGGAGGCAGTCCTTTCCGAGCAACGTCCAGGATGAGGTTTTCTTGTTTAGTTTTCGTCGCTCGAACTAGCTGCTAAGTTATTTTCAATCTATTTTTAGTGTAATTTTTAGATCTTGTAATTTCAGTTCCTATCGCGCAAACTTGTTTGTGGTGCTGCAAAATAGCGCGCCTGCTAGGGGCTGTTTTTTGGTGGTCAGCGCGTGCTGCAAACTAGCGCCTCCGATGGAGCATGCTTAGGCGCCACGCGCGATAAACGTTTGCAGCACACTGCATCTACATTTACAGCACCAAATTTTAAAGCGCCTCTAAGGTCTGTAGCTGCCACAATAGAGTTTCAAGCTTGTGGGTAAGATGACACCATGGCACGCGAGGTTCAGCTAGAGCCGGTCTTTGGCGCCACCATCCTTTATCGGCTAGTTTGCCACTGCACTGTGAGAGCTCATGCCTGCTGCATTCTCCTCGACAAACACCGTCGCCTCCCACACGCCGCAAGCGTTGTCGTGAACTCTTCAATGGACGACGGTCATGGCTACAGTGGAGGAACCTTCAAGATTGCTGCTACTATGCCCGTTTGTTGTTGTTGCCTCTGTGGCAGCAGATTCCACTTCCTACTGGTTGTCGCCATGGCGGCACGCTCGTGATGGTACATCACTGTCTTATGTCTAGGTTGATTCACCAACATACATGATCGCCTCATCTCTCATAGAATAAACTCTCGTAGGTCAATTAAATATGCAGATACGTTCCTACAAAGGAAACTGGACGTATAGATCTAAAAGGGTTAAAGTTATAATACGGGTTTAAATAGGGTTAATTCCTTATTTAAAAATTAATTAAACATCTTAATTGTAAAGGGGTACGATTTAATCTGTACCGTTGATGTGTTTAGGAGGGGTACACTGAAGCAAAACTCAAAGTAAAAAAGGTTTCCAAGGTTGAGCAAAACTGAATAGCACAAGCTCTATGTAAGCACGAAACCAATTACTCCGTCAATAAATCTTATTATTATACTAGTACTAGTATGATTGCCCACCCATCGCGAACGCCCGTGGAGGCGTGGAGTGACGTTTTCAACGACCGTCTGCCGTCTGCGATGCAGGATTTTAAGCCTGCGTGATTGCCTGATCATAGTACTCCATAACACCTCCTGTAAATCCATTCACTCAAAACTAGAGTTCTCAGATTTCTTATTTCTATGCATTTCCAACATTGTAGTAACTGATTTTTGTCACACTGTATGTTCCACCATGAACATGCGCGAGACACGATTTTCTTCATCGCTATAGCTGTTTCTTTATAATAGGAGAAGCGTCTACTGAACTCAGTTTCACCGGTGGTTGTCACGACGAACATATGCGTTGCTCGCCGGACGATTTTGGACACGCGTAAGAATGAACACAGCCTAATGACAAGAATTGCCACTTATTTAACTCCAGTACAGGTATACGCATACCCAACTTAGCGGAGGACAATCACGTAAATGGTTCCCTGAATGAGCTAAACGCCATTTCTCGGAGGTCAATCAGATTAAAGCGCTAGACTTGTCTTGTGCAACCATTTTAACCAGAGGTTTGGAGGAGTTGATGGATAGGACCGGAGAGATGCCAGCGGCGGCGGCGGCGGGGAAGAAGCCGAAGCAGCGTCGGAGGAGGTGGCGCCCCGATGAGCACACGCGATTCCTTGAGGCGCTGCACATGTGAGTAGCAGCCCATTCCTTTGTCTGCTCTCTGAATACGTTATTTGCACTGCATTCCTAGCTGAATCGACTTGTGAAGAGATTCTCATCGATCCATCTCAGGTTCGGTCGCGACTGGACGAGGATCGAGGAGCATGTCGGCACCAGGACCACGCTACAGGTGATTGCGTTGGTTCATTCGTGATCAAGAACTGCATTGTGATGATTTGAGAAATGAAAGTGTTTTTGTAATGTTCTTGATGGTGTTAACTGGTTGGTTTGCAGCTCCGCAGCCATGCTCAGAAGTACTTCGAGAATGCCCGAAAGCTCGGTGTCACCGGGCTGCCGCCCCCGAGGCCGATGCGCAGGCGCAAGAAGGCCGTGCCGCATCAGCCACAGAGCTCGACCGCGGGACAGCCGCCGCCGCCGGGTAAATCTTGTCCGTAATTGCAGTGCCGCCTTTCTTGATTATATTGACCTAACTTGTGAGTGTTTTTTCTGTCAGGCATGCAGAGCTTCGACTGGGCGAGCGGTTCAGGTACTTCAGCTTCAGCGTGGTTGAACCATGGAGGTGTAGAAAGTCAGACTGAACAAATTGCTGCAACATATGCAGGTAGAGGTGAGATTACTCACGCTTGCTTGCCAAGGATCATCAAATTAGATTTTTTTATTTTATTTGAGGCTAGCCAAGTAGCCAGCTACTAGCAGCAGAATTGCGTAATCACAAGATTAACCATGTTTTCCTAATATCTACATCTACGTAGACGACAACTCATTCATGGGGACAGCAAGCTTCTTCAGTGCTATGACCATGGACATGGGGTGGGCTGGAGGTAGCAGCACAAGTGAAGCGCCACCCTCGTCTCTGCCGGACATCACAGCCACGCCGGCCGGCGACAAGGCAGAGCTGGAGCCGTGGGACATCATCATGCAGGAGATCAAGGATATGGGGCTGGACCTGGACTTTGACATGTCGATTTCCCCCTCTGTCATCGGCAGCGAAGATGGGGGAAGCGAATACGGCGACCCTCCGGCGCATCATGGCTTCCCTGCTGTCTCTGATCAACCTGGAACATCGCTGAACGCAGACGGAGGGTGCTCTTCCGACGTCAATGCTGAAGGCTAGGGTAGTAGTGTACTATGATTTGGTCTGCAATTATTATTCAGATGGTATAGTATAGCTTGGTTCTTTACACTACCCATTATGTGACACAAACTTAATTAAATATTACTTGTCGGTAGCCAAGTATCAATAGAGGTTTAGCACACAGGAATATGAACTTCTCTAGATTTTTATATAAACTAATTTGAAAAAACTTTATGCAAATTCCTGAGTGAAGAGTACAAGCAGCAGAAATCTCAAAGACGTATAGGCAGGCAAGAAAATCATATTCCCAAACAATCCACATCCCTCTTATTATCACGATTTCATGACTGATTGCAAATAGAACCTTGATAGCTCATTTCAGTGTTCACCTATTCTATACTGTTCACTCCCTAACAATACAGATATTTACATAAGCACGTCTATAACACTATAGACATATGAGTAAAACTCATAAGATAGCGTTACGCTGATTCAATTTAAAAGAGTTTACATTCAGCCTCTGCATAGTTAGGATACACACACTCGTAAGTAAGAAGATTTAAAAATAAAAAGGTTAAATATAAGAATTATATAGAACTCGTAGAACGCATTGAACATTAAATGACCAACCCCTCCAATCGTGTACAACCTAAGGCATCTTCTGGATAAGCTTCAACCAAACATGACCAAAATGAGATGTCACATATTACAATACCCTAATACCACCACCTAGGTTTCAAGTATTAACATCATATATGATAAAGGACATGTTTTCATCTATTGAGAAAAAAAAAGCAAAGATTCAGATATGACATATCAGTGAATGAACTTTTGATTTCAAGGACCCCTCCACCCTCCCCCTTGTCGCTCTCCCAAGCGACACGGGTGGCGACCACCCCCTCTGCCTCCACCCACCGTTCTCCCTCCCCCAAATTGAACACGGTGAATGGCGGCGGTGTAGCCTAGGGTTACAGGGGTGGCAGTCTGACTGTGCCCCAGTGAATCTAGGGGCATGCCTAGGTCTCACATTGACCGTCCCTCTATACAGAGAGAACCATAATCTTGTTGTGGCGGCTTGGCTAAATGCCTATTCCGTTTAACGGTATAATTTTTAATGGCACGGACCACCTCTTTACCGTAGTATGATCTGTCCCACGGGCTGGATGTGCGTCATGAGACTAGTCCTATACATTTTTTTTGTCATATTCGAATTAGTGTAAATAGAGTATGGATGTTTTTTTTTGACCCGAATAGAGTATGGATGTTAACTGTCAAGAAAAAGTATACTAGATGTTAACATTTATTTAGCTGTTGTTAGGAATAGACAAGTTGTATTCCCTGGGGGCCAAAGGCCACAACATATAGTTACATGTGCAGGTGAGAATATGCAGGAAACCCCCTAACAGGTGGGGAAAATACACATATACAAATATACATCTAACACCCCCCCTCAAACTCATGGTGGATCCACAACACTGAGTTTGGAGAGTAAGAAGTCATGCTGCGCTCTAGTTTGTGCCTTTGTAAAGAAATCTGCCAACTGCAAATCTGAAGGCACATACTGAAGCGCAACAACCTGAGCCTGCACCTGAGCACGTGTATAAAAAGCATCAACACCAATATGCTTGGTAAGCTCATGCTTGACCGGATCACGTGCAATACTGATAGCACCTGTACTGTCAGATAAAAGTGTAGTGGGTGTCGTAACAGAGACCCCAAAATCTGCAAGCAACCACCGTAACCATGTCACCTCAGCAATCAACAAGGCCATAGCTCGCAACTCAGCCTCTACACTCGAACGGGAAACTGCAACATGTTTCTTCGTCTTCCAAGCAACAAGCGAACCACCAAGAAACACACAGTAAGCAGAAAGGGAACGACGATCCGAAGGATCACTCGCCCAAGTAGCATCCGAGTAGCACTGGAGCTGGAGAGAGCTGGAACGAGGAAAGAAAAGGCGACGAGTAATCGTGCCACGAAGATAACGAAGAACACGGAGGAGATGACTATAGTGGACAGTGGTAGGAGCTGAGACAAACTGACTCAGAATATGAACAGGATAAGATATATCAGGACGAGTGACAGCAAGATAAACAAGACTCCCAACAAGATGGCGATAACGCGTCGGATCAGGAAGAGGATCACCATCAGTAGGACGAAGCTTAACATTAAGCTCCATAGGAGTCTCAACAGTGCGCTCATCCCCAAGAGCAGCACGAGCAAGAAGATCCTGAATATACTTTTCCTGAGAGATAGAAAAGCCATCAGAAGTGGAAGAGACCTCGATCCCAAGAAAATAGCGGAGAGGACCAAGATCGGTCATAAGAAACTGCTCACGAAGACGAGCCTTAACAAAGGCAATATACTCAGGATCATCACCAGTAATGATCATATCATCCACATAGAGAAGGAGAAGAGTGCGTCCACGAGGAGAAGTGTGGACGAACAGCGCTGGATCATGAGCGCTGGGAGAGAAACCAGCAGCAGTCACCACAGGGACAGAATACCCGGGAGGAGGCTGCATGTAAACCTCCTCACTCAACTCGCCATTGAGAAAAGCGTTCTGAACATCAAGCTGAGACACAGACCAGTGTCGAACAGAAGCAACAGCAAGAAGAGTACGCACAGTGGTCATATGAGCCACAGGAGCAAAAGTCTCATCATAGTCACGGCCGTGCTCCTGCTGAAAGCCACGAGCCACAAGACGCGCTTTGTAGCGCTCAAGAGATCCATCGGAGCGGGTCTTAATTTTATAGACCCACTTACACGTGATAGGACGAACACCGGGAGGGGGAGAGACAAGATCCCAGGTGCCAGTGCGCTCAAGCGCAGCAATCTCCTCAGCCATAGCAAGCTGCCATTCAGGATGACGCTCAGCATCCCGATAAGAAGTCGGCTCGGAGGCTACAGAAAGACCGTACTGACTAGGAGAGTAACGGTCTGGAGCACGACGTGGACGAGTCGTCGGAAGAGGAGAGGGAAGCTCGTCAGAAGAAGAAGACATATCAGAAGAAGAAGAAGAAGGGACATCAGGAGGAGGATCTGAAACATGAGTGCGACGAGAATAATGAAAGGGAAAAGGAGACAACGGTGAGGTGGGTGGAGGATCAGAAGAAGAAAGAGGAGAACTAGGTGGGGAGGAGGACAACGGAGTCGAAGAGGATGGCGCCGGGGACGAAGAGGGCGCATCAGAACGAGGTCCAGGAGGAGGGACAATAGGGACAGAAGGAGGTGCATCAGGAAACAGAAGAAAGGAGATATCATCCACCGGGTAGGTACCAGAGGTGGGGCGAGGGTAGAAGGGACGCGTCTCATCAAACGTGACGTCACGAGAGATGCGCATCCGACGACCAACAGGGTCCCAACAGCGATAGCCCTTATGCTCATCACTGTAGCCGAGAAAAACACACTCAACAGACTGAGCGGTCAGTTTGGTGCGTTCACGAGGAGGGAGAAGAACATAGCAAACGCAACCAAACGAACGAAGAGTCGAGTAGTCTGGAGAACCACCAGAGAGACGCTCGAGAGGGATGCCACCCTGGAGGGCAGCAGAAGGCTGGATGTTAATGAGGTAAGTCGATGTAGCGACAGCCTCAGCCCAGAAATGCGGCGGAAGAGAAGAAGCAATCATCATAGCACGGGTGGTCTCAAGAATATGACGATGCTTACGCTCGGCGACACCATTTTGAGCATGCGCACCGGGACAAGAAAACTGAGCAAGAGTGCCCTGCTCAGTAAGAACACCACGCAGGTGCTGAGAGATATACTCACCAGCAGAATCAGCACGGAACACACGAATGGGCGAGGAATACTGAGTGCGGACCATGGCCGCAAAGCGCTGATAAATAGAGAGCACCTCACTGCGAGAGCGCATAAAAAACAACCAGGTGTACCGTGAAAAATCATCAATGAATAAAATATAGTAGCGATGGCCCCCTTTTGAACCAAAGGGAGCCAGACCCCAAACATCTGAATGAACTAAATCAAAAGGTCGCTGAGATACAGACACACTGGTAGGATAGGGAAGCTGAATCTGTTTGCCTAACCTACAACCCTGACAGTTCAAAGACACATCTCCTGAGACAGACCCCAGAAGACCACGACGGACTAAAGATGATAAACGGGAGCCACAAAGGTGACCCAGCCGATGATGCACTGCTGAAAAGAGCCAGTGACTGAAGCAGCAACCGCAGGAGAACTGGCCGATGAAGAGGCAGCGGAAGGAACACGAAGCCAGTCTAACTCCCAGAGCCCTGGAGACTCACGGCTGCGAGGGCCAGCTCCAACCAGGGCCTGTGTGCGGCGGTCCTGAACAGCACAAGAATCAGCGTCAAGAATGACGCAACAACTAGAATCAGTAAGTTGACTAGCAGAAAAAAGATTCATCTTAAGGCTAGGAACATGAGAAACATCAGGAACAGAGAAAGAGGAAGTAGAGAGGGTGCCTCGACTGGAAACAGGAAGAGAGGTACCATCAGCCGTGATAACACGGACAGGAGAAACAAGAGAACGAAGAGCAGAAAGAATAGAAGACGCAGAGGTCATATGAAAGGAAGCTCCAGAATCCAGATACCACGGGGACATACCTGACTGTGCAGAAGATGGTGGTCACGCGGTGCCAGAAGAAGTAGACACAGGACCAGCAGTGCCTGACGAGGAAGAGCCTGTAGTAGCGAGCAGACTGCGAATACCCCGAAGAATGTCCTGCTCCGAGAGTGCAACTGCAGAAGATCCTGAAGAACCAGCCTGCTGACGAGCGTGGGACTGCGGACGTAAACTGGGATCCCTCCTCCAGCAGCTAGAGAAATTGTGGCCAGACCTGCCACAGTAGGAGCAGGGAGGACGAGGATTGCGGTTCTGACCGCGAGGCTGCTGAGACTGACTCTGGCCCTGGACCGGAGGAGTAGAGAGTATCGGCGGCACTGGAGACCGCAACGGAGCCGACAGCACAGGAGGACCATGAGCAGCAAGTACAGAGGGAACCTCAAGAAGACCAGCACCACGAAGACGAGTCTCCTCAGCACGAAGCTCAGACAGCACCTCAGAGAGCGGGACACGACCACGAGCAAGTAGCTGGGCGCGACGAGGCTCGAACTCCTTGCGGAGCCGAGACAAGAACTCATAGACACGCTGAAACTCCAGATCAGCGCGCACAGTCAGACAGCAGGCACAAGTGGCACACACAGCTGTACAAAGAGAATCGAGCTGGCGCCAGATAGCAGCACTCTGAGTGTAGAACTCATCAATGGTAGAATCACCCTGCTGAAGAGCATGCTCCTGGCGAACAACAGACAGGTAAAGAGCATCCCCAGACGGCTGATAGCGCTGACGAAGAAAGGCCCACTGAGCAGCAACAGTGGGAAGACCCATGAACTCAGCAGCATACTGAGGCAGAACACTGGAAGTAAGAACAGCAGCAGCACGAGCATCCTCATCTATCCACTGAGTGTAGTCAGTCAGAGCCAGCCGGTAGGTCGCAAGAGCGTCAGAATACTCCTGGACCCGCCGGTCATACTCAGCCAGAGCAGTAGCATCAGTACTCTTGGCTGCATCCTTGTCCTCCTGAGTAGCATCGGGGGCAAGGGCAACAGGTGTCGGTGGAATAGGCGCCGTAGGAGCAGTGGGGCGCGGCGGACAGGGGACCTCGCCGGAAAGCACACCCCAAAGACGGAGACCGCGCATGTGGACGCGCATAAAGGCAGCGAAATCAGGGTAATTCGAGCCATCAAAAATCACCGGGCAGCGAGGAATCGCTACATAGCCCGATGAGGAAGACATAGCTCTTTTTTTTTTTTTTTTACAGAACTCTCACAGGCAGATGAAATCCGGCAAAATTCGCACTGATCAGATCAAATCCGGCGAAATCAAGCTAACAACCAGCAAATTCCGGCGGCCGTTCCGAGGACGGGCGTGGGCGAGCAGCCGAGGCGGTGACGGAGCACAGCGGGAGCAGCACGGCGGCGGGCCAGCAGCACGGAATCGGGCCGGAATCAATCGATCCGGGCGGCGGCTGGCGGCTGGAGATCCGGGCCAGCAGGAAATCGGGCCAGCAGCGGCCAACGATGACGAGCAGCAGCCTCGATCAGCGGATCGAGACCTGGGTCGGGGACAGACGGCGGCCGACGATAGACTCCCAGACACGCAGGGGCGAGAGCCGGCCGGACGAAGACGACGGGCAGGAGCGGTACCGAAGCAGAGAAGTCTCGATCCGAGGACGGGCAGACGACCAGGAACGGCCATGAGGACCTAGGGAGAGAGGCAGCGACGGCGGTCGAACGCGGCGGCAGAAGGCCAGGGCGAGCGGCGGCGGCTGCGAGGAGAGGAGCCTATGGCTCTGATACCATGGTAGGAATAGACAAGTTGTATTCCCTGGGGGCCAAAGGCCATAACATATAGTTATATGTACAGGTGAGAATATACAGGAAACCCCTAACAGGTGGGGAAAATACACATATACAAATATACATCTAACAGCTGTATCCTCTACCGTCCAATTCAAAGTCATAAGTCCTAAAATCGGAGGAGAAAAAATTTTCGTGTGTCATAAATCCCAAATCTTGAAGAAAAAAAGACAAAAACTAATAAACGGAGAAGAAATGCAGTAGACGGCAAACGGCACAGCTTTCCCTCTCATCTCAAAAACAGACACAGGTCTCACGCTTGTGGCGTCGTCGACTCTGCAGTCCACACGCGGCTGGTCGCCCCGGTTCCACCACCTCATCTCCCTCGCGTCTTCCTCCACACCCGGCACTCGCATCGCCAGCCGTCCGATCGCGCCCGGGCGGCCGTGGTCCCCTCCCCCATGTTCCGCGGCCATGCCCCTATACACCGGCTCCCCCTCGCCGGCGGCGGCGGCCGCCGTCGCTCTCCGCAGCGGATCCCCATCGCACCGTGCCGCTACCCATGTGAGCCTTTCTCATAGCACTGTTTCATGGCACCACGCTGTTCACTGTTACAAGGGCTGCTTGTCTTCTACTTCTTGGTTTCCCGATTTCAAGCTCGCCTACATGTGTTTGGAGTAGACAGAGGCCAGATTTCCTGTTGCTAATTCATGTTCTGTTATTGCTAGTACTATTTCTTCTTTTTTCTGAAGTCGGTTCGGTTGTGATAATTCAGTATACTGTATTTGAGTCTGTCTGAATAAATCTTGATTGGGGAAAGGACTAGTCATCAATGAACTCAAAGGTGGTACTGAACAAAAGAGATATCTATGCAGCGGTAGGTTTGAGATCAAAATTCATCAGCTATGAATATAGGATACTTCACCTCTATTACTAACAGTGAATTTGCCCGTTGAGATGAAGTTGATTTTTTAGTTCAGAGTTCAGTCTATTTGAATTTTGTTCAGAGTTTAGTTCAGATAGTTGATTTACAAAAGAAAATTTTATATGCATCGTTTAGCAAAGGATATTCCTCACATAGCTTAACTAGCTTGTGCCCATTCCCTTGTCCTAATTGAATTTTCTACTCATTACGCACTGTTTCGTGCAACCCTTTCAGGTTATGTTCAGGCAGAAGTTGAGTTTCATGGTGGCATTTCAGGCCCAACATTTGAAGTATGCTCCTAACTTGATCAGATCCGTCATAAAAAGTATTAGATCAGATATTACTGATGGTGACAATGGAACGACTGAGCCAGCTAGGGAATTGTTGGAGCGGCTATTCACAAAGACACAAAGTTTAGACACTAGTGCTTCTCAAGATAGTGAGCTGAGCATGAGCATCGAGGTCCTCAAGTCTGAATTCGAGGGCGCCTTGTCCATCCTCAGAAAGAAAGAGAGAGACATTCGGGACGCAGAGAAGAGGGTTTCTGATGATCGGCTAAGATTGAACCAGACGAAACAGGATCTTGATCAGAGGGAGAAAGAGATCAGCAAAGCATATGTAAGGCAACAAGGAATAGAGAAAGCACTGAAAAAGGCAAGTGCAGATCTGGCGTTACGAGTGAAGCAGATCAATAATCTGAAGCTTCTGGTCAAGGGGCAAGATAAGAAAATTGCCAGTTCACAAGCTTTGCTTTCTCAGCAGGTAAGTGAAGTGGAAAATCTCAAACAAGACATGTTCAAGAAGAATGAGGAAACCGACCTGATGCGCTCAGAGATCAATTCTAAAGAACAGCTGCTTCTTACAGCTAACCTATCCATTGTGCAGCAAGAAGCGACAGTTAGGGAGCTGCGTAGTGAAATTAAAAGAAAAACAATCGATATCGCCAGATCAAATGAATTGAGGAAAGCTAATGAAGAGAAACTGAAAGTTGCTGAACAGGAGCTTGAGAAGCAGAATTTAGGATGGTTAGCAGCACAGCAAGAGTTAAAGGAACTTGCACAACTGGCATCCAAGGATACAGATGATATCGAAGATACTATCACTGACTTCAAACGAGTGAGATCTCTGCTTGATGCTGTACGCGCTGAACTTATATCTTCAAAAGAAGCTTTCGCCTCCTCTCGCAGACAGATAGAAGATCAAGCAGTGCAGTTGCAAAAGCAAGTGCAGGAACTTAAGGACCAAAGGGTATTACTGATGTCTTATACCCATGATTTGGAAGCTGCTCAGCTGGAGATTCTAGGTAAGACAAAGGAGCTCAATGATGCACAGTCTCGTTGTCATGAACTTGAATCACAGTTACTTCAGGAAATGGAGAAGGTTGAGTCTCTACAAGCCGAATTAACCAAAGAAAGAGAGAGTTTGGAACAGAGAACAGAAGAAGTAGGCTTTCTTCAGAAGGAGCTTGTTCAGAAGGAAAACGAGTGCAGTAAATCACAAGATCTTGTGAAAATAAAAGAGTCTGAGCTGTTAGAAGCAAGGCATGAAGTCCAAGATATGAAATCAAAGATCGAGTCTATTCAATTGGCTGTTCAAGAAAAGGATTCAGAGCTTTCAGATACACAGAGCAGACTAAGTGAAGTCAGCAGTGAAGTTATTGAGCTTCAGCAGCTGCTAAATATCAAGGAGGATCAACTGGTTCAGGTTAGAACTGAATTACATGATAAAGAAAAACATATAGAAACAATGGAGAGTGACTTGGATAGCTTACGATTCAGATGCTCTCAAGCTGAATCTTTGGTGCAAAGGATGGCTGAGCTCACTGGCGATCTTGCTAGCTCAGTAAAAGCTGGAGAAATGGACATTTACGCATTACTTGATGATGAAATTTCAAGCACAGGTACAGCCCTGGAGTCCAATTTGCATAAGCATAATCAACTGGAGGCTGACATAGAGTTGTTAAGAGAATCCTTGTGGCATAAAGACATGGACTTAAGAGCTGCTCATGAAGCACTTGATGCCAAAGATCAAGAGCTGAAGGCAGTACTTAGGAAGTGGAATGTCAAGCAGATGGAACTAGGTGAGTCAGAACAGTTACCTGAAGATGTCAGTGCCAAGAAGGAACTCGCTGGTCTTTCCTGTGACACAATAGGGGGAAGCGCTTCAGAAGAGATGGAGCTCCAAAAGCATCAAATTAAAGCTGCGGAGGTGGAAGCACTTGCTGCTACTGCTGCATTGAAGAAGCTTGCCGATATGACTAAGAAATCTTTCAAACGTGGCAAAGCTGATTCTGGTATCGATTTTGTTGCATCAGAGAGTGCAAACATTGATAAATACGATTCGAAAATGGAAGTGGACAAGAAGACGGATGTGATACTTGAAGCCGAAAAAGAAATAGTTAGGCTCTTTTCATTGACAAAACAGCTTGTCAGGGATGATGAGATAAATGATGTTCAGGAACAATAGCTTCAAAGAGCATGCAGCAATCAATTCTGCCAAAACACATCATCCAAGGTAGCTTTAGCATAGTTATACATCACATAGATGTTTTAGATACTTATGGATATCTATGTCGCCCAGAAAGATAAGATCCTCTCTAGTTGGTTCGGTAAATGCCATTTTAAGAAAGGATAACATGTTAAGAAGAAAGTGCTCACCAGATCCTTTGTTGTTTCTGTAGTGTACCCCAAACAGATCTTCATATCTGTGTCAATGTGTACCTGCTAAATATATGTGGGGAGTTACTTGTATGGCAATTAGCTGGGTGTTGTCCTACCAAAAGAGTTATTTAAAGTTGCGTTGATTGTTTCCGTTGTGCTGCAGCAGTCAGTGCCAATGTTGCAGTGTGTTGTTAATTTCGTCACTGTTTCACTGCTTCTTGAAATCCTAAGGTAAATATTCAATTCACTGGAACTGAACTTGCAATATCAAAATATAAGCTGATTTTCATGAAAAACGAAGATTGCGAGCACAACCCTACACTGGAAGAAAGGGATATTGGGCGCATCCCTAACCAAAACATAAATTTATTCAAATTTTTAGAATAAAAACATGGAAAATCTTATTTATTCTTCTCCTATAGACAGCTAAACCTAGAGTACGGCTTGTGGAGCTCTACTGTTGGATCTGTGGGGTTCATGACTGCTTGGACCAGCGTTGGCAATAAGTTGGAGGAGAGTGTCTAGAGGCAACACTTAACAAGTTCAGAACAGTAAGTCGCATCCGTCGAATCTCCTATGAATTTCCCCAAACATAGGGCTAGATCGTGCTCCGACAAGACATATGCCGCTATTTTCTACCTACTTCTCTAAGACCACGTTCCTCGAGGCACTCACTAATTTCGCGTTGTTCAAGTACAACAACACGTGTAACTAGAGTCAACTAAATTTATCCCAAAATGAATTGGTAAAATTTTCGTATCAACTTAGCTGGGGTTTGTTGTGTCAACATCCAAATTATTTGCTTCATCTTATACTCATCACTTCAACGGATACACTGTTACTATAAACTTGATCTTCATTACACGACTCTGCTATATAAATTGGCGCCGATACCAACCCGAATATTTATCTTACGGAGGAGCCTACAGGGCAGCTGGAAGGGGCACACGAATGACTGGGCGCAAGTAAAGACCTTTCTTCATGCCGATGGTGAGCCCCATCTCTTCAGTCATGTCCAGCTCGGCTCCGAGCGGGAGCTCCCAGTCAAAATGGTAGAGTAGTGAGGCCAGCACAAGCTCCACGCTAGCCTGCGCAAATGTGATTCCAGGATACATTCTTCGTCCTGCGCCGAAGGGTATGAACTCAAAGTCCGTGCCCTTGTAATCGACTGTGCCACTCTCGAACCGCTCTGGTTTGAACACCCCAGCATCGACCCAATACTTGGGGTCCCTGCCGATGGCCCAGCTCTGGTTTGACGAACACGGTGGTGCCCTTGGGCACGTCATACCCCATGACCTTGCACGACTCCCGGCACTCCCTCATCAGCAGTGCCACCACCGGGTACATTCTTAGCGTCTCCTTGATGACGAGCTTCAAGTAACACAAGTTGGCCAGGTCATCTTCTTCGACAGTCGGTCTCCCTTGGAGGATGTCGCGCACCTCGGCTTGTGCTCTCTGCATTGCTTTGGGGGTTCTCGCGAGCTCAGCAATGGCCCATTTTACGGTGGTCGCCGATGTCTCGCTCCCGGCGGTGAAAAGGTCCTGCGTGCGTGTAATGAAATGGAAATTATCTGAAACAAGTCCATATAAACCCCCTCGGAGGGAAACCATGCAATTTCGGAGATCAACAAACTTACACGGATGACGGATTTGATTGTTGCCATGGTGAGGGGAACCTCGTTGCCATCCTCCTTCTGCAGCCTAAGGAGCACACATGTCCTCCTCCACCACCTCGCCGCCCGCCGCCCTACGCTCTTGGTGCTGCCTGATGACGGAGTCCATAAGCTCGAAGATCTTGCGGTGGTTCGCCTCCGCCCGACACGCACTGCCGCTCACAAGGCTCACCGTCTTCCACGACGGGAACAGGTCGCCGAGGGTGAACCCGGCGGCGATCTTTAGCCCCTCGGTGAGGCTATCCAAGAACTGCTCCTGCCGATCGAACCGGTCGCCGATCATGGCGCGGATCACCGAGTCCATCATGGCCGCGGTTATCCGCCTGCCGACGTCCACGCCCGCTTCACCCAGTGGCGCCGCCGCGGCGATTCCGGCGACGAGGCGGCGGGCCTCCTCCTCCCTGACGTGGCGGAACGACCACACGCGCGGGGCGCTGAGCAGCTCGAGGATGCAGATCTTGCGGAGCTGCCGCCACAAGGCGCCATAGCGCGCGAACACCAGCCCCTGCGCGTCGCCGTTGGCCACCAGCACCCGCACGCTGGGGCTCCACGGCCATGTCGCGAAGCTCAGGTCGTGGGTCATGGTGATCTCCCGGGCGGCCTCCGGGGACGAGGCGACCACGACGGGAACCTCGCCTAGCTGCAGGTATGTAACATCCCAGGATGATGTGAGGCTAGATATAGAGAGAACACAGAAGTGTGCATTGCATTTATGCATAGAAAATTTGGGAAATTTTTGCGTTTTTAAATAAAACTTGTCAAAGTGATTGAAGCTTCTCTTGAGTTGGTGGAACTGAAGTAGCTCATCAACTGAAGTGCGATAAACTTCAACATGACCTTTGTTAACAACCTTGTTTTGGGTAGAGATAAACACAACAACTAAAAGAGATGATTGTGAGGTAGAATTAATATGTTAACACATCATCTTAGAGTCTATGTCCAATCCTACCATGATCACATGGTATTTCTTGAACGTAAATCATTGAAGCCATTCCTAGCTTAAAGGAAGACAACACCTGTCTTACCTTGACTCTTAATCTACTTTGTTTTCATATCTTGATTAACATAATCTTTCCCATCTAAGTCTATTTAGCTCCAAGACAAGAGGAGAAAGCCTATATCAAATCCAATATCATTCCTGTCTCTTGAGATAGAACCATAGGGTATAATTCAGAAGCTTCAGAAGAGGGAAAGATTAACCCAGTACCAAGTTGATTAGAGGAGTTTACAATAGAGTTTAACCACTTAAATACTTATCCAGTACTTCTGGGTATTATATAATTCACTTTTAAACTTGTTACCAAAATTGATAAACCACAAGGACTAAAGTGCATAAAAGCCACACATTCTTATTTAAATCATAACTTATTAACTATATGAGATATAACAAAACTGAACTCATTTACATTACCTTAAATAGTTCAAACTATTTGAATAAAAATAACTATGATCATTTTGAAACTCTTATGATCATGCCTTGGTGAAATCTAATCAAATCACTTAAAATTTGAACATGACCTTTGCTAACTTTGGATATTTTGAGCACAACTTATAATAGGAACAAATAAGATATGACAATGTGCATAATTCAAAATAACAGGATCATTTCAAATATGAACTTTGGAAGTTAAACTTCCAAACAATTAATACCACATCAATTGATAACAATTCAATTATGAATTACAAATATGTATAAGAATATGAATTGATTCAGCCACAAATCCATTTATTGCCAAATGCCACTTGGTTGTCCTATATAAATATTATTAGAGGATAATCATCATGCCACCTAGGATATTATCCACTTCAAAATATCTTCCTATACTTGAACCCCAAGTTATCCACTTGAAAATATCTTCCTTTGCTTGAACCCCAAGTAATGCATTTCAAAATATCTTCCTATACTTGAACCCCAAGTAATGGTCATAGTTATCCACATGAAAATATCTTCTTTTACTTGAACCCCAAGTAATGGTCATGCATGAGAGCTTGACAACAAGTAGCTTACTCACCAAATGAAAACAAGAGTCACCACTTGAGGTGTCAACTTGTGGTGGACATCAAAACACTATAAAAGGAACCCCATAGCATCCATTTTGACACCATAAAACCATGGTGTGAGGACACCAACGAATTTAGGCCATTTCATACATTTGATAGGGCCAAGAAACACCACCATCACACCAGCAACATCACCACACAATCCACCCTGCTCATGAGTTGAGCAACAGGGCAGGATTCACCACCGCCAGCACAACCACAAGAACCAAACCAGCTAGACCAAGACCAAATGGTTAATTAGTTCAATTAGGAATTAGGTCAAGCAGCTAGGAGGTGCAGGCATGCCACAAGATGCAGGTTTATCAGATTTCCCGAAGAACAAGCTTCACAAGACCACCAGGTTGGTCTAGTATGAGAGGAGAGGAGTGTACTTAGAGGGAAAAGGGAAGAATTCACCATAAGCAAGAGAAATATATGCCTCTGATCTGAAATCCTCTACTAAAAAATATACATGATCCAGGGGCATATCACATACATTTAAATGATCATATGAGCACCAAGAACACACAAATAAATTTATTAGGAAGCAAATCAAACCCAGAAAGTGTAGAGTAGCCATTCATATCATGCATATGTCTGTATCATGAAATCACTATCCACTCATGCATATTATTCATACCCCTACACTTGCATAACAAAGGTTAGAACATTATCTGTAGCTGCCATTAGTTAGTGAATACACTAATAGTTAATTGTGTGAATGCTTATATAACCTAGCATGCTAAGATAAATTAGTAAACACTCTAACACCTCACTTACACATTATTGAGATGCATCTTTGCACATAGACAAATCAAATAGATACCATTGTTATGGAAACCATATGGACAACCTTGCTTTGTATCCAAGTTTGCATTAGGCAGTAACTAGATATGTGGGAGAAGACCACAAGTTTATAACTTGGTTGATAGTTTAGATTTGAAGCTATGGCACATTAGTCTCATCTGATGAGTGAGTACTACCTCCTTAATAGGGTAATTCAATTATAGCAAATCCCATTTCCTTTATCTATCCCATTAGACTTTATTCTGCTATCCATATTTCAACTTATGCATCACCTTAGGATTATGAGTAAAACCCTAGATTCACCTCCTATATCTTAACCCAAGAATTATGTCCACACCATAATCATTTTTAATATCAACCATATTATTTATCCAGTGATCAACTTAAACATATTAATATGTGCATGAGTCTTAATATCAAATAAAGAGCATCATGTTCATATGCTTAGGGCAGGAAATCCAATGGTGGGAGTAACCACCAATAGTAAATCTGTTTTCATCTAAATACAAATTCTAGTGTTACTTAATCATCTAGCAAATTAAGTCCTAGAAAATATTTCAAAAACAAAGAACAAGACCAATAAAAAATTTGCTTCTATTCAAAATCTTATTCAAACCCTAATATTACTCAAGGTACTTTATGTGCTTATGCACATAAAAGTTATATTCCTGCAATACATGATGTTAATGAACATGAAAATTTATTTCACAAGTAGCCCAAATTTAGAATCCTGCAAATAAGTTTGAATTCAAATCAGCAAATAGAAAACAGATGAAAAAGAAAAAGAAAAGGAATTAAACAAGAAAAAAATAGAAGAAGAAGCTTACCTGACCGCAGCCCAGCAAACCGGCCCGCTTAGCCAACCGAGCCAGCCCAGGCCACATACCCTTTCGGTATGTGACTGACGGGTGGGGCCCACACCAGAGAAAACAAGAAACACTCTTCTTCATCCTCCGTTTGGCAGCCACCGCGCCGGCGAGCGCCACCTCGATGCGCCGTTCTCCGCGACCACCGCACCCTGCTGTTGACTCCACGTCCTCTCCCTTATCTTCTTGAGTCCACTGGCAAGATTAGTGATGAGATTCATGCTCGAATCAAGCATCAACACCGCCGCCGCATCTCGGCCATCACCGACGGAGAGCGGACGCTTTCGTCCTTGCCACATCCTATAAAACCACGTGGAGGACCGCCGTGACGTTCTTTCTCTTCCAAGCCCTCTCAATCTCTTTCATTCTCTCTCTATCGGCCGCAGTAACCGAAGCCCTCGCCGGAGCTCTCTCCGGCATGCCGTCGATTCCGACCACCCCAAGCTCAGAGGGGTATACTGGGAGGAGCGCCTTGTCTAGGAGGTCATCTGGAAGGAGTATTGCATGAAGAAGAGGCCGGAGTACAACGAATTTGCTGGTTCTCTTCCGCGGAAGCTCGCCGGAATTCATGGTGATCCACTCGACTCCGACCATCTCCACTCTCTCCGAGCATCGCATCGACTTCCTGGTGAGCATACGCGTCTGTGGAGTCCTTTTCTGCATACTCACGTGGCCCATAGCTCGAGAACCAGTTCGGCCGCCATGCGCCACTGCAGATGGTCGCCGCCGGTCATGCTCCGATGACCATAGGGTGGCGGCGATGGCTCTATTCGGTTCGTAGTCGTGTCCCGGTTCGAAACGCCTAGTCGCGCGTCCACAGGAGCCCTGGAACATCACCGCCGTCGATCCCTGTCTCGCCGGCGATGCAGTCCTCCGGTGAGTCAAACATTTTGACTGGTCGTTGCCAACGTGGCATATGACCTGGCCTCTGGTCCACCAGTCAGCCTAATAGGCTAGATACCCCCTCGGTATCAAAAGTTTCTGTGTTAAATTGAAAATTCCAAAAAATAGTCAAATCTTAGATAATTCATAACTATTTCATTTCAAATCAGAAAAATGCATATAATATACCAAAATGATCACAAAAATAAGACCTATCTGTTTATACTATAAGATTATATACTTGTGTGGAATAATTTTGAGTGAAATTTAAAAACATGCCTAAGTACTATTTTTGAAATCAAATAACTTTTCTAAATAAGAAATGAATATTTATACACTCAGATAACTTTATTGTAGATACTATCTCATTATTATAGTATCTTAAATTCAACTTTACCACTAACACCTAACACACTGGAACTATTTTTCCTAGATACTTTTAAGTACTAAAATTATGCAGGACATCAACAAGTAAATAGTACTTGTATTTAAGGTTATTTCTTAACTTCCATTCAGTAAATAAGTAATTAGCTCTAAGTGCTCAATTCAACCAAGAGGAATAATTAACTCAGTTACTTTAACATTTTAAGTTAAACCTAGAAACTTATAATAGGAAGAATCATGTTCTATTAATTAACCCAAATTCCTATGAATAATTGTGATCACTTAAAATGAGTTTAATACTAATTACCCTTTTAAAGAATGTGTTCTTCAAAAGTTATTCTTTTGAGATACCTTGAAAATAAGCATCAAACCAATTCCTTTTAGTTATAAATGAAAACCCTAAGTTATATTAAGATTGTTGTCAACCCTAGAACTACTTAGATATTACTATGTGTATACTTTACTTTGACTTTGCATATCCATGGTCAACCAAGTGCTTGCTAATTATAAGATGCAACTTAAAAGTGTTACCTTCATGTCTTCACCATTAACCATCATTCCCTTGTAGTAAGGAATGATTATAAAACCCTAAAACAATAGCTCTTGTTAAAGTCTTATTCTTTTAATAGCACCTGATAGTGATCTAACCTAAAATGCTTAACAACCATGTTATGGTGTGATTTAAAAGTGCAACACATCATAAATAAATCACATTAACTCAATGATAACAAATCATCGGGGTTAGGTTACGCTTAGAGTGATGCATATCATATCTTATGCATATCATGCTGCAGATTTCTAACATCATCCCTACCGGATGATGATTGCTATTTCAGAATTGGGATTTCTATCGTATCGAAGACCCTGACTCGCATAATCTTGCGGTCAGAAAGGCAAGTTCACTCTTGCTCATATCTCTTGTTTATCTTTAACAAAGTACTTGCAAATATACCGGTGGTATTATTATTATGATTGCATTAAAAAGGAAAGGTTCTGCTTTTCTTGAATGAATATGATTAGTGGTTAGCAATCATAATGGTTGTCGACCTAGGAAGGTGGGCAGTGGGACCATGGTAAGAGTATGGTGGAGGTCCTGTCGTCGTGGTGAAACAACATATGCCATGGGATTGCTTAAATGGGGGCCGAACTAGATGCTGGAGGATTCGGGAGAGGGGAACGAGCTGAAAAGCACGACAGAAAGGAACACAGATCTACCCAGGTTCAGGGCTCTCATAAGGAGATAACACCCCTACTCCTGCTCTGCTGGTTATTTATTTGATCGATGGAGTATACAACAACGGTACTTCCAAGCTCTCTGCTAGAGGAGGAAGATGAACTGCTAAGTGTAGGAACACTGAGTGACCAACCCCTTACTAGGGCTCCCTGTGCCACCTTATATAGTGGTGGCCAGGGTTACAACGGTCACCTGAGACCAGGGGACACCAGCTACACTCCAAATAGGGCAAGCTGACGAAGGCATACGCCCTTGACTTTCTCCCTGATTGCTCTCGATGGGACTCACCATTGCTGTACCTTGTACTTCCAGGACTGTGACCTTACCACTGTGAGGTAAGGGCTGTACTTGTGCACAGTGAGGGTAGGTAGACCACCACTGTGCACCCTGTCAACATGATCCCTCTCCATACTTGGCAAAATCTCTCCTTGATTGTAGGGACTTGACACCTTAGTTGACTTATAAATCCCGGATATGACCGTTGGCCATATCCTGGACCTATATGCCGGACCAACGACCTGTGAAGGTCGGGTAATCCGGCCTCCATGCTCCTGCACAACATATCAAATAAGTTAGGCTGGCATATCTATGCATATGCCGGCACCTCTCAATAAGTATTCCGGTTATACCGGCATATCCGAACATTAGCCGGGATACACATATATTCCGGCCAGGCCCTTCCTTGGTCAACTGGCATAAAGTCAACCATAGTCCTTGTATCTTTCTTGTCTCTTGACCCTACCGGGGGTCATCCCCCCGACACTAGTCCCCGAAGCTGCCGAGGTTCCCCAGTCTCAACTGTGGAGCCTTGACAGGTTCAATCATATCATCTTTTTGTTATACCCCGACTCTCCGTTATATCCCGACGACCAGATTATATGCCGGGACATCCGCGCATATACCGGCCACTGTTTCTTCTCCAAAAGTTAATCCGGCCGGCCCTGAGGGTATTCCGGACGGAACTTATTCTCCGGGCAGAGACTTCCTTGAGAAGCCCTGCCTGACAGTTTGCATCGAAACTTGCAACTGCCCTGCCACCACGAACGGTCACACGATGTGACGGTTCACAGTGCATTTACTCCTTGCCATCATTGCCTAGTGGCACGGTTACAGTAACCGCCGCCCCACTCCGTGCCGCCACGCGGCGACCTACCGCGGAAACGGTCGGGGTAGTGGAGCACTACCACCCCCACGACCCTTACCCGGCGATATATAAATAGGGCGGCGAGGGTAAACTTCTCCTTTTTACCCCACACCATCGTCTTCTTCCCCTGTCCCTCTGCCTCCTGCGCTTCACCGCCGGACCGAGGAACAGAGAACCTGCTCCGCCGTCGATCTGCTCCACACCGACGCCGACGCTCGACGACGCCCGACATCTTCGTCGACGACGCCGCCGCCGCCTCTTTCCTCCGCGCTATAGCTGGGAGATTGGACCTTCTTCTGCAGGTTCGCCGCCGCAGTTCCACCGCCGTCGGCCAAGCTCCGGTAGGTTCTTCTTCCGTCTTTGTTCTTCATCTTTTCTGCTTCTCTGTAGCTTCGCAATGGTAACCCTACTGGCATAGATCCGCGGCAGTTCCTCTGCTTGATATCTCTTTGATTCGATTAGCATTGCTAGCAACATTCCTTAGCAGTTTGCAGGTGTTCTTCCTTAGAAGTTTTACCCACGTTTGTTTCCGATTTTAACTGCGATGGTAGATCCTCTTTTCCTGCTAACTTCTGCGAGAGTGGTATGCCAGAGAGACTAACCTCCCTCTTTTCCCTGATATTTATAGGATTAACATCACGGGACTTCGGCTCTCACGCCTTGTTCTGGCCATCAAGATGGCTTCCTCAAGCATGACGGGTACCTCGGCCTCAGAGGAAGATAACCCGGCCCGGCTCCAAGGACGCTCCGGCTGGGAGGGGTCGGAGGTTACCCCGGCCGACATATCCTGGATCACATCCACCAGGAGAGTCCCGGAGGGTGTTGCATGCCGGCTACCGGCGGGAGAGACTGTGCCGGCACCTGAACCCGGCGAACGAGTTCTCTTCATTGCCCACTTGGAGCGGGGTTTCGGTCTGCCGGCGTCGGACTTCTTCCGGGACTTCCTCGACACCTACAACCTGCAGCCTCACCATATCCCGGCGAACGCGGTGATGATCCTCTCCGCCTTCGCCGCATTCTGCGAAGGCTTCGCCGGCATAGAGCCCTTCTCCCAAGCCTGGGCGAAGTACTTCCAACTACGGAAGCAAGTCATCCAAGAGCCGCCCCGGAGCAAGGATGACCCGCCGGAGACGGCCTAGGAGAAGAAGGACCGCCCCATGACCCTATGCGGCACGGCCACCATCATGTCCCGGAAGGGCTCGGACTTCCCCAAGGTGGAGCTGCTTGAATCTTGCAAGAAGTGGCAGAAGAGCTTCTTCTACGTCAAGAACACCACCGACGTCGACCTGCTCAACCTGGCGCCATTCGTGGACGAGCTACCCTTGGCGATGAAGAACTGGACCTATAACCCGAAGAACTCCGTGATGCCGGTGAATGCTCTCCACCGGGTTAAGGGCGAGCTCCGGGATGCCGGCCTTACCCCTCAAGATTTAGTGGCATGCTTTATCAGCCGGCGCGTCTCTCCTCTGCAGCGCCGGTCACATAAAATCTGCCAGATGAGCGGGCCCATGGACCCCACCCGGCATTCTACACACGAGCTGACTCCGGCCGACATTCTGCGGCGGATCAAGGACGTCTGCAAGTCCTCTCAGGCCACCTTTGCCTGGGGACTTGAACCATACAGCCGGGATCGGCCCGCCCCAACGGTAAATACTTTGGCCGATACATACTCTCTTGTCCGGCATATAGACACTTATCATGAATGGCCCGAGATATTGTCATTTGCTGACATACTTATAATGCTTGATCCGACATACTTCTTGCACCGGCATATTTCTTGCTTCTGACCCATTTACTTTGCCTTATGCAGAAGTTCAGCTTCCAGAGTATGGAGAACTCCTGGATCCAGATCGCGGCAGACCGCACCACTGCGGACGTTGAAGATCCGGATCATTGGGACAAGCTGCCCCGGAACACCCGTGCTGCCTCTGCCGCGGGTAAGGCCTATTCATCCCGGCATTTCACTCAAGACTCGAGTGATGACAACTCCGATGAAGACTGCCAGATGTTTATCTGCCCGACACCTCTTGCTTATGCTCTTCCAGAAACACCTGTTGCTTATGCCTTTCCAATGCCATCCTCAGCAATCCCGGACGACATGGTTGTCGACGCCGCCCCTTTGAACCAGGGACCTCCTTCCACCGGCGGACGTGCCGGCCGGAAGCGAGGCGTGAAGCCCCAGCCCGAGACACCTCAACAACAGAAAAGGCAGAAGGTTGGCATGCCCATTCCGAAGAAACAGAGGCCTGTTGCCCCGGGGTAAGTTTCTTTTCCTTGTTTCATTTCCGACATATCTCTTGCCTTGATTACTAACTTGGTGTTTTCCCTCTTTCAGGGCTCCTCTTGCGCCGGAACACGCTTCCAGCACAAGTGCCAGCCCCAACATTGAAAAGCCGGCGACCACTGCCACCTCCGACATTCCCTCTGCAAGCCACACTACCTCTTCAGCGCCGGCATCTTCGCCTGCGCCCGACAAAACCACTTCTCCGGCGAAGGACAATCCTCCGCCGGAGCAAGACAACTCTGCCCCCGACGTCCATATGGACTCGGGGGCTCAACAGGATCCTTCGGCTCCTGATGTCCACATGGACACAGGAGCCCAACAAGATACCCCCGACGCCGGCGCGCCCACCAATAGCGCCGGGACTACTGAAGATGCCGGCGCAGGCACCAAGAGCGCCGGCCTAGATAAGGGCAAAGCCCCGGAAGTACCGGAGATCCAGACTGATCCGGCCTCTGCCTCCGCTGGCCAAGCCGCACCGGCCGCGTCGGAACAACCCGCGCCCAAGACTCCCTCTGCTGAGAAGACTCCAGCTCCGGCCAAGACCGCTACCCCGGCCAAGACCGCTGCCCCGGCCAAGAGCGGCACCCTTAAGATCAAGCAGATCATCAAGCCCGGGACACAGTCCGCTGCCACTGCCTCTGCCAAAGCAGCACCTAGGCCCAGCTCTGCCCTGGCCCTGCATTCTGGCAAGGCAGCATCCCGGCCCGGCTCCCGGCCCAGCTTCTTTGATACGCCGGAACTTGAGGGCCGCGTCTCCCTGCTGTCGAAAAGCGACAAGAGCCTTGGATCTCTTAAGGAGCACTGCATCAAGTGGAATGACGCCGACAATATGGACACTGCCGACTCCAGGAGCAAGAAGTTGGCCGAAGCTTCGGCCACAGGCGATCCAGCTGATATCCTGGCCGCGAAGCCCGTTCCTATTGCCTGCGAGCTTCTCAGCCTCCAACAAAGACTTCACCTCCTGGCTGACGCCACCAACGTAAGTCTTTTCTGCATATATATCCCCAGTCCCCGAAAATGTCGGCTGTCCGGGATTTTCCAATACCTTTTTTAGTTAGCTGTTCTCAAATTAACTGTCCAACATATGAGCTCGATCCGAGCTTCAAATCCTAGTCACCGAGGGCCGGGATAGGTGCGCAGCACCTGTGCCGGGTCTTCAACAATCTCACATCTTAATCATTTTTCAAATCCTCTTGACCGAGATATAAGCTCGATTCGAGCTTCAAATCCTAGTCACCGAGAGCCGGGATAGGTGCGCAGCACCTGTGCCGGGTCTTCGACAATCTGAATACTTCATATAATCTTCAATTGTACTGGTATGCTAGACTTTTCTCACAACCTTTCAAATCCTAACACCTTTGCAGCGCATGAATAATGCACGCGCCGACATGTACCACGACTTGGTGTGCGAGCACCGGAAGTTGTCAGATGCGCATAGCAAGCTCCGGCTTGAACTGTCCCAGAAAGGTAACCTCAGCCGATATATCCCTATATACCGGGTGACTTGCCTTTTTTTACTTCTGAATACACCTCCTGCCGGCATACCTCAATATGCTGACACATAACCTTTTTTCGACGTTCTGCAGCTGGTGCCGAAGCACAAGTCACCGTGCCCACCCAGCGGGTGAAGGAGCTGACCAGTATGCCGGATTCTGCGGATCTTTTACCACTCCACTTGTACTTCAAATCCTTTAACTCTTGCCATTGTTCTCTATCTTGACATTTTCTTAACTTCAAATCCTTGCAGATGAGAAAGCTGCACTGGAGGCACGCCACCAGGACTGTACACCCTCAGTGGATGTGGCCAAGCAGCTGGATGACCGGGATGCCGCCCACAAGGCCGAGGTAGAGCAGTTGAAGGGCCGGATTGCTGAGCTTTTGGAGGAGAAAGAGCAGAGCGAGGGCCAACTCAAGAAAGCCTAGGAGCTGCTTGTCACTTCTGAGGCCGATGCATCCAACACCCATGCTGAATTGGATGGCTTAAAGGAGCAGGCCACCAAATGGGAAGTTGCCATTGCCCAGCTCAATGCCGAACTCGCCAGTAAGCTTCAAATCCTTTTCCTTATCTTGCCCGACATAACCTTTGCGCCGACACATCTTTTCTGGCATAATTTTTACGCCGACACATCTTTTCCTTTTGCTAACTTGCTTGTCATGTTTCAGACATGTTTCCTGCTTCCGTCAAAGACGTTGAGAAGGCTTTGCAGGTGGATCGAGAGAACCGGGGTGTTCCGGTTACCTCGGCCAACTGGGACATGTCGGAGCAGTTGGTGGCCCTGTAAGCCCGGAAGGACGCCATGACCTCCTACACCGATGATCTTTTCCTTGGCGCTCAGGAAGCATACTCTGCTCTGTGGCCGGGACAAAGGACGCCCGCTGACCCCGTCGACCTCGGCAATGATCTGCAGCTCGCCAAGGTTCGCCTCAGGGAATGGCGGGATTCCGGCGCCCGGATGGGAGCTGATGAAGCTCTCACCTACTTCCTCTCTTGGTACGAAAAAGCTGATTTGGAGACTTTGCGCACTGTGCGCGAAGGATCTATCTGGACCACGGATCCGGAACACATCTGGTGCCGGCGGGAACTGGCTCACAGCTATGTGGACTATGCCGACACTGATGCCTTTGTCCGGGACATCCGCGAGCCGGAGAAGAAGGATGACGCCAAGGCTCCTGCCGACGCTGAGGGCTCCGACTCCAGCCAAGATGAAGAGGAAGCTGAAGAGGCCGGCACTGACATTCCGGAACAGGGATCTGCCCCGGGCGGAGGTGATGGCTCCATTCCATCTGCTGGGTCCGGCACTCCTGAAGCCGACATCTCCACTGCTACAGCTCCACCAGCCGGCGGCTCTGCTTCTGCCCCTGCTTCTTAACTTTGCCGCACGAAAAACTTTAAGCTTTATCAGATCCCCGGTATGCCGGGTGCAGATGTAATATATACTCTATTTCCCTATAGTTTGCTACCTGAACAAGTTTTAACTTGGTTTGCTTGTTTATGAATGCCGGATCATCTTTTGGCTAAGTCACCGAGTTTGTTTTCCTGTTTCCTCAACTTCACAACCTTGGCTACTTGTCTACCTTATTTGGCTTTCAACATATGAGTCTCAAGGTTGCTTCATTAAACATACAGTACTTAAACTTGGAAACTTAGACTTCAAATCACCCGACATTTGAAGTTTTAACTTTAGCAGCAACATAAATGTCGGTTCGCTTGCTTTATACTTCCTTAGCCGTTTTCCATGTGTAGACAATCTCCGACATCTACTCTTGCTAGCCATGAAGCCGGGTTTCGGACAGCAGCTAAGTCGAAGAGCGGCCTTTGGTGCCAACACACTACTAGGCCGACATAGGAAACATTCAAATCAAGCCAGCCGGCATATAAACAAAACTGAAAATAAGCAAGGATATATCCCGGAGGCAGTGCCCGCTATCTTCGGGATGCCGACATTTCACTCATTAGTCTTGTGCCGGCATAAAGCGCCGGCGTACAAAAGCAAATATGGAAATACATACATTATGTTGCTTAGGAGTAAAAGGGGCGGAGTAGGGCTATGTTCCATGGTCGCTTGGTTTCTTCTCCGGACCTGTCCACCTTGTCCTTCCTGGGGGCCTGCGCATCTATGAGATAATAGGCATCATTGTGTAGAGCTCTGCTCACAATGAATGGCCCCTCCCATGGAGGAGTTAACTTATGTCGGCCCTCAGTGCCTTGCCTTAGCCGGAGTACTAGATCTCCCTCTTGGAATCCCCTTGGATTTACCTTCTGCGCATGATAGCGTCTGAGGTTCTGCTGATATACTGCTGTTCTTGACAGTGTTATTTCTCTTGCTTTTTCCAGCAGATCAACATCATTTTCCCTGGCTTCTTTAGCCTCTTCCTCAGTATATAGCACCACTCTTGGTGCATCATGTATCACATCTGTAGGAAGCACATCTTCTGCTCCATACACAAGAAAAAAGGGTGTATAGCCTGTTGACCTATTCGGAGTTGTCCTTAAACTCCAAAGCACTGCTGGCAATTCATCTAGCCAACATCCTGGAGTTTTCTCCAGTGGCTCTATCAGCCGGGGTTTTATGCCGGATAACACTAGTCAATTTGACCTCTCTACTTGGCCATTGGTACAAGGGTGAGCGACCGACGTAATGTTCAGCCGGATTCCCACCTCCTCACAAAATCTGGCAAATGGCCCTTGTGCAAAGTTCGACCCATTGTCAGTGATGATGCCATGGGGAACACCATATCTCAAGATTATGTCTTTTAAGAATTTCACTGCTGTGTGACCATCACACTTGCTTATGGGCTTCACTTCAATCCATTTGGTGAACTTGTCCACCATGACCAGGATATGGGTCATCTTTCCCCTTGCCGGCTTAAAAGCCCCGACCATATCCAGGCCCCAAACAGCAAAGGGCCAGGTTATCGGGATAGTCTGCAAGGCAGACGCCGGCTGATGAATCTGGTGGGCATATCTTTGACACCCATTGCATTTCCGGACCAAGTTTTCGGCTTCTTGCAGTGCCGTCGGCCAATAGAACCCATGCCGGAATACCTTTGCCACTAATGCTCTGGACGAAGCGTGGTGACCACACTCCCCCTGATGAATTTCCCGGAGCATCTCCAAGCCTTCAGCAGATTCAACACATCGCTGTAACACTCCGGTGGTACTTCTCTTGTATATTTCCTTGTTGATGATGGTATATCCTTTGGATCTCCTTGTAACCCGGCGGGACTCATTTTCATCCGCTGGCACTTGACCATTCACCAGGAAATCCATGATTGGACGTGCCCATGAGGGCACTTCCCTGACAGTGAATACTGCCTGATCTATCTCCATCATTTCGACCGACACATAATCGATCTACATGGGCTGCGAAGTCCCCGGGATTGAGGGATCAGTCCCCGGGTATGCCGGAGCAGTCCCCGGGTATACCGGCACAATCTCTTGGCACATTTTACCCTTGCCTTTATTTCTGCTCCGGAATACTGCACTCACTGCATATGTCGGCCCAGTCCCCGGGACTGAGAGAACAGTCCCCGGGCTATCTGACCTGACTCCGGCATCTATCTCCATCGGAACTGCATCCTCCGGGCTTGGCGGGACATAAATGGACGATGATTCTGGCGAGGGCTTGATTGACGGCTTCCTCAGATGCTCCAACGAAATGCCGGGCGGGATTGAATCTCTGGAAGATCCCAGCTTGGACAATGTGTCGGCTGCATCGTTCTGAGCCTGGAGAACATGCCAGAACTCACAACCTTCGAAGTAACCGCTCAACTGCTGTACCAGGAAACGGTAGGATCCCATGTTTGCATCATGCGCATCCCATATGCCGGAACACTGTTGAATCACTAAGTCAGAATCACCGAAACACATAATCCGGCGAATTCCTATGTCCTTAGACACCTTCAGGCCATGCGCAAGTGCCTCATATTCCGCCACATTATTTGATGCTGCAAAATGAATCTGCAGAACATATCTCAATTGGTCATTCTTGGGTGAACTGAGAACTATGCCCGCACCTAGGCCATGTATTGTCTTGGAACCGTCGAAATGCATCCTCCAATAATTTGCATCTGGCAATGGTGGCTCATATTGTATCTCGGCCCAATTAATGAAGAAATCAGCCAACACCTGGGACTTGATTGTATCCCTCTTATCATACTGAGGTGTATATGGTGACAACTCTATTGCCCACTTGGCTATCCTGCCACTGGCATCTTTGTTGCCTATGATTTCCGAGATAGGGGCCTCGGCCACTACCCGGATTGGGTGCTCCTGGAAGTAATGCTTGAGCTTTTTGGCCGCCATATAAACACCATACGTCATCTTCTGATAATGGGGGTAGTTTTGCTTCGAGGTGGAGAGGACTTCACTCAAATAATATACCGGCCGCTGCACGGTTTTGCCTCCTTCCTCTCGCTCTACTACCACCACTGCACTGACAACTCTGTTGGTCGCCGCTATATAGAGCAGCATTGGTTCCCTGGGCATCGGAGATGCCAACACCGGCGCTGTTGACAACATCTGTTTCAATTCCTTGAAAGCTGCATCTGCTTGCGTTGTCCAGACAAATGTGTCGGACTTTTTCATCAATTGATATAACGGCAAAGCTTTCTCTCCCAACCGGCTTATGAAACGGCTCAGGGATGTGAGCCACCCAGTGAACTTCTGTACTTCCTTCAAATCTGTCGGTGGCTTCATTCTCTCTATGGCATGAATCTTGCCGGGATTCACCTCAATTCCCCGGCTGGAAACCAGGAAACCGAGCAATTTGCCTGCCGGCACACCGAAGGTACACTTAGCCGGATTCAACTTCATCCGGAATCTCCTCAAGTTTGCAAAGGTTTCCCGGAGGTCATCTATGAGAGTATTGTTCCCCTTTGTTTTTATGACGACATCGTCGACATATACCTGCACATTTTTATCTATTTGGTCATGCAAACACTTTTGCATGCACCTCTGGTAAGTTGCTCCGGCATTTCTTAAACCGAACGGCATAGTGAGATAGCAATAAGCCCCGTACGGGGTAATAAAGGATGTCTTTATTTGATCCGGCTCATACAAGGGGATCTGGTGGAAACCAGAATAAGCATCTACGAATGATAACAGTTCACATCCGGCCGTGGAATCAATCACTTGATCGATCCGAGGTAGTGGGAATGGATCCTTAGGACATGCCTTGTTCAAGTTGGTGTAATCGACATACATCCGCCATACTTTCACTATGGCGGGCTCATCCTTCTTCTTTTCCACCAAAACCGGATTAGACACCCAATCCGGATGAAGCACTTCTTTGATAAAGCCGGAGGCTAGGAGCCTGGCCACTTCGTCCCAAATGGCTTTCCTTCTATCACCTGCATTCCGCCGGAGCGGTTGCTTCACCGGCTTAGCATCTGGTCTCACATGCAATGCGTGCTCAGCCAGCTCCCTCGGCACACCTTGCAGGTCTGAAGTAGACCATGCAAAGATATCCCGATTCTCACGGAGGAAGCTGATGAGCTCGCTTTCCTATTTGGGATCCAAACCTGCCCCGATGAGGGCATAGCGCTCCGGGAAAGCCTCATCCAGAGGCACCTTCTTGACTTCCTTGGCCACTTGAAAAGAAGTGCCGCCACTTGGGTTTGTCATGCCCGGCAAAGGTGTGCCGGTCACGACTGTTTCAGCAATCTCCACTACTTGCTTGAGCCTCTTCTTTTCCTCTGCAATGATCAGAGTCTCGGCCAGATTAGATCCGGCTGTTGCACATGCCATCGAGCGCTTGTAATCACCAATGATGGTGATCACTCCCTTGGGCCCCGGTATCTTCATCTTCAGATACGCAACATGCGTAGAGGCCATGAACTTTGCCAGTGCCGGCCTACCCAGCAAAGCATGGTAGGGGCTTTCCAGATCCACCACCTCAAACATGAGGTTCTCCACCCTGCAGTTATCCCGGTTGCCAAACATGACATCCATCCGGATCTTGCCCATCGGCGCACACGAAAGTCCCGACACAATGCCGTGGAATGTGGTCTTGCTTGGCTCCAGCATATTTTCCTTGATGCCCAGCTTCTGCATCGTATCCCGGTACATGATATTGATGCTGCTCCCATTGTCAATGAGGACCTTGCTGAATCTCATGTTATTAGCCGGCCCGACGAATGTCGGATCCATCACCAGAGCATACCCGCCGGGGTTTGGCATGATCCTGGGATGATCTGCCCTGTCCCAGCCAATGGCCTGGTCAGACCAGTACATTAGCTTCGGAACTGCCGACATAACGGCATTCACCTCCAAACACCGCCGGTACAAGCTCTGCTTGTCTGTTCTTTCGGTCTCAAAGACCATGTAGCTCTGATCATGTTCCTTGTACTCATTCCGGCCCGCTGCTGGGCCTCCGGCATAGTACTCCGGGTTATAGTTCTGATCTACTTGATTTACACCGGCATTTCCGGCATTGCTCTGATTCCCGGGATTAACCGGCCTGGGCGGGACTGCAACTGTATTTGCACCTGTCAACGGCGATGGAGCTGCCGGGATAGGTGGTCTAGCCGGTCCCCAGGGACCTGCACGACCTGCTAATATGTCGTCCAGCCATGAACAGTTTCTCGTCAAATGATTTGCCGGCTTACCCGGCTGGAACGTGTGAAACACACAAGGCTTGTCCATGGCCAGACCCACCGTATACTTCGGCCATTGCTTCTTCTGGCCGGCGCCTCTGCCGGCATTCTTGTTGATCCAGACATTCTTCTTCTGGAAGGGCTGCACTTGCTGCTGTGGCTGTTGCTGCTGCTGCTGCTGAGGCTGCTGATTGCCCTCATATCTCGGACGCTGGCTACTGCCGGCGCCCTCTTGCTCTTCCTCCACAGCTGCTACTTGTGCCGTTCCATACCGGTAATCCAGCCTTTCATCTCTTCTCTTGTTCCGGTTATCAGAGCGATAGTATTGCCCTGGTCTCCCGGTGCTGTTGTTGTTCCCCTGGGTCTGCCCCTGTCCTTGTGAATCAAGGGTGGGCTGCATGGGATCTCCCAGAGCATAACTATCGGCAATCTTGATTGTCTCGGCCAACGTGGCCGGCATTTCCCTCTGAAGCTTTTGCCACAACATGGTGCCATGCCGGCACCCATGAGCGAACCACATAATGGTCTGCTGCTCCACAACTCCTTCGCAGGAATTGCGCAATGTGCACCACCTGGTCAGGTAGTCACGGTCGGTCTCATTTACTCCTTGCCGGCAGTTGGCCAGCTACTGCGGATGGTTAGGCCTCTTGTATGTACTGGTGAAGTTTGACACAAACTGCTCTTCGAAATCAACCCAGCCGTTGATACTTCCGGCCGGCAGATTATTCAGCCATATCCTGGCTGGTCCTTCTAGCATTTGCGGTACATATCGTACCGCCCATCTGAGGTTTCCTCCGGCAATGTTCACTGCGGTGGAGTAATCCTGCAACCAATCTTCCGGCTTTGTACTGCCGTTGTATGTCCTCGCGCCACGCGCGAGCTGGAAGTAGTAAGGTACCGGCTCACCCATAATCCGGGGTCCAAAGCACATAGGACCCGGAGCTCCTTGCCTCTCCACCAACTCTGATTGGTGAATCCTGTCCAGCTTGAAGCGCGCATCACTTGCTGCCAAGGACCGAGGTCCTAGCCGGGATGCAATTGGGCCCGCGATCATCTTTTGCTGCTGCTGCTCCGGCTGACACTGCTCATTTAGCTGGCCTTGCTGATACTGCTGGCCTTGCTGGTGCTGTTGTTGATATCCCGCCCTGGCAAGGGCGGAGTTCCCATCATCTTCCCGATGTCTCGGCTGACCTGCACCTTGCTGCTGTGCTGCACCCCCGACACCTTGCGGCTGACGCCGAGCAGCACTATTACTCCGGCCACCACCGGCCGACACTGCTCCTTGCCCGGCCAACATATTCTGGCCAGCCTTCTTGCTGCCGACATACTTGTCAGCTTGGCCGGCACTCTTTTGAACTATTGCTTGCTTTCCGGCGATTGCCGGATCATACACCTGGATCTGCTTGTCCCGGCGGCCAGAGGTCACACTTCCGGCACGCCGGGTGCTTGGATGCGGGGACGAAGCTTCCCCCCTTGACCTTGCGCCGGCACCTCCTACCGACGCAACCTACTGGGATGCCCCGGCACCTGGGGTTGCCTTCTTAAAGGCCTCCTGCTGCTTGGTAGCTTCAGACAAAAGATGGTTAAGCCGGGCTTGCTGCTCATGCAGTGCTTTGCCGGATAAATTAGATAAGTCCTTAGCTACCTCCGCTGCTGCTCTAAGGTTCTTCACTGGTGAGCTATAGACTACCTTAGGCACAGTGCTAGTTGCAGTATGACTCTTAGCTCTAGCATCTTTACCTAGCTCAGTGTTAAGATCTCTACCTCTAGTTCTAACCTCATCTGTCCGGCTAGGCCGGGTTACCACAGGAGTAAAACCATGGGCTGCCTCATACTCACGGAGTTGCCGGTTAAACCGTTCGCGCTCCTGATGCATGGCCAGGGCCTCGTCGACGAGGGCCTGACGAGATCCCTCCAGGACCTCCCTTGTCTGCTCCGGATCATCGCCGGATCGCACCGGCTCGAGTAGCCGATCGATGATGGGAAGAAGCACCTGGCCCCTAGCCGGCACGCCGGAAGTGCCGGCCAGGTTCTCAACGCGCTCCAACGGAGGACGCGCCGACCTCTTGGCCTTCAGCGGCTTCGGGGGAGTATCTCCTGCTGCTGCTGCTGTTGCTTTGCCGGCACCCTCCGCCGGCGGCACAGATGTGCCGGCCATCATCACCTCGGCCGACTCTACTGAGCGAGCGCTACGCCCAGCGTGAGCCAGCCGATGTGACGGCGGATCCGCCGCCATCAGCACCTCTTTCCTGCAAACTCTCTCAGTCCCCACGTACACCTCGTGGGAACCGAAAGACATGATCCGGCCATCCTTGTGGAACGGCCGGCCGCCGAGACATCCGGCGTTGTCACTGATGAAACTGAGCGAGCCTAGCCTCTGGACGAGGCCAGAGACCACGCGCACTCCCGAAGCTGCTATCATGGACCCCGTCCGAATAAACACTCCACCCAGCATATCGATCTGGCCCACGGTGGGCGCCAAATGTCGTCGTGGTGAAACAACATATACCATAGGATGGCTTAAATGGGGGCCGAACTAGATGCTGGAGGATTCGGGAGAGGGGAACGAGCTGAAAAGCACGACAGAAAGGAACACAGATCTACCCAGGTTCGGGGCTCTCGTAAGGAGATAACACCCCTACTCCTGCTCTGCTGGTTATTTATTTGATCGATGGAGTATACAACAATGGTACTTCCAAGCTCTCTGCTAGAGGAGGAAGATGAACTGCTAAGTGTAGGAACTTATTGACGAGGGGTTAACTCGACAAATGTCCTAGATGAAGGACTTAGGATCGGGGAGATAGGGCGTCGGATGAACTCGAAGGTAAAGTTAGTCGAAATAGGTGTGTATCGAAAGTAAACTTGGGTGTTCAACCTAGCTTGCTTTCAATCTGGCCTACACCGTCCCCTCCTGGCCCCTATATATAGGTGGCCAGGTCTCGAGGATCGGGTAGGGTCCGATACAGATTACAATATCGATATACGGTAAAGACTCGTATTCGACTAGTATTACAATTGGGCCTAGCCATACGGGCCTTAGGGGTACTCAACTTACGGGCTCTATTAACTATACCCTTGTCACTGAGTGACCAACCCCTTACTAGGGCTCCCTGTGCCACCTTATATAGTGGTGGCCAGGGTTACAACGGTCACCTAAGACCAGGGGACACCAGCTACACTCCAAATAGGGCAAGCTGACGAAGGCATACGCCCTTGACTTTCTCCCTGATTGCTCTCGATGGGACTCACCCTTGCTGTACCTTGTACTTCCAGGACTGTGACCTTACCACTGTGAGGTAAGGGCTGTACTTGTGCACAGTGAGGGTAGGTAGACCACCACTGTGCACCCTGTCAACATGATCCCTCTCCATACTTGGCAAAATCTCTCCTTGATTGTAGGGACTTGACACCTTAGTTGACTTATAAATCCCGGATATGACCGTTGGCCATATCCTGGACCTATATGCCGGACCAATGACCTGTGAAGGTCGGGTAATCCGGCCTCCATGCTCCTGCACAACATATCAAATAAGTTAGGCCGGCATATCTATGCATATACCGGCACCTCTCAATAAGTATTCCGGTTATACCGGCATATCCGAACATTAGCCGGGATACACATATATGCCGGCCTGGCCGATGCTCTTATATTCCGGCCAGGCCCTTCCTTGGTCAACCGGCATAAAGTCAACCATAGTCCTTGTATCTTTCTAGTCTCTTGACCCTACCGGGGGTCATCCCCCCGACAGGTCCCACTGTACCGGGAATGTTCACCTAGGACTAATAACCAATGTCGCCAGTGATTCTTGTGCTGTAAAATATGGTCAACCAAAGGGTCTGGAATGGGACGGGAGAGTCAGCTGTATCTTTTCCCTCATGCATATCAACGGACGCGCCGTTTCGGAGCAGTTGTCTCCCTGCGCGGAGCTTCGGGATGGGTGGATTCCCCCTAATGAATTCACTATTCTGGCGGTCTATGATGGATTGCGGCAACGAAAGGGGGTAGAGTGCCGAGACCGGTGTTACCAAAAAGAAGTGTAACCGTATCTGGTGGGGGTAACTCATTGTCTAGGAAAGGCAAGTATGCCGAGGTCGGCAACTACCAAAGATGTAGACCGGCGAGGGTAGCGAACTGAAGTTGGAGCCGCAAAAGGGTGGGTATGCATGGTTGCAGGAAGGAACATTGATTGGCTCGGATCAACGGCTGGGCCCCATACACAAGAAGTGTGGACGAGCATGCAACTCGGATGTGCAACAAAGTGTTGATCTCCTATGGGTACAAGTGACCACCTCTGCAGAGTGTAAGAAAGTATCTGGATACTCCCTGTTCCGGGAAGGAGCTACGAACACGGCAGGAAAGGAGCCCATCAAAGCTCTAATCAACCTGTGAAGACTGACTGACGAGGGGTTAACTTGACAAATGTCCTAAATGAAGGACTTAGGATCGGGGAGATAGGGCGTCGGATGAACTCGAAGGTAAAGTTAGTCGAAATAGGTGTGTGTTGAAAGTAAACTTGGGTGTTCAACCTAGCTTGCTTTCAATCTGGCCTACACCGTCCCCTCCTGGCCCCTTTATATAGGTGGCCAGGTCTCGAGGATCGGGTAGGGTCCGATACAGATTACAATATCGACATACGGTAGGAACTCGTACTCGACTATCATTACAATTAGGCCTAGCTTAACGGGCCTCAGGGGTACTCAACTAACGGGATCTATTAGCTATACCCTTGTCAGTAGCCCCTGAGATTCTACCAGAATTGTAGATTCGGGTTGAATCTCTAATCTTCAAATCTTTGACCTGATCAATTCTTCGACTTCTTCATATCTTCAAATCTTCGATTCGGTCTTTCGACTTATGTTCATAATAATTAGATCGCAAGGGGTTTTGACGAACAAGCCTGACAACTCTGACGGATCAAGAGGTCAGTTAACTGCCGGAACAGATACTTGTCACCTACTTCAAATTCAATCCCCTTGGACTTGAATTCGGGATACCGGTCAAACCCACTCTTTTGTCGCATTTAGGACTTACAAAGAATGAATCCCAGTGATTCTCAGGGTACCCAGTGCGTCCACCAGTATTTTCTTTGCGTCGTAGACACGGATACATACCAGCAGAGCGCATCCATGTGCGTATACCAGGCCACACAGGACGGATCCCGGGGTCTTACCTTCATGATAAATCACGGCATTCGAGTTTCGTTGCGATAACACAACTCGAGAATCTTATGTCGCAGCCAAGTTTTTGACTGATAAAATCAAAGAATTTCGGACTTTAATTTAACTTCTTTGCTCCCGATGGGAGTAATCTCTTTGTATTTCGTCGACTATGTAGTCGAAGTTTGTATGACAATCTTTCTTCATCTGCACTATTGATTATCTCATCCTCTATCGGGTGCGTGCTCAGCGCTCCCGATGGGAGTAGCCCCCGAGGCTATGCTTGAGTACTTGTAATCGAGCATAGGCTCAAAATTTAATTCCTTTTTTCCCTGTTGACTTCTCCTGTTTGCAAGCCCCCGAGTTCAAAGCGAGGTCCTTCATATCATGCGACCATACTCTCCTATTTTCATGTTTTCTCCTTTGGTATTATCGTCTGCTGTGTGCAGAATTTAACTCCTGTTGTAAAATATGCTAACGGGCCTTGCTTTAGCACGGGAGCCCGATAATACGTGCTTATAAATAAAGCATCTTCTGGCAAGGGTAAAAACCCTAATCAGATTCCTCCTCCGCCGCATCATCTTCTCCCTCCATCTAGGGTTTTCCTAGCCTTTTCCTTTGACCACATGGCTGATGCAGATGGTTCTCGCATGAACCTTGGCTCTCGGGTGGCACCGCGGGGTCGGGGTCGCCCTCGTGGAAGCAAGAACAAGAACAACACAACTCCAGCCGCCGCAGGATCTTCATCGGCCGCTCCGGTTAAGCGCCGCCCCGGTCGCCCACCCGGGAGAAAAAATAAGCCCAAGGTGACTGGTGCTGCCCCAGGTCCAAGCGCCCCTACTCCTGCTGCTCCCACTGCTCCTCCCAGAATCTTTTCCTTCTTTTGCATTGCTATGGCACAGTGTCGTGAGATTCAGCGTCTGCCGCTGAATTTCACCAAGTTCATGGATGGGCGGGAACTGCGGGAAGCGGTTCTCCGTGAACAGTCTGGCAGTGGGACTCCATACTAGGTGGAGGTTTGGTATGATGGCGACGGCGAGCAGTACTTGAGGGGTGGCTGGTCACAATTTGCAGAAGACCACGACATCCACCAAGGCTTCTTCATGGCCTTCGACTTCCACATCGGCACGTCGAAGTTCGACGTGAAGATCTATGACGGCACCCAGTGCCAGAAGAAGTATGAAGCTGAAGTCCATTTCTATTAGGATCTGCCTTTTATGTAATTTCGTTTGATAATGTCCTTGCTGCCATGTTATCTGCAATGAATATTCGTACTCTACTTTGATGGTTTTACTAGTACCCTGAAAACAAGTCACTTGTTCTGAGGTATGCTTGAGATATATCGGGTTCTTTGCGAACCAATTGGTATGAAGAATATCGGGTTCTTTTGTGAACCAAATTGTTTGAGTATTATCGGGTTGTCTGCACAACCTTTATAATGAAAAAGGTCTCCATGTCGCGATAGAAATTTCGTTCATACGACCCGAGGGTTGAAGCCCCCGAGCGGAGAAAGGAAAATACTTGTACAATCTTGTCGAGTTCAACCCAAAGAACCCGACCTATGGCCTCATGTTCTGGGTTCAGAAGGGTAAACTCAAGTTTAATTATACCACTAGATGTAGTCTACGCGTAGAAACGTCGTAGCTGCTCTGCGTTCCACGGATTGCTCTCGTCTTTTCCTGTCTTCTTGTCTTGTAGTCGATATGCTCCTCCTGGTATTACTTCTGTGACGATGTAGGGTCCCACCCAAGGGGACTCCAATTTGCCATGGCTGTCTTGCCTGAGTCGCAAAACTAGGTCTCCCACCACGAAGGATCGTGGACGAACTCGACTACTGTGGTAGTTTCGTAGGCTCTGTTGATACTGCGTGGCTCTTTCTAATGCCTTATCCCTTGCTTCATCTAGTGCATCGACATCGTTTTGCAGTGCTTCTGTCGATGTTGTCTCGTCGTATGCCGTCACTCTTGGGGCCTCATGTGTAACTTCGACTGGAAGTACGGCTTCTGCGCCATGGACCAGGAAGAAAGGAGTTTCTTGAGTTGCTGCGTTAGGTGTAGTTCTTAGGCTCCAAAGAACGGAGGGCAATTCTTCTACCCAAGCGCTCTTGGCTTTCTCGAGAGGTGCTAAGAGCCTCTTTTTTATCCCACTACATATCAGGCCGTTGGCTTTTTTGACTTGCCCATTTGTCTTCGGGTGCGCCACAAATGCGAATTTGAGCTTGATCCCTAGTCCTTCGCAATAACTCTTAAATTCCTTTGAAGTGAAATTTGTCCCGTTGTCTGTGATGATGCTATATGGTACACCAAAACGGAATACTATTGACTTGATGAAGCTGATTGCTGCTGTAGAATCTTAAGTTGTTACCGGGGCCGCTTCCACCCACTTGGTAAATTTATCGACTGCCACTAGCATGTAAACATGCCCTCCTGGCCAGGATTTGTGCAACTTTCCCACCATATCGAGGCCCCATTGCGCAAAGGGCCAAGACAATGGTATTGTTTGTAGCTCTGCTGCTGGTGCATGCGGTCTAGATGCAAATCTTTGACACGCTTCACACTTTCGAACTATATCTTTTGCGTCTTCAATGGCTGTTAGCCAATAAAATCCTGCTCGGAAAGCCTTTGCCGCTATTGCTCTGCTGCTAGCATGATGGCCGCACACTCCATCGTGTATGTCTTGTAGTATTGTTTGTCCTTCCTGGGGTGTTACACAACGCTGCAAAACGCCGGTAATACTCTTCTTGTATAATTTCCCCTGCAACACGACAAACGCGTTCGATCTTCGAGTTATCCTCTTGGCCTCCACTGCATCTTCTGGTAATTGTTTATTTATCATGTATGCAAGATATGGCTGCATCCATGTTTCTTCTATCATCATGACCTCCTCTGGCTCCGATGGAGCCCCCGAGTCTGCTGCGGTAGTCGAACTTTTTCTACTTTTTATCAATCTTTCTACTATTTCTTCCCAAAATACTCCGGACGGCACGGGTAAGCACTGTGACCCGATATTTGCTAAATTGTCGGCTTCTTCATTACTATTCCTGCTTATGTGTGAGACTTCGCATCCATCGAATGTTCCTTCGAGATAATGATATAAATTCTTGTAGGCCATCATGTTGTCATTGATTGTGTCACATCTGTTCATAACTTGCTGGACAACAAGGTTGGAATCTCCAAATATTTTTAGGCGAGTTGCTCCACATGCTTTGGCCATCTTCATTCCGTGCAACAAAGCCTCGTATTCTGCTTCGTTATTAGAAGCCTGTGGAAAGCTCATCCTTAAGACATACTTCAATTTGTCGCCGTGAGGCGATATCAAGACCACTCCTGCGCCTGCGCCTTGAACTCTCTTAGAACCGTCGAAGTACATTGTCCAAACACTGGATAAATCTGGTGGTCCCGTGCTTTGGAGCTCCAGCCACTCTGCCGTGAAATCTGGCAAGACTTGCGACTTGACCGCCTTCCTTTTTTCGTACGTGATGTCCATGGGAGATAACTCGATTCCCCACAAAGAGACATGTCCTGTTGCTGAAGGGTTGTTCAATATGTTTGATAGTGGTGCTTCATTGACCACTATAATTGGGTGCACCGCAAAGTACTGTCGCAGTTTTCGTGCAGTTGTGAAAACACTATATGCAAGTTTCTGATAATGCGGGTACCTCTGTTTTGTCGGAGATAATACTTCACTGATGAAATATACCGGTCTCTGGACGCCGTGGGCTTTTCCTTCTTCGCTTCTTTCGACTACTAATACTGTGCTCACCACCTGATGGGTTGCGGCGATGTAGAGTAGCAGTGGTTCTTTTTCTTTTGGTGCGACCAGCACTGGCGGCGTGGAAAGCACTTTTTTCAAATGTGCAAAAGCTGCGTCAGCTTCTTCTGTCCATTCAAATTTATCGTCTGACTTCTTCATAAGTGCATAAAAAGGAAGCGCCTTTTCTCCCAATCGAGCAACGAAGCGACTTAATGCCGCGACGCGTCCTGCGAGTTTCTGTACATCGTGTAGTTTCGTGGGTTTCCCCATTGTTAAGATTGCTTGAATCTTCTCTGGGTTTGCCTCTATTCCTCGTGCTGATACCAGGAACCCCAAAAGTTGTCCTGCTGATACGCCGAAGGAACACTTTGTCGGGTTAAGCTTAAGCTTGTACCTACTCAGGTTGTCGAAGGTTTCTGCCAAGTCACTGATTAAAGATTTCTCATCTCTTGTAGTGATGACTACATCATCAATGTAGACTTGGATGTTGCGCCCTATTTGGCTTCCGAGGCAGTTTTGCATCATCCGTTGATAAGTTTCTCCTGCATTTTTTAGGCCGAACGGCATTACTTGGTAGCAAAACACTCCGTATGGTGTGATGAAAGCCGTTTTTTCTTCGTCTTCTTTCTTCAATTTGATCTGATTGTAACCAGAATATGCGTCCAAGAATGAAAGCCTCGCGCATCCTGCTATTGAATCGATTATCTGATCTATGCGGGGTAGAGGGAAGGGATCCTTTGGACAATGCTTATTGAGAGATGTGTAGTCGACACATACTCTTTGTACGTCTGTGTTCTTCTTGGGTACTATGACTAGGTTCGATACCCAACTCGAAGTTTTGATTTCTCTGATAAATCCGGCATTTTCTAACCTGTGCAATTCTGACGCTATCGCCTTCCTTTTAGGTTCATCAAATCGTCTCAATGGTTGCTTGACTGGTTTTGCCTTGGGATATACATTTAGTGCGTGCTCGACGAGTTCCCTGGGAACCCCTGGCATGTCCGATGGACACCAGGCGAAGATTTCCCAACGCTCACGGAGGAACTCGACGAGCGCGCCTTCCGATGCGGGATCCAAGTTCATCGCAATTGATGTCGTCTTGTTTGGATCTGTAGGGTGAACCTGGATTTTCTTTGAGTCCTGCGTTGTGTCGAAGTCCTGATCTAGCAGGGATCGTCCAACATCGGGTAGTACATTATGATCCGTTTCTCCTTTTAACCTCTCGTATTCTGCTGTCATGCCGAAGGTTTGCGCCATCCTGTTGAATTCTCTATCGCATGTGTTGGCTACTTCAAAGCTCCCTTGTACTGTGATTGTTCCTTTGGGTCCTGGAATTTTTAACGTAAGATACGTGTTGGGGATATACCAAATAGGTATACCAGCGACGTAGTCCTGAAGCAGCAAGCCAGGGTGGCCCATCAGGGGTGGTATGGCGGATCCGCCATACCGGGCGGCCCAGTTGCTGCAGTTGCCACGATGGTACAGGACGCAGGCGCTTATGGCGGATCCAGAGACAGCCCATGGCGGATTACCGACAGGCATGCCCATGGCGGATCCAGAGACGGCCCATGGCGGGTTGCCTTGACATACACGCATAGGACTTAGTCTAGGACTCCGAGCTGTATCCGCTCCGGTACCAACGTGTAGCCCACGCCAGGTGTCTTTATAAGCCCGGCGTGGAGCAGCCCTTGGGGCAAGGTTAGACATTCTAGTCATACGGCCGAGCGCATAGCGAAACAGCCAATCCCATCATTGTAATCGAGCACTTGTTGCCATATAGTGAATTATAGCAGCACGTAGGATCTCGCCACCGTCGCGGGATCTGAAGCTGGGTAAACTCGTGCTACCACCGTCCTGGATCGCTCCTCCGTGTTCACCCCCTTCCACAAACCGCCATACCCCTACCTCTATGGCAGATCTGTTGACGAAACCACGACAGTTGGCGCCCACCGTGGGGCATTGCGCGTCTGGAGCGCGGATCCAGGCGGGATCCGCCTTTGCAGGCATCGGCGACACCGTCGCCATCGGGCGCATCCTCTACGATTCCGGCTTCCCCATCGTCCCAGCGGATAACCTCTGGGTGCCGGCTAGAGAAGACCCCGCTCGATTCACCGTCGTTCCGATCGGAGATATCCATATCTTCATCGGAGAGACAAACCCTACCCCCGCCACGGAAACCAATTTCCGGCGGATCGGTATGGCTGAAATCCCCAAACGGACCACTTTCGAGCTGGATACGGAGGAGGACTCATCTGATCTGGAACTTTCCAAGTTGCCCAGATCGGATCTGAAAAGTAATCCCACCCAGCCCGCCCTAGAGGTAGAGGAAGTGGTGGAAGACCGTTCTGAATCCGCCATGAGCAGTCTGGCGTTAGAGACACCACGGTACTGCCTTGTTGCGTTCGCAGGCATCACTTCAGGATCTACCTCCAATGGAGGAGAAGATAGCCCAGGTGAATCCATCCTCGAGGCACTTAACGAAAGTGGTGAATCGGATGACTGGGACAGCAAGGGCTATGATTCTGACCATTACGACGCCGCCATGAGGAAAATCGAGGCGGAGTTGGAGCAGCAGGCACTTGAAGAACAGCAAGCAGCGGCCAAGCAGGTGTTCATAACCAACAAAGGAGATGATGCTGGGCAGGCAACTGGTGATCCACCATCTCAGGCAGTCCACGACGGAGATGCCGGCAAAGAGCAGGGTAACCCGCCACCAGCCGCCGATCCCGCCACGGAGCAACTTCCTGAGATTCACGGCGGACCCAGGCCTCTGCAACCCGCCATCCCCGAGGACCAGCACCCAGAAGACTTCACGACCCCGCTAGACAAGGTCGTCTACGGAACTCTGGCAGATCCAATCACCCCTGACTATGTCAGAGATGTGAACGATCTCGAGAAGAAGAGGCGAGCACTCCTCAAGGAAGCAAAGCGAGTCGAGAAGATGGGCCAGCAGCTTGATGGCGACATCGCTAAAGCTCAAGACACGCTGAAACGCGCAAGGAACATGGAGGAGAAGTATGTTACTCTCATCCAGAATAAGATCAACGAGGGAGGCGACCCGCAGCTGGTGCGAAACCTTGAGTTCACCGTACCAACGGCGGAAACTCTGGCCAAGATGTATATCAAGAATCCGCCATACGTGGATAAAAACTGCGATGAAGTCAGGGCTACGCCCATTGAAAATATCGTGGCTGCAAAGGAGCTATTGGAGCATAATAAGAGCCCAGCAGCCCTAGAAACGGCGGTGAAACTGATGACAAAAGCATTAGTGCAGCAGGAGAAGGCTACGTCGTCACGACGGCTCGAATCTGATCCCGCGCTATGCAGGTCCAGCACTGCCTCTAAGGCTCCGGGGGCTGGCAACCATGGTACGCGCCCTGACAACGAATCTCATACCAGATCCTCAGAAATCCGAAGAAGAGAAGCTCGCAACCGGGCGAACGCCATCCCAATATCCTCCGATGACAAACCAAATGGCAAAGGCCCACAGAGAAATCCATCGCCACCCCGCAAGAATTACCCTGCTTACGGATACCAACAAGACAATGCTGTCCCTCGCCATAAGACCAACATGCCGCCACCAAAGTATAAGACGTTCGAAGTCCCAAAGGGAGGGATCGTCATACACGATAATGATGGCAAGCGAGGACGAAGCCGTGACGCTGGACGCAAAGACGATCCGCCACGACGGGAAAACAGCAGAGACGGCGGATCCAAGAGAAGGGACCGATCTCGCCATGACGACGACGCGCACCGTGACGGCGACAAAGACAAGCATCGCTCCACTCGCCGCCACAATGACAAAGGGCAAGGCTCCCGCCGCCATAACGACGATCCATCTCCACGAAGAACGGAAGGAAGCCGTCGTAGCTGCAAAGATCAGTCGCAGGACGGCGAGAGTAAACGACGACGCGACCCTTCGCCATCCCCACCAGGGAGCCCCCATGGCGGCGGCGGCGGTGGTGGCGGACCAGCAAGGTCACGCAACTCTCGCAAGGATCCGCCGGACCAGAAGTGCTTTGGACAACGGATTCGTGATGAGCCCATCCCGCATGGGTTCAAGATCGAGAAAAATATCCGCCAGTACAATGGAGTCGATCGGCCTCTAACTTGGCTACAAGACTATTTCAACACAGTACAATTCGCCGGGGATCACCCACTATTGCTGTCCGCTATTTGCCCCTGATGCTATCTGGCACTGCGAGGCAGTGGATCAACGACTTGGCAGAAAACTCCATCCAAACCTGGTTCGATATGCAAACTGCGTTCACCGAGAATTTTGAGGGGACGTACAAGAGACCCCATAACATTGGTGACCTCCAACGGTGCCGACGGGCCGATGACGAGACCTCCCGAACTTTCCTCGCGCGATGGCTGGATATGAAGAACTCCTGTGAAGGGGTTACTGACGAATCCGCCATCCTCGCGTTTATTGACAGTTTGGAGAGAGGCCAACTGCTCCGCCATCGCCTGTTGCGGGAAAGGAACGAAGGAAAATTGACCCTAAATTCCATGATCACCATCGCAAGCAACTACGCGGCCGCCGACGACGACGCCCGCGAATCTCTGAAGGCTTCCGCCATCCAGAACACTGGAAAGCGGAATAGCAGCAACAAACGGAAGAATCCGCCAGAAGAGCCGCAGGCTCCGGACATGGTGGCCACAACCTTTGCTGACAAGGGCCAAAGCAGCCAGCGCGGCAGGGGACGCGGCGGTAGCGGTGGCCAGCCGCGGAGTTCTGTAACTCCCGCTTCGGCGCCATCCGCCCCCGTGTCTTACGACGAATACCGCGATATGCCATGTTTTGCCCATCGTGACGCTTCAGGAAAGTGCAACCACACCAACCGGAACTGCAAGTTTGTCAACGACCTCAAGGCGGATCAAGAAGCTGGCTTCAAACGCAGCCGGCGACAACGGCCTCATGGCAAAGGAAAAGCGGACAAAGACAAGGAGTCTAGGGATGGCAGTGATATGGACGAAGACCCTGCGCCCAAACCCGCCGAAAAGGCAGAGGGTGGTGCTGGCAAGGGTAACCCAATCAAGGACAAAAAAGGTGCCTTTCACACATTCCTTGGACCCCCCACGGCCAAGGCACAGAGAGCTGCTATGCGCTCCCTTAATGCCACTGTGCCAAAAATCCGCCAGTACGTTCGATGGTCCGAGGTACCAGTGCACTGGAGCCGCGATGATCATCCAGAGCACATCCCAGATGGATATTACGCCATGGTGGTATGCCCTGTAATCCATGGCTACGAGTTATCCAAATGCTTAATGGATGGCGGCAGCAGCCTGAATATCATGTACGTGGAAACTTTGACGAAGCTCGGCCTTACCAAGACCCAACTCCGCCATAGCGCGGTCACCTTTTATGGGGTGGTTCCTGGTCGCCAAGCCAAGTCCCTCGGGTCCATCACGCTCAAGGTTGCCTTCGGTAGCGAAGAAAATTACCGTGAAGAGCCTATAACCTTTGAGGTCGTCCCGTTCAAAAGCACTTACCACGTGATCTTCGGGCGCCCCGCTTTCCACAGCTTCCATGCAAGGCCATGCTACATCTACAATCAGCTGAAAATGCCAGGACCGGATGGCATAATTACCATTTATGGCAGTTTCAGAAAGGCAAAGGAGTGCGAGGAAGGAGAAGCCGCCTTCGCGGAAGCAGTGTTCTTCGGCGAGGAGTTCAAAGAAATCCACGCCGCTACGGACCCCGCGGAGATGCCGGCATCCAAGCAGGAGGTTTCCGCCTCCCCGCCCACCTTCAAGCCTACGATCGACACAAAGCAGGTGGAACTTGTCGCTGGTGATGCCGCCAAGACCACCGCCATTGGGACAAACTTGTCCCCCAAATAGGAAAGCGCGCTCGTCGAGTTCCTCCGTGAGAACCAGGACATTTTCGCATGGCAGCCATCTGACATGACGGGTGTACCCAGGGAACTCGCCGAGCACGCTCTGCAGATAATTCCTGGCTCCAAGCCAGTAAGACAAGCCATGAGACGCTTCAGAGATGAAAAGCGCCGCGCCATAGCAAAGGAAATTTCCAAGCTATTGAAAGCATGCTTCATCAAGGAAGTGATACATACTAAGTGGGTGGCAAATCCGGTGCTAGTCCCTAAGAAAAACACAAAAGTTCTGCGCATGTGTGTAGATTACACTGGCCTGAACAAAGCATGTCCAAAAGACCCTTTTCCCTTGCCTCGCATTGACCAAGTCATTGACTCGACGGCGGGATCGGAGCTGCTGTGTTTCTTAGATGCCTACTCAGGATACCACCAGATCAAGATGAAAAAGTCCGATCAGCTCGCTACGTCGTTCGTAACACCCTATGGCACATATTGCTATGTCACAATGCCATTCGGTCTGAAAAACGCAGGAGCAACGTATCAGCGCACTATGCAAAAGTGCCTGGCGGATCAAATCGGACGAAACATCCACGCATATGTGGATGACATCGCAGTTATGTCTAAGAAGCAAGATGGCCTTATAGCGGATTTGCAAGAGACCTTTGACAATCTCAGGAAGTACAACATGATGCTTAACCCCATGAAGTGTGTCTTCGGGGTCCCAGCTGGACAACTCCTAGGATTCATCGTCTCCCACCGCGGAATTGAGGTTAACCCAGAGAAGATCAAGGCAATCCTCGACATCTCCCGGCCCATAGATCTAAAAGATGTACAGCGACTCACAGGCTGCGTGGCAGCGGTGAGCAGATTCATCAGTCGTCTTGGCGAGAAGGCTTTGCCACTCTACAAGCTGATGAGGAAATCAGACGAATTCGTCTGGACCGACGAGGCAGACGCTGCACTTAAGGATCTGAAGAGAGTGTTATCCACTGCACCAGTCCTAGCGGCTCCCGAAGACCAGGAACCCATGTTACTATACATGGCGGCAACTAACAGGGTGGTCAGCATCGTCATGGTGGTAGAGCGTAAGGAAGAAGCGCAGGAGTATGGCGTACAGCGACCAGTCTACTATGTCAGCGAGGTCCTGACGGAATCCAAGCAGCGCTACCCTCACTACCAAAAATTAGCATACAGAGTTTTCCTAGCTTCTCGTAAGTTGAGGCATTACTTCTATGACCATAAGATCACAGTGGTGAGCAAAGCCCCACTGAAGGACATCATCAACAACAGCGACGCAATAGGACGAGTTGCGAAGTGGGGCATTGAATTGGCCTCTTTCGACATCGACTATCAGCCTCGCACCGCCATCAAGTCTCAGGCTCTGGCGGAATTTATGGCGGATTGGAAGGAAGCGCAGGAAACTACGCCCGTCCCAGAACCAGAGCATTGGGTGATGCACTTTGACGGTTCGAAGTTGCTACACGGCTCGGGGGCTGGAGTGACACTCAAATCCCCCAAGGGAGATGAGCTAAGCTATGTTCTCCAGATTCACTTCCCCACCACCAACAACATCGCGGAGTATGAATCTTTACTGCACGGGCTACGCGTCGCAAAGGAGATTGGCGTGCAACACATCATGTGCTGCGGAGACTCTGACCTCGTGGCTCAGCAGGTGGCTGGCACATACAAAGCTCGGAACGAAGTTATGGCGGCATATAGAGACAAAGTGGATGAGATGGCCAAAAGTTTCCTCGGCTACGACATAAAGCACGTACGGCGAGAAGATAACATGGCGGCCGATACCTTGTCCAAGCTGGGATCCAGCCGTAAGGCAGTTCCGCCAGGCGTCTTCCTCGAGCATCTGCGCGTACCATCAGTCAAGATGGTGGATCCAGAAAATCCGGAACTAGCGAGCTCCCCCGTCATGGCGGTTTTGCCCAGCAATCCGCCATGGGCAGAGCCCTACCTGGAATTTCTGACAAACAAGAAGCTTCCCGAAGACGAAGTCCAAAAAAGACAAATCGAGTGTAGAGTCAAAGCGTACACCATCATAGATGGCCAACTCTACAAACGAAGCACCTCGGGAGTTTTCATGAAGTGCATATCCCAAGTGGATGGAATCGAAATACTGAGAGAGATCCACGAAGGCGAATGTGGGGATCACGCCGCCGCCAGATCCCTAGTAGCTAAAGCATTCCGCCATGGATTCTACTGGCCAACAGCCAAGGCAGATGCAGACCGCATTGTGGAGCTTTGCCATGGTTGCCAGATGTACTCCAAGCAAACCCATATGCCCGCCACAGCACTGCATACTATCCCCATAACTTGGCCTTTTGCAGTCTGGGGGCTGGACATGGTGGGTCCGCTAAAAACAGCACCTTCGGGATTTACGCACCTCCTGGTAGCGGTAGACAAATTCACAAAGTGGGTGGAAGCTAAGCCCATCAGGAAACTTGATGGCAAAACTGCCCTCAAATTCGTCAAGGACATTGTGGTTAGATTCGGCATCCCACATAGCATCATCACCGATAATGGCACTAATCTGTCTCAGGGAGAAGTTGAAGAATACTGCCATCACAACGGAATCCGCCTTGACCTAGCATCTGTGGCACACCCACAGTCTAATGGCCAAGTTGAACGGACCAACGGACTAATCATGTCAGGGATCAAGCCACACCTAGAAGCACCGCTACACAGAGCAGCTGGAGCCTGGGCAGAAGAGTTGCCATCTGTGCTGTGGAGTCTACGGACCACGCCAAACAGATCAACTGGCCTTACCCCTTTCTTCTTAGTTTACGGAGCAGAGGCAATCTTGCCAAGTGAAGTTCAGTACGATTCTCCAAGAGTTGAGGCCTACAAGGAAGAAGATGCAGAAGCGTCCAGACAACTTTCTGTGGACCTGCTGGAAGAAGAACGGGACCTAGCAGCCCAGAGATCCGCCATCTACCAGCAGAATCTCCGCCGCTATCACAGCAGGCGAGTTCGCCAACGCTCGTTCAAAGAAGGTGACCTGGTGCTACGCCTCAAACAGCAGAAGTCCCACAAGCTATCCCCGCCTTGGGAAGGACCCTTCGTCATCAGCAAAGCTCTACTGAATGGTTTGTACTACCTCGTTGATATTCGCGAGCTAGATCAGCGACCAAGTAAGAAGCGCAAACGAAGAGACCCCGATGATATCTACGACGAGAAAGATCGTCCATGGAACATCGCACAGCTACGTCCTTTCTATACTTAGCACTTCTTTAGCTATGTAATAGGCACCTCTATATGATCAATGAAATAAAGCATTTGGTTCACTCTTGATTTTTTCTGAGTCTTTTACCTCCTTTATTGTTCATTTAGATCGTATAGAACCTTTTGCGCAATTGTGCTTTGCACTCGCGTCTCTTTTAAATCCGCCATAAGCGGTCCGCGTAGCTTTTTTATGTTTTGATCTTCATTCGATGTTTTCTGTGTGGATTCCAGAGTAGTGACTTTTTGACGATCTAAGCCGCCATCTGCTTAGGGTTTTGGACGGTTGCTATTAAGTATCATCGCCCTAGCGGATTGTTCGTGCGAAGATTTCGCCATCTCACGAAAAGTCAAGCACAGAGAGCCGGATGGCGGATCGCATAATCCTACGCGTGAATTTTTTTCAAAGTGTTATTTTTGGGCATGGCAAAAACTGCAAGTTGCATAAAACTAGGCCTGGCAGTTTCTTCGCGCAATTAAACCACTTCATAAAAAACAAGCTGCAAGAGTTCAAAAGCATTTAACTGATCCGCCACAAGCAGATCAGTCACAGTGCACAAACATTCACACGCAGTTTAAGTTTAAATTACAGACCCACTCAGGGGCCGAATTGATGCAAAGTATTTTTCCTGCCATATTGCAGGGCACATCTCATGAAGATGGCGGAACCTTGGAGGACACCTCGTCACCGCCATCACCACCCGTAGTAGCAGCAGAGGCTGATGCCGAAGCATGGCTTGGCGACCCTGGCAGATCGTATGCTTCGTAATATACATTCAACTGAGTGCGAAGGGCACACAGTTGATCATATCCAAGCACGCTCTGCCGGATGGCGGCCTCGTCCACCGGCGCACCGTCCTCGCCGCTCTCCGGGATGGCGGAGGTGAGCAGGTCCAGATCCATCTCGGGGTAGTGGGCCTTCGCCAAAGTCAAAGCTGTCCTGGCACCACCCCGAGCAGAGGACAGTTTCCAGTCCGCCACCAGCCCTGGCACCAGCACAGCTTCTGGGTGAGCGCGATGGCGGAAAGGTTGGAAGAACCCGCTATCTGCAGGCTCCCGCACGCTTGGCGACCAGCGTTGAGAAGGCCATCAAGCTCCTTCTTCGCTGCGTCGGTGGCCATGCGCAAGCCTTCGGCGGTATCCGCCTCGCCTTGCCCCAAAGAGACTGCATGGCGGAACAAGAAGATGCGTCACGCACGGCATAGCAGAAATTGGAAAAACTTTACGCTATAAGTAGGAATGGTACCTAGCAAGTTGTCCTGGAAGTAATGGAGGAGTTCGTTGAAGCCTTCACGCCGCTTCTCAAAATCAGCGGCGGTTTTGCGGAGGTCCACTATATCCTTGTCCTTCTTCTTGCCCTGGTTTTTCTGGTCCTTCAGCTGCTCTTCGAGGGAGGTGTTTGCGGCCAGAGATTTCTAGAGCTGCTGCTGCAGCCCATCCATCGCAATGGCGTGGCCCTTCTCCACCCCCTCAAGTGTGGACTTGAGCTTGGCAGCATCTGCATGGCGGAATTTTGTCAGCTCAGCATTGATTGAATAAGCATAAAGGAAAACAAACTTGTCAAGGTGAATTACCGCTATTCTCAAGCTGCTGCTGCAAGTCCATCACCAGAGCGCTTTTTTCCGCCAGCTCCTTCTCTTGCGAGCTAACGACCTGGACCAGGTCCTCCACCACCTTCTTATAGTTCTGGCAAAATTTAAAGTGTTAGTCACTCTTAGAGCTTTATGCCGGATAAGAATCCGCCATAACGCTCGGGGGCTACTCACGATGATTTTCTAGTCACTTAGAGCATCATAATGGACAGAAACCGCCATGATGCTCGGGGGCTACTTATGCTGATTTTTTGTCTTCCTAAGAGCTTTATGCCAGATAGTCATCCGCCATAACGCTCAGGGGCTACTCAGTATGAAATTTAAAAACAAAAGTTCTCTATAGAGCACTGTGAAACTACCAGCGCTCGAGGGCTGTGCTATTCAAAAATTACAGAAGTCACTCTTGAAGCCCCATAGCGGATCGAATTTCAAATCTGCCATGGTGCTCGGGGGCTACTGGGAGTACATACCTCTTTGACTATACTGGTTCTCTGAACAAACGCCGCCATGGCAGATGACACATTGTTACTGGCCTCCTCTTGTAGATTATCGAGGCGGAAAAGAGCCTCTGATTTCTTCTTCCATTTTGAGGCCTCCCCAACTCCTGCGTCAATCTGGATTGCTTTTCCGCTAAAACTCACCTTCCTGGCACCTTTAGCGGGGCGGTCTAATGGTCCAGCGCTTTTCTCTGGAGCATCCGCCATCTTGCTAGCATGCTGGGAGGAAGTAGAAAGCCCAGTTGGGCGAGCAGGAGCATCTGGCGTAGGTGGAATGGCAGCAGGAGATGGCTTGGCCCTTGGAGGTTTCTGGCCAGAAACTTTTCTTCTTCTGTGTGCAGAAGACAGACACAGATTAGAATAGTCAAGTTATACATGGTATAAAGGCAAGTTATGATTATCCTTACTTCCGCTCTGGCAGATTTATAGTGGCGGAATGTTCGGGCACGGTGTCCAGATGGCCGCGAAGAGCAGGGGACGGCTGGCGAGAGATGACTCTCTTGCCGAGCCCACAAATGCGCCCGCCAGCACCGCGGACGCCACGAGGAACCGCCGTTATAGGCTCATCCACCACTGCTTCCTCCTCCGTCACCTTCTGTCCTCTGGGAGACGAGGATGTCTCGTCCTCATCGTCAGTAAGCTCTTTCGTCCAAGGATAACGGATGAGACGGCTCAGCTCAGATGGTGGCAAGGAAGAAAGCTGTGGGGAAATGCGAAGTTATTCAAGAAAAATTAGCTGTTATGGCGGAATAAGGAGAAACTCGCACCTTTGGACAATTGCCGTTCTCATACATAGGGATCTTTAGCTTCACAGGCTCATCCCGTCCTACCTTGATGATGTTGCGGATTCGTAGCTCGACCTCTTCAGCAGATAGTTCCTCTTTGGAATAGCGCCGAGGATCATCAACTCCGCTATATTCGCACATCAAGGTTGGGCGGTATTGAAGAGGCTGAATCCGCCGTGAGATCCAGCAGTGGATGGTATCGGCACCTGTCAGTCCAGAGAAGACAAGTTTCGAAATCCGCCGTGAGCATAATTGACATTCATCATCCATTGTAAAATCGTCCATGACGCCCAGCTATCCTGCTCCTCGGTAGGGCCATCTACAAAAGACCGCAGGCCAAACTTCCTTTCAGGAGGGGCCTGGTCAGCCAGATAGAAGAAGGATCCCCGCCATCCCTTTGCAGAGTCATGAGGAACAATGTAGGGGTAAGATTTCCCTTTCCGAGGAACAAAGGAGATTGATCCGCAATTGCGAGGATCTCCGTTCGCGTCCCGGTTATGGCGGATGTTAAAATATAAGCGGAATAGATCGCCGCGTGGGCTGATTCTTAGATACCCCTCGCATAGCGTGACAAATCCCGCTAGAGCGGTGAAGCTATTTGGAGCAATATGGTGTAGCTGTAACCTGTAGTGTCGAAGAACGCCTTTCAGGAAGTAGGATGGCGGAAGACTGAGGCCACGATCAATGTGAGACTTCAGTATGACGACCTCTTCTTCTGAAGGAGCTGGCATTGTTGCACCAGGCTCGACCCGCCATCTAGAAATCTCCTTAGCAGCTATGCGGCCTTCTTGCTCCAAGGAGGACAGAATCTCCTCGTTTATGTTGCAGGAGTCCCAATCTCCTCCTGAGGTCTCGGGCATGGCGGACTCTATATCAGAGGACCGTGCCGAGCCCTCAACAGCTTCGGACTTGGAGGTTGGCGAGGTGATTCTGGATCCATGGCGGCCAGTGGCGTGGCGGTGATAACTTCCAAGATTTCAATCAAAGACGAGGAAGATGATGCCAGCTTGTGGCGGAACTGATGCCGGCGGTGAGGTTTCCTGCGGTGGCTCGTCGGAGATGGTGAAGCTCTCGTGGCGGCGCTGAAGAGAGAGAATGCAACGGGGGCGAATGAGGGGTGACCGGCCGGGGGAGAGAGGCCGGGGTATATATAGACCGCGGGCCTCGAGATTCGTGCCTGCCATCACCACCGTTCATCCTGATCGCAGAAACCCTAATCTGGTGACACGTGTCCAAGGGTAAAAAAGTAACTTGGTGAAAATAGTGCATGCGCTGTAAGTCTTGCCCTAGAAGGAACCGTGTGCCGAAATTTACGGCGGATTTCAACGGTATGATCAAACGGATCCCGAAAATCTCGCTAAGATAACTACGTCGCTTGATCCGTTACTTACGGCGGATTAATAGATGGAAGAAGGAACATCACGATGACCGCCATCCCAGCATAGAAGAGAAGAAGAGCTATGGCGGAAATGACTCGCCAGGTACATGCATGGCGGATGTAGATGGCAATCTTGAAGTTCCCTGGGGGCTACTGTTGGGGATATACCAAATAGGTATACCAGCGACGTAGTCCTGAAGCAGCAAGCCAGGGTGGCCCATCAGGGGTGGTATGGCGGATCCGCCATACCGGGCGGCCCAGTTGCTGCAGTTGCCACGATGGTACAGGACGCAGGCGCTTATGGCGGATCCAGAGACAGCCCATGGCGGATTACTGACAGGCATGCCCATGGCGGATCCAGAGACGGCCCATGGCGGGTTGCCTTGACGTACACGCACAGGACTTAGTCTAGGACTCCGAGCTGTATCCGCTCCGGTACCAACGTGTAGCCCACGCCAGGTGTCTTTATAAGCCCGGCGTGGAGCAGCCCTTGGGGCAAGGTTAGACATTCTAGTCATACGGCCGAGCGCATAGCGAAACAGCCAATCCCATCATTGTAATCAAGCACTTGTTGCCATATAGTGAATTATAGCAGCACGTATGATCTCGCCACCGTCGCGGGATCTGAAGCTGGGTAAACTCGTGCTACCACCGTCCTGGATCGCTCCTCCGTGTTCACCCCCTTCCACAAACCGCCATACCCCTACCTCTATGGCAGATCTGTTGACGAAACCACGACAATACGCGTAGTGTGGTACTGCCATGAATTTTGCAAATGCTGGGCGCCCCAGGATTGCATGGTATTGTGACAGCCAGTCCATAACTTCGAATTCCAGCTTCTCTCTTCGGTAGTTGCCGCTACTGCCAAAGCAGACATCGAGTTCTATTCTTCCCAAAGGGTAGTTTGCGGCTCCTGGTACTATTCCGTGGAAGGAGCAATCTGTTGACTTTAGACTCGACAGCGAGATGCACATTGCCTTTAGGGTTCTAGCATATATTAAGTTTATGCCACTCCCTGCATCCATGAACACTCTTCCGATGTTGTACCCTCCTATTTGTGCCTTTAAAACCATAGGCGAGTGGTCTGGCCTGGGAACTTTCCTCGGGTGGTCTACTCTACTGAACTTGACTGGTTGGTCTGACCACCGTAGGTACTCTGTGGTAGCTGGTGGTGATGATATTGCTAGGTTTACTTGCCTGGATATGCTTTTTCGCTCCTTCTTTGACCTGGGCACTGGTTGAATCATGGCTGATATCTAAACTTTTGACTCTAGGTGCCTTACTAGCCTTTGCATTTGATATCCTTGACTTCTGTGTTGTTCTCCTTGCCTCCCTTCTTAGCTTGAGCCCATGGCGCCTTGCAGCCTTAGGAATGTTCTACAATCCTTCATCTGATGATTTGAGACTCTTTTCCCGTCGAGATAGGCGTAGTGGATTCGACAAGGTCCGTATAGCATATCCTCGGCCGAAGGACCGGAGTATCTCGATTTTTCTACTCCTTCTGCTTGAAACCTCCTATTTTCATATTCTTCCTCTTCTTTTACTACATAGCCCGCGGCTACCTGACTTCGCCTTTCTTGGTTACCCCTACTGCGGTATCGTCTCCTCTGTCTGCTTATTCTGTCGACTTCTGGTGAACGTCCTCTTTTGTTATTGTATGCGTCTTCTCTATCAGCGAATTTGTTGACTTGTTCCATTAACTCGGCTACTGTCGTAGGTCTTGTTCTTCCTATTTCTTCCACGAGATCTGAGCGACGAAGTCCGGCCGTAAAGGCGTCTATTGCTCGTTCGTCAGAGACGTCCTCTGCTGAGTTTTTGATTATACTCCAGCGTTGTATATAAGAACGTAGAGTTTCGCCTTTCCTCTGCACGCATGCCTTAACTTCCTCCAGTGATGCTGGGCGCTTATATGTTGAACGAAAATTTCGTGCGAATTGACTTTCGAGTTCCCCCCAACTTCCGATGGATTCGTTGGGTAGGGTATTCAACCAGGACCGTGCTGCACCGGTGAGGTGTAGCTGCAAACTTTGCATTGCAGTCGCCTTTGTTCCCCCCAATATCTGTACTGCCTGCAGATAGTCTGATAACCATAGGGTAGGTTCTTGCGACCCGTCATACTTATGCTGGTCGTGTGGCAGTTTGAATCCTTTGGGTACCCGCGTTTTGCGAACCCTGCGGGTAAAGCATAACGCACCCATCTCTTTACTGTCGTCTTCATAATTCTCTTCCCTCCAAGCATGACGCGATTTGTTTACTCGAGCTTGCGCTATTATATTTCTTGCGTCCTCTTTCCTCTTCTGTCGCCTTTCCTCTTCTGATGACTCGCTGTACTCGTTATCTGCGAAGTTGTATCTAAACTTCTCCTTTTGATTTTCCGTGCAGCTTGTCGACTTTGTCTCTGGGCCTTTTTCCCTGATCTTGCTTTCCACTATTCCAAGGCTTCGTATCGCAGCTCGGTGCATATCTTCTCTCGGGTCCCCAGGTTCTGGCCTTGTAGTTAGTAAATACGCTTGTGCTGCTACCAATGCTGCTTCTGGCGTTTTTGCATGAAGTCGTCTTCCTCCTCTTCTAGCTGTGGGGTAGGGCTCCTTGAGTACCTTTCTTCTCTGCTGCGCACCGTCACCCCTCTATTGTGCTTTGGGTCGCCGTGCCTTTCTCTGTTGTACTCTGAATCTTCACTATAGTCTTCCCAGTACTCCTCCCTTGATATACTGTTATTGTCTTGAAAAACCATGTCTCTTTCCTCCCTTAGTTTCTTCCTGTGTTGGTATAATGCATACTGATAGCCCATGAGAACTTCTCTTCTCGATCCTTCGGGTACTTCTGTACCATGATTGATAGCTGATTTGATCATTCTCCATTCGCCAGCCGAAACGTGGACTTTCTCCTTTTCCTTTTTGTTGTGTTCTTTCATTTTGTCGACTTGCCTGTCGACCTTTTTACTTCCTTCGTTGTTGTTCTCTTCTTCTGCTTCGGTGATAATAACGCATAACTGATGTACTTTGGAGACGCCGTTGCTTCCCACGGCGAAGTCCTTTGCGTTGTTGTGCGTCTGGCACGCTCTTTCTTCTGAGTCGAAATTTTCCCGAATTTTGTCGCCTTCTGCGATTGGTGCTTTGTCGAAGCTGACCGGCGAGTTTACCTCGCTGGAAGAGTCTTCTGATGATTCCCACGTTTCCTCTGTTTCGGGCTTGTTTGCCGACGGATCTGATTTCGTCGAATCCGAGATGCGGGATGAACCCGATGGCCCGATAATGATGCTCAAACTTCTAATGGTTAACTCCATCTCTTGATTTCCGTCGAATTCTGAACGGCTGTTGGCTAAAAGCGAAAAAGCCGTCGAATTCATGATTCCAACGCCCCGGTCCCCACGGTCGGCGCCAATTGACGAGGGGTTAACTCGACAAATGTCCTAAATGAAGGACTTAGGATCGGGGAGATAGGGCGTCGGATGAACTCGAAGGTAAAGTTAGTCAAAATAGGTGTGTGTCGAAAGTAAACTTGGGTGTTCAACCTAGCTTGCTTTCAATCTGGCCTACACCGTCCCCTCCTGGCCCCTTTATATAGGTGGCCAGGTCTCGAGGATCGGGTAGGGTCCGATACAGATTACAATATCGACATACGATAGGAACTCGTACTCAACTATCATTACAATTGGGCCTAGCTTAACGGGCCTCAGGGGTACTCAACTAACGGGATCTATTAGCTATACCCTTGTCACTGACGGACATAGTTCTTCTAACTAAAAGCAACCTCTTGAAGAAATGTTTACAAAAACTTGCATTGCCGAACGACTCTTGAGTCTAAGGCTGTAGCTAGTGCATAAAACACCTTATTCCCTATATGAACTTGCTGGGTAACGCTCGTTACTCACCCCACTCCCTCTTAACCCTTGCTTAGATTGGAGGCAACACAGGAGGCAACCTAGAGACACTGAAGATGAAGATGAAGTCCTCGACCAATATCAGAACTATCAATGGAGTCAACAACTACGCCAAGCTTAGTGGAAAACTAGAATAGTAATAGAAGGGACCCAATTCCCTAATCCTAGAACCTAAGTAGCTAGGGTAGTTCTGTAGCAAGCCAACTGCATTAGTGAAGCTCTAGTTGAGTCTTCAATGTATTCTTTCTCGTTTGTAGTCGCCATGACTAAACCTCTACCTGTTGAGGAAGTTCTGAAGCTCTTCTGTATGATGAAATTTGTAATCCTATGCACCTACCTTGGACCTGCGATGTTTCTATTGTACCACTCTGATCGATGTAATACTAGTGAGATGGTGTTTCATTGGTGTTATGTCAACGACTTGCATACTACACATGCAGTGGTATGCTGGGTCACCTCAGTTGGTATCAGAGCAAACACTTTGACCCTAGGATTAAAACCCTTTAATAGGAGACCTGTAGGTTTGGTAGTGACTATAGGAAGCCATCTTATCTGAACCAATTCTTCTTGTGACTTGACATGGATATTCAATAAAAGAATACTCCTGACACACTTGAGCCAAAATTCTTACCTATTTTTCTTAAGTGAAGTTAGATATCTTGTTCAATACCTAGTAGTTATGACATTATTATAACCTTACACAAAGGATGGAAGTAGATTACAATTGGTATACAATACATGGTAGTCCAAAGAGAGGATACAACCGGAATGGGAACTATCCTATTGGAAGAAGTATACCAAGGCCGTCGTGTTAAACTTGAGTCATCTGAAACTATAGTAGGATGATATTGAGTGATAAAGTGAAGCTATATGAGATAGTAGGACCCCATGTTAAGTCATGTATGTGGATACTCAGGCATTCCATATACAAGTAAGAAGTACCCATGGTGTAAAATCTTGGAGTATGTGAGATTCACATAAGAATCTTTACATGATGGAGTGAAACCTTATAGTAAAACCAGCAATTCCTTGCTGATGAGAAAGATGCTTAAGAAGAAAGATGAATGAAGTGTTCCAAACTATGGTAACTAGGCTAAATATGAAAGAACCGTAGCCCTAGTTGGAGTAGATTGATCAAAGCACAATGAAGAACCCCATGAACATCATGGAGTTGTGTGAACCATACTTAGTAAAGTAGGTGACTAGAGCAGTTATGCTAGAAGTTTCAAGAGATTATGTGAGGATAGTCTTCAATAGAACGGAAGGAAAGTTATAGTAGCATAGAAAGGCACGTATAGGTCAGCTATAAAGACTCCCAAACCCACTTTGTACAAGTTTATTCGATTGCAATTGAGCAATTGGAGTAAATATAGAGACAAAGAGTAGTAGTCCACCACTATGTGCAATATAGCACGATATAAACCCATATTATTTGGTGCTATAAAGTACACATCTAAGCCTGAACTTTAGAGATGTTTTACTCAATGGGCTTATGATGATGTATGTTGCCAGCACACATTTGGACTTTTCTTGGATTTTTATTGATTGACTAGATCCATACATGAAGTTTAACTCTGATACGCAAATGCATGTTGCACTATCAAGTTCTTACTTCATGGTATTGATATAGAGGGTTAAGGGATTCGTGTGAGGACGAGGCGAATTCCTAAGGCAGTCAAGAAAAATAGGAGGAGATCACAAGAAGGAAGTCAAACAAGAAGGAAGGGTATGAGAAGACACCTGTAGGTGGTGTATTTCTTGCAAGACAAACCCTAGAAGGAGAAAATTGATTAAGAGATACCACAGTTGGCATAGAATTTGGTGGAACTCTAAGTTCATAAATACTAGATCCTAACACCAGATCCTGGAGTAGAACCACTAATTAGGTTATCTACAGTTGAGTTTAAGGTATTTGAGCTCGTTGTTATGCAACCTTGGTTATGCTTAGTACATCACGGGTCGATTGAGGTGTTGTAATACCGATGATCCATTCCGGTATTGCCTGTTGCTTTACTCAGACTGGGAGTGGTAACCCCAGTAACCCTTGTTGCTAGCGTGACTAAGACACATAACATTTCTATATAACTTTGATCCCTAGTCCCAAAATCTTGAATTGTAGATTGGTGGTAAAGATGTTAACAACATCTTTTCTTATCTTCGAGTGTAGTCTTTGTCTACGGACCAAGACTTGTGAGATTTTCATAGGTTTTCGTGTTAATGATGATCCGTTGAAGTCATTGGTTCGTTCATGTCCCCGTTAGAGCTTATTTTGCTCAACTTATACAATTGTCTGTCGTGGATGTCCTCCGGTACAAGAGAAACCCTGCCGGATTTCCCCCGTGGCTTTGTATATACCCTACCATTCGAATGTAGATAGATAACAATGGGAAAACCCAATTCTCATCAACCTTTAGAACTTTCGGGAAGGTTCATACTTCCAATAGTAGAATAGAAGCCCTACCTAAGTACATAATCAAAGAATTCATACCGTATATCCACAATTGTGTGGGTACACCGCAGATTTTTTCGAGAAACCATTAGAACGATGTCATCTTAAGACAGACCAAGACTAATAGTCTAACCATGGAGCCCAAATGGTTAGAAGACAAGACTCATGAAGACTATTAGGAAAGTCTAAGGGGGAGAGTAGACTTTGAGTTGGAAGAACTAGACCAAATCAGTTGGAGTAAGAAGGAGGTCTAAACTAAGATGAGATTAGCCTTATTTCCATAAGGTGATGTCGAGGTATTGTATTGATACTTGCCTCGGAAGTTCATCAGAATGGAAGTTGAGGTTTATACCTCATGGAAGCAACAACTAGACCTTAGAGTTGACCAAAGGAGTAATTAATCCTTTTAAGAAGCACCAATTGGGGAGAAATCAAAGATGATGGAAGTTGGATGAATTTTACTTGAACGACACTTCCCTAAGATTCACTGTAGCTCCATTAGGAGATCAGTGAAGGAGTTAGACAATCATGGACCATGAACCACCATTAGTATAACCAAAATTAGTAACTTTTCGAGCATAGAGGACCAAGATCAAACCTAGTAAGGTGAACCAAAACCCTAGGGGGGATAGACTAAATGAGTCTAATCCATCCCTGTGAATTGAATCTTTAGGTATGCCTATACCTTAACGAACCTCCTAAGTATTATCTTGAGCTCCATGAAACCTTATTTTATAGACCATAACTAGGCCATACATAGAAAGTTGATACCCTAGTATGGAGACCTCACCTAAACAGCTTGTAAAACTAAGTAAACTAAGGAACCGAAGACTATTGGATTCTCCAAGAGTGTCGGAAGACAACATAGGATTGATTCAAGTGACAATTGATCAGAGTCAGACAAAGAGGATTCAAGGGGTACTCTGAACGAAGGGATATGACCTATATTCAATCAACTAGAGAAGGAGTTGTGAGCTAGGTGATGTTAAGGATAAGCTCAGCCCAAACGTAAGAGAGTTCGAACGTCGAGGACGAAGTTGATTTTAAGGGGGAGAGTCTGTAACATCCCAGGATGTGACGCTAGAAATAGAGAGAACACAGAAGTGTGCATTGCATTCATGCATAGAAAATTTGGGAAATTTTCGCGCTTTTAAATAAAACTTGTCAAAGTGATTGAAGCTTCTCTTGAGTTGGTGGAACTGAAGTAGCTCATCAACTGAAGTGCGATAAAATTCAACATGACCTTTGTTAACAACCTTGTTTTGGGTAGAGATAAACACAACAACTAAAAGAAATGATTGTGAGGTAGAATTAATATGTTAACACATCATCTTAGAGTCTATGTCCAATCCTACCATGATCACATGGTATTTCTTAAACGTAAATCATTGAAGCCATTCCTAGCTTAAAGGAAGACAACACCTGTCTTACCTTGACTCTTAATCTACTTTGTTTTCATATCTTGATTAACATAATCTTTCCCATCTAAGTCTATTTAGCTCCAAGACAAGAGGAGAAAGCCTATATCAAATCCAATATCATTCCTGTCTCTTGAGATAGAACCATAGGGTATAATTCAGAAGCTTCAGAAGAGGGAAAGATTAACCCAGTACCAAGTTGATTAGAGGAGTTTACAATAGAGTTTAACCACTTAAATACTTATCCAGTACTTCTGGGTATTATATAATTCACTTTTAAACTTGTTACCAAAATTGGTAAACCACAAGAACTAAAGTGCATAAAAGCCACACATTCTTATTTAAATCATAACTTATTAACTATATGAGATATAACAAAACTGAACTCATTTACATTACCTTAAATAGTTCAAACTATTTGAATAAAAATAACTATGATCATTTTGAAACTCTTATGATCATGCCTTGGTGAAATCTAATCAAATCACTTAAAATTTGAACATGACCTTTGCTAACTTTGGATATTTTGAGCACAACTTATAATAGGAACAAATAAGATATGACAATGTGCATAATTCAAAATAACAGGATCATTTCAAATATGAACTTTGGAAGTTAAACTTCCAAACAATTAATACCACATCAATTGATAACAATTCAATTATGAATTACAAATATGTATAAGAATATGAATTGATTCAGCCACAAATCCATTTATTGCCAAATGCCACTTGGTTGTCCTATATAAATATTATTAGAGGATAATCATCATGCCACCTAGGATAGTTATCCACTTCAAAATATCTTCCTATACTTGAACCCCAAGTTATCCACTTGAAAATATCTTCCTTTGCTTGAACCCCAAGTAATGCATTTCAAAATATCTTCCTATACTTGAACCCCAAGTAATGTTCATAGTTATCCACATGAAAATATCTTCTTTTACTTGAACCCCAAGTAATGGTCATGCATGAGAGCTTGACAACAAGTAGCTTACTCACCAAATGAAAACAAGAGTCACCACTTGAGGTGTCAACTTGTGGTGGACATCAAAACACTATAAAAGGAACCCCATAGCATCCATTTTGACACCATAAAACCATGGTGTGAGGACACCAACGAATTTGGGCCATTTCATACATTTGATAGGGCCAAGAAACACCACCATCACACCAGCAACATCACCACACAATCCACCCTGCTCATGAGTTGAGCAACAGGGCAGGATTCACCACCACCAGCACAACCACAAGAACCAAACCAGCTAGACTAAGACCAAATGGTTAATTAGTTCAATTAGGAATTAGGTCAAGTAGCTAGGAGGTGCAGGCATGCCACAAGATACAGGTTTATCAGATTTCCCGAAGAACAAGCTTCACAAGACCACCAGGTTGGTCTAGTATGAGAGGAGAGGAGTGTACTGATGTCTACGCACTTCTATTCTTGTAGACACTTGTTGGGCCTCCAAATGCAGAGGTTTGTAGAACAGCAGCAAGTTTCCCTTAAGTGGATCACCCAAGGTTTATCGAACTCAGGGAGGTTAGATGTCAAAGCTATCCCTCTCAAGCAACCCTGCAATTACGATATAGAAAGTCTCTTGTGTCCCCAACACACCCAATACACTTGTCAGATGTATAGGTGCACTAGTTCGGCGAAGAGATAGTGAAATACAAGTGGTATGGATGATTATAAGTAGCAAATGTGGTCTGGAATAAAAATCGCTGCGAGCAAACATGTAACAAAACAACAAGTAAATGGTATGCAAAGCTTGGAAACAAGGCCTAGGGATCATACTTTCACTAGTGGACACACTCCCAACAATATAACATGATTGAACAAATAAACAACTTCTCTCCACTATGGTACTCTGAATTACTCTCCTATTGAATAACACTAATCATTGCGTAGTGGCTACAGAAGCACCCCTTAAAGTTCATCAAGTACTTGACAAACACCACTCATAGAGATATCCAAATCAGATCACAACTCAAGATAGATATTATTGCAACTTAGACCAAGTACTAACACGGTGCACACACTGTCAACATTACACCATGAAAGGAGGAATAGATCACTTCAATACTATCATAGTAATAATTACTCTCATAATCCACAAGAGATCACAATCATAGCCTAAACCAAGTACCACCATGATGCACGCACTGTCGCCGTTACACCATGGCAGGAGGAATATATTACTTTAATAACATCACTAGAGTACACTATAATAATTAAGCATAGGAGTAGCATAATATCTGAATAATAACATCTACTTGTTCAACATGATACAAAGCTCACAATCACATAAAGATCACATCATGGGAGAGAGAGGTGAACAACATAGCTACCGGTAGAGCCCTTAGCCCCGGGGATGAACTACTCCCTCCTCATCATAGGAGACAGCAAGGTTGATGGATATGGTGGTGAGGTCGATGGAGACGGCGGAGACGGCGATGGAGACCGATGGAGATGGCTCCGGGGGCACTTCCCCGTCCCGGCAGGGTGCCGGAACAGAGACTTCTGTCCCCCAAAATTCGTCGACGGTGGCGGCAGAGCTGCGGAACTGCTTCTGGAAAATTGCCGACTCCCTTAGGGTTTTCCGTCCCGAGGCTTCTTATAGGCGAAGGGGCGATGTCAGGGGTGGCCCCAGGCCTCCTCACACAGGGGTGGCGCGGCCAGGGCCTGGGCCGCGCCAGCCCTATGTGAGGGTGGCCTGTGGCCCCTCTCCTTCCTCTCTTCGGATGTCTGGATGCTCCCGGGAAAAATAAGACTTCAGGATGTGGTTTCGTCCAATTCCGAGAATATTTCCTGTGTATCACTTCTGAAACACAAAAACAGCAAAAAATAGGAAACTGGCACTGTGGCACTTGTTAATAGGTTAGTTCCGGAAAATGCATAAAAGTGCCACTAAGTGTAACGAAACAATAGGCAAATGGTGTAAAAACAAGCATGGAGCATCAAAAATTATAGATACGTTTGAGACGTATCAAGCATCCCCAAGCTTAACTCCTGCTCGTCCTCGAGTAGGTAAGTGATAACAAAAGAATAATTTTTGAGGTGACATGCACCTACACAATCTTGATCATATATGTAAGCATTGGTGAGCTGGGATCATAAGAACTTAAAACATGGGCATGAAGATATAATCATGACAATAAGGACTTAGCAACCATGTTGTAAACATGCAAATTAACACAAACAAAAGATCATGAATAATGAAACAATGAAAGTCAAACGTGTGTTCAAATCATAAGGAAAAACATACAAATGGTTTTCAGCTTGTCCTTCAAAGAGAGCAAAACACAAATGCATATGACACCTTCAAGTTTAAGAGGGCGACTAGATACAAATAATTTAAGAACAAGTGAAACCAACAATATGAATCAATCAATGAACTTTGGGACAATGCATATCACACTAAGAATGACAACTACGCTCTCTTAATGGTGCATAAAGAAAGAAGGTGGTGACTCAACATAAAAGTAGAAGAAAGGCCCTTCGCAGAGGGAAGCAGTGATTGCAAGTTTTATAACCTTCAAAAATTATGGTACTTACCGGCTTTGAGCTCTCATTGCCCCCATCATAAGCATCTTGAATGGTTAAAGTTAATGCGAGAACAATTATGATGCATATGCTTGACAAATCATAAGTTGAAAACCTCGTGCCCCGTGAATACGAGTACCCAAACCTCATGCTACTTTACTTAGAGTCCCAAGCAAGGCTCTTGTCATTGTAAGTATATGCATATCATTGAGAACCGCCAATGGGGTACCTCCGTGCCCGATGACATGGAACAAGCCCACACCAAAATGACAGGACAAGCAGACAATGAACACCTCAACATCTCTTTTATTTGCCTTTTGTTTAGCTTTTTATTGTGAGATGCGTCGTCGAATGTTCACCATGGGTATGCTGCAAATTTGCACCATGAATTATGCATGGCTTAGATTGTCGGCCCGGCGTTTCCCTAACACATATACAAACTCCATGATCCCCACAAGATTCCCAATTCATTTCACACCGCGGGCATCCATAGACAAAAGATCACGATATCAACTCAAATAAGAAGTGCAATGTTGAAAGCTTGCCCCATGACAGCATGGATGGGCTAGAATCCAACTTACAACTTGCAAGCATAACAACTCAACATAAGAGACCACAATGTCAAATTTTTAAGAACAGGAAAAAGTAAAGTGTGCCTTCCGGTTCGTGAGAGCTTTACTGACCGAATTTCGCATAACACTGGTAAGAGTTTAATTTGAAGAGAAAATAAAAGCAAGTCAAATTTACTTGGAATAGCAAATTGCTAGTAGGTATGTATGGTGGACACTTTGGAAAACTTTGGCTTTTAGGAGTTGGATGCACGAGTAGAGCTCATACTCAGTACAAGGCGAGGGCTAGCAAAAGACTGGGAGCGACCAACTAAGAGAGCAATAACAGCCATAATCATGCATAGCGACAAAGCAACATTAAAAGAAGCATAAGATGGCATCAAAAGTCAAAAACTAAATGATCATAGAGGCTATAGGCGACATATTTGTAGTCAACATGGTGTAAGCATGTGCCAAGTCAACCCAAATAAAGCATCAAAGGAGAAAACCAAATAAATGCTTCCATATAATAAAAATAACGCATGATTTTTTCAAAGGCTCATTAAGAAATCTCAGTCATTTGAGACAAGTCATGCTACAGCAAAACCACTAAGCATACTATCAAAAAGACATCAAGCACGACATGCAAAAGCCTAAGCCGCAGTCTACACAAGCTCCTTCTTGTACCACTTTTTTGCATAAAGCTTTTTCTCTTTTCCAACACCATTCAAACTTTTTATAAACACCTCTTTTGATAAAAACCAATAAAGACCAGAGGCAAAAATACACCTTGATGAAAAGACATAACAAGATCTGAACGCAAATCAAGGCGAAAAATGCAAGCTAAACGCAGTAGCAGAAAAAGAGAACACTCGTTGAAACGATAAGAGTGAAAAACGGAGTGTTCTTGGCAAATGAAAAGCGAAGTATGTCTCCCTCCAAACCAACATGATGTGATCAACCATTTATTGCATCAAACAAAACAAACTAACTAAGAAAACTAAAACAACTGACGCTCCAAGAAAAACACATAGTGCATGAAGCAATAAAAATATAGTGTCTTGAAAGGTGACCTGATTTTTGCCGATGAAGAAGGGGTGCCTCGGGGGCATCTCCAAGCTTTGACGCTTGTACTTCTTGGATATTTCTTGGGGTGATGCATGGGCATCCCCAAGCTTGAGCTTTTGTCCATTCTTTAACTCATCTCATCATTCTCCAATCCCTACACTTGAAAACTTCCTTCATACAAAACTAAACACAATTCTATTAGCAACATTAGTGTAAGCATAACATATAATCAACCTCTTTTTGCTTCAGGTTTCAACCTAAAACCACCACATATAAAGCATATACTACTGTAGCAACTCCCCCAAAAGTTCCGTGATCAAAAGAACTCAAAAAGAAAGCGATAAAGCGACAACCACAAATATTGGCAGAAATCTGTCAAAACTGAACAGCTGACAAAGGTCGAATTTTTGAGGGGTTTTATGTTGCTAAAATCAAAAAGTGTTCAACTAACAAAAGTTTGGATATAACCTGGGGCATATGCACAAGAAATCGCAGGTCCAAAATATATACAGAGAATTTATATGAATTTTTACGGTGCAGCACTGAAAACAGTTTCAGGACAGCAACATCCCCAAATCTTGCCTCACTCAAATTAGAGGCTTCTCTTGGCACAACAACGAAATAAAAAGGATAAGGAGCGGTTATTACAGTAGTAATAACTTCCAAGACTCAAATAAAATAAAAAGTACTGAAAATAAAACAATGGGTTATCTCCCAAGAGTGCTTTTCTTTAACGCCTTTGAGCTAGGCGCAGTAATTTGCAAAGATGCTCATGTGGGCGCCATATAAGAGCTTGAGGCAAAGGCGCCATATAGGAACTTAAAGCAATAGAGAGCATCAAAAAGCAAATGTGAAAGACATTTATATCTGAACCACTTCCTATGAAAAATAGTCTTGTAAAGAGACAAGTCATAAAAGCGCAAAGCAAAAAGCATCGGAAGGCAAAACAAGTACAACTTCAAGAATTGCAACATAAAGAGGGGAAACTTAATATTGTTGAGATCCATCAAACCATGTTTCCCTCTCTCATAATAACTTTCAGTAGCATCATGAATAGAACTAACAATATAACTATCATTTAAAGCATCCCTATCATGAGCCACATGCATAAAAGGATTAATACTCCCCACATGAACAATAGTAGTAGGAGCAGATTCAGCAGAAAAATTATCCTCATCACCATAATCATCAAAGACAGGAGGCATATTATAATCATAACTATTTTTCTCCTCAAAAGTAGGTGAATGGAAAACATTATACTCATCATTATAAACTAGAGGCTTAGTATCATCACAAGATAGAGAACTACTATGTCGCAAAGCATATTCATCAAACATATCATCATAAGAAGGAACATGGATAGCACTAATGGTACAACAATTATTAACCTTAGAATTGGTACCAAAAATATTTTCAATATCAAAAGTAGAGTGCTTTTCCCAATCATGATCACTAACATAGGTAACAGGCATAGGAACATCATCCCAATCAGAATTATCATAATCTATAGCAGGATCATAATGCTTAGGGGAAGATACCGTGTCCTCTCGCCTCTTACTCCTCTTCTTCTTCTTCTTCTTCTTCTTCTTCTTCTTACTCTCTCCTTTAGGAGGGAGAGACTTGAAGGGCATCTTCTCCACATATTCTTTAGGAGGGAAAGACATCTTCTCCACATAATCTGGCTTGCTGACAGAAACAACAGAAGAAACTTTGGAGGATTCCTCCTCTCTATTAATAAGATCGAAACATCTATTAGTCCTATCATAGCTTGGCAAAACATCATGTTTAATAAGATCTTGTAAGTAAGTATTTGCGAGGCAATCTTTAGCACAATAGAGATGACAACCAAGAAGGGTGCTATTAATATCAACATCATTCATGTCTACCAAAGCAATCTTTCTAGATATCTCTTCACAATTCAAAAACAAAGTAAGCTCATCATACTGATTGAAAGTAATCTTATCATCACAATACAAATCTGCAGTACTAGTTCGATTACTTGGGCATTGAAAATTAAAGTGCCCCTTTTCACCGCAAAATTCACAAAGAAAAGGATAAAGCTCACAAACCCATTCACCAAGCACATCTAGATCCTTGAGCCACATGCTGGTTTCTTCATTTGCGTGGGTGATGCAATAATCTTCCTTGTTGTAACTCTGTTCACAAGGTCTATGTACTCCACAAAAATTAACATGCTTATAAGAAATATGACTTTTAGAAGTTTGAGCATGTTTATTGCAATCATCGATAACAATATCACTTTATATGCAAGTGTCCTTAAAAGGTTCATGATACACGTCCCCATTTCCTTTAGGAACATTCATATGGGAAGCAAAGGCTTTAAAGCAATCAACCATAATTTGAGGATCAAGACCATATTTAGCACTAAGCTCTTGAAAATTAGCAGTTTCAGCAAAAGACTTAATGCAATCAAACTCGTAATTCATACCTGATCCTTTACCTTTGTCGCTATCCCAACCTTCAATATTGTTTTGAATTGTCTCAAGCAGCCCCCACTTGGTGTCGACATCCTTGCTTGTGAAAGACCCATCAAAGCATGCATCTAGATAGTCCTTGTAATTTCCTGAAAGCCTTGCATAAAAATTATTAATAACAATATTACGGGGAAGATCATGAATAGGACATTTATGCATTAGTAACTTCAATCTTCCCCACGCTTGGGCAATGCTTTCTCCCTCATGAGGCCAAAAGTTATATATCCGATTACGATCTTTATGAATTTCACTTGGAGGATAAAACTTGGAATAAAAGAGAGGCACAATTTCCTCCCATGCAATAGATGGACCATCATCAAGCAGCCGATACCATTCCTCAGCTCTGCCTTCCAGTGATAAAGAGAATAGCTTCTTCTTAACTTGGTTCATTGAGATACCTGCACACTGGAACAACTCGCATAATTCATGTATAAAAAGCAAAGGGTCACCGGGATGGACAGTTCCATCTCCTAAATAGCAGTTATCCCTAACACGTTCAACAATCTTCGTAGGTATTTTAAAAGGATGAGGAGCACAAGCATCATTAGAAACATCACATATGGGAGATAAAATATCATCAGAGCAAACTTTCTCCACTAAAGCTGGGGGACTAAAAATATCATACTTAACAAAACCAGCTTCCCCAAGCTTAGACTTTTCTATAGCATTAGCATTAATAGTATTCAAAGCATTCGTACTAATAACATTGCTATGCAAAATAAGCTCCAAAGGATTTTCAATTTTCTCTTCAAATCTAAAATCAGGAAAAAGACTAAAGAACTCTTTGTTTTCCATTAAGCCTAACTAGTGAAAATAAAAACAAGAAACAAAAAGATGTAATTGCAGAATCTAAAGAAAATAACTTCGAGCACTCACACAGGAGGATGCGAGTACCTTTTACCTTACCTCCCCGGCAACGGCGCCAGAAAAGAGCTTGATGTCTGCGCACTTCTATTCTTGTAGACACTTGTTGGGCCTCCAAGTGCAGAGGTTTGTAGAACAGCAACAAGTTTCCCTTAAGTGGATCACCCAAGGTTTATCGAACTCAGGGAGGTTAGAGGTCAAAGCTATCCCTCTCAAGCAACCCTGCAATTACGATACAGAAAGTCTCTTGTGTCCCCAACACGCCCAATACACTTGTCAGATGTATAGGTGCACTAGTTCGGCGAAGAGATAGTGAAATACAAGTGGTATGGATGATTATAAGTAGCAAATGTGGTCTGGAATAAAAATCGCTGCGAGCAAACATGTAACAAAACAGCAAGTAAACGGTATGCAAAGCTTGGAAACAAGGCCTAGGGATCATACTTTCACTAGTGGACACACTCCCAACAATATAACATGATTGAACAAATAAACAACTTCTCTCCACTATGGTACTCTGAATTACTCTCCTATTGAATAACACTAATCATTGCGTAGTGGCTACAGAAGCACCCCTTAAAGTTCATCAAGTACTTGACAAACACCACTCATAGAGATATCCAAATCAGATCACAACTCAAGATAGATATTATTGCAACTTAGACCAAGTACTAACACGGTGCACACACTGTCAACATTACACCATGAAAGGAGGAATAGATCACTTCAATACTATCATAGTAATAATTACTCTCATAATCCACAAGAGATCACAATCATAGCCTAAACCAAGTACCACCATGATGCACGCACTGTCACCGTTACACCATGGCAGGAGGAATAGATTACTTTAATAACATCACTAGAGTACACTATAATAATTAAGCATAGGAGTAGCATAATATCTGAATAATAACATCTACTTGTTCAACATGATACAAAGCTCACAATCACATAAAGATCACATCATGGGAGAGAGAGGTGAACCACATAGCTACCGGTAGAGCCCTTAGCCCCGGGGATGAACTACTCCCTCCTCATCATAGGAGACAGCAAGGTTGATGGATATGGCGGTGAGGTCGATGGAGACGGCGGAGACGGCGATGGAGACCGATGGAGATGGCTCCGGTGGCACTTCCCCGTCCCGGCAGGGTGCCGGAACAGAGACTTATGTCCCCCGAAATTCGTCGACGGTGGCGGCGGAGCTGCGGAACTGCTTCTGGAAAATTGCCGACTCCCTTAGGGTTTTCCGTCCCGAGGCTTCTTATAGGCGAAGGGGCGATATCAGGGGTGGCCCCAGGCCTCCTCACACAGGGGTGGCGCAGCCAGGGCCTGGGCCGCGCCAGCCCTATGTGAGGGTGGCCTGTGGCCCCTCTCCCTCCTCTCTTCGGATGTCTGGATGCTCCCGGGAAAAATAAGACTTCAGGATGTGGTTTCGTCCAATTCCGAGAATATTTCCTGTGTATCACTTCTGAAACACAAAAACAGCAGAAAACAGGGAACTGGCACTGTGGCACTTGTTAATAGGTTAGTTCCAGAAAATGCATAAAAGTGCCACTAAGTGTAACGAAACAATAGGCAAATGGTGTAAAAACAAGCATGGAGCATCAAAAATTATAGATACGTTTGAGACGTATCATGTACTTAGAGGGAAAAGGGAAGAATTCACCATAAGCAAGAAAAATATATGCCTCTTATCTGAAATCCTGTACTAAAAACATATACATGATCCAGGGGCATATCACATACATTTAAATGATCATATGAGCACCAAGAACACACAAATAAATTTATTAGGAAGCAAATCAAACCCAGAAAGTGTAGAGTAGCCATTCATATCATGCATATGTCTGTATCATGAAATCACTATCCACTCATGCATATTATTCATACCCCTACACTTGCATAACAAAGGTTAGAACATTATCTGTAGCTGCCATTAGTTAGTGAACACACTAATAGTTAATTGTGTGAATGCTTATATAACCTAGCATGCTAAGATAAATTAGTAAACACTCTAACACCTCACTTACACATTATTGAGATGCATCTTTGCACATAGCCAAATCAAATAGATACCATTGTTATGGAAACCATATGGACAACCTTGCTTTGTATCCAAGTTTGCATTAGGCAAGTAACTAGATATGTGGGAGAAGACCACAAGTTTATAACTTGGTTGATAGTTTAGATTTGAAGCTATGGCACATTAGTCTCATCTGATGAGTGAGTACTACCTCCTTAATAGGGTAATTCAATTATAGCAAATCTCATTTCCTTTATCTATCCCATTAGACTTTATTCTGCTATCCATATTTCAACTTATGCATCACCTTAGGATTATGAGTAAAACCCTAGATTCACCTCCTATATCTTAACCCAAGAATTATGTCCACACAATAATCATTTTTAATATCAACCATATTATTTATCCAGTGATCAACTTAAACATATTAATATGTGCATGAGTCTTAATATCAAATAAAGAGCATCATGTTCATATGCTTAGGGCAGGAAATCCAATGGTGGGAGTAACCACCAATAGTAAATCTGTTTTCATCTAAATACAAATTCTAGTGTTACTTAATCATCTAGCAATTACTCAAGTCCTAGAAAATATTTCAAAAACAAAGAACAAGACCAATAAAAAAATTGCTTCTATTCAAAATCTTATTCAAACCCTAATATTACTCAAGGTACTTTATGTGCTTATGCACATAAAAGTTATATTCCTGCAATACATGATGTTAATGAACATGAAAATTTATTTCACAAGTAGCCCAAATTTAGAATCCTGCAAATAAGTTTGAATTCAAATCAGCAAATAGAAAACAGATGAAAAAGAAAAAGAATTAAACAAGAAAAAAAATAGAAGAAGAAGCTTACCTGACCGCAGCCCAGCAAACCGGCCCGCTTAGCTAACCGAGCCAGCCCAGGCCACATACCCTTTCGGTATGTGACTGATGGGTGGGGCCCACACCAGAGAAAAGAAGAAACACTCTTCTTCTTCCTCCGTTTGGCTGCCACCGCGCCGGCGAGCGCCACCTCGATGCGCCGTTTTCCGTGACCACCGCACCCCACTGTTGACTCCACGTCCTCTCCCTTATCTTCTTGAGTCCACTGGCAAGATTAGTGATGAGATTCATGCTCGAATCAAGCATCAACAACGCCGCCGCATCTCGGCCATCACCGACGGAGAGCGGACGCTTTCGTCCTTGCCACATCCTATAAAACCACGTGGAGGACCGCCGTGACGTTCTTTCTCTTCCAAGCCCTCTCAATCTCTTTCATTCTCTCTCTATCAGCCGCAGTAACCGAAGCCCTCGCCGGAGCTCTCTCCGGCATGCCGTCGATTCCAACCACCCCAAGCTCAGAGGGGTATACTGGGAGGAGCGCCTTGTCTAGGAGGTCATCTGGAAGGAGTATTGCATGAAGAAGAGGCCGGAGTACAACGAATTTGCTGGTTCCCTTCCGCAGAAGCTCGCCGGAATTCATGGCGATCCACTCGACTCCGACCATCTCCACTCTCTCCGAGCATCGCATCGACTTCCTGGTGAGCATACGCGTCTGTGGAGTCCTTTTCAGCATACTCACGTGGCCCATAGCTCGAGAACCAGTTCGGCCGCCATGCGCCACTGCAGATGGTCGCCACCGGTCATGCTCCGATGACCATAGGGTGGCGGCGATGGCTCTATTCGGTTCGTAGTCGTGTCCCGGTTCGAAACGCCTAGTCGCGCGTCCACAGGAGCCCTGGAACATCACCACCGTTGATCCCTGTCTCGCCGGCGATGCAGTCCTCCGGCGAGTCAAACATTTTGACTGGTCGTTGCCAACGTGGCATATGACCTGGCCTCTGGTCCACCAGTCAGCCTAATAGGCTAGATACCCCCTCGGTATCAAAAGTTTCTGTGTTAAATTGAAAATTCCAGAAAATAGTCAAATCTTAGATAATTCATAACTATTTCATTTCAAATCAGAAAAATGCATATAATATACCAAAATGATCACAAAAATAAGACCTATCTGTTTATATTGTAAGATTATATACTTGTGTGGAATAATTTTGAGTGAAATTTAAAAACATGCCTAAGTACTATTTTTGAAATCAAATAACTTTTCTAAATAAGAAATGAATATTTATACACTCAAATAACTTTATTGTAGATACTATCTCATTATTATAGGATCTTAAATTCAACTTTACCATTAACACCTAACACACTGGAACTATTTTTCCTAGATACTTTTAAGTACTAAAATTATGCAGGACATCAACAAGTAAATAGTACTTGTATTTAAGGTTTTTACTTAACTTCCATTCAGTAAATAAGTAATTAGCTCTAAGTGCTCAATTCAACCAGGAGGAATAATTAACTCAGTTACTTTAACATTTTAAGTTAAACCTAGAAACTTATAATAGGAAGAATCATGTTCTATTAATTAACCCAAATTCCTAAGAATAATTGTGATCACTTAAAATGAGTTTAATACTAATTACCCTTTTAAAGAATGTGTTCTTCAAAAGTTATTCTTTTGAGATACCTTGAAAATAAGCATCAAACCAATTCCTTTTAGTTATAAATGAAAACCCTAAGTTATATTAAGATTGTTGTCAACCCTAGAACTACTTAGATATTACTATGTGTATACTTTACTTTGACTTTGCATATCCATGGTCAACCAAGTGCTTGCTAATTATAAGATGCAACTTAAAAGTGTTACCTTCATGTCTTCACCATTAACCATCATTCCCTTGTAGTAAGGAATGATTATAAAACCCTAAAACAATAGCTCTTGTTAAAGTCTTATTCTTTTAATAGCACCTGATAGTGATCTAACCTAAAATGCTTAACAACCATGTTATGGTGTGATTTAAAAGTGCAACACATCATAAATAAATCACCTTAACTCAATGATAACAAATCATCGGGGTTAGGTTACGCTTAGAGTGATGCATATCATATCTTATGCATATCATGCTGCAGATTTCTAACATCATCCCTACCGGATGATGATTGCTATTTCAGAATTGGGATTTCTATCGCATCGAAGACCCTGACTCGCATAATCTTGCGGTCAGAAAGGCAAGTTCACTCTTGCTCATATCTCTTGTTTATCTTTAACAAAGTACTTGCAAATATACCGGTGGTATTATTATTATGATTGCATTAAAAAGCAAAGGTTCTGCTTTTCTTGAATGAATATGATTAGTGGTTAGCAATCATAATGGTTGTCGACCTAGGAAGGTGGGCAGTGGGACCATGGTAAGAGTATGGTGGAGGTCCCACTGTACCGGGAATGTTCACCTAGGACTAATAACCAATGTCGCCAGTGATTCTTGTGCCGTAAAATACGGTCAACCATAGGGTCTGGAATGGGACGGGAGAGTCAACTGTATCTTTTCCCTCATGCATATCAACGGACGCGCCGTTTCGGAGCAGTTGTCTCCCTGCGCGGAGCTTCAGGATGGGTGGATTCCCCCTAATGAATTCACGATTCTGGCGGTCTATGATGGATTGCGGCAATGACGGGGGTAGAGTGTCGAGACCGGTGTTACCAAAAAGAAGTGTAACCGTATCTGGTGGGGGTAACTCATTGTCTAGGAAAGGCAAGTATGCCGAGGTCAGCAACTACCAAAGATGTAGACCGGCGAGGGTAGCGAACCGAAGTTGGAGCCGCAAAAGGGTGGGTATGCACGGTCGCGGGAAGGAACAGTGATTGGATCGGATCAACGGCTGGGCCCCATACACAAGAAGTGTGGACGAGCATGCAACTCGGATGTGCAACAAAGTGTTGATCTCTTATGGGTACAAGTGACCACCTCTGCAGAGTGTAAGAAAGTATCTGGATACTCCCTGTTCCGGGAAGGAGCTACGAACACGGCAGGAAAGGAGCCCATCGAAGCTCTAATCAACCTGTGAAGACTGACGGATATAGTTCTTCTAAATAAAAGCAACCTCTTGAAGAAATGTTTACAAAAACTTGCATTGCCGAACGACTCTTGAGTCTAAGGCTGTAGCTAGTGCATAAAACACCTTATTCTCTATATGAACTTGCAGGGTAACGCTCGTTACTCACCCCACTCCCTCTTAACCCTTGCTTAGATTGGAGGCAACACATGAGGCAACCTAGAGACACTGAAGATGAAGATGAAGTCCTCGACCAATATCAGAACTATCAATGGAGTCAACGACTACGCCAAGCTTAGTGGAAAACTAGAATAATAATAGAAGGGACCCAATTCCCTAATCCTAGAACCTAAGTAGCTAGGGTAGTTCTGTAGCAAGCCAACTGCATTAGTGAAGCTCTAGTTGAGTCTTCAATGTATTCTTTCTCGTTTGTAGTCGCCAGGACTAAACCTCTACCTGTTGAGGAAGTTCTGAAGCTCTTCTGTATGATGAAATTTGTAATCCTATGCACCTACCTTGGACCTGCGATGTTTCTGTTGTACCACTCTGATCGATGTAATACTAGTGAGACGGTGTTTCATTGGTGTTATATCAACGACTTGCATACTACACATGCAGTGGTATGCTGGGTCACCCCAAGGTACATGAGGGGTGCGTCGAGACGACGCGCGAGGTCTGCCATGCCGCGGTACACGAGCGGGCCGTGCATGAGCACCTGGTGGAGGTTGCCGATGACCGGCAGCCGCCACAGACTGGGTGGGAGGCTCGCGCGGCTGCGCTTCGTCAGTTTGAGGAGCAGGAGCGCCAGGAAGAAGCAGAACACGCAGGCGACTTGCTCCACCACGGCCATAATGCGGTGCGCGTCCAGGGCTCGAGGCTATGGAGTGATGCCAGGCACATGGACCAGGCATTTTCTTATAGAGCTTGTTGTGATGCCGTATGTGGAGTGTCATTTATCTATCCAAGGGATATATATGGAGATATTAATATATTCTCTTTATTGAAAAAAGATATATGAAGATATGATATTCCCTACAACTACTAATATTTGTCACTAATATGAATATATCTAGACACTAAAATCTGTCCAGCTACATCTATATTTAAGACAAGTAATAATGGTCGCAGGGAGTATTAAAAGAATATATTCTATAAAGAGATATAAATAGATATCTAAAAAGAGATATACTCAGTAAATGAAACAAAATAAAAACCAGTTTGAGCAGCCATTCGGTGCACCTAAAGAATGTGAGTGGCGGAACGATGACACGAAATAAAGGACGGGCCGATAATCATACCAAGCAACCAATGTCTAAGTAGTAAATAGCATAGTCTTTCAATATTTTTTATAAAGTATTTCAGTATTTGTAACCATACATTAGTGTGCATATCTTCATTTTTTTAATGCATCTCATTCGTTCCAAAAATGTCTTGTCAGATCTAGAAGTCATAGTTGCTGATTACCGGCTTGATTGATTTGTGTTGATGAGTTGGGCAGCCATGTTGGACGAATGAATAATGGACATGACTACACGGGTGCGCCGGATCTCTGCAAATAAAGCGGCAATGTGGCCGTGGTACGTCGCGGTTGTTCTGTGTTCTCACTAGTTTGGTTCTCGGTCACCCCTCAGGCTAACGCTGGCCCGGCCCAGCCACAATGAAGAGCCCATGTAGGTGAAAGTAAGAGACCGTGTCCTACTCGAATCGATGTGTCCTACTCGAATCGAATACAACATATGATGCAATCAGCAGATAAAAAAATCGTCCGTGTCCTACCTGTCAACGCCAGTGGCATGTACAGGGACAACATCAAGCGCGAGCGACAGGAGGCACTTCTCCTTTCCGAACACATAGAGGAGGAAACATGAAACCAGCGTGAGTCTGTGGATGTCTGCCTCCTCTCGCTGGGGGTCGCAGAGAATGGCCTCATTGCGCTTTGCAAACATGTTAAGGTTTGGCGGTTTGGCATCAAAACCGCGAGAGTTCTTGAGGGTCACGTGGCATCATTGCAAAGCTTGCATCAAGGCAAAGCGAAGTTGTGAAGAAATCGTGCCCCTCGGATAGAAATCGTTGAGGTGGTCTTCTATAGTACTACATCCGTTTTAAAATATAAGCTTTTTTAAAATGCTAAATTAGCTCTCTAAAAAAGTCTAGATTTCAGGACGGAGACAATAATAACTAATACTACCAATTTGGGTGATAAAATATAAGTAAAAAATGACCATACCAATAGTTGACCACCACAAATAATGATATCATGAAAAATGATGTCATATTAATGCCAACAAATTTAGTCAGATACGTTTATACACTCTCTTCGTCCTAAATTATTTTACGTTTAGTCAAAGTTAAATCTTGTAAACTTTGATTAAATAGGAAAATATAAACATTTATTATATAAAATGGATATTGTTAGAATCATCATAAAAATATTTTTATACTATATGTAGTTCATATTATATATTATATATATTTTCTATATATTTGATCAAACTTTATCTAGTTTGACTTTAACTAAATCTGAAAGGACGGAGGAAATATAGAAAATCTCATCAGGAATCTAGAAGACCACACGACATCCATGTCCGTGAGCATCGGTTCTTTGCTAGCTAGCTGGCTTTGCGGCTTTGATCCTACCATAGCATCTTTGAATCAAACTAAGTATTGCATGGATGTCAGTCGGTATTCATTTCGTCCGGTCCAATCCAAGCAAAGAATATATTACCTATTGGAAAAGTTGCTAATCCTAACGACGAGAGGTGCTACACCCTATATATAGACATCATCCTCGGCTGCATATTATGTAGAAACTATCTACAATCAATATTCAAGCTCTATCATTCTCATAATAAAAAGAAGCGGTGTATGTGGGCCTGAAATGAGGGTCTTAAAACATGCTGGTATTGACGTCCACAGCAACCTACGGATGGATCAACAACACAGGTGGGTAACAAGATCTGATCCAGCTATTGGACTTCTAGTAATTCTAATTTTCTTGTTTCTTTCGATGTTTAAGTAGAAAATGTGAAACCCAATATGCACCAAGGAAATGCATAAAATCAATCATGTCCACTTTTTATTTCTGTTTTTTATGTAATAGAGCTTTTTATTTTTGAATGAATGTCCATATTTTCTTTTGACAAAGGAAATATGTTAATATCTTATACATTAATTATACCAAGTCTCTGCACCAAGCCATCAACATATAGTCAAGAACTAGTCAAGACATATGGATGCACACACACTAAAGGATTAAAAAAGAAAAGAAAAAAGACACAGCCACAATTGGAACCAAACCAGCACCAATTACTGCCCACGGATTGCAAAAGAGGTTCTCCAAATTCGACGTCTCAAACTCAACTTATTCCACCAAGACATTCTGGTCTTTCAATCATAGCCGCCATAACATTTCCCACCTCTGCCAACACCCAGAGATCGAGATCACAACGCATATGTCGATATTGCCGTCATAGCTTGGGAGGCACGACGACTGGATGTCCCATCATGTTTATCCTGACGAGTGGAACCAGAATCCTGGAAGCATATGAGTGGAACCTGACATGGGCTGTCAACCTGATCAAGAGTACAATCTTCCTTACGGTAATAATGGCTAGAAACATCAAACGCACAACACTTTTTAAACTATAAATTATGAAATGTGGTATACCATTTTCAGGTCACGCAGAAAATATTAGAGACTAGGCTTTCGTATCTCTTTAACTAATCAAGTATGCTTATTTTCTTGGATTGTACATATATACCAGTTTATTTGATTCAATTTTGAAAAGTTACAAGCAAGACACACCAACAATGACAGAGACCATGGATATTTAAATTCAGCCTCATGACTATTGTGATCAATTAACTTGCTTTTTGTATTGACAACTTCATGTTTTATGTGTAATATACTATTTTCTTACACAATAACATTCTTAAAGAGATTCCCGCCGCAACGCGTGGGGAATCCTTATAGTATCTTATAACATAAGCAGATCACACCCTCCCTAATGTGGTTAACCTGGTCAAACACATCTAGTATTTCTTAGAATAGCATGACTCTCACTGGCATGATGGACGACTCACACGCTAGCAGTACCTATCCCCCATTTTAGATAATCCACTCTCCTTTGTATATATGCCTCTAATACCATAAGGATACCTGCTAACCGGGACATTGGATTATAATAAATAACTGAAAAAAAACCTCATAAAGCGCAAAATGCATGGTTGACACCATGTAATTTCCTTAAGCAAACTCTGTAAATATTTTATCTTATAAATGAAAAATGACGCAATAGGGGTGTTCCCTACTGTATTGTACATAAAAAAACCTCCTAAAGCATCAACATTTTCTTAGAGACTAAAATTTAGTAAGCTACAGCTAGACCTATTTAACTAAGTCAGAGTTTTGTTGATGAATTATCAAAGGCCTACTAAAGACAGTATGGAAAAAAATCATATCTTCTGTTTCCTTACAACCATTACTTTGGTGTAAATCTTGTATTGAGTAGATAACTAAGCAAAAATGGCCTTGACATAGTAGAAACTGGAAGCCATATTATGGTTGGTTTACGAATTTTGTAATCTTGATCAGGTTGACAGCCCATGTCGAACAACTTTGGAGTGAATGGGAAATCCAGTTGTTGGTGCTTCTGAGCTTTGTCGTCCAAGTGTTCCTTCTCTTATTTTCCGGCACCAGGAAGCGCACGACCTCCGGTGTTCTCAGGGGGTTCCTATGGCTTGCATATGTGTTGGCTGACTCAATCGCAGTCTTTGTCCTTGGTCATCTAGCACTCCACATCAACGGCCCGAGGCATGGTCTAGTACTCTTATGGGCGCCGTTTATGCTCCTGCACCTTGGCGGGCAGGAGACGATCACGGCCTTCTCCATGGAGGATAACATGCTCTGGAAGCGCCACCTTTTGAGCCTGGCCTCCCAGGTGGGGTTGGCGGCCTATGTTGTCGGAAAGCAATGGCAGGGGGACAAACAGCTCCTGGCTCCCATGGTGCTCATGTTCCTCTCAGGCACCTTAAAGTATGCTGGGAGAACATCGGCACTCATGCTGGTCGCCAAGGAAATAACACCTAGAGGTATTGGTATGTTGGCTAAAGGATGGTCAGCTAAAGCCACGGATTATTCAAGTAATGTATGGATGATGGATGAGAAACAAACATACCAGGAATTGTTGTGGAATGCCCATGCGGGCTTGGCCTTATGCTTGGCCTTCCTGATGGATAATACACCGCTAAAATCTAGACCTGTAAATTTTCCCTTGCAGGGGCTCCTCTCCAAGGGACACCGAGTACACATTTCTTACAAGCTAGCTGAGCTCCAGCTTCGAATTATCTATGACTACTGCTACACCAAGATTGGAATGAATGCTGGAGACAAGGGCAACAAACTAAACGGTTGGTTCCCCAAGCTTGTTACACTGGGCTGCACCTTTACAGCCCTCATTCTATTTTCTCGAGCTGATCAAAAGGGCCTTTTGAACTACAGTAGAACCGATATTGTAGTGTCCTACCTATTGCTATGTGGTGCTATCATTATGGAGATATCCTCCATCTTTATTGTCATCTCGTCAGTTGGGAAGTACTTCAATGTAGTTCAATCTGACTTCTGTTGTGAGGAAGTGGGTGACATAATATTCAACATTGTCAGCCTTTTCCATCCAGAGAGCAGACCGCAATGGTCGCAAAACCTGGCACAGTACAACCTCATTCGTGGGTGCATAGAAGTTAAGAGAGCAAGAGGGGATGGTTGTTGTGCACTGAGATTGAGACGCATCATGAATATGGTCGGCATCAAGCACGACACTTGGACGAATGTTGAGATCTCTCATGAGCTAAAGAAGCTTGTCCTTGATAAACTGATACTGGTAGCAGGCAGAATTCATGCAGATGTGTGGGATATCAGCAAGTTCACCGGCCAATGGGCAAAGCTAGATCTCCAGAGCAACCAACAAGAAAGGTCGTCAACTCTGGTGAGGCTTATCACCAAAAGCATTGAGCGCCCCGGTTTCTTGTCCTCGGTCCTTACATGGCACATAGTGACAGACATATGCTTCTTCCTAGACGACAAGCTAGGCAGCTGCAACGACTCTCCGTCGAGTACAACCGCAAGTAGAGAATTATCCAATTATGTCATGTACCTCTGTGCAGAGCATGGCATAATGTCCGGGAATGATGGGCACATTCTACTGGAGAATTTTCAGGAATTCATTCGTGACTCTCTGAGATCCTACCGGGAATCCCTAGATGAAAGTGTTGTTATCAAGTATATAACCAGCAAGATACGACATATAGCCGATGAACATTGGCAACCTCGTCATCTAGTTGACGTTGAACCTGTACTAATTCTCGCTCTCCAACTTGCCGAGGAGCTTCTTATGATCAAAGAAGCAGGTGACCGATGGGGGGTCATCATTAATGTATGGATGGAGATGCTTTCCTTCATGGCATTTCACTGTGGGGCCGACTTCCACATCAAGAATCTAAGTACCGGTGGGGAGTTCATCACTCATGTCAAGGTTCTCATCTATAACCTAGACTTTCCATATTCAACGTATGTGCCTGAAAATGAAGAAGAACCAAACCATCCTGGACAAGTTTCTAATGATTTGGAGCACACCTAGCTTAATTTTAATGTCTTATACGCATCAAGTGCAAGTGCCTCAATAAGAATGAGCAAGAGCGTGTACGTGCGTACCAACATGTATGTGAAATTCTCGTGTACCCAGCTCGCCAGTATACTCAAAGTATACAAAATATCACATGATCCAATGAAATAAAATTGTAAGTTTTATTCATTTATATTGAACTCATAATTCGATTACAACGTTTTAATCCACAATGTTAGACATATATGTCATATAGCGTGACATATCCCCCCGGTCCAATAAATCATGGAAAGCCTGTATTGTCATGATCTCCTAATTATGATTAGGATTGTAATTCTTATATAAATATATATAGAATGGAAAGGAGCGAATTAGTTGACGTGCTATCAGAACAAATGCATTTTTCAATATTAATATATGGAGTATATGAAGATACGATATTCCCTACAACTACTAATATTTGTCACTAATATGAATATATCTATACACTAAAATTAATCTGTCCAGCTACATCTATATTAAGACAAGTAATAATGGTCGCAGAGAGTTTTAAAAAAATATACTCTATAAAGAGATATAAATAGATATCTAAAAAGAGATATACTCAGTAAATGAAACAAAATAAAAACCAGTTTGAGCAGCCATTTGGTGCACCTAAAGGACCAATGTGAGTGGTGGAACGATGACACGAAAGAAAGGACGGGCCGATAATCATACCAAGCAACCAATGTCTAAGTAGTAAATAGCATAGTCTTTCAATATTTTTTATAAAGTATTTCAGTATTTGTAACCATAAATTAGTGTGCATATCTTCATTTTTTTAATGCATCTCATTCGTTCCAAAAATGTCTTGTCAGATCTAGAAGTCATAGTTGCTGATTACCGGCTTGATTGATTTGTGTTGATGAGTTGGGCGGCCATGTTGGACGAATGAATAATGGACATGACTAGACGGGTGCGCCGGATCTCTCCAAATAAAGTGGCGATGTGGCCGTGGTACGTCGCGGTTGTTCTGTGTTCTCACTAGTTCGGTTCCCGGTTGCCCCCCTGGCCCAGTCACAATGAAGAGGTCATGTAGGTGAAAGTAAGAGACCGTGTCCTACTCGAATCGAATACAATATAGGATGCAATCAACATATAAAAAAATTCATCCGTGTCCTACCCGTCGGCGCCAGCGGCATGTATGGGGACAGCATCAAGCGCGAGCGGTGGGAGGCACTTCCCCTTTCCGGACACATAGACGAGGAAGCATGAAACCAGCGTTGGCAATCCTAAGGTAAATATTCAATTCACTGGACTGAACATGCAATATCAAAATATAAGCTGATTTTCATGAAAAACGAAGACCGCAAGCACAACCCTACACTGGAAGAAAGGGATACTGGGCGCATCCCTAACCAAAACATAAATTTATTCAATTTTTTAGAATTAAAACATGGCAAATCTTATTTATTCTTCTCCTATTTACAGCGAAACCTAGACTACGGCTTGTGGAGCTCTACTCATAGATCTGTGGGGTTCATGACTGCTTGGACCAGCGTTGGCAATAAGTTGGAGGAGAGTGTCTAGAGGCAACACTTAAAAAGTTCAGAACAGTAAGTCTCATCCGTCGAATCTCCTATGAATTTCTCCAAACATAGGGCTAGATTGTGCTCCGACAAGACATATGCCGCTATTTTCTACCTACTTCTCTAAGACCACGTTCCTCGAGGCACGCACTAATTTCGCGTTGTTCAAGTACAACAACACGTGTAACTAGAGTCAACTAAATTTATCCCAAAATGAATTGGTAAATTTTTTGTATCAACTTAGCTGGGGTTTGTTGTGTCTACATCCAAATTATTGCTTCATCTTATACTCATCACTTCAACGGATACACTGTTACTATAAACTTGATCTTCATTACACGACTCTGCTATATAAATTGGCGCCGATACCAACCCGAATATTTATCTTACGGAGGAGCCTACAGGGCAGCTGGAAGGGGCACACGAATGACTGGGCGCAGGTAAAGACCTTTCTTCATGCCGATGGTGAGCCCCATCTCTTCAGTCATATCCAGCTCGGCTCCGAGCGGGAGCTCCCAGTCAAAATGGTAGAGCAGTGAGGCCAGCACAAGCTCCACGCTAGCCTGCGCAAATGTGATTCCAGGACACATTCTTCGTCCTGCCCCAAAGGGTATGAACTCAAAGTCCGTGCTCTTGTAATCGACTGTGCCACTCTCGAACCGTTCTGGTTTGAACACCTCAGCATCAACCCAATACTTGGGGTCCCTGCTAATGGCCCAAGTGTTCACGAACACGGTGGTGCCTTTGGGCACATCATACCCCATGACCTTGCACGACTCCCGGCACTCCCTCATCAGCAGTGCCACCACCGGGTACATTCTTAGCGTCTCCTTGATGACGAGCTTCAAGTAACACAAGTTAGCCAGGTCATCTTCTTCGACAGTCGGTCTCCCATGGAGGATGTCGCGCACCTCGGCTTGTGCTCTCTGCATTGATTTCGGGGTTCTCACCAGCTCAGCAATGGCCCATTGTACGGTGGTCGCCGATGTCTCGCTCCCGGCAGTGAAAAGGTCCTGCGTGCGCGTAATGAAATGGAAAATATCTGAAAGAAGTCCATATAACCCCCACGGGGCAAACCATGCAATTTCGGAGATCAACAAACTTACACGGATGACGGATTTGATGGTTCCCATGGTGAGGGGAACCTCGTTGCCATCCTCCTTCTGCAGCCTCAGAAGCACATCCACCATGTCCTCCTCCTCCACCACATCGCCGCTCGCCGCCCTACGCTCTTGGTGCTGCCTGATGATGGAGTCCATAAGCTCGAATATCTTCTGGTGGTTCGCCTCTGCCCGGCGCGCGCTGCCGCTCACAAGGCTCACCATCTTCCACGACGGGAACAGGTCGCCGAGGCTGAACCCGGCGGCGATCTTTAGCCCCTCAGTGAGGCTATCCAAGAATTCCTCCTGCCGATCGAACCGGTCGCCGATCATGGCGCGGATCACCGAGTCCATCATGGCCGCGGTTATCCGCCTGCCGACGTCCACGCCCGCTTCACCCAGTGGCGCCGCCGCGGCGATTCCGGCGACGAGGCGGCGGGTCTCCTCCTCCCTGACGTGGCGGAACGACCGCACGCGCGGGGCGCTGAGCAGCTCGAGGACGCAGATCTTGCGGAGCTGCCGCCATAGGGCGCCGTAGCGCGCGAACACCAGCCCCTGCGCGTCGCCGTCGGCCACCAGGACTCGCACGCTGGGGCTCCACGGCCGTGTCGCGAATCTGAGGTCGTGGGTCATGGTGATCTCCCGGGCGGCCTCCGGGGACGAGGCGACCATGACGGGGACCTCGCCTAGCTGCAGGTACATGAGGGGTGCGTCGAGACGACGCGCGAGGTCTGCCATGCCGCGGTACATGAGCGGGCCGTGCGTGAGCACCTGGTGGAGGTTGCCGATGACCGGCAGCCGCCACGGACTGGGCGGGAGGCTCGCGCGGCCGCGCTTCGTCAGTTTGAGGAGCAGGAGCGCCAGGAAGACGCAGAACACGCAGGCGACTTGCTCCACCATGGCCATGATGCGGTGCGCGTCCAGAGCTCGAGGCTATGGAGTGATGCCAGGCACCTGGACCGACCAGGCAATTTCTTATAGAGCTTGCTTGTGATGCCGTATGTGGAGTGTCATTTATCTATCCAAGGGATATATATGGAGATATTAATATATTCTCTTTATTGAAAAAAGATATATGAAGATATGATATTCCCTACAACTACTAATATTTGTCACTAATATGAATATATCTAGACACTAAAATCTGTCCAGCTACATCTATATTTAAGACAAGTAATAATGGTCGCAGGGAGTATTAAAAGAATATATTCTATAAAGAGATATAAATAGATATCTAAAAAGAGATATACTCAGTAAATGAAACAAAATAAAAACCAGTTTGAGCAGCCATTCGGTGCACCTAAAGGACCAAGCAACCAATGTCTAAGTAGTAAATATCATAGTCTTTCAATATTTTTTATAAAGTATTTCAGTATTTGTAACCATACATTAGTCTGCATATCTTCATTTTTTTAATGCATCTCATTCGTTCCAAAAATGTCTTGTCAGATCTAGAAGTCATAGTTGCTGATTACCGGCTTGATTGATTTGTGTTGATGAGTTGGGCGGCCATATTGAACGAAAGAATAATGGACATGACTAGACGGGTGCGCCGGATCTCTGCAAATAAAGCGGCAATGTGGCCGTGGTACGTCGCGGTTGTTCTGTGTTCTCACTAGTTCGGTTCCCGGTCGCCCCTCAGGCTAACGCTGGCCCGGCCCAGCCACAATGAAGAGCCCATGTAGGTGAAAGTAAGAGACCGTGTCCTACTCGAATCGATGTGTCCTACTCGAATCGAATACAATATATGATGCAATCAGCAGATAAAAAAATCGTCCGTGTCCTACCCGTCAGCGCTAGTGGCATGTACGGCGACAGCATCAAGCGCGAGCGATGGGAGGCACTTCTCCTTTCCGAACACATAGAGGAGGAAACATGAAACCAGCGTGAGTCTGTGGATGTCTGCCTCCTCTCGCTGGGCGTCGCAGAGAATGGCCTCGTTGCGCTTTGCAAACATGTTAAGGTTTGGCGGTTTGGCATCAAAACAGCGAGAGTTCTTGAGGGTCACGTGGCATCATTGCAAAGCTTGCATCAAGGCAAAGCGAAGTTGTGAAGAAATCGTGCCCCTGGGATAGAAATCGTTGAGGTGGTCTTCTATAGTACTACATCCGTTTTAAAATATAAGCTTTTTTAAAATGCTAAATTAGCTCTCTAAAAAAGTATAGATTTCAGGACGGAGACAATAATAACTAATACTACCAATTTGGGTGATAAAATATAAGTAAAAATGACCATACCAATAGTTGACCACCACAAATAATGATATCATGAAAAATGATGTCATATTAATGCCAACAAATTTAGTCAAATACGTTTATACACTCTCTTCGTCCTAAATTATTTTACGTTTAGTCAAAGTTAAATCTTGTAAACTTTGATTAAGTAGGAAAATATAAACATTTATTATATAAAATGGATATTGTTAGAATCATCATAAAAATATTTTTATACTATATGTAATTCATATTATATATTATATATTTTTTCTATATATTTGATCAAACTTTATCTAATTTGACTTTAACTAAATCTAAAAGGACAGAGGAAATATAGAAAATCTCATCAGGAATCTAGAAGACCACACGACATCCATGTCCGTGAGCATCGGTTCTTTGCTAGCTAGCTGGCTTTGCGGCTTTGATCCTACCATAGCATCTCTGAATCAAACTAAGTGATGCATGGATGTCAGTCGGTATTCATTTCGTCCGGTCCAATCCAAGCAAAGAATATATTACCTATTGGAAAAGTTGCTAATCCTAACGACGAGAGGTGCTACACCCTATATATAGACATCATCCTCGGTTGCATATTATGTAGAAACTATCTAGCTACAATCAATATTAAAGCTCTATCATTCTCATAATAAAAAGAAGCGGTGTATGTGGGCCTGAAATGAGGGTCTCAAAACATGCTGGTATTGACGTCCACAGCAACCTACGGATGGATCAACAACACAGGTGGGTAACAAGATCCGATCCAGCTATTGGACTTCTAGTAATTCTAATTTTCTTGTTTCTTTCGATGTTTAAGTAGAAAATGTGAAACCCAATATGCACCAAGGAAATGTATACAATCAATCATGTCCACTTTTTATTGCTGCTTTTTATGTAATAGAGCTTTTTATTTTTTAATGAACTAGCAAGATGACCCGCGCATTTATGCATAAAATGTTCTATTTGTCATTACAGACCGGATTATAGTCAAACTATCCAATATGAAAACTCACATGGTAATGTTTTCAGTAAGTTACTTGTCCCCACCTAAATTTGTATTAAGTGTTTGCACATAAATATATGAGAAATACTTTAACAGTGCACGGGATCTCCCTTGCACGAAATCGCTCTCTACCAACTATATCAAGTTTTGTTGTCATTACTTATGCAAATGAAGACCTAATTTTCTTCCTAACTTATTTTCTTGTTGACCTTTTGCTTATGCTACTACCGGACCCATTTATTTTATTTACTGGAGGCATGTTATATTCTTATTTTTCATGAGTCATTTCACACCTCTAGTGAACTTCATATTGGATTTTATTGAATCCAAAAATCTTATTTATTTTCACTTATTATTGGAGACCTCATATATTACATATATAGTCGATTAAATCTTCATAATATCTGTCATATAATGATTGCTAAGAAAATCAGATTTTTTGGTAATTTAAATTCTTATGGAATGAAAAATTAAATTTTCTTTTGTTCTTATTTTAAATTTCATATGTAAAATTATGTCGACTTTCTTATCCGCATAGTAAAATTTCGTGTACCTTGTAGTATGAATTTCGAAATTTGCCTTGTCTCCCTTTTTATCCTCTCAATAAAAGTTCTTGGACTGAATTTTGGAAGTTGATTCACTCAAATTTTTCAACTAATAAGAACTTGTAAAACTTCATATGGAAAAAACAGCATGGGAATTCGTTTTGGCTTCGTACCAAGACCTGCTTTTCTTTCCATTTAATTCCAAGCTTTTCAGCATGTAGTGAATAGTGAATTATATGGGAACTCCTTCTCTTCTTTATTTATTCTATGTAAAATATTGAAACCTTGCTTATCCGGTTTGTAAAATTTCGTTCCTAGTATGATTTTCTAAATTTACGTTGCCTCAATTGTTAGCCATTCAAGAAAATTTCGTCTACTATGAAACTATGAAATTCTGAAGTTGATTCACTCAAAAAATTTCAACTTATAAAAACTTATAAAAATTCGTATGGAAAAGAATCAGCATGAAAATTCTCTTTGACTTGGTACCAAGATCAGATATTCTTTCGATTTAATCACAAGCTTTTCACCACGTAATGAGAACTCCTCCTCTTCTTTGTTTATTCTATCTCAATGCGATCTCTGATATTCGTACTGGATGCGGACTCTATTTTTTATTTTTATTCCTTGTGATTCCTATGGCATGCAAAACTCTACGCATTTGCTTGTAGGCCACCGGAGCATACCGATTCAGTTATTCTTTTTCCTTCTTTTATTATTTGATATACATGTCTCCAACACAAAAGCGTGTGCCCAAAAATAAACATAAAACGTGTCGAGCCAGATTACGTAGCAATTAATCTTATTTTAGATCTTAGCCGTATATTTTAGATCTAACGGTTCCATTAATTTGGATGATGTGGATTAACGTGGTGGCTCTATTTTAGACCCCCGTATTGTGCTTTTAGTATATAGTAGATGTCCATATTTTCTTTTGACAAAGGAAATATGTTAATATCTTATACATTAATTATACCAAGTCTCTGCACCAAGCCATGAACATATAGTCAAGAACTAGTCAAGACATATGGATGCACACGCACTAAAGGATTAAAAAAGAAAAGAAAAAAAACACAGCCACAATTGGAACCAAACCAGCAGCAATTACTGCCCACGGATTGCAAAAGAGGTTCTCCAAATTCGACGTCTCAAACTCAACTTATTCCACCAAGACATTCTGGTCTTTCAATCATAGCCGCCATAACATTTCCCACCTCTGCCAACACCCAGAGATCGAGATCACAACGCATATGTCGATATTGCCGTCATAGCTTGGGAGGCACGACGACTGGATGTCCCATCATGTGAAGCCTGACGAGTGGAACCAGAATCCCGGAAGCATATGAGTGGAACCTGACATGGGCTGTCAACCTGATCAAGAGTACAATCGAATTTTTGACGAAAAGGACCACCTGCTCGAGTGACAGAGACCACCTCGAGTGGCACGTGCCGTCTTTAGCTGTGGCGGCAGGTCAGCGCTAGTGGGCCCTGCATGCTAACGTGGTGCATGCCACCATCGGTTCTGGCGGCATATCTCGGCACTCGCTTACTCGCGGCGGTAGCAGCTGGTGATTCCCAATATCACATGCCGGTGAGATGAAACAAGTCACCGTTTCTGAGTTCTGACTACATACATGCTCGACTGGTCTCACAGAACTCAGGAAAAACGCCCCCCACGTCCACGTGTACAAGAAATCAACAAAGACCAAAGGAAAAAAATATCACAACATGCATACATAGACATCTGCATTCGTACTACATGTCATGCCGTACTCGTACTCGTGAGCCAGAGCCAGTGATGGCATGCACCACGTTAGCATGCCGTCAGTGACCATGGCGGCAGGGTCCACAAGCGCCGTCAGCTCGTCAGCTCGCCACCTGCTCGACGGCGGCAGGTTCCTGCCGCCACAGCCAATGATGGCATGTGGTCTTTTTTGAGTCTTTTTTAACAATCCAGTGGAGGAGGTGGTCCTTTTCAATCTTCCTTACGGTAATAATGGCTGGAAACATCAAACACACATTTAAACTATAAATTATGAAATGTGGTATACCATTTTCAGGTCACGCGGAAAATATTAGACTAGGCTTTCGTATCTCTTTAACTAATCAAGTATGCTTATTTTCTTGGATTGTACATATATACCAGTTTATTTGATTCAATTTTGCAAAGTTACAAGCAAGACACACCAACAATGACAGAGACCATGGATATTTAAATTCAGCCTCATGACTATTGTGATCAATTAACTTGCTTTTTGTATTGACAACTTCATGTTTTATGTGTAATATACTATTTTCTTACACAATAACATTCTTAAAGAGATTCCTGCCGCAATGCGTGGGGAATCCTTATAGTATCTTATAACATAAGCAGATCACACCCTCCCTAATGTGGTTAACCTGGTCAAACACATCTAGTATTTCTTAGAATAGCATGACTCTCACTGGCATGATGGACGACTCACACGCTAGCAGTAGCTATCCCCCATTTTAGATAATCCACTCTCCTTTGTATATATGCCTCTAATACCATAAGGATACCTGCTAACTGGGACACTGGATTATAATAAATAACTGAAAAAATCTCATAAAGCGCAAAATGCATGGTTGACACCATGTAATTTCCTTAAGCAAACTCTGTAAATATTTTATCTTATAAATAAAAAATGACGCAATAGGGGTGTTCCCTACTGTATTGTACGTAAAAATACCTCCTAAAGCATCAACATTTTCTTAGAGACTAAAATTTAGTAAGCTGCAGCTAGGCCTATTTAACTAAGTCAGAGTTTTGTTGATGAATTATCAAAGGCCTACTAAAGACAGTATGGAAAAAAATCATATCTTCTTTTTCCTTACAACCATTAGTTTGGTGTAAATCTTATATTGTGTAGATAACTAAGCAAAAATGGCCTTGACATAGTAGATACTGGAAGCCATATTATGGTTGGTTTACGAATTTTGTAATCTTGATCAGGTTGACAGCCCATGTCGAACAACTTTGGAGTGAATGGGAAATCCAGTTGTTGGTGCTTCTGAGCTTTGTCGTCCAAGTGTTCCTTCTCTTGTTTTCCGGCACCAGGAAGCACAGGACCTCAGGTGTTCTCAGGGGGTTCCTATGGCTTGCATATGTGTTGGCTGACTCAATCGCAGTCTTTGTCCTTGGTCATCTAGCACTCCACATCAACGGCCCGAGGCATGGTCTAGTACTCTTATGGGCGCCGTTTATGCTCCTGCACCTTGGCGGGCAGGAGACGATCACGGCCTTCTCCATGGAGGATAACATGCTCTGGAAGTGCCACCTTTTGAGCCTGGCCTCCCAGGTGGGGTTGGCGGCCTATGTTGTCGGAAAACAATGGCAGGGGGACAAATAGCTCCTGGCTCCCATGGTGCTCATGTTCCTCTCAGGCACCTTAAAGTATGCTGGGAGTGTTGGGTATCCTCGTCATGTGGGCTGTGAGGAGATGGCCTAATGAAGCCTTTCAGGCGGCCCAAACAGGTGCAAGAGCCCACTAACCTTTAGGGTTCTGACCAAGGGTCATTTTAGACTTTGCACACGAGGGGAAAGGGGATAATAAGCCTCCTTTCCAGCCACCACAGTGGCAAGGACGAAAATCAGGATAGCCTCCATTGGAGAAGAAAACCAAGAGAGAAGGGAAGAGGAGAAGTTGAAGGAAGAAGCTGAATCAAGCTCCGGGTCTTGCCCACAAGGTTGTGAAGATATCAGATCTGCTACCTTGTCTCCTTCAAGCTGTTGTTCCACCAAGCTTGGTGAGATTGCTCCACTCTCTAGCTCTTGTGCCCCAAATCTTGTAGAAGCAGCCACAGATTCGTGTGTATCTTGGTTCTTGAGATCCTCTAGTGCTCTCTAGAGAAGAACTTGTTGTATCCCCATTTGATAATAGTGGAAGAAGATTTGGGTGGCTTCGGCCCGTGGTTTTTCCTCTCAAGTTGAGAGGTTTTCCACATAAAAAGGATTGGTGTCCTCTGTGTGTTGATTTACTACTGCTGCAGCTGTTGTGAGACCTCTCTCCCTAGGACAGAGATTGTCTTAGGTGAGGAGAGAGCTTCTCTCCTAAGGGGAGAGACTATCTTGGGTCAGGAGAGAGCAAAGGGCTGCTCCTATTTCCTCCATATATGTTGATGCATATGTTTCCTTCCGGCACGAGCAAAGATCCTTGAGTTAGAGCACAAGTGGCTGAAGTTTATTTTGATTCCGCTGCGTATTTTTCAGTCAATGCTAATATTGTGCTAATCTCTAAATTAAGGGGTTAACCGGTGTGCCCAGTTTTCCCAACAGAGTGGTATCAGAGCTTGAGAAGACTCCACAAAAGACACCCCAGCTCAATGGCCTTGCTGAGAGAATGAATAGGACACTCACTGAGAGGGTCACAGCTATGCCCTCTCATGCAAAGTTACCTAATTCTTTTTGGGCTGAAGCATTGAATCATGCTATGTGTGTACTAAACCTGTCCCCTTCAGTTCCTCTTGTAGGTGATATTCCTCAGAGAGTTTGGTCAGGTAAAGATGTGTCATACAAGCAATTGAAGGTCTTTGGTTGCAAGGCTTTTGTGCACATCCCGAGGGATGAGAGATCCAAGCTTGATAGCAAGACAAAGCAGTGCATCTATCTCAGCAGTCCAATCAAGAAGAAGACCGTGAGAAGCCGAGATGTGGTTTTCATTGAAGATGAAACAATACGAGATATTGGGAAATCAGAGAAGCCGAAGACCACCACACCTCAGGTTGACTTGGATCCAGTTAATCCTCCTCTCGTGCATGATGATCATGGGGGAGATGATGAAGATGCTGAAGATAGTGATGATGCAACTGAACAAGGCAGTACAAGTCAGGGACATGACCAGCCATCAAGTGATGATGATGAAGAAGGTGAAGATGATCCACCTACACCACCAGTGCAACAGCCGACAAGAAGTGGGAGAGACCCAGTTCCTTCCACCAAATACCCTCCACATCAATATGTGTTGATGACTGATGCAGGTGAGCCCTCATGCTATAAGGAAGCAGTGTCTGATGAGCACAAGAATGAATGGTCAGAAGCCATGTAGGATGAGATCAAATCCCTGTATGAGAATAACACCTTTGATTTGGTGTCTTTGCCAAAGGGCAAGAAAGCACTCAAGAACAAGTGGGTGTACAGAGTGAAGACTGGAGAACATAGCTCACATCCAAGGCACAAGGCCAGATTGGTTGTGAAAGGTTTCAGTCAGAAAAAGGGCATAGACTTCGATGAGATATTCTCTCCGGTGGTCAAGATGTCTTCGATCTGAGTTGTGCTTGGCATTGCTGCCACCATGGACTTGGAAATTGAACAACTTGATGTGAAGACAACGTTCTTACATGGTGACCTAGAGGAGGAGATATACATGGAGCAGCCGGAAGGATTCATTGTTGAAGGCAAGGAGCACCAAGTGTGCAGATTGAAGAAGAGCTTGTATGGCTTGAAGCAAGCTCCTCGGCAGTGGTACAAGAAGTTTGAGTCATTCATGACCAAGCTTGGTTACCATAAAGCACAACCTGATCATTGTGTGTTTACGAAGAGGTACGCCGAGGGTGACTTCATTATTCTCTTGCTATATGTTGATGACATGCTGATTGTTGGAAATGGCATAAAGAGGATTGCTCTCCTCAAGAAGGCATTGAGTAAATCATTTGCCATGAAGGATTTAGGACCAGCTAAACAAATACTTGGCATGAAGATCTCTCGTGATAGATCAAAGAAGTTGCTTTGGCTCTCACGGGAAAGATACATTGAGAAGGTACTTGAAAGGTTCAATATGCAAGGCGCAAATTCTGTTGCCTCTCCACTTGCAGGCCATCACAAACTGAGTAAAGAACAATGTTCTAGCAGCAAGGTGGAGAAAGAAGCAATGATCAAAGTACCATACCAATCTGCCGTGGGCAGTTTGATGTATGCCATGGTGTGCACTAGGCCTGATATTGCCTATGCAGTTGGAGTTGTTAGCCGGTTCATGACAAATCCTGGAGAAGCTCACTGGAATGCAGTGAAGTGGATTCTCAGGTATCTCAAAGGTACTTCTAGATCATGCTTACGCTTTGGAAGCGGTGATCCTGTGTTGCAAGGCTACACAGATGCAGATTATGCTGGTTGTGTAGATTCTAGAAAGTCTACCTCTGGATACATGATGACTTATGCAGGGGGAGCAGTGTCATGGCAATCAAGGTTGCAAAAATGTGTTTCATTGTCAACCACAGATGCTGAGTACATAGCAGCGGTTGATGCATGCAAGGAAGTACTCTAGATGAAGAACTTCTTGCAAGACCTCAACATGAAGCAAGAGAAGTATACTCTATATTGTGATAGCCAGAGTGCTATCTATCTTGCCAAGAATCCAAGTTTCCACGCTTGAACCAAGCACATAGAAGTGAGGTATCATTGGATTTGACAAGTGGTGAGTTCCAAGTTGGTGCAACTTGAGAAGATCCATACCGACAAGAATGGTTCGGATATGATGACCAAGATATTGCCAAAGGAGAAGCTGCTTGTGTGTTGCAAGGCAGCGGGCATGGTAGTGCCCCCCACATGAGTCAGATGGGGGAGAATGTTGGGTATCCTCCTCATGTGGGCTGTGAGGAGATGGCCTAATGAAGCCTTTCAGGCGGCCCAAACAGGTGCAAGAGCCCACTAACCTTTAGGGTTATGACCAAGGGTCATTTTGGACTTTGCACATGAGGGGAAAGGGGATAATAAGCCTCCTTTCTAGCCACCACAGTGGCAAGGACGAAAATCAGGATAGCCTCCATTGGAGAAGAAAACCAAGAGAGAAGGGAAGAGGAGAAGTTGAAGGAAGAAGCTGAATCAAGCTCCGGGTCTTGCCCACAAGGTTGTGAAGATATCAGATCTGCTACCTTGTCTCCTTCAAGCTATTGTTCCACCAAGCTTGGTGAGATTGCTCCACTCTCTAGCTCTTGTGCCCCAAATCTTGTAGAAGCAGCCACAGATTCGTGTGTATCTTGGTTCTTGAGATCCTCTAGTGCTCTCTAGAGAAGAACTTGTTGTATCCCCATTTGATAATAGTGGAAGAAGATTTGGGTGGCTTCGGCCCGTGGTTTTTCCTCTCAAGTTGAGAGGTTTTCCACGTAAAAAGGATTGGTGTCCTCTGTGTGTTGATTTACTACTGTTGCAGCTGTTGTGAGATCTCTCTCCTTAGGACAGAGATTGTCTTAGGTGAGGAGAGAGCTTCTCTCCTAAGGGGAGAGACTGTCTTGGGTCAGGAGAGAGCCAAGGGCTGCTCCTATTTCCTCCATATATGTTGATGCATATGTTTCCTTCTGGCACGAGCAAAGATCCTTGAGTTAGAGCACAAGTGGTTGAAGTTTACTTTGATTCCGCTGCGTATTTTTCAGTCAATGCTAATATTGTGCTAATCTCTAAATTAAGGGGTTAACCGGTGTGCCCAGTTTTCTCAACAGGGAGAACATCGGCACTCATGCTGGTCGCCAAGGAAATAACACCTAGAGGTATTGGTATGTTGGCTAAAGGATGGTCAGCTAAAGCCACGGATTATTCAAGTAATGTATGGATGATGGATGAGAAACAAACATACCAGGAATTTTTGTGGAATGCCCATGCGGGCTTGGCCTTATGGTTGGCCTTCCTGATGGATAATACACCGCTAAAATCTAGACCTGTAAATTTTCCCTTGTAGGGGCTCCTCTCCAAGGGACACCGAGTACACATTTCTTACAAGCTAGCTGAGCTCCAGCTTCGAATTATCTATGACTACTGCTACACCAAGATTGGAAAGAATGCTGGAGACAAGGGCAACAAACTAAACGGTTGGTTCCCCAAGCTTGTTACACTGGGCTGCACCTTTACAACCCTCATTCTATTTTCTCGAGCTGATCAAAAGGGCCTTTTGAACTACAGTAGAGCCGATATTGTAGTGTCCTACCTATTGCTATGTGGTGCTATCATTATGGAGATATCCTCCTTCTTTATTGTCATCTCGTCAGTTGGGAAGTACTTCAATGTAGTTCAATCTGACTTCTGTTGTGAGGAAGTGGGTGACATAATATTCAACATTGTCAACCTTTTCCATCCAGAGAGCAGACCGCAATGGTCGCAAAACCTGGCACAGTACAACCTCATTTGTGGGTGCATAGAAGTTAAGAGAGCAAGAGGGGATGGTTGTTGTGCACTGAGATTGAGACGCATCATGAATATGGTCGGCATCAAGCACGACACTTGGACGAATGTTGAGATCTCTCATGAGCTAAAGAAGCTTGTCCTTGATAAACTGATACTGGTAGCAGGCAGAATTCATGCAGATGTGTGGGATATCAGCAAGTTCACCGGCCAATGGGCAAAGCTAGATCTCCAGAGCAACCAACAAGAAAGGTCGTCAACTCTGGTGAGGCTTATCACCAAAAGCATTGAGCGCCCCGGTTTCTTGTCCTCGGTCCTTACATGGCACATAGTGACAGACATATGCTTCTTCCTAGACGACAAGCTAGGCAGCTGCAACGACTCTCCGTCGAGTACAACCGCAAGTAGAGAATTATCCAATTATGTCATGTACCTCTGTGCAGAGCATGGCATAATGTCCGGGAATGATGGGCACATTCTACTGGAGAATTTTTAGGAATTCATTCGTGACTCTCTGAGATCCTACCGGGAATCCCTAGATGAAAGTGTTGTTATCAAGTATATAACCAGCAAGATACAACATATAGCCGATGAACATTGGCAACCTCGTCATCTAGTTGACGTTGAACCTGTACTAATTCTCGCTCTCCAACTTGCCGAGGAGCTTCTTATGATCAAAGAAGCAGGTGACCGATGGGGGGTCATCATTAATGTATGGATGGAGATGCTTTCCTTCATGGCATTTCACTGTGGGGCTGACTTCCACATCAAGAATCTAAGTACCGGTGGGGAGTTCATCACTCATGTCAAGGTTCTCATCTATAACCTAGACTTTCCATATTCAACGTATGTGCCTGAAAATGAAGAAGAACCAAACTATCCTGGACAAGTTTCTAATGATTTGGAGCACACCTAGCTTAATTTTAATGTCTTATACGCATCAAGTGCAAGTGCCTCAATAAGAATGAGCCAGAGCGTGTACGTGCGTACCAACATGTATGTGAAATTCTCGTGTACCCAGTGATACGTCTCCAACGTATCTATAATTTTTGATGCTCCATGCTTGTTTTTACACCATTTACCCGATGTTTCGTTACACTTCGTGGCACTTTTATGCGATTTCCGGAACTAACCTATTGACAAGATGCCATAGTGCCAGTTCCCTGTTTTCTGCTGTTTTTGTGTTTCAGAAAAGCTACACAGGAAATATTCTCGGAATTGGATGAAACAAAAGCCAGAAGTCTTATTTTTCCCGGAAGCTTCCCGAAGACCGAAAGAGAGACGGAGGGGGGCCAGAGGCCGCCCTCACACATAGGTGGCGCGGCCCAGGCCCTGGCCGCGCCACCCTGGTGTGAGGAGCCCCTGGCTGCCCCCTGACGACGCCCCTTCGCCTATATAAAGCCTCGGGACGGAAAACCCTAAAGGAGTCGGCGAAATTTCCAGAACAGTTCCGCAACGCCGCCGCCATCGAAGCCAAATTTCGGGGGATAGAAGTCTCTGTTCCGGCACCCTGCCGGGATAGGGAAGTGCCCCCGGAGCCATCTCCATCGGTCTCCATCGCCGTCTCCGCCGTCTCCATCGACCTCACCGCCATCTTCATCAACCTTGCTGTCTCCTATGATGAGGAGGGAGTAGTTCATCCCCGGGGCTGAGGGCTCTACCGGTAGCTATGTGGTTCACCTCTCTCTCCCATGATGTGATCTTTATGTGATCGTGAGCTTTGTATCATGTTGAATAAGTAGATGTTACTCTTCTTCATTATGTGTACTCTAGTGTGTTATTAAAGTAATCTATTCCTCCTGCCATGGTGTAACGGTGACAGTGCGTGCATCGTGGTGGTACTTGGTCTAGGCTACGATTGTGATCTTTTATGGATTATGAGAATAATTATCACTATGATAGTATTGAAGTGATCTATTCCTCCTTTCATGGTGTAATGTTGACAGTGTGTGCACCGTGTTAGTACTTGGTCTAACTTGCAATAATATCTATCTTGAGTTGTGATTTGATTTGGATATCTCTATGAGTGGTGTTTGTCAAGTACTTGATGAACTTTGAGGAGTGCTTCGTAGCCCTACGCAATGATTAGTGTTATTCAATAGGAGAGTAATTCAGAGTACCATAGTGAAGAGAAGTTATCTATTGGTTCAATTATGTTATATTTGTTGGGAGTGTGTCCACTAGTGAAAGTATGATCCCTAGGCCTTGTTTCCAAGCTTTGCACACCATTTACTTGCTGTTTTGTTACTTGTTTGCTTGCTGCCATTTTTATTCCAGATTGCATTTACTACTTATAATCATCTATACCACTTGTATTTCACTATCTCTTCGCCGAACTAGTGCACCTATACATCTGACAAGTGTATTGGGTGTGTTGGGGACACAAGAGACTTTCTGTATCGTAATTGCAGGGTTGTTTGAGAGGGATAGCTTTGACCTCTTCCTCCCTGAGTTCGATGAACCTTGGGTGATCCACTTAAGGGAAACTTGCTGCTGCTCTACAAACCTTTGCACTTGGAGGCCCAACACTGTCTACAAGAACAGAAGCGTGTGTAGACATCAAGCTCTTTTCTGGCGCCGTTGCCGGGGAGGTAAGGTAAAAGGTACTCGCATCCTCCTGTGTGAGTGCTCGGAGTTATTTCCTTTAGATTCTGCAATTACATCTTTTTGTTTCTTGTTTTTATTTTCACTAGTTAGGCTTAATGGAAAACAAAGAGTTCTTTAGTCTTTTTCCTGAGTTTAGATATGAAGTGTTTGAAGAGAAAATTGAAAAACCTTTGGAGCTTAATTTGCATGCTAATAGTGTTGTTAGTATGAATGCTTTGAACACCGTTATTGCTAATGCTATAGAAAAGTCTAAGCTTGGGGAAGCTGGTTTTGTTAAGCATGATATTTTTAGTTCCCCAGCTTTAGTGGAGAAAATTTGCTCTGATGATATTTTATCTCCCATATGTGATGTTCCTTCTTATGATGATATGTTTGAAGAATATGCTTTGCGACATAATAGTTCTCTAGCTTGTGATGATACTGAACCTCTAGTTTATGATGGTTATGATGATGAGTATAATATTTTCAGTTCACCTACTATTGAGGATAAAATTAGTTATGATTACAATATGCCTCCTATTTTTGATAATTATGGTGATGAGAATAATTATTCTGTTGAATCTGCTCCTACTACTATTGTTTATGTGGGGAGTATTAATCCTTTTATGCATGTGGCTCATGATAGGGAAGCTTTATGTCATAGTTATATTGTTAATTCTATTCATGATGCTACTGAAAGTTATTATGAGAGAGGGAAACATGGTTTGATGGATCTCAACAATATTGAGTTTCCCCTCCTTATGTTGCAATTCTTGAAGTGTTACTTGTTTTGCCTTCCTATGCTTTTTGCTTTGCGCTTTCATGACTTGTCTCTTTACAAGACTATTTTTCATAGGAAGTGGTTTAGATTTAAATGTGTTACATACTTGCTTTTTGATGCTCTCTATTGCTTTAAGTTCCTATATGGCGCCTTTGCCTCAAGCTCTTATATGGCGCCCACATGAGCATCTTTGCAAATTACTGCGCCTAGCTCAAAGACGTTAAAGAAAAGCACTCTTGGGAGATAACCCATTGTTTATTTTCAGTACTTTTTCTTTTATTTGAGTCTTGGAAGTTATTACTACTGTAATGACCGCTCCTTATCTTGTTTATTTTGTTTTTGTGCCAAGAGAAGCCTCTAATTCGAGCGAGGTAAAGATTTGGGGATGTTGCTGTCCTGAAACTGTTTTCGGTGCTGCACCATAAAAATTCGTATAAATTCTCTGTATATCATTTGGACCTGCGATTTCTTGTGCATATGCCCCAGGTTATATCCAAACTTTCGTTAGTTGAACACTTTTTTATTTGAGCAACATAAAACCGCTCAAAAATTCGACCTTTGTCAGCTGTTCTGTTTTGACAGATTTCTGCCAATATTTGTGTTTGCCGCTTTATCGCTTTCTTTTGAGTTTTTTTTATCACGGAACTTTTGGGGAAGCTGCTACAGTAATATATACTTTATATGTGGTGGTTTTGAGTTCAAACCTGAAGAAAAAAGGGTTGATTCATTACTATGCTTACACTAATGTTGCTAATAGAATTGTGTTTAGTTTTGTATGAAGGAAGTTTTCAAGTGTAGGGATCGGAGAGTGATGAGATGAGTTGAAGAATGGACAAAAGCTCAAGCTTGGGGATGCCCATGCAACCCCCAAGAAATATCCAAGAGGTACAAGCATCAAAGCTTGGGGATGCCCCCGAGGCACCCCTTCTTCATCGGCAAAAATCAGGTCACTTTTCAAGACACTATATTTTTATTGCTTCATGCGTTATGCGTTTTTCTTGGAGCGTCAGTTGTTTTAGTTTTCAGTATTAGTTTAGTTTAGTTTGCTACAATAAATGGCTAGATCACATCATGTTTCTTTTGGAGGAGATGAACTCGCTTTTCATTTGCCAAGAACACTCTAGTTTTCACTCTTATCGTTCAACGAGTGTTCTCTTTTTCTGCTACTGCGTTTAGCCTTTGTTTTTCGCCTTGATTTTTGTTCAGATCTTGTTTTATCTTTTTATCAAGGTGTATTTTTGCCTCTGGTCTTTATTGGTATTCATCAAAAGAGGTGTTTATAAAAAATTTGAATGGTGTTGGAAAAAATAAAAAGCTTTATGCAAAAAAGTGGTACAAGAAGGAGCTTGTGTAGACTGCGGCTTAGGCTTTTTCATATCGTGCTTGATGTCTTTTTGATAGTATGCTTAGTGGTTTTGCTGTAGCATGACTTGTCTCAAATAACTGAGATTGCTTAATGAGCCTTTGAAAAAATCATGCATTGTTTTTATTATATGGAAGCATTTATTTGGTTTTCTCCTTTGATGCTTTATTTGGGTTGACTTGGCGCATGCTCACACATGTTAGACTCTTCCAAAGTCGCCAATAGCCTCTATGATCATTTAGTTTTTGACTTGTGATGCCATCTTATGCTTCTTTTAATGTCGCTTTGTCGCTTTGCATGATTATGGCCGTTATTGCTCTCTTAGTTGGTCGCTCCCAGTCTTTTGCTAGCCCTCATTTTGTACTGAGTATGAGATCTACTCGTGCATCCAACTCCTAAAAACCAAGTTTTCCATTGTGTCCACTATAAATTCCTATGCATGGTATTTGTAAGCCATTCCAAAGTAAATTTTCATGTGCTACCTTTCAAAACTTTCAACTACTTCTCGTTTTGTGCCACTGTTTTCAGCTCATGGGGACGTAGTGGTCGGATTTGCTATCTTCCATATTGCTTATTCCAAAAAGAAAAAAAAGAGAGAAAAAAAGAAAGAAAAAAGGCACTCCTCCATGGTATGTGAATGTTGGTGGGCACCCGATGGAATCGGTTAGCCATGGTTTGAGAAAGGAAAAAAAAGGTGGGGAGGAGTGCCAAGGTTTATAAAAGAGCACAAAAGTGCCAATCTCTCTCTGAAAAACTTGCTTCATTTTTGTATGGAAGATAGTAAGAACCCCATTGCCAGTCGTTGACAAAGACAACCACCTCTCAAAACCAATTTTTATCTCTCTGTTTTACAAATGAAAAGCTCTAGCACATGTTTAATCACTGCTTCCCTCTGCGAAGGGCCTTTCTTTTACTTTTATGTTGAGTCTCCATCTTCTACCTTTATGCACCGTCTAAGAGAGCATAGTTGTCATTCTTAGTATAATGTGCATTGTCCCAAAGTTTTCATTGATTGATTCATGACTATGGTTTCACTTGTTCTTAAATTATTTGTATCTAGTCGCCCTCTTATATGTGAAGGTGTCCTATGAATTTATGTTTTGCTCTCCATGAAGGACAAGTTGAAAACCATTTGTATCTTTTTCCTTATGATTTGAACACATGTTTGACTTTCATTGTTTCATTTTCATGATCTTTTTTGTGTGTTCATTTTCATGTTTATAACATGGTTGCTATGTTCTTATTGTCAAGATTATATTTTTCATGTCCATGTTTTAAGTTCTTATGATCCCAGCTCACAAATGCTTACATATATGATCAAGATTGTGATGGTGCATGTCACCTCAAAAATTATTTCTTTTGTTATCACTTACCTACCCGAGGACGAGCAGGAGTTAAGCTTGGGGATGCTGATACGTCTCCAACGTATCTATAATTTTTGATGCTCCATGCTTGTTTTTACACCATTTACCTGATGTTTCGTTACACTTCGTGGCACTTTTATGCGATTTCCGGAACTAACCTATTGACAAGATGTCACAGTGCCAGTTCCCTGTTTTCTGCTATTTTTGTGTTTCAGAAAAGCTACACAGGAAATATTCTCAGAATTGGACGAAACAAAAGCCAGAAGTCTTATTTTTCCTGGAAGCTTCCCGAAGACCGAAAGAGAGCCGGAGGGGGGCCAGAGGCCGCCCTCACACATAGGTGGTGCGGCCCAGGCCCTGGCCGCGCCACCCTGGTGTGAGGAGTCCCTAGCTGCCCCCTGACGACGCCCCTTCGCCTATATAAAGCCTCGGGATGGAAAACCCTAAAGGAGTCGGCGAAATTTCTAGAACAGTTCCGCAACGCCGCCGCCGTCGAAGCCAAATTTCGGGGGATAGAAGTCTCTGTTCCGGCACCCTGCCGGGACAGGGAAGTGCCCCCAGAGCCATCTCCATCGGTCTCCATCGCCGTCTCCACCGTCTCCATCGACCTCACCGCCATCTCCATCAACCTTGCTGTCTCCTATGATGAGGAGGGAGTAGTTCATCCCCGGGGCTGAGGGCTCTACCGGTAGCTATGTGGTTCACCTCTGTCTCGCATGATGTGATCTTTATGTGATCGTGAGCTTTGTATCATGTTGAATAAGTAGATGTTACTCTTCTTCATTATGTGTACTCTAGTGTGTTATTAAAGTAATCTATTCCTCCTGCCATAGTGTAACGGTGACAGTGTGTGCATCGTGGTGGTACTTGGTCTAGGCTACGATTGTGATCTTTTATGGATTATGAGAATAATTATCACTATGATAGTATTGAAGTGATCTATTCCTCCTTTCATGGTGTAATGTTGACAGTGTGTGCACCGTGTTAGTACTTGGTCTAAGTTGCAATAATATCTATCTTGAGTTGTGATTTGATTTGGATATCTCTATGAGTGGTGTTTGTCAAGTACTTGATGAACTTTGAGGAGTGCTTCGTAGCCCTACGCAATGATTAGTGTTATTCAATAGGAGAGTAATTCAGAGTACCATAGTGAAGAGAAGTTATCTATTGGTTCAATTATGTTATATTTGTTGGGAGTGTGTCCACTAGTGAAAGTATGATCCCTAGGCCTTGTTTCCAAGCTTTGCACACCGTTTACTTGATGTTTTGTTACTTGTTTGCTTGCTGCCATTTTTATTCCAGATTGCATTTACTACTTATAATCATCTATACCACTTGTATTTCACTATCTCTTCGCCGAACTAGTGCACCTATACATCTGACAAGTGTATTGGGTGTGTTGGGGACACAAGAGACTTTCTGTATCGTAATTGCAGGGTTGTTTGAGAGGGATAGCTTTGACCTCTTCCTCCCTGAGTTCGATAAACCTTGGGTGATCCACTTAAGGAAAACTTGCTGCTGCTCTACAAACCTTTGCACTTGGAGGCCCAACACTGTCTACAAGAACAGAAGCGTGTGTAGACATCACCCAGCTCGCCAGTATACTCAAAGTATACAAAATATCACATGATCCAATTAAATAAAATTGTAAGTTTTATTCATTTATATTGAACTCATAATTCGATTACAACGTTTTAATCCACAATGTTAGACATATATGTCATATAGCGTGACATATCCCCCGGTCTAATAAATCATGGAGAGCCTCTATTGTTATGATCTCCTAATTATGATTAGGATTGTAATTCTTATATAAATATATATACAATGGAAAGGCCTAAGTGTGGTTAATTCTCTCACATGTTATCAGCCTAAAAAGTCCAAACCGCTTCCGCTCCTCCTCCTCCAACCCTAGCTGGCCGTCGTCCGCTTTACCATAGCCCTGCCGCCCCTCCCCCTTATTCCCTATGGTGCCTAAGTTTGTCGGGCCTCACCCTGATGCCCACCTATGGGTGCAAAGCACCACCATACAACACATCCGCTCCCTCATCCCGGTCGTCCTTGACTTCAAGTCGACCGTCCTCTCCAAGTGGTGCACCTTAAGTGGTAACCTGAGGTAGTGTTGTAAGTGTTTACAGATTTTGCTAACATCACCTAAGTCCTTTTCTTATGGTCCCTTTTGTAGTGAGATGTGTAATATACATGGGGGTATTCAAGGTTGAACAACACATTACCTAGTGCCAGGGCGCACGACGGCGAAGTAGATCTACCAATGAAGGAACCACATTTTTTTCAAAAAGGGGAACGGAGCCCGGCATCAGTTTTTTTAATTTGTAATACAAAAACCAGCAGCCGTACATGTTTGACCCAAAAAAGAAAACCCAAGGTCATATGCCTCATGATAGTCATTCCATCAGCAAACAACTAATCCTATGGTAAAAAACATTAACAATAAAAAATGCGTATGAGAATGTCATCGTAGATGGTCCCTCTGAAGGCATGAAAGTCGAAGGCATCAATGGTGGATGACATGAGGATCTAAAACCAGTAGTGGGTTTTTCCCTTTGCACCTTGGTAGAGCACAATGCTTGCAGATAAAGAGGAACTTGCATGGTCGATGATTTATAGGTGGGAGTGACATATGCGCTTCACAAATTTTGGTTGGAGACCTACCAAAGGCGACGACACCATGGCTTCAAATGAGAGGATGAGGGTGTTCTTGGCTTATTGAGGAATGGCAAAGCATGAGAGATTATGTTGATGGCAGGGGTGAGACGAGTGAGAATCGTTGTGAGAAAGCATGGGAAACACTTAATGATTTGGCGTTAAGTATGTAACACCTGCATTGATTTTTATTTCATATATGTTGTGAATCATCATTGGTGTGTGACGAGGGCTAACTCGACAAATGTCCTAGATGAAGGACTTAGGATCGGGGGGACAGGGCGTCGGATGAACTCGAAGGTAAAATCAGTCAAACAAGGTGGTTATCGAAAGTAAATGTGGGTGTAAACCTGGCTTGCTTTCAATCTGTCCCTTACCGTCCCCTCCTGGCCCCTATATATAGGTGGCCTGGTCTCAGGGATCAGGAGGGATCCGACACAGATTACAATATCAACATACGACATGAACTCGTATTTTGACTAGTATTACAATTGGGCCTAGCTTAACGGGCCTTAGGGGTAGTTAACTAACGGGCTCTATTATCTATACCCTTCTCAGTAGCCCCCGAGATTCTACCAGAATTACAGATTCGGGTTGAATCTCAGATCTTCAAATCTTCGACTTGATCAACTTCTTTGACTTCTTCTTATCTTTCAAATCTTCGACTTGGTCTTTCGACTTATCTTTTTGCTATGATATCTCGCAAGGGGTTTTGATGAACAAGCCTGACAACTCTGACGGATCAAGAGGCCAGTTAACTGCCGGAACAGATACTTGTCACCTACTTCAAATTCAATCCTCTTGGACTTGAATTCGGGAAATCGGTCAAACCCATTCTTTTGCTGCATTTAGAACTTACAAAAAATGAATCCCAGTGGTTCTCACGGTACCCAGTGCGTCCACCAGGATTTTCTTCGCGTCGTAGACACGGATAAGTACCAGCAGAGCGCATCCATGTGCGTATACCAGGCCACACAGGACGGATCCCGGGGTCTTACCTTCGTGATATATTTCAACCACAGCATTCGAGTTCTGTTGCGATGACGCAACTCGAGAATCATATATCGCAGCCTTGTTTGACTGTTCTAATGTGTCAAATATTCGGGTTATTCCACCTTAATTGATAAAACTCCCTCCCGATGGGAGTAGTGATATTTTCAAAGTCTCCTTTGTGTCTTTTCCTCCATTATTCATTATAAAGCATCGTCGGGTGTGCGCCCAGCGCTCCCGATGGAGTAACCCTCGAGGCTATAGTCGAAAAAGCTTATTTTGAGTATAGGCTCAAAGACCTTGTGCCTTCTATCATGTCATGAGATCATAACTTGACTCAATAATATCGTTGGGTGCGCGCTCAGCGCTCCCGATGGTAGTAGCCCCCGAGGCTATTGTCGAATATTTTCGGGTATAGACTCAAAGAATGATTTCTCCTCTACTGGACTCAATTTTTCGTCGACTTCCTTGATCATCTTTAATACACAGATACGTCATATCGGACCTTCTTCTGAATGTTCACCTTGCTAGTGTCCACTACTGTCATAGTCCTTACTTCCCGTTACTCGAACGTTTGTAACGTCATTAGTACACTTAATCTGTTCATAATTATTTCTTGATGCTGACCGTTATCCATGGGCAGCGTGGTAATTTCGCAATATCCCTGCCCGTTAGTGGTCTGCCATTTCCGCTCCTTGAGCCACGTCTCAGCCCATGTTCCTTCCATAGGAAGCTATATAAGGGGGAGAGTGGGGAAGTTACTGTTTACCAGCTACCTCGCTTCTGCCGCCGCCGCCATTGTTGCTGACCTTGCGCCCTTCTGAGCTTCTGCATAGCCCCCGTGTGCAGCCCATAGATGCGCGTCAAGACTTGCGCGCAGAAGAACAAGATGGGCAAGAACGTCACTGCAAACTCCGCGACCAGCTGGGTACCATCTGTTTTCAAGCAGAAGGATCTAGAGGAAGCCCAAGCCAATGGACTCATCTCCGCCGATGATCAGGTCACTTTTCTTAGCACTGAGCGCATCCCCAAGCCCCCGAGCGGCTTTCGGGTGATGTTTTTTGATTTTCTCTTGTGAGGTCTATCTCTCCCTGCCCACGAGTTCCTTCGCGGCCTTCTTTTTGTCTATGGTGTGCAGCTTCATCAGCTCACACCAAACTCCATTCTCCACATTGCCTGCTTTATCACCCTATGTGAATCGTTTCTGGGGATCGAATCCCACTTTCTTCTCTAGAAATTCCTCTTTTGGCTCCGCCCCAGCATTGCTTTATCAAAGAAGCCTGAACTGGGCGGAGTTGTAATCTCTATTCATGTTGAATCACATTATTTAGAGTTTTCCATGGCTGCCTCAGTACAAGGTTTGAGGAAAAAATGGTTTTATATCAAAGACCGGAAAGTTTCTTCCTCTGACTAGTACGACATTGCCCCTTTCGATGCCTCCAAGGAAGTGAAGAAATTGGCCTCGTGGGATTCGCCTCCCACGGAAGCTGAGATGGAGGAAATCAAACCACTTCTAACCCGCATCTAAGAGCTGAAAAGTGGTAGAGGAGGTGCACTGTCGGGTACGCAACTAATGGTGTTTTTTCTGCAACGTCGAGTTCAACCTCTGCAGCATCGCCTTTCCAAACTGTGGACATTTTCCGGTTTGGGAGATTCTTCTCGAGTATCTGAAGATCTTATGGAGAATAAGGATCTCGACAAGCGAGTGAGAGCTCTTATTACTCTCACCAAGGATCATGAAGTTGCGGATTTAGCCGCTAGATACTTCGACTCCGAGCATCCCTTGCCTGCGGTATGTTTTACTGTCTTTATTCGCCTTACTTTTCTCTTATCGTTGTTTGTCTTGTGACTCTCGCCTTGTTTTCCTTTTAGGATCATCGATTTCTTGTTTCTCACCCTCCTCTCCCAGAGGGAGGGGACATTCAAAATGTTCCTATTTCTACTGCCTCCGAAGCCCCCGAGGTTGAGGACAGCCAAGATGGAGATGAAGGCGAAGATTCGCTGGAAGATACCAGCTCGACAATGTTGCCTCCCCCTGCTCTTTCTGAAGATCGTGGCGTTGACAAGAAGAGGAAGCGTGTGACGGAGCTCCTTTCTTCGAGTACTTCGGCGCACACGACTGTGATCGGGGAGACCTCCGCGCTAGAGGAAGACGTAGATCTTTTCGACCTCATGGACTCGTGAGTGCTCTATTGTTTGTTTTCATATACTCTCTTTTTCTGTCGACTTGGATAAATGGCTCTACCTTTTGTTTCCTTTTTAGTGATGAGGAAAACCCAAAGAGATTTGCTGTTGCCGCCCCTGCCACTGATACTCCTGCTATCGACGAGCCACCTTCACAAGAGGTCGATCCGGCAGTGAAATCTCCAAAATCTCCAAGGGTTCCTGTTAAGAAGATCATCGCTACTCGTGGTTCTAAGTGCGTGAAGAAGTCGACAGATGCCGGTGCTTCCCTTGATGCCCATCGGTCCACGAGCTCCGCCGACGATGTGCGTGTTGATACTGGTATATTTGTTTTTATTTCTTGCATTATCTTCATACTCACGTACTTTTTTCTGGACAGGACTTGATGAAGAAGTTTGTCGCTTTGGGCACTGAATGTGTCGAGTATCTGAAAGCTACTAGGGCCTCCGAGGGTAATTTTCTTTCCTATACCTTGCTTGTCTTGAGTGCCTTTCTTTGCTTCCTTACTCGACCTCTCTTTCCTCTTTGTTGAACTGCAGATGCTTTGGCGATAGCTAACGCTCGCATTTCGTCTCTGGAAGCTGAACTCGAAGCTTCCAGAAAAGCTTGGGATGTTGCCACTGCTGCCAAAGCCACTGCTGAGAAGGCTACTAAATCAGCACTGGCTAAGGTAAAGAAAACAGAGAAATCCCTTTCTGATGCTAACAAGGAGCACCTCCAGCGGGAACAGGCCGTGACTGAGCGGCTTAATAAAATGTCTGCTGTTGCTGGAGGTACATACTAAGCTTTTCTTTTCTTTTGTTGAGTTGCCCACTTTTTGTGCTTGCTGATGTGTGCCTTTTCTGCTATCTTTGTTTTCTTGGTTGTGCAGAACATACTGGGGTGTCTTCATCATCTTTGCAACCAGACGATGATTCTCTCATGGCCGCAGTTAACTTGTTGGAAGTGATGGCGCGGTGATGATGGTGCCAGAAAACTTGTTGGCGTGTCATTGATGAAGTAAATGACCGGCCAGTTGGAAACCCCAAGAGAAGGTTTGATGAATATAGCAGCAAGTTTTCCCTCAGTTATGAAACCAAGGTAGTCAATCCAGTAGGAAAAAGCCAATACGACTGAAGGTGATGCCCGCTAGCTTCGCGACAGCTCCGGACAATTTATAGGGCGCCTCATCCAAGCTTTGCTTTGCGAGTGGCAACATGGAACCTGCACACAACATAACCAAATACTTTGTTCCCAACTTATGATGAGGTTGTCAATCTCACCGGTTTGCTTAAAACAAAGGGTATGAGCGTATCGAGTGGAAAGTGATACTAATATGCGAGTAAAGTAAACAGTGCGAGTAAAGTAAACAGTGATAGCAATATAAAGGAAATAGGACCGGGGTCCACAGTTCACTAGTGGTGTCTCTCCATAAGATAAAATAACACATGCTGGGTAAACAAATTATAGTTGGGCAAGTGATAGAATAAAGACAACGTGCATATGTCGAGAGGATCACTACGAGATTTACTCTGGGCATTACAACAAGATACATAGACCGCCATCCAACTGCATATATGACTAATAATCCACTTGTGGCGAATCAATCCGAGAACTCCACAAGTATTAAGTTGCGAACAACAGATAACTGTATTAAGCAAAGTGTGTAATGTAAACAAAGCATATGCCCTTGAGCATATGAATGTTGTTTTCTCCCTAATGGCAACAGCACATCTACAACCTTAGAGGTTTCTGTCACTCCCCCAGATTAAATAGAGGCATGAACCCACTATCGAGCATAAATACCCCCTCTTGCAGTTACTAGCAACTACTCGGCCAAGATAGCTACTAACAACGGAGAGCATGCAAGATCATAAACAACATAGAGATAACATAAGATAATATTCAGCACATCAACTCAATCATAACACCAATATTCATCGGATCCCAACAAACACAACATGTAGAATTACATAATGGTGATCTCGATCATGTAAAGCAGCTCACGAGATCTAAACATGAAGCACATAGTGGAGAAGACAACCATCTAGCTACTGCTATGGACCCATAGGCCAAGGTAGAATACTCACTCATCGCGCCGGAGGCAAGCATGGCGATGAAGAAGACCTCCGGTGGCGATTCCCCTCTCCGGCAGGGTGCCAGGAAGAGCTTCTGGACCCTCCCGATCTCAGGTCGACGGCGGCGGCGGATCGCAATGTATTCTGGAAAAGTGATCGGGGATTTTAGGTTTTTCCCGTCGGGGGGTCTTTATAGGCGAAGGGGCGGCATCAGAAGTGGACCTGGTAGGGCTCACCACAAGGGGGGCGCGGGCCAGCCCTAGGCCGTGCCCCCTGGTGAAGAAGGCCCACTAGTGGCTCCTCTTTGTCTCCTCTTCGGTTCTCTAGAAGCTTCGGTAAATTTCTGGACGTCTGGCTTTTGTTTCGTCCAATTCCGAGAATATTTCCTGTGTAACTTTTCTGAAACACAAAACAGCAGAAAACAGGGAACTGGCACTGTGGCATCTCGTTAATAGGTTAGTTCCGAAAAATGCATAAAAATGCCACGAAGTGTAACTAAACACTAAGCAAATGGTGTAAAAACAAGCATGGAGCATAAAAAATTATGGATACGTTGGAGACGTATCAGCATCCCCAAGCTTAACTCCTGCTCGTCCTCGAGTAGGTAAGTGGTAACAAAAGAAATAATTTTTGAGGAGACATGCACCTACACAATCTTGACCAACTATGTAAGCGTTGTGCGCTGGGATCAAAATAACTTAAAACATGGGCATGAAAGATATAATCTTGATAGAAGCAACTTAGCAACCATGTTATAACATGAAAATGAACACAAATGAAAGATCATGAAAATGAAATAATGAAAGTCAAACGTCTGTTCAAATCATATGGAAAACATACAAATGGTTTTCAGCTTGTCCTTCATGAGAGAGCAAAATATAAATGCATAGGACACCTTCAAGTTTAAGAGGGCGACTAGATACAAATAATTTGAGAACAAGTGAAACCAACAATATGAATCAATCAATGAAAACTTTGGGACAATGCACATTATACTCAGAATGATAACTATGCTCACTTAGACGGTGCATAAAGATAGAAGGTGGAGACTCAACATAAAAGTAAAAGAAAGGCCCTTCGCGGAGGGAAGCAGTGATTGCAAGTTTTATAAACCTTCAAAAATTATGGTACTTACCGGCTTTGAGCTCTCATTGACCCCATCATAAGCATCTTGAATGGTTAAAGTTAATGCGAATACACTTATGCTGCATATGCTTGACAAATCATAAGTTGAAAACCTCATGTCCCGTGAAATACGAATACCCAAACCTCATGCTACTCGACTTAGAGTCCCAAGCAAGCTCTTGTCATTGTAAATATATGTGTATCATCAAGAACCACCAACGGGGTATCTCCATGCCCGATGACATGGAACAAGCCCACATCAAAATGATAGGACAAACAGACAATGAACACCTCGGCATCTCTTTTATTTACCATTGGTATAGCTTTTTATTGTGAGATGCGTCGTCGAATGTTCACTATGGGCATGCTGTAAATTTCCACCATGAATTATGCATGGCTTAGATTAGCGGCCCAGGCATTTCCATAACACATATAAAAACTCCATGATCCCGCAAGATTCCCAACTTATTTCACATCGCGAGTATCCATAAACAAAAGATCACGATATCAACTCAAATGAAAGATAGTGCAATGTTGAATGCTTGCCCCATGACGGCATGGCTGGGCTAATTTCCAACTTACAACTTGCAAGCATAACAACTCAACATAAGAGAGCCACAATGTCAAATTTTTAAAGCGAGAAAAGTAAAGTGTGCCATCAGGTTCTTGAGAGCTTTACTGACCAATTTTCGCATAACACCAAAAAGAGTTTAATTTGAAGGATAGATAAAAGCAAGTCAAATGTACTTTGGAATATCAAATTGCTGATAGGTATGTATGGTGGACACAATGGCAAACTTGGTTTTTAGGAGTTGGATGCACGAGTAGAGCTCATACTCAGTACAAGGCGAGGGCTAGCAAAAGACTGGGAGCGACCAACTAAGAGAGCAATAACGGCCATAATCATGCAAAGCGACATTAAAAGAAGCATAAGATGGCATCAAAAGTCAAAAACTAAGTGATCATAGAGGCTATTGGCAACTTTGTAAGAGTCTAACATGTGTAAGCATGCGCCAAGTCAACCCAAATAAAGCATCAAGGAGAAAACCAAAATAATGCTTCCAAACGATAAAAACAACGCATGATTTTTTCAAAGGTTCATTAAGCAATCTCAATTATTTGAGACAAGTCATGCTACAACAAAACCACTAAGCATACTATCAAAAAGACATCAAGCACGACATGCAAAAGCCTAAGCCGCAGTCTACACAAGCTCCTTCTTGTACCACTTTTTTGCATAAAGCTTTTTCTCTTTTCCAACACTATTCCAAATTTTTTATAAACAACTCTTTTGATGAAAACCAACATGGACCAGAGGTCAAAATACACCTTGATGAAAAGATATAACAAGATCTGAACACAAATCAAGGCGAAAAACGAAAACTAAACGCAGTTCTAGAAAAAGAGAACACTCGTTGAAACGATAAGAGTGAAAAACAGAGTGTTCTTGGCAAATGAAAAGCAAGACAACTTCTCCAAAGGAAATTTGTTGGGGTCAAACCATTTATTGAAGCAAATAAAACTAAACTAAACTGAAAACTAAAACAACTGACGCTCCAAGAAAAACGCATAATGCATGAAGCAATAAAAATATAGTGTGTTGAAAGGTGACCTCATTTTTGCCGATGAAGAAGGGGTGCCTCGGGGGCATCCCCAAGCTTTGACGCTTGTACCTCTTGGATATTTCTTGGGGTGACATGGGCATCCCCAAGCTCGAGCTTTTGTCCATTCTTCAACTCATCTCATCATTCTCCAATCCCTATACTTGAAAACTTCCTTCATACAAAACTAAACACAAATCTATTAGCAGCATTAGTGTAAGCATAACATTGAATCAACCCTTTTTGCTTCAGGTTTCAACTCAAAACCACCACATATAAAGCATATACTACTGTAGCAACTTCCCCAAAAGTTCCGTGATCAAAAGAACTCAAAAAGAAAGCGATCGAGCGGCAAACACAAATATTGGCAGAAATCTGTCAAAACAGAACAGCTGACAAAGGTCGAATTTTTAGAGGGTTTTCTATCACTCAAAACAAAAAGTGTTAAACTAATGAAAGTTTGGATATAACCTGGGGCATATTCACAAGAAATATCAGGTCCAAAAGATATACAGAGAATTTTCATGAATTTTTACGGTGCAGCACTGAAAACAGTTTTAGGACAGGCAACATCCCCAAATCTTACCTCGCTCAAATTAGAGGCTTCTCTTGGCACAAAAACGAAATAAAAAGGATAAGGAGAGGTTATTACAGTAGTAATAACTTCCAAGACTCAAATAAAAGAAAAAGAACTGAAAGTAAAAACATTGGGTTATCTCCCAAGAGTGCTTTTCTTTAACGCCTTTGAGCTAGGTGCAGAAAATACGAATCAAGTAATATCGAAAGAGGCATTAAGATCAACTGCAGAAGTCTTTTCAATAAGTCATTGTATTTCATCCACATAAGTTTTTGAAGACCCCTTGTGATCACACTTTGGTTCACTCAAATCACTAAAAAGATTTGCATGGGCAGATCCAATCAAAATTATTTTCAAAAGCTTCATACAATCCCAAGAGTTTGCTAGGTATTGGTATTTCGGTTCCTTCATTGTTTGTACTAACAACCTTTATATGTGAGCCAAGCTTATTAAAATGCTTAAGAACTTTCCTAGCTATAATGGCCACATCTCTAAATTCTATGCGCAAAGTTTCCAAGATAAAAGCTTTCTTTTCGGGGTCCTCAATATCATGAAGCTTAAGGAACATGTATTGCATAAAAGGATTAAGGCTAGCAAACCTAGATTCTAACATGTGAATCTAATAAGCAGAAGCAACTTCATAATTAGGAGCAAGCTCAGCTAAAGACTTTTCCTCAACATCTTTATACATACTAATATGATTAAAGAACTTCTCAATGTTACTTTTTCCAATAATTGAACCACTACCTACTGAGAGGTCCTCCAAAACGTACTTAGGGAACAACATAATGAACTAGAGTAAAGAAGTAACAACTATAAAGGAAACTAATTTTTTTTTGTTTTTGATAAAACAATGCAAGTAAAAATGAAGTAAAGCAAAACTTAAAACAAAGTAAAGGATGTGCGTGCGAAACTCCCCTTGCAGAAGTCTTCTTTTTCCCCGGCAACGGCGCCAGAAAACTTGTTGATGGCGCGGTGATGATGGTGCCAGAAAACTTGTTGGCGTGTAATTGATGAAGTAAATGACCGGTCAGTTGGAAACCCCAAGAGAAGGTTTGATGAATATAGCAGTAAGTTTTCCCTCAGTTATGAAACCAAGGTAGTCAATCCAGTAGGAAAAAGCCAATACGACTGAAGGTGATGCCCGCTAGCTTCGCGACAGCTCCGGACAATTTATAGGGCACCTCGTCCAAGCTTTGCTTTGCGAGCGGCAACGTGGAACCTGCACACAACACAACCAAATACTTTGTTCCCAACTTACGATGAGGTTGTCAATCTCACCGGTTTGCTTGAAACAAAGGGTATGAGCGTATCGAGTGGAAAGTGATAATAATATGCGAGTAAAGTAAACAGTGCGAGTAAAGTAAACAGGTGATAGTAATATAAAGGAAATAGGATCGGGGTCCACAGTTCACTAGTGGTGTCTCTCCATAAGATAAAATAACACATGCTGGGTAAACAAATTATAGTTGGGCAATTGATAGAATAAAGACAACGTGCATATGTCGAGAGGATTAATATGAGATTTACTCTGGGCATTACAACAAGATACATAGACTGCCATCCAACTGCATCTATGACTAATAATCCACTTGTGGCGAATCAATCCGAGAACTCCACAAGTATTAAGTTGTGAACAACAGATAACTGCATTAAGCAAAGTGTGTAATGTAAACAAAGCATATGCCCTTGAGCATATGAATGTTGTTTTCTCCCTAATGGCAACAACACATCTACAACCTTAGAGGTTTCTGTCACTCCCCCAGATTAAATAGAGGCATGAACCCACTATCAAGCATAAATACCCCCTCTTGGAGTTACTAGCAACTACTCGACCAAGATAGCTACTAACAACGGAGAGCATGCAAGATCATAAATAACATAGAGATAACATAAGATAATATTTAGCACATCAACTCAATCATAACACCAATATTCATCGGATCCCAACAAACACAACATGTAGAATTACATAACGGTGATCTCGATCATGTAAAGCAGCTCACGAGATCTAAACATGAAGCACATGGTGGAGAATACAACCATCTAGCTACTGCTATGGACCCATAGTCCAAGATAGACTACTCACTCATCGCACCAGAGGCAAGCATGGCGATGAAGAAGACCTCCGATGGCAATTCCCCTCTCCGGCAGGGTGCCGGGAAGAGCTTCTAGACCCTCCCGATCTCGGGTCGACGGTGGCGGTGGATCGCGATGTATTCTGGAAAAGTGATCGGGGTTTTTAGGTTTTTCCCGTCGGGGGGTCTTTATAGGCGAAGGGGCGGCGTCAGAAGTGGACCTGGTGGGGCTCACCACAGGAGGGCATGGGCCAGCCCTAGGCCGCGCCCCTAGTGGTGAGGCCCACCAGTGGCTCCTCTCCGTCTCCTCTTCAGTTCTCTAGAAGCTTCAGTAAATTTCTGGATGTCTGGCTTTTGTTTCGTCCAATTTTGAGAATATTTCCTGTATAACTTTTCTGAAACACAAAAATAGCAGAAAACATGGAACTGGCACTGTGGCATCTCGTTAATAGGTTAGTTCCGGAAAATGCATAAAAATGCCACGAAGGGTAACGAAACACTAAGCAAATGGTGTAAAAACAAGCATGGAGCATCAAAAATTATGGATACGTTGCTGCAACATATTAACGCGATGCCACAGTGCCAGTTCCATGTTTTCTGCTGTTTTTGTGTTTCAGAAAAGTTACACAGAAATATTCTCGGAATTGGACGAAACAAAAGCTAGAAGTCCAGATATTCACTGGATCTTCCAGAACACCAAAGGAGAGACGGAGCCGGACCAGAGGGTGGCCACACCACCAGGGGGCGTGGCCCACCCCTGGCCCGCGCCGGCCTGTGGTGTGGCCCCCTGGTCCACTTCTGACGCTGCCCCTTCGCCTATTAAGACCCCCCGACGGGAAAAACCTAAATACCCGATCACTTTTCCAGAATACATCGTGATCCGCCGCCGCCGTCGACCCGAAGATCGGGAGGGTCCAGAAGCTCTTCCCGGTACCCTGCCGGAGAGTTGAATCGCCACCGGAGGTCTTCTTCATCGCCATGCTTGCCTCCGGCACGATGAGTGAGTAGTCTACCTTGGACTATGGGTCCATAGCAGTAGCTAGATGGTTGTCTTCTCAACCATGTGCTTCATGTTTAGATCTCGTGAGCTGCCTTACATGATCGAGGTCACCGTTATGTAATTCTACATGTAGTGTTTGTTGGGATCCGATGAATATTGGTGTTATGATTGAGTTGATGTACTGAATTTTATCTTATGTTATATCTATGTTGTTTATGATCTTGCATGCTCTCCGTTGTTAGTAGCTATCTTGGCCGAGTAGTTGCTAGTGACTCCAAGAGGGGGTATTTATGCTCGATAGTGGGTTCATGCCTCTATTTAATCTGGGGGAGTGACAGAAACCTCTAAGGTTGTAGATGTGCTATTGCTACTAGGGGGAAAACAACTTTCATATGCTCGAGGGCATATGCTTTGTTTACATTACACACTTTGCTTAATGCAGTTATCTGTTGTTCGCAACTTAATACTTGTGGAGTTCTCGGATTGATTCGCCACACGTGGATTATTAGTCATAGATGCAGTTGGATGGCGGTCTATGTATCTTGTTGTAATGCCCAGAGTAAATCTCATAGTGATCCTCTTGACATATCACGTTGTCTTTATTCTATCAATTTCCCAACTGTAATTTGTTTACCCAGCATGTGTTATTTTATCTTATGGAGAGACACCACTAGTGAACTGTGGACCCCGGTCCTATTTCCTTTATATTGCTATCACATGTTTACTTTACTCGCACTGTTTACCTTACTCGCATACAATTACTATTTTCCACTCGATACGCTCATTCCTTTGTTTACAGCAAACCGGTGAGATTGACAACCTCATCGTAAGTTGGGAGCAAAGTATTTGGTTGTGTTGTGTGTAGGTTCCACGTTGCCGCTTGCAAAGCAAAGCTCAGACGAGGCGCCCTATAAATTATCCGGAGCTGTCGCGAAGCTAGCAAGCATCACCTTCAGTCGTTTGGCTTCTTCCCCTTCGGATCGATAAACCTTGGTTTCTTACTGAGGGAAAACCTTGCTGCTATATTCATCATACCTTCCTCTTGGGGTTCCCAAATGGACGGTGCTTTACATTATCAACACCGTGCCGCATCAAGCTCTTTTCTGGCACCGTTGCCGGGGAGGAAAAAAGAAGACTTCTGCAAGGGGAGTTTCGCACGCACATCCTTTACTTTGTTTTAGTTTTGCTTTACTTTATTTTTGCTTGCATCATTTTTATCAAAAATACAAAAAAAAATTAGTTCCTACTATAGCTGTTATTTTTGTTGGTCTGTTATTGTCTTGCTTTATCATGCTTTCTATCAATGGTTGGTTTCTTTGAAACTAAATCTTTTTGGCAAGGTGGGTTCACGGAAGAGCAGCAAAATTATTATGAGGAACACCGCTTGTCACAAAAAGGGAAACACTTATGGGAACAAATCAATAGATTGTATATCATTGCTAGAAACGTGTGCTCTACTTATAATGTTACTTATTGCTTTGATAGATCTTGTTGTTGTAGGAGGTATAAACACCTCCCTTTTCAATGCGAGTAAAATGGTGATGTTACCATATCTTCTTATATTAATGGAAATTATGACTTTTATGATGTGGAACAAATTGAAGAATTTATTGCTTGGAAGGGTGCATTCGAACTTGCTTATTTGCTTGAAAATACTGATGATGCACCTTATAAATATGAGGTTTATGATATACTTACATTTTGCTTTGATAATTGCAAGGAAGAAAATGGCTATATTCTTAAATATCTTCATAGATGCTCTCCAACGGAAGAGACTAATGCCTTGAAGGAGCCTATGGATGAAGAAATTGCTGAAACTGGAAGCTCATTGGATGAAAAAGAGGAGGAGAGTGATGATCAAGAGGAGGAAGAATGGAGCTACCTATGTCTACCTCCCAATAAGAGTAACTCTTTAACTAATACCTTATTTGATAGCCTTCCATGCTTAACAAAGGAGGATGAGTGTGATATTTATATTGTTAAGTTTGTTCATGATGCTACTGAAAATTATTATGAGAGAGGAAAATATGGTTGTTGGAATTCTCATGTTACTAAAACACCTCTCTTTATATTGAAAGTTCCGAAGTTGCTCTTGTTTTATCTACCCATACTTGTTACTATGTACTTTGATTTATTTTCTTACAAGATTCCTATGCATAGGAAGTGGGTTAGACTTAAATGTGTTTTATATTTGCTCCTTGATGCTCTCTTTTGCTTCAATTCATATTTCTTATGTGAGCATCTTCTCAAATTACTGCGCCTAGCTCAAAGGCGTTAAAGAAAAGCACTCTTGGAAGATAACCCAATGTTTTTACATTCAGTTCTTTTTATTTTATTTGAGTCTTGGAAGTTATTACTAATGTAATAACCTCTCCTTATCATTTTTATTTCGTTTTTGTGCCAAGAGAAGCCTCTAATTTGAGTGAGGTAAGATTTGGGGATGTTGCTGTCCTGAAACTGTTTTCGGTGCTGCACCGTAAAAATTCGTGACAATTCTCTGTATATTTTTTTGACCTGCGATTTCTTGTGCATATGCCCCAGGTTATATCCAAACTTTCATTAGTTGAACACTTTTTGATTTGAGTAACAGAAAACCCTCTAAAAATTCGACATTTGTCAGCTGTTCTGTTTTGACAGATTTCTGCCAATATTTGTGTTTGCCGCTTTATCGCTTTCTTTTTGAGTTCTTTTGATCACGGAACTATTGGTAAAGTTGATACAGTAGTATATACTTTATATGTGGAGATTTTGAGTTGAAACCTGAAGCAAAAAAGGGTTGATTCAATGTTATGCTTACACTAATGTTGCTAATAGACTTGTGATTAGTTTTTTATGAAGGAAGTTTTCAAGTGTAGGGATTGGAGAATGATGAGATGAGTTGAAGAATGGACAAAAGCTCAAGCTTGGGGATGCCCAGCACCCCAAGAAATATCCAAGAAGTACAAGCGTCAAAGCTTGGGGATGCCCCCGAGGCACCCCTTCTTGATCGGCAAAAATCAGGTCACATTTCAACGCACTATATTTTTATTGCTTCATGCATTATGCGTTTTTCTTGGAGCGTCAGTTGTTTTTAGTTTTCAGTTTTGTTTAGTTTTGTTTGCTGCAATAAATGGTTGGACCCCAATAAATTTTCTTTTGGAGAAGTTGCCTTGCTTTTCATTTGCCAAGAACACTCCGTTTTTCATTCTTATAATTTCAACGAGTGTTCTCTTTTTCTAGAACTGCGTTTAGCTTTCGATTTTCGCCTTGATTTATGTTCAGATCTTGTTATATCTTTTCATCAAGGTCTATTTTTGCCTCTGATCCATGTTTGTTTTCATCAAAAGAGTTGGTTATAAAAAGTTTGAATGGTGTTGGAAAAGAGAAAAAGCTTTATGCGAAAAAGTGGTACAAGAAGGAGCTTGTGTAGACTGCGGCCTAGGCTTTTGCATGTCGTGCTTGATGTCTTTTTGATAGCATGCTTAGTGGTTTTGCTGTAGCATGACTTGTCTCAAATGACTGAGATTGCTTAATGAGCCTTTGAAAAAATCATGCGTTGTTTTAATTATTTGGAAGCATTATTTTGGTTTTCTCCTTGATGCTTTATTTGGGTTGACTTGGCGCATGCTCACACATGTTAGACTCATACAAAGTCGCCATTGCCTCTATGATCATTTAGTTTTTCACTTTTTATGCCATCTTATGCTTCTTTTAATGTCGCTTTGTCGCTCTGCATGATTATGGCCATTATTGCTCTTAGTTGGTCGCTCCCAGTCTTTTGCTAGCCCTCATTTTATACTGAGTATGAGCTCTACTCGTGCATCCAACTCCTAAAAACCAAGTTTGCCAAAATGTCCACCATATATACCTATTAGCAATTTGCTATTCCAAATACATTTGACTTGCTTTTATCTGTCCTTCAAATTAAACTCTCTTTTGGTGTTATGCGAAAATTGGTCAGTAAAGCTCTCACGAACCTGATGGCACACTTTACTTTTCTCGTTTTAAAATTTTGATATTGTGGCTCTCATATGTTGAGTTATTATGCTTGCAAGTTGTAAGTTGGAAATTAGCCCAGCCATGCCGTCATGGGGCAAGCTTTCAACATTGCACTATCTTTCATCTGAGTTGATATCGTGATCTTTTGTTTATGGATACTCGCGATGTGAAATAAGTTAGGAATCTTGCGGGATCATGGAGTTTTTATATGTGTTAGGAAAACGCCTGGGCCGCTAATCTAAGCCATGCATCATTCATGGTGGAAATTTACAGCATGCCCATAGTGGACATTCGACGACGCATCTCAAAATAAAAAGCTATACCAATGGTAAATAAAAGAGATGTTGAGGTGTTCATTGTCTGTTTGTCTTGTCATTTTGATGTGGGCTTGTTCCATGTCATCGGTCAGGAGGTACCCCGTTGGCGGTTCTCGATGATACACATATATTTACAATGACAAGAGCTTGCTTGGGACTCTAAGTCGAGTAGCATGAGGTATGGGTATTCATACTTCACGGGACACGAGGTTTTCAACTTATGATTTGTCAAGCATATGCACCATAAGTGTTTTCGCATTAACTTTAACCATTCAAGATGCCTATGATGGGGGCAATGAGAGCTCAAAGCCGGTAAGTACCATAATTTTTGAAGGTTTATAAAACTTGCAATCACTGCTTCCCTCCGCGAAGGGCCTTTCTTTTAATTTTATGTTGAGTCACCACCTTCTACCTTTATGCACCGTTTAAGAGAGCATAGTTGTCATTCTGAGTATAATGTGCATTGTCCCAAAGTTTTCATTGATTGATTCATATTGTTGGTTTCACTTGTTCTTAAATTATTTGTATCTAGTCACCCTCTTAAACTTGAAGGTGTCCTATGCATTTATGTTTTGCTCTGTTATGAAGGACAAGCTGAAAACCATTTGTATGTTTTTCCATATGATTTGAACACACGTTTGACTTTCATTGTTTCATTTTCATGATCTTTTGTTTGTGTTCATTTTCATGTTATAACATGGTTGCTAAGTTTCTTCTATCAAGATTATATCTTTCATGCCAATGTTTTAAGTTCTTTTGATCCTAGCGCAAAACGCTAACATATTTGATCAAGATTGTGTAGGTGCATGTCACCTCAAAAATTATTTCTTTTGTTATCACTTACGTACTCAAGGACGAGCAGGAGTTAAGCTTGGGGATGCTGATACGTCTCCAACGTATCCATAATTTCTGATGCTCCATGCTTGTTTTTACACCATTTGCTTAATGTTTCGTTACACTTCGTGGCATTTTTATGCATTTTCCGGAACTAACCTATTAACGAGATGCCACAGTGCCAGTTCCCTGTTTTCTACTGTTTTTGTGTTTCAGAAAAGTTACACAGGAAATATTCTCAGAATTGGACGAAACAAAAGCCAGAAGTCTTATTTTTCCCGGAACACCGAAGGAGAGACGGAGCCGGACCAGAGGGTGGCCACACCACTAGGGGGCGCGGCTCACCCCTAGCCCACGCCGGCCTGTGGTGTGGGCCCCCTGGTCCACTTCTGCCGCCGCCCCTTCGCCTATAAAGACCCCCCGACGGGAAAAACCTAAATACCTGATCACTTTTCCAGAATACATCGCGATCCGCCGCCGCCATCGACCCAAAGATCGGGAGGGTCTAGAAGCTCTTCTCGGCACCCTGCTGGAGAGGGGAATCGCCACCGGAGGTCTTCTTCATCGCCATGCTTGCCTCTGGCGCGATGAGTAAGTAGTCTACCTTGGACTATGGGTCCATAGCAGTAGCTAGATGGTTGTCTTCTCCACCATGTGCTTCATGTTTAGATCTCGTGAGCTGCCTTACATTATCGAGATCACCGTTATGTAATTCTACATGTAGTGTTTGTTGGGATCCGATGAATATTGGTGTTATGATTGAGTTGATGTACTGAATTTTATCTTATGTTATCTCTATGTTGTTTATGATCTTGCATGCTCTCCGTTGTTAGTAGCTATCTTGGCCGAGTGGTTGCTAGTGACTCCAAGAGGGGGTATTTATGCTCGATAGTGGGTTCATGCCTCTATTTAATCTGGGGGAGTGACAGAAACCTCTAAGGTTGTAGATGTGTTGTTGCTACTAGGGGGAAAACAACATTCATATGCTCGAGGGCATATGCTTTGTTTACATTACACACTTTGCTTAATGCAGTTATCTGTTATTTGCAACTTAATACTTGTGGAGTTCTCGGATTGATTCGCCACAAGTGGATTATTAGTCATAGATGCAGTTGGATGGCGGTCTATGTATCTTGTTGTAATGCCCAGAGTAAATCTCATAGTGATCCTCTTGACATATCATGTTGTCTTTATTCTATCAATTGCCCAATTGTAATTTGTTTACCCAGCATGTGTTATTTTATCTTATGGAGAGACACCACTAGTGAACTGTGGACCATAGTCCTATTTCCTTTGTATTGCTATCACCTGTTTACTTTACTTGCACTGTTTACCTAACTCACATACTATTACTATTTTCCACTCGATACGCTCATTCCTTTGTTTACAGCAAACCGGTGAGATTGACAACCTCATCGTAAGTTGGGAGAAAAGTATTTGGTTGTGTTGTGTGCAGGTTCCACATTGCCGCTCGCAAAGCAAAGCTCGGACGAGGCGCCCTATAAATTGTCCGGAGCTGTCGCGAAGCTAGCAAGCATCACCTTCAGTCGTTTGGCTTCTTCCCCTTCGGATCGATAAACCTTGGTTTCTTACTGAGGGAAAACCTTGCTGCTATATTCATCATACCTTCCTCTTGGGGTTCCCAACTGGACGGTGCTTTATATTATCAACACCGTGCCGCATCACGTATCAGGAAGCGAACTGGATTTCTATCCAGGAGATCTTCGAGTTGGTTAGCCGCGTGCTTACGCGGATTTTCGTCGGGTTGTGGCCCATGCAGAAATCGGAGACGCCAGATAATGACTTGAAGAAACTTGCCAAAGCCTTCGACACCCCCGACGATCCCATCCTTCTTATGGAGGGCCGCTCCGTGAAGCGAGGTGTCGAGGGGGCCATTGCGCTTACATACGCGCATGGCGAGGAGGTCAACTGGGAGAAGGTGAGCTCTTCCCGCGGCCGACCCCTTTCAGAGCTGAAGGTTTTCTTCGAGAAGGCGAAGAGGTACGCGCTAGGCATCATATCGATGATTTCTCCTTCGGCGGCTTCTGCGACCTCTGCTATGCCGGTTTCTTTGACTCTGGCGACAAGTGGATCCGTGCCTCCTCCCAATGCTGGTGCTACCTCTGCCACACCTACTTCTGCTGCGGACCCTGAGGCTGAGGTGGCGTAGACTTAGCCTCCCTTTGTAACCTTAGTTTATTCTGATGTAGTGAACTTTTAGTCGCATGTAGCCCGAGAACTGGTCAGAGGACTTATGCTTTTGTAAATATTCTTCTTTTGTGAAATGTCCTGTTTGATTTAGTTTCTGAGATGCTTCTCTTTTCCTTGCTTTTGGCTTCCAGCCTATTCATGCTGGTGGGTTTTTGGGTCGCGATCGGGCTACGTCTCCTGCCAATGTTTTTGACTCCGGAGCTTCTTCGCCTCCTCGTCCTTCGTGTCAATGTGCTGAGTATTCCTCAAGGATTTCGGACCTTGAAAGCCGCTTGTCTTTGGCGAAGCGCCAAGCACAGATGGCTATGGATAAAGCCAGCAAATCTTACGGTTTTATGAAACAGGTATCCATACTCGAGGATAAGATGTCAGGTCTGACGGCTAGAGTTGTACATCTGGAAGAGTGCGACTCCTTTCTTGTTGGTATAGTTGAATCTGCCCGTGAGCTATTGCGATGTGAGGTTCCTTGCAACTTTCCTCTTTTTTCCCTTTACTCCATTACTACTGGCCAATGACTTCTTATTATTGCAGGCACTTGCTTGGACTTCGTTGGTGAAACTCGTCGTGTTTCTGAATGAATCACGGCTCTTGAGAGATCATCAGAGGGAGTCGAAAGTTTTTGGTCCGATCCCCGGTGCCGTCGTGCTATTGTGCTTCTCCAGGACCGTGCCCAGCACATTGGAGAAGCCGTTGATGGTTGTCGAAGATCTTTGACTACCATGCATTCCATGATGCTCCCTTGTAATCCTCTTCCTGGCACCTTTCCGCAGCTACTCGATGCTTTTAGATCTACTCAGCAAATTCATCGACTAATAGAACTCAACTTAGTGGCTGGTGCCAATTTTGCGCTTGGTTGGACACGTAAGTGGCACCCAAGGCTTAATTTTATTTCCATGTCATTAGGTTTGCCTCCAAGGGGAGCTCTGTTGCGAGTCCATATGGATGCTACCCTTCCACCAGCGAGGAGGCTTATAGCTAGGTTGCTTCAGGAGGATGCCGCATTTTTCTGCGAGCATCACTATTTAGATCCTTTGGGCTTAAATGATTCTGATCAGCCACTGCTGTGATACTTATATGTATTTTTTGTGTGTATAATGCGACAGTTTTTGTTTTCTAACTCTTTGTGTCAGAAATTTTATCCTCAAGGCATTTTACCTTTGTGTATATTGGTGCGTTTGCCGCAATTTTTGCTTGAAGATGCGTAAACTCGAATAAGAGGAACTTTTGTCTTTTATTTATGCATATAATATAAGATACATGGGGTAACCCAAGAGATCCGGCCAATGACCTATGTTCTGGATCTAGAGGGCATTGCCCTGGAATGACTCGTGGCTTTTACAGCCTTATTTTCCCACTCTACTTTTTTGTTCGTCTTGTCGCCTATGTCGCTTGAGTCTTCTCTTCTTCTCCTATAGGCTTGTCTTGTTCTGATGGCTGTACCCGTGGTTTTTTACTTCTGGTTCCTTGGGGTTTCCTTCGAGTTGCTGTGTGACTCATGTAGTCGCGCTTTTTGCTTTGTAGTTAGGTTCCCCGTAGCTTGCCATCATGGCGAAGTTTTGGGCCATCTTGTGAAATTCCTTGTCGCATAGATCTGATAGCTCGAAGCTTCCTTTGACTGTAATAATTCCATTGGGTCATGGCATTTTTAGTACCAGGTAAGTGTAGTGAGGTACTGCCATGAATCGTGAAAACGTGGGTCGCCCGAGGATCGCATGATATTGTGATGGCCAGTCCATGACTTCGAAGTCGAGTTTCTCCCTTCTGTAGTTTTGCCGATTTCCGAAGCAAATGTTGAGTGCTATTCGACCTAGCGGATAGTTTGCACTTCCTAGGACTATTCCGTGGAAGGAGCAGTCAGTTGGCTTCAGGAACTCTAATGAGATGTGCATTGCTCGTAGAGTCTTTGCGTAGATTAGATTTATTCCACTTCCTGCATCCATGAATACTCTGTCGACATCATACGTCCCTATTTGAGCTTTGAGTACCAAAGGCGCGTTTCCTGGCCGAGGTACTGTTATTGGGTGATTGTCTCTGCTGAATTCTATGGGTTGCTCTGACCAGTGTAGATATTCCGTTGTTGCTGAAGGTGAAGTTATTGCGAGGTTAACTTGTCGAGTCATACTTTTCTCCTCTTTGTTTGACTTGGGCACTGATTATTTCATTGCTGTAATGTACCCTTTAGATGGAACATATCCTTCATCGTCGTCGCGTCCCTGGTTTGGCTGATCTTGACCTTTGGGAACTCCATTGTTTCCTTGTTGAGTTGCAGGTGCGTTGCTTGTGTTTCCTTTGTATCCCTGCCGTTTTGCTTCGGCTTGTTTGTTAAGTGCCGCTTCCTGTAGTTTCAAAAACGTAGTGCAATCTTTCATTGCGTGTCTGGATACTCATTTCCCATCGACAAACGCGGAGTGTATATGACATGGTCCGTTGAGCATATCCTCTGGTGATGGGTTGTAGTCTCTAGATTCCCTTGTCTGAAACTTTTTGTAGTCTTCTTTTCCGTAGCTACGGTATCCCAAACTTTTACGATCGTTACCTTGGTAGCTATTGTCCTTATACCCTGCGGCTACTTGACTATGAGAGCCATAATTATTGTAATTGCATGATCTCCTTCTTTGGCCTCCATATCTGTTCCCTCTGTCATCTTCTGGCGATCGTGTCCGTTTGTTGTTGCACACATCTTCTCCATCTGCAAATCGATTTGCTATATCCATTAGATCTGATACTGTTTTTGGCTTGATTCTGCCCATCTCTTTGACTAGGTCTCCTCGCCTTAGCCCGACTATGAATGCGTCTATTGCTCTTTCGTCGGAGACTTCGACTGCCAAATTTTTGATTATGCTCCACCTTTGGATATACGCTCATAATGTCTCCCCGCGTTGCTGCACGCAGGCTTTGACTTCTTCTATGGATGTTGGCCGCTTATATGTCGACTTGAAGTTGCTCATAAATTGTTTTGTGAGCTCCTCCCAGCTTCCAATTGTTTATTTTCCTAGTTTGCTCAGCCATGACCTTACTGCGCTGGTGAGGTGTAGTTGCAAACTTTGCATTGCTGTTTCCCTAGTTTCTCCTAGTAGTTTTACTGCTTGTAGGTAATCTGAAAGCCATGACTGTGGCTCCTGAGATCAGTCGTACTTTTGTTGGTCATGGGGTAGTTTGAAACCTTTGGGTACTGGCGTGATGCGAACCCTATGGGTAAAACATGGCGCCCCCATCTCCTTTTCATCGTCTTCGTAGTCATATGCTCTATTGGGAGTTCTGGATCGTCGGGTTCCTTTGTTCTTTGGAATGTTGTATCGCCCTGGTGATGGCGTTCTAGATCGTCGACTTCCGCTTATGTGCCGAGGACTGTTGTGACGGCGTGGTGATCTTGGTTTGTGGGTTCCTTTGTTGCGGTATGCCTCCTCCTCTTTTGTTGATAACTTGTTGCCGACCATCTTTAGTCCCTGCAGTGCTGCCCGATGCATATGTTCCCTTGGATCTCCTTGACTTGGTCACGTTTGTCTTCTCTACATGGCGCGTGGTTGGTTTCCTTCTTAATCTCTTGTGTGCCATTTTGTAGTCGCACACAAAACAAGAGTGCGATTGGACAAATAAAACTATAACTACATGATGCATGTTTCAAAATTGTGGACTTAAACTATGATAGTGAAATTTAACAATTTTTTATAAAGTACAATTAATCACAAAAATTATAGTTTGCAAAAAGAAATGCACTTACAGACAAATTTGTAGTTACAAATAAGAGGCTTTATGTCTAACCAAAGGTCATAACTTTGTATAGGTAAGATAAATACTCAAAACACTTCAAAATACAAATATGAAACTAAAACAGTAGAACAAATAAAAGCAAATTTGTTATTGATGACCACCGATGAATTGCCTACTGGCTAGTTTAAGTTTGTGTGCAAGTGTGATGTTTACGTATTATGGATTGCAATAAAAGTGATGAAGGTTTCTTTTCGGTTCAGTGTATATTAAATTTTGACGTTATCGACATTTTGATTGAGGCCACAAACAATTTTTTTTAGAATAAGAGGGCCCCTGGGGAGGGGGAGCCCCGGTTCCATTAAAAATGAAACCAGCCACAGGTCACAGGTGCAGATTACAAACTTCAGCAAAGCTGAGATTCTAAAAGTTTGCTTAAAAGACTAAGAACGACAAGGCAGCTAAAGCAGGAAACTAAGAAGATAGTAAGCTAATAAATGGACACATGTCCAACAAGGTGCACTTACACAAGCAAGGCTCAGACGCAAGAACGGTGCTGGGCGTAGATAGCCCTGATCGCAGCTCTTGTTTCCTCAGCTGGCAGCAGGCCTGAAGGCTTGGATTTCCAACCCCCGGTCCAGGGAGCAGAAGGCGTCAACGGCGCATGGACGTCCCCAGAAGACTGCGGCGTAGCCGGCGAAGAGGAAGCCACAGGAAGATGATCTCCGAGCGAAGCCAGCGACCAGGGAGATTTCACCCCCACTGAATTGCTCCAGGAGCCTTGAGAATCAGTAACACCCAACTGGAAAAGCGATCGATCATCGGAAGCATTTCCTCCTTGAAGAGAAGTCTCCATTTTTTGATTGTTCTCAGAGCCATCAGCCATACCTGCTTGATTGAGATCCAAGTTTGACCATCAAAAATTAGAGCATTACGACATTTCCACAGGCTCCACAAAATGGCAGCACAGATGGCATTAAGTGCAACATGCTTTTTATTTGAGATCCAAAACCTGGTAATCGACAAGTAATCATGGCCAATATGTAACTCAAAGAACTGGGACACCAGTCCCCAAATATGTTCAGCTACAATGCATCTAAAAAACAAGTGTTCTATAGATTCATTGTCACTGCAAAACATACAGCACACTGGTTTCCCTAAGTTTCTTTTCTGGAGATTATCCCTAGTCATAAGCTTATTATTAGACAGCAGCCAAAGAAAGATATGAACCCTTGGAGGGATCACTAAAGACCAAATGGCTGGGATATAGACAGGAGTGACACCTCTAAAGCTAATTATACTATAACAAGAGCTAGTAGAGAATTGCCCACTCGAATCATAAGTCCAAATAAGAGAATCACAGTCAACAGAGAATGAAATACTGTTAGCAATTTGTTCAAGCTCAAACCATTGTTCCATGAGGGAGTCATTGAAATTCCTACAAAAAGAAAGTTTCAAAGTGGAACCATCCCAAACCTCATTGATAGTGGCCATAGGCTCATTGCAAATACAGTAAATCTCCCAAAACTGAACAGAGAGAGGTGAGGTACCAAACCAAGTATCTTCCCAGAATTTGATTTTAGTACCGTCACCAATAATCCATCTAAAACCAAATTTAACCTAGTTCACAGCCCATAAAAAACCATTGAAAAATCTAGAAGTAGCAACCGGATTACAACTAAGAATGTTTGGATCTCTAGTATTATACTTTGCATCAATGACAGATTTCCACAGTTTCCCTTCCCCGGAAGAGTATCTGTTAAGCCAAGAAGCAAGCAAGCAAATGTTCACATCCCTAAGACAAGGAATGCCTAGGCCTCCTTGAGCCTTAGGCATGCAAACCAAATTCCAATTGGCCAAATGCAGTTTCTTCTTATCTTTAGTATCATTCCAAAGGCAATTAGCCATTTGGGAGTTAATCAAATCTAAGGCCCATTTAGGAAATTTAAAAAAAGAGAGAAGATAAATGGGAATACTGGCAAGGCAGGTTTTAATAAGAAGGACTCTGGCCGCATAAGAGAGCAATTTCCCTCTCCAACCAGCAATCCTTTTAAGGATCTTATCGATTAGCGGTTGCAAGTCTTCCCTTCTAAGCTTTTCATGATGCAGGGGAATTCCTAAATACTTGATTGGGAAGGCACCTACCACACATCCCATGATATCTTTGATAAGCTCAGATTCAGCCTGATCAAGATTAATGGGAACTAATTCACTTTTTTCATAATTAATCTTCATCCCAGAAACTTGCTCAAAACAGGTAAGCACCCATTTTAGGTTTCTGGCTACCTCTACATCATTATCAAGAAAGAGAATGGTGTCGTCAGCATACTGAAGGCTGATGACGCCACCAGGGTAAAGATGGGGACAAAGCCCTCTGATCAAATTGTTACCCTCAGCTTTGATCAGCATGCGAGTGAAAACATCCACCACCAAATTAAACAGCACAGGTGACATAGGGTCCCCCTATCTAAGGCCTTTTCCAGTGGGGAAAAAATGCCCTTCTGTCCCATTTAGTTTGACAGCAACAGACCCTCCTCTAGTAGCAAGTTTAATCCAATGAGAGATTTTAGAGCCAAAGCCCCTCAGGGCCAAAAGCTTATCCAAGAAATCAAGATTAACCCTGTCAAAAGCTTTCTCATAATCTAATTTAAGCACATCCCCTTTGCTTTTACTATGCATTACAGAGTGGAGAACCTCATGAGCAGTCACAACACTTTCAAGAATGTACCTCCCTCTAATGAATGCAGTTTGGTTAGGAGCAATCAGGAAATCCATCACTAACTCAAGCCTATTAGTGAGAACCTTGGAAAAAATCTTAAAAATACAATTAATCAATCTTATAGGTCTGAATTTTTTCATGGAGGTAGCCCCGGGTTCTTTGGGAATAAGAGACAAGATGGCAAAATTCAGCCAAAAAATGTCAAGTTTCCCTACAAAGAAATCTGAAAACAAATCCATGATATCTGCCTTGACTAACTCCCAGAAAGTCTGGTAAAACATAAAAGAAATGCCATCTGGCCCTGGAGCCCCATCTGAATAAGAATCAAAAACAGCTTTTTTGACCTCTTGTTCAGTGAAAGGAGATTCCAGGCCCAGATTTTGATCAGGAGACACTTTTTCATCAGGACTAAAAAAGTCTGAGTCTAAAGCAAAACCAGACCCTTCCTCAAAATGAAAAAGATGTTTATAATAATCAGAAGCTATGTCTAACATTTCGGAGAGATCAGAAGTTTGCCCCTTAGGCCCCTCAAGGGAAGAAATGAGAGTTTTCCTCCTTCGCTGGTTAGCTACTGCATGAAAGTAAGCAGTATTTCTATCTCCTTCTAGAATATCTCTATCCCTGGAGCGCTGTTTAGCTTTAGTTTCCTCTTTAAGCCACAGCTTTTGCATCTCCAGGTTGATCTCTTTTAACCTAGCTAATTCAACATCACTAAGAGGCTCAGATTCTGACTTGATATCAAGAAGATCAAATTCTTCCATCATGTCACATTTAAGCTTCCTAAGGTCAGCTTCAATATTTCTACTCCAACCCTTGGAGGTTTTCCTAAATCTCCTAATTTTTTCCTGCCACCTATCCAATGCAGTTTTCCCATTAGTAGGAGCCTGCCAAGATTTGGTGACAAGATCTTTGAAATCTTCACTCAGAAACCACCATTTCTCAAATTTATAGCTCACAGGTCTATGGCAATGATAAACCCCAGAATCCCACAGGATAGGAGTGTGGTCACTGCCAAGCCTAGTATAAGCTTGAGAAGAAGCTAGAGGGAAAAAAGCATCTAATTCAGTATTACAAAAAATCCTATCAATAGTAGCTAGAATGGGATCTACTTGATTATTAGACCAAGTAAATCTCCTATTAGACATTCTAACTTCTATTAGACCCCAAATCTCAATCCAATCATTAAATTTGCCACACCATTTTTGGTTGACCAATCCATTGCTTTTATCCTCTTGGAATCTAACTAGATTAAAATCCCCACTAATCAAGGTAGGAAGGTTATTATCTAGGAACAAAGTATGTAATTCAGAGAGGAACTCATCTTTGCCTTCCTCATAAGGAGAGCCATAGACAGAGATATGTCTCCAAATTTTAAAATCTACTTTGTTCTTGAGAATACAAGAGACTGAAAAGTCTTTAATATCCCAAGCAATAATTTAAAAAATGTCAGAATCTACCCCCACTAAAATACCACCAGTAGTGCCTTTAGCAGGGAGAAAATTCCACACAAAATTTCTATTAGAACTAATAGAATCTAAATAAGAAGAAGAGAAACTTTCTTTTTTTGTTTCCTGGAAAGCAATAATGGAAGCATGAGATTTAGCTAAAGTGTCAGTGATGCATTTCTTCCTACCAGGAGCATCAATCCCTCTAATATTCCAACTAAGACTATTCATGGAGACTTTCTTGTCCTGGGGTGCTTGCCCCGCCTATTCCTACAAATTTTGGTCCATAGAAGGTCACTATCTTCCAGTTCCCTCCCTAGTGCCTCAGCACAGGAAGGTGTTCTGGGAGATGGCAGATTTTCAACATCAAGACAATTATTAGAAACATGGGGATCAGGCATACCCTCAGGGGCCTTTTCACTCACTACAGAAGTGTTAACTAAAGGGAAATCAACACTTAAAACATTCTTATAATGAACAACACTAGGGGGCATAGACTCATCTGTTCCACCATGGTCAATTTCATCAATAACAATGCCAACTTGCTTAGCTTTAGCAACCCAAACATTACTTTGGAGCACAGAGAAAGGATTGGCAGAGGTTATACCTTTGAAAGAAGTAACAGGAGCCTCCAGATTCTGCTTCTTCTTGATTTCCTTAGCCAAATCCATTATAGATTTGCCAGCATTGCCTTGTGTCCTAGAGCTTTGCCTTGTGCCATGGGTAGGGCCCCAGGTCTTATTCTTCTTGATTTTCTGTCCATCCTCTTGATGAGATGGCTCCATGGGCCTTTTGTGATTGCACAAAGTAGCAGGAGGAGCTAGCACATCAGAAGATGTCCCAGAGAGGTCAATCAGAGGATCAGAGTCATCATAGGCAAAATACCCATCTTCATTAATCACCTCCATGTCCCTCAGGAGCTTGTAACATTTTTCCTCATCAGGATTATCAGAAGAAAGCCAGGACAACAGTTCTCTTCTAGCTGGCTCAAGATGCACAGGAAGAGAAGAGAGACAGCTCCCAGGACTGTCCATCAGAGGAGAAGAAGTAGCTTTTTTACCAGAAGAAATATGATTATTACCATTCTTACTGAACCTGTCACCAGTAGATTTCTCAGGCAGTTTGTGAGTAGTGGAAGAGTTGGCCTCAGTGTCCATGTTATCAGTGTTTTTAGCAGCATCAGCACTGACATCATGGCCAGGTCCATCAGGGCCATCTGTTGAGTCAACATCAATCACCACAGGGGGTTCTACTTGCAGGAGAATCTTATGATATTTTTTCTTAACTTCAAACAGCCATTTAGTAGGGATAAGGCAAGGATCCCTGCATTGCAGTTTCACCCTCACCACTTCATAGTAGTTCAGAAACATTCCCTGCCAGTCAATATCAACCAGTAGCACAAAGCTTGAGGTAAATCTGGCAAGAGTGTCCCAAGTACACCATTGTGGTTTTAAACCTCTAAGCTGCACCCAGACCTCAGAGTTTTCTTCCTTAGAATGAAACTCCCCATCCCAGACTTCCACATTAACAGTAACTCCCTCTTTCATAAGACCAAAACATGGGTAGCTTGCAACATCTTCAACTGACAGATGTGGAGGAAATTTAACAAGGAAGGACCATGGCTCCATTTCCCTAAACTGCCATGGCCAATTGGTCTTGTAAATTACAGCAAACTCACGTTTAAGTTCTTCTTTACTGATTTCACCAGCCTCAATGTACACAATTCCCACATTCTTCTCTTCTCCAGCAGAGTCAGAGCATTCAATATGATAGAACTCCAGGCCAGGAACAGCACTTCCATACACCTGAGCCATAGGAGGGGGAAGCTTGCGGAAAGGACAGGTGTCCTCCTTGTGATCCAGCTTCTTACAGATGAAACAGAAAGGAGCAATTGAACACATCGACTTGTTGTGTCCAGGCTCCCCACAATTGAAACAAACCACCGCCAGGTAACCATCCTTGGACTTAGCCATTTCCTTCTCTTTCCCAGTGCCAGAATTATCACCAACTGCAGAAACATTTTTCCCTTTCTTCTGATTCTTGCTGTTTGCAGTTTTCCCTGTCTGAACCTGTGCTTGCTGCTGCACTGGTTGCTGAAGCTGAAGGCCTCCTTGCTGCAAGACCTGGGAAGATTGCACCTGAGCAAAGGGAACTGGTTGCTGCTGCGGGAATTGCTGACCTTGTTGAACGACAGGAAACTGCTGTTGAGGAGGGCCACCCCCAGCCCAAGACCCCTGTGGGTTGATCCACTGGTTAACAGGGAAAGGACCAGGGAAACCCCAATTTGGAGGAAAACCATAACCATAGCCCATCTGCTGATTCAAGTTCTGCTACTGCAACTGGTTCTGAGGCAGCCACACCCCCGCCTGATCGCCATCAGGCCAAAAATTCCCCCCACCTGTGCCTCTGCCTCTGCCTTGATTTGCCATCCCACCACTGAGCACTAGGAAGAGATCCCTGCTTCTGAGAGGACGAACAGAATGGGTGGAGAGGTCAGAAACATGAGCTGGGATGAAGTCTTCAGCGAGATAACACCCCGAGGACGCGAGGTCTTTGCGGAGCCAGAAGAGCAGCGGCGCCTCAGGAGGAACCCTAGGACTAGGATCAGGTGGCACCAGCAGGACCTCGACCGAACCGACTAGCAGAGACCGCTTTTCAGAAGACGAAGACGGAAAAACAGAAGCCGTGTCCAGGGAAGGGGAATTTTGAACAGGTACCAAACTGCCGCCACCATCCGACCTCACCGGAGGCGGAGAAGAAATCGCTGGGCGCCCACGAGGCCGCACCCGCCGGAGAAGCCTCCCACGGCCGCCCCGCTTCCCAAGCGGAGGGGTCACAGGCGGCGAGATGGGGGCCCCAATGGGGGACGCGGAACGCTCCGAGAAGACGAACCCGGCAGATCTGGCTGCGAGGACTGATTCCGCTCGAAGAGGCTTGTCGCTTGAGCCAAGCTCATGGGAACCAAACGGCGTTGTGATGTATGGATATTCCTCACCACCGCCACCGCCTGATTCAAACCCACCGAATTTGACCCCATCAGAGCTTGCGCCGTCGAGTCCCTCACTGCGAGCGCCCGACGCACCTCGCCCGTCATGTCCCTGTGCAGGAGCAGAGTCCAGCCCAGAGACCTGCACCGCTCCGAGATCTCCGCCACCGCGGCCTGACGACGCGGGGGCGGCTCTGCCAGAGCTTGCAGCGTTGCCGAGGTCATGTCCCGGAAATGCTGCCCCGCCGTCGCGCGGTCCTCTCCCGGAATCACCTCTCCCAGCACCAGCAGCGCCTCTGCGCTCTCCAACTCCGGCGTACTGACCCGCTGCTGCGATTGGCCCAGATCTGGGTGCTCCATTGAGGAAACACCGCTGAAGAGCCAGCGCCGAATCCAACTTGAGACGCGACGAGCCTGCGCTCTGGTCAGCACCGCGCGGCGCGTCAGCGGAGCACGAGGACTGCGGCGATGGCGTGGAGGTGGGTGGGCTAAGCGAGGGCGAGAGGTTAGGGGCGAGGAGAGGAGCGAGAGCAGAGAGGCCGCTCATTTAGAACACACCTCGTGAGATCGGCCACAAACAATTTATACGATGCAAAAACAAAATCATGCATGTACATATAACTCGACACTTAACATACAAAAGGATTTGTAGTGACGTACTTAGCATTACTTCCATATCTCGACATTTTCTGAAGTCGCATAAAGATTACTAGTATTATGAGAATTGTGATCACAAATCGGCAGATTGTGAATCAGATCGGCGGCACACGGACGACGGCATGCAGGTACAGGTCATTCTTCCGTCGCACGGTGATGCCCATTTCCTCCATCATATCGACCTCACTTGGCTTAACCCCTTCCGGGAGCTTCCAGTCGAAGTGGTAGAGAAGCGAAGCGAGCACGATCTCCATGCTGGCTTGTGCAAACGTCATTCCAGGGCACATCCTTCGTCCCGCCCCAAACGGTATGTACTCAAAGTCGGTGCCCTTAAAGTCTACAGCGGCAGAATCAAACCTCTCTGGCTTGAACTCCTCGGGGTCAGCCCAGTGCTTAGGGTCCCTTCCAATCGCCCACGCGTTGACAAGAACGGTCGTGCCCTTCAGCACGTCATACCCAAGAATTTTGCATGACTCCATGGCCTCGCGCGGGATAAGCAACGGGGCTGGTGGATGCAATCTCAGTGTCTCCTTGATGACAAGCCTGAGATACTTGAGGTCGGCCAAGTCGTCCTCCGTCACCTTAGGTTTTCCTTTGAGGTTGTTGCGTACTTCGTCTTGAGCCTTTCGCATCACATCCGGGTACCTCATAAGTTCTGACATCGCCCACTGGAGTGTTGTCGCTGATGTCTCGCTCCCGGCACTGAATAAATCCTACAGAGATATAAATATGCACAGGTTATGGGAAGTAAGTTGCACTCAATAAATCTGAGGATCAACCCTTGTCGACAATTGACTTGTGGTCTCCAGAAGCGCAGGCTAGTGCGAAATCGTAGTGTCAAGTGTCAACGAATGGAATGGAATGAAAAAACTAGAATCTACTTCTACTATATACTAAAAGCACAATACGGATGTTTAAAATAAAGACACTACGTTAATCCACATCATCTGAATTTTTTTAAACCGTATGATCTATAATTTATGGCTAGGATTTAACAATAATTACGTAACTTTATTGTAGACCCGTGTCAACACGTACATCAAGCCCGAACAGTTTTTTGTTTCAAACGGACACCCAGTTTGATGGTACTCCACGGCAGCCGACCGTACATCATACAATTGTACAATTTGAAAAAAAAAATCTCATCGCCCATGGCACGGGCAAACCAAAGCCGATATACAATATGGAAAAATAGAATCATTCTCAGCCCATTGCACCTTGTCAACACAGTGACTCTCCTGAATTAATTTGAATTACGTAATTTTTTTTAAGCAAGTTCTCCAACTGAAGGGTAAACGTGTTTTGGTCTGGCCAAGAGCAACACGTACGACCAGGTTTGGGGATGCATGTATGCGCTAAGATCATTGATGACATCAGCAGATTAACTTCAATTCCGGATTAGTTCTAGGTGTATCTTTAGGTTGCCAATTTAGCAGACTTAATATAAAATATATATTTCAAAAATATACCATTAAAAATTTCAATTGTTATACTTTCAAACGAATGTTATAATTTTTTTATATTATATAGGTTAAATTGACAACCTAAAACACGAGTAGGACTAATAAATCAGGATGGGGGGAGTACAACTCTATGAATTTTTTAACGGCATCCTAACGGTGATGATTTTTTAAATTATTCTCATAGACGGTTCGTACATATATACAATTTTTAATAAATGTGCAGTCTTGAATTTCTAATATTGACTGCTAATAGATTTTAATTCTTATACTTTCAAATGAATTTTATATTTTTTGTGTTATATAGGTTAAATTGACGACCTAAGACATGATGAGTAGGACTAATAAATCAGGATGGAGGGAATATAACTCTATGAATTTTTTAGTGGCATTCTAACGATGATGATTTTTAAAATTATTCTCATAGCCCATTCGTATAGATATGCAATTTTTAATGAATGTGTGCTCTCGTATTTCTAATATTGAATGCTAATAGATTTTAAAATATTTATATTAATAAAGTTAAATTTGCATCATAAATATATTCAATTTTAAGAAATGTGTGGTCTCAATTTAAAAAATTGACTATTAATAGTTTTTAAAATATTTGTATTAAATTTGTGTCATTATATTCCTTGAATATGTAAACATCATCTATTTGCAAATAGAAGGAGCATGTGTTTCGGATTGACTAAAAAGTTGGCATTTGCTAAATTGCATAAAAACAAATGTATGGTACGAAATATCAAATAATTTTCATATGTCTTGATGACTATTCAAATTTAGAATAAACATGTGAAATAGCTATTTGAGTTGCACATAAACTAAATTATAATATGGGTGACAAAGTTAAGAATAGAACAGTTTGCAAAGAACTTTGTTTGCATGGATACAAATAAAGTCCGTTGCACTTCAAAACGACACATAGAACATGTAGAGATGAGATCGTAAAATAGAACGAATTGAAGATTTTGCATGTAAGGGAGGAAATTTCTAGAGATGAAAAGTATTTCTGAAGGAAAAAACACAACCTTCCTTAGACCTTAGATTCATGTATTTGCATTTCCTTTAATATCCAACATATAGTAAGAGCTATGTTCATGTATTTGCATCATAACTGGTGATAGAATCCTGATTCAGCCAGATAGCACGATTCGTTGCATGCATCACATAACCCAATGTAAAATCATTTGTTTGTTTCATATATTTTGCATACCGACAATGACTCTAATATTATCCCTAGGATGTGGTCGCGATATTGAACTTTTATTAATTCACCCAGTTATGAAAGATTGTAAGAGCACATGTCATTCGAATCACACAATAAAATAGAACATTGATTAAGAGGTTGAAACTATGTCATCCAAGCCGTGTAGTAATATTACATGGAACAAAAAATACATGTGAACGAGTGTGCATAAACAATGAACTAAAGATCGATATAACATGTAAATATTTTTAAAAATAGAAAATTTACTATTACGAAATAGATCACATCATCGGAAAATTACACTTGCACTTCTCTAACTTTGATTTGCGAGGTATAAACATGTTAAGAATCTCCCCAAAATTGAAATAATATTACCAAATATTGTTAATCTGGATTAATCTTAATTTTAGGATCATATTAGTATACAAAATAACAAGAACGTTGATCGACTAAGTCGCACATTTGAAAACTGCATAGGTAATTGCGAGGAAGAACCAGACTTAGGTAGTAACAACTACAACTATAAAATTTGTCCCACCTATTAACGATGATGACTTATTCTCCTCTATTTTATCTAAAAGATTTATCAATGTTAATGAAATCGCATAGTGATCTACCATGTCACATAGTTCTACTGCAGAGTTGAAATTATTTACGAACAACACACTCGGGTGTTTCACAAATGACATAATGATCCTAAACCCACAATTAAGGTTTATTAAAGTTGTTACTCACATATGTGATACATTATTTGGCATAATATATTTTTTTATAATAGAACTGTATTGTTTATTATCAGAAAATGGTATATCCATGAAACCATTAATTCGTTCTCTCAGACACTATCAATCCAGTAAAGATGATGTCCTTGAATTTACGAGGCCCACCGCACTAGTTAACACAATAGTAAGAACAAACTAGCTCGAGGGTTGTGATACTTACAAGGATGACCGCTTTAATGATTCCCATGGTGAGAGGTACCTCGAGGCCACCTTCCTTCTGTACCCTCAAGAGCACTTCCACCAAGTCCTCTCCCTCTTCCACCGCGCCCTTCGCGGCGGCAGCCGCCCTCTGCTCCTCGTGCTGCTTGATGGCGTAATCCATGAGGTCGAAGCATTTGCGGTGGTTCTCCTGCGCTAGCCGCGCCGTGCCGCTGATGAAGCCCGCGAGCCACGACGACGGGAAGAGGTCGCCGAGGGTGAACCCGGAGACGAGCTTGACCCCCTCCTCGAGGATCTGCAGGAACTCCTCCCGCTTCTTGAACCTGTCCCCGATCAGGGCGCGCACCGCCGAGTCGGTGATGAGCACGGCGATCCGCTCGCTGACGTTCACGGGCTCCCCGGGCGGCGCTGCGGCGACGGCGGCCACGAGGCGGCCGACCTCGTCCTCCCGGATGCCGCGGAAGGACTGGACGCGGCGCGGGCTGAGGAGCTCCAGGATGCAGATCTTGCGGAGCTGCCGCCACAGGGCACCGTAGCGGCCGAACACGACGCCCTGCCCGTCGGCCATCATGATCTTGACGGTCGGGTTCCAGGGGCGGGTCGCCAAGGCGGCGTCGTGCGTCTTCATGACCTCGCGGGCGGCCTCCGGGGACGTGGCCACCACCACGGAGACCTCGCCGAGCTTGAGGTACATGAGCGGGGCGTCTAGCCGGCGCGCGAGGTCGGCCATGACGCGGTGCGCGAGCGGGCTGCTGGCGAGGTGGTGAAGGCTGCCGATGATGGGAAGCCGCCACGGGCCGGGCGGCAGACGCACGCCGTCATTGCCGCCGCCGCCACGCTTCCGTAGCATCTTGAGGAGCAGGAGAGGGGCGATGAGAGCCAAGAAGAGGTAGAGGTAGTAGGCTTCCATGGCGTGCAGCGTACCAGTTTGCCTGACTAAGGATGGTCAGCTTGAGGGACTTGCTTGATAATGGCGATGGGTAGTGTTTGAGTGACTGAGGTCCGTCAGGTCTCTTATATATAGCGCCACAACGTACAGTACGGTTAGTAGTTTGAACGGAGAACCACTACAAGTTCTACTACGCGCGCTGACGCGCGTACGATCAAATTGAACCAAGCTTCATTTTCGAATCGTTCTTTTTCAGTGTGGATTACATGACAGCTAGGCTAGCTACCGAACTAAGTATTTCCCTATGTTGGCTAATGGTTGGTTGATACCAGATGCCTATTTGGCGTCGCCTGCTTGTATGTCGTTTTCCGGTGACTCGATCAATGCTTATAAGTAGTAGCTTGCAGAGTGTCCAAAAAATTAGGACTCAGAATCTCAAGGATATATACATTTAGATATTTTATATGCTCACAAAGTTGTTACAGTATTTTTTATGTCAAGTGTAAAAAAGAGAAAATTTGATTAAAGACGTTATCTGCAAGACTTTTTTATTTTGCATAAGCCACATAAAATGTCGGGTTGTCATGAAACTTAGTGTGCGCACATAGCTCGAAAAGTGTGGATTTTTTTTTCAAAATTTTGACATTTTCAAAATGTTCTTTCTGGCGCTATGAGCATATATTCTTCCATGTGCCAAACGAAATTTCCAACTTCCTTCACTCTTTAATATAAGATGTTTTCAGTACACACTCCTATATTGAGTTCAATAACATCTTATACTATGGAACGGAGAGAGTACACAAACACTTACACTAGTGGGGACAGGGCCTCCAGTCCCGGCCCGTAAGGGCCTTTAGTCCCGGTTTGCAAACCGGGACCCCAGCCGCGGGACTAAAGGCTAAACCTTTAGTCCCGGCCCGGTTACCAGCCGGGACTGAAGGGCGTCCACGTGGGCGGCTTCGAGTGAATCCAGGGCCAGGACCTTTAGTCCCGGTTTGTAAGACAGACCGGGACTAAAGGCATCTACAGATTTTGTTTTTTGCTTTAGGGTTTTAGGGTTTAGGGGTTTTAGGGTTTTAGGTGTTCGGGGGATTAACATGATGCCTCGTTTGGTGCCTTGTTTGGTGTTGGGAATTAGTTTATGCATATATATAAGATTAACTTATCTTACAAGCGAGCATATATATACAATTATATGGAGATCAGAATTATCGGGACTAGAGCCCGTCTATTCGATTACATGGACCAACATCAGTAATGGCCCCTAGCTACACTAAATCGTCCTTTGTCATCTATAGCTTCCGTCCTCAGAAAGGTCGCTAGCTCCTCTGCAACAGCAATCGCGCGTTGCTCTGGTAGGTACTTCTCCCTTATGGCCGTGTACTATATAAGAAGAGGAGATGAATATGAATATTAATCATGATAACAAAGAATGACGGGTAAAAATAGAGGTGTGAATGTTCATTGCTTACGTCGTATCTGTAATCCTTGTGCTCAGAGGTAAACGTGCGAATGGTCTCGCAAACATAGTATCCGCATAGATGCGTCCCCCGTGGCTGCTGGTCGCACTTTACGAGAATAGAATATATATAATCAAAATAATAATCTAGCATCATAAATGTATTGAAAATAGAAGTATATCATACTACTACTTACCTGAGCCGCTCTAAAGGTCAGCTTCTCATGCTCGATACCGTCAGTCACGCACTTGAACCGCTTCCAAACCCTGCCCGACAAGGAAAATGATTTGCTAAGTTTTTCATTAATTGATATATCAGAAAATCATCGAAAGAGACCGATAGAGCGCAAGAATGATTGAAATTACCCTTGGAGCATGTCCTGCAGGCTTTGGAACTGTTCCAAGGGTCTCGATAATGGGTCGAAGGCATCAACTCTTCCCTTATCAATTTGAATGTCCAACAGAATCCAGTGGTAGCTGCACATGTATATATATATGTGTCAGTAACTTATCAATTACACTTATAAGTGAATGGACACAACAGAGTAAGACCCTCACCTGAAGTTGTATGGAAACAGTATGTGGTCACAGAAATTTTGATCTGTTAGAAACCTTAGAAGGTTTTCCTCTGTCTCCTTGGGGTTATCAGTTAGCGTCTTTATATGTATTTTATCTGGGTCAATAAACCCAATATTTAGGATGTTCCTACTTTTACATTCCAGAATCTTCATTCTGCATAATAGAGTACAACTCAGAACGGAACAAGTTATATGTAGACAATGAATTGAAATAACTGAACAAGTTATATGTAGACAACGAATTGAAAAACTTACAGACAATAGCAACTCATAAGCGATTTGTCGAGGGCGTCGGCATTGTACATCTGGAAGAGTTCATCAAAGTCGATATGGATGTCTTCGGGACGGCCGTAGTACTCCCATGGGACACGCGCCACGATCATCGTTCTCCCATTCTTTGATTCACTTAAGTACCATGTATGCAAGTAACGCATATTTGTTGGGAGATCATCAAACTTATCTTTGCTGACCAAAGGCGCTCCCATGACAAATTGTGGCTTAGGGGCTACCACAGCCTTGGGTAACCTGTCGTCTTGGGAAGCCAAAACGTCTTCAACCGGGATACCCCATTCAGCAGCCCACTTCTTTGCTAATTCCAAATCTTGCCCCTGCACCAGAGAGGGAACATTCTCGGGTAACACCCTGAGGGGTGGGATCGACTGTTTGGCCTGTTGTCCAAGCTGAGGAACGTCTGATCTTTTTTTGCTTGTAGTTGAACTTGATTTGCTCCCACTTGCACTTGCACGTGACTTGCTCTTTTTCCCTTCCTTCTGCAATGTGCGTGTATAGTCGTCAGGCTTATGGTGTAAGTCATACTGTGATGGAAGGGTCAGTAAGTATTTTGCATATGATATTTGCTTCTCGGTGTATTCCGGGCGGGGCTCGGGTTCCTTCTTTTTCATCTGCGCATCATAATGTTCCTTTGCTATCCTGGCGTTTTCCTCGTCGATACGATCATAAGGTCGGATAGGAAGATTAGCATGAGGTACCTTTGGGAGGGGCGACAGTTTGCGCTTTGGGGAGCTCCGTCGCTTAGAACTCATCGACGGAGCATTCTTGCTGGCACGCTTCCGCTTAGTATCCTTAGCGGGCGGCGGCGGAGACGGCCGACCCAAGTCCGGCGGCGGTGATCGAGATGGACTCGTGTTGTGGTGGCCGTCGTCATGTGGAGGGCTTGGAGGTGATGGAGGTGTAGGTGACCTGCGACGACTCGGAGGCGGTGTTGTCCGTGGGGCCGAGCCTGGAAGCTTGATGTAGTTCTTGTCCCATAGGATGACTCCACCCAGTACTTCTCCGAGTGTCCTCTCATCTTCGGGTCCAGCTATGTCGAGCTCCATATCATGAAACCCCGCCATGATTTCATCCACCCCGACTTTAGCAAAGCCAGCTGGAATCTCACGGCCATGCCAGCGTGCATCAGGGCCAGAAGGTAAAGCTTGTCCGACGGCCACCTTCATGGATATGTTCTTGAATTTCTGATGGAGTTCACATGATGTTGACTCCTTGATTCCATCCACGGGGTAGCCGGGACCGCCCTCTATCATTCTTCGTGCATCGTCGGGCGGGGCCTCAGATTCAGCCACGCTGCTTTTCCGCTTAGATGGGGCGCCGGTAATATCGAGTGCAGGATCTTCCTGGCGCGCTACTCCTCTAAGCTCGTCAATCTGCTTCTGTTGCTCGTTAAGCCTGGCAAGCAACTGGTTGAACTTGTCATTCTCCTCATCCTGCTGTCGCTTCTTTGCTCTCGCTCGGCTTCTGTAAGTGTCTTGGTCTCTGGCAAACCCAAGCCACCACGGGTAAGAAGGACCGAAGCCTCGCGTTCGTCCTCCATGTTCGTCATTGCCGAGGACCAGTGTGAGCAAATCTTTCTCTCTATCTGCAGTGAACTATCTTTTTCCCTCTTTAATTTCTTTCACTATCTTTTTCCAATTCTCCCTGGGTATCCTAAGACCGTCACTGCAGATGAGGTCCCCTGTTTCTTCGTCGTACGAACCACCATGCGCAAGGAACCAATTCCTTGCTCTTAATTCCCACTCATCATGGATGGGTTCAGGTACGATGCCTTTAGCTAGCAGATCTTGCTCTTTCTTATCCCACTTTGGGATGGCAGTCTCATAGCCCCCTGGCCCCAGCGTGTGGTGATATTTCTTCTTATCGGCATTTTTCTTGTTCTTTTCTGATAATGCCTTGGCATCTTCTGACTACTTGTACTCCTGAAATGCCTTCCAGTGATTCGCCTGCTTGGCTAGATACCCCTCGAATACTGGCACTTTCTTTGTCTTCAGATAGTCTTTCCATAGCTTCTTCTTCCAGCTACGGAACAGTTCGGCCATCTTCTTTAGAGTCCACTGCTTGACTTTGGCCCTCAGTTTTTTTGCGGCGTCTTCATTCCCACATTCTGGCAGGTTGAAATGTGACATGATATCATTCCAAAGATTATCTTTGTACCTTTCGGCGACATAGTCACTATCGGCCGCCCCTTTGCGCTTGTTCCACCCCCGAACGCTGATCGGGACGTGATCCCTAACGAGAACTCCGCATTGCTTCTTGAATGTGTCAGCAGCATTCTTAGGAAGCTTGGGTTCGCCCGTAGGCAATATCACCTCAAAGGTGTAATGCGTCCGTGCATCCAACTTTTTAGCCGGGCCTCGTTTCGTAGCTTTGCTCGATGTGGAGGCCTAAGAGGGAGAAACATTCGTCAAATTAATATATATGTATACAATATAGAGCTATCTCCAATATTTTTCACATATTACAAGTGATTGCCGAACTTCATATGAATACCTCGCCGGACTTTATTATTTCTCCACCGGCTTCTCCATCGGCTTCTCCATCAGTGAAGCTATCACCTTCTCCGTCATTGGAGCTATCTCCTGCCCCGTCGGCTTCATCTTCGTGTCGGTCGACCTCCATTCCATCTCCGGAGGGGTTTAGATATGACGACGGAGATTCAGCTGGTTCAACGTCGGGGGCGTCTTTGATTATATCTTCGAGAAGTTCTTCCTCTTCGAGGTTCCTGCTATGTGGATCCATAGTTTCTGCAAAATACGGACATTTGATTAACTAATAAATTCTATTTCTATTTGCAAAATAATTCTATTTCTATTTGCAAAGTAATTCTATTTCTATTTGCAAAATAATTCTAGTTCTATTTGCAAAATAATTCTATTTCTATTTGCAAAATAATTCTATTTCTATTTGCAAAGTAATTCTAGTTCTATTTGCAAAATAATTCTATTTCTATTTGCAAAGTAATTCTATTTCTAATTGCAAAGTAATTCTATTTCTATTTGCAAAGTAATTCTAGTTCTACTTGCAAAGTAATTCTATTTCTATTTGCAAAATATTTCTATTTCTATTTGCAAAATAATTCTATTTCTAATTGCAAAGTAATTCTATTTCTATTTGCAAAAATACTTCTAACTAAAAAAATACTTCTAAATACTTCTAACTCTAAACTAAGTACTCCTAACAAACAATTAACTAACTAAATTAACTAACAAATAACCTAATATCTAAAATTAAAATTTGCTAACTAAAATTTGCTAACTACATTTGTTAACTAAAATTTGCTAACTACAATTTTCTAACTAAAATTTTCTAACTAAAATTTGTAACTAAAATTTGCTAACTACATTTGCTTACTAAAATTTGCTAACTACATTTGCTAACAAATTTGCTAACTAAAATTTGCTAACTCTATTTTGCTAACTAAAATTTGCTAACTTACATTTTGCTAACCCTAAAAATTAACAAATTAAAAAAAAACCTTGCGGTACGGTGGTGCGGGCGTGGCCGGGGTGCGCGTGGCCAAGACGTGGCCGGCCGGGGCGGGCGCGGCGAGCGTGACCGGCGGGGCGCGGGCGCGGCGGCGCGTTTGCGCTGGGCGGGCACGGTACGGGGTGGCACGGCGGGGCGGGCGCGGTGGCGCGGCGGGCGCGGTGGCACGGCGGGGCGGGCGCGGTGGCACGGCGGGGCGGGCGCGGTGGCACGGCGGGGCGGGCGCGGTGGGACGGCGGGGCGGGCGCGACGGCGCGGGCGCGGTGACCGGCGGCGGCTCAATCCGAAGGGCGGCCGCAACGATCCACAGAAGCAGGCTCCTCGCGCGCGTCGATCTCGGAAACGGCTAAGTGTTGGGGAAGAAGAAGAAGGGGGGGCTTATATACCCCCCCCTTTAGTCCCGGTTGGGGGCTCAAACCGGGACTAAAGGGTGCCTTTAGTCCCGGCTGGAGCCCCCAACCGGGACTAAAGGGGGGTGGACGGTTGGCGCCCGAGCCCCCCCCCCCCCTTTAGTCCCGGCTGGTGGCTCCAGCCGGGACTAAAGGCGCAATAAATGCGCGCCAAAGCAAAAGTTTTTCAGGTTTTCATTTTCAAATATCAATTTTTAATTTTGAATTGAATAACTAATGTATATTTTAGAATCTGATAAAACTATGAATATGAAAAGTGTTTGAAATTGAATAACTAATTCAAAAATATTTTATCTTTTCAAAATTAATTATTTTAACTATCCAAACTATTAACTAGTTTGCCATTTTCAATTAAAACTATATTAATTAATATTCTTTTTGTATTTTTTAGAATTTGATAGAACTATAAATATGAAAAGTGTTTGAAATTGAATAACTAATTCAAAAATATTTTATATTTTCCAAATTAATTATTTTAACTATCCAAACTATTAACTATTTTGCCATTTTCAATTAAAACTATATTAATTAATATTCTTTTTGTATTTTTTAGAATTTGACAGAACTATACATATGAAAAGTGTTTGAAATTGAATAACTAATTCAAAAATATTTTATATTTTCCAAATTAATTATTTTAACTATCCAAACTATTAACTATTTTGCCATTTTCAATTAAAACTATATTAATTAATATTCTTTTTGTATATTTTAGAATTTGACAGAACTATGAATATGAAAAGTGTTTGAAATTGAATAACTAATTCAAAACTAATTTATATTTTCAAAATTAATTATTTTAACTATCCGAACTATTAACTAGTTTGCCATTTTCAATTAAAACTATATTAATTAATATTCTTTTTGTATTTTTTAGAATTTGACAGAACTATAAACATGAAAAGTGTTTGAAATTGAATAACTAATTCAAAAATATTTTATATTTTCCAAATTAATTATTTTAACTATCCAAACTATTAACTATTTTGCCATTTTCAATTAAAACTATATTAATTAATATTCTTTTTGTATATTTTAGAATTTGACAAAACTATAAATATGAAAAGTGTTTGAAATTGAATAACTAGCACCAACTATAAATACGAAAGGCATGGAGAATCTTCATCATGCATTACATAAAAGGTTTAATACATTATTACATTATAGCACCAACAATCCTATCTATTATTTCTGTTTTCTCCTGAGTCGTAGCCATGGAGAATCTTCATCGTTCAGTAGGATGCTTGGGTCAGTTTTCACTTTGAAGGGCGGAATTTCATGAAACTTATTATAATCTACTGACATGTCTGTCTTGTCATCTACTCCCACGATGTTTCTTTTCCCTAAAAGAACTATGTGGCGCTTTGGCTCATCGGACGATGTCTTCTTTTGCTGATTTATTTTTCTCGTTTTTGTAGACATGTCCTTCACATAGAAAACCTGAGCGACATCGTTGGCTAGGACGAATGGTTCATCCATGTACGCAAGATTGTTGAGATCCACTGTTGTCATGCCGTACTTTTGGTCTACAACTACCCCGCCTCCTGTCAGCTTCACCCATTTGCACCGAAACAAAGGGATCTTAAAAGTAGGTCCATAGTCAAGTTCCCATATCTCCTCTATGTACCCGTAATATGTTTCCAAACAGTGCCCATTCTCGTCTGTTGCATCAAAGCGGACACCACTGTTTTGGTTGGTGCTCTTTTTATCTTGGGCAACCGTGTAAAATGTATTCCCATTTATCTCGTACCCTTGAAAAGTACATATAGTCGAAGATGGTGGCCTGGCCAAACAGTACAGCTGATCTCCAATGGTGTCGTCATTCATGAGATGTGTCTGCAACCAACTGCCAAAAGTCTTCTCGTGTTCCCCTTTAATCCAAGAGTCAGTCTTCCCCGGGTTTTTGGAGCATAGAATATTCTTGTGTCTCACGATATACGGAGCCACCACGGTGGAATTGTGTAGAACTGTGTAGTGTGCTTGAGAGAAAGAATGTCCGTCCATACATACTTTTGCTTTCCTTCCTAGTGTGCCTTTTCCTGTCAGCCTACCCTCAGACCGAGATTCAGGAACACCAATCGGCTTAAGGTCAGGAAGAAAGTCCACACAAAACTCAATGACCTCCTCTGTTCCATAGCCCTTGGAGATGCTTCCTTCTGGCCTAGCACGGTTACGAACATATTTCTTTAAGACTCCCATGAACCTCTCGAAGGGGAACATATTGTGTAGAAACACAGGACCGAGAATTCTAATCTCTTCGACTAGGTGAACTAGGAGGTGTGTCATTATATTGAAAAAGGATGGCGGGAACAACAACTCGAAGCTGACCAGACATTGGACCACATCAATCTGTAACCCTGATAGACTTTCTCGATCGATTACCTTCTGAGAAATTGCATTGAGGAATGCACATACCTTCACAAGTGCCAGGCGAACATTTTCCGGTAGAATTCCCCTCAATGCAACCGGAAGCAATTGCGTCATAAGCATGTGGCAGTCATGAGACTTTAGGTTTTGGAATTTTTTTGTCTTTCATATTTACGATTCCCTTTATATTCGACGAGAAACCAGTCGGGACCTTGATACTGAAAAGGACTTCAAAGAAGATTTCCTTCTCTTCCTTGGTAAGAGCATAGCTGGCACGCCCTTGAAACTGCCCTGGATGCATGCCATCTCTTCCTTTATGACGTTCCTGGTCCTCCCGTGCTTCTGGTGTATCTTTTGACTTCCCATACAAGCCCAGGAAGCCTAGAATATTCACGCAGAGATTCTTCGTCAGGTGCATCACGTCGATTGCGGAGCGGACCTCATGGACTTCCCAATAGGGTAGCTCCCAAAATATAGATTTCTTCTTCCACATGGGTACGCGCTTATCAGGGCCGTTAGGAACAGGTTGGCTGCCAGGACCCTTTCCAAATATTAGTTTTAAATCTTTGACCATATCAAATACTTCAGCACCAGTACGGATGATAGGCTTCCCCCGGGGTTCTGCCTTGCCATTGAAATGCTTGCCTTTTTTCTTTAAGGGATGCTTGGGCGGAAGAAAACGACGATTGTACGGGTACACATTCTTCCTACATTTGTCCAGATATATACTTTCTGTCTGATCCAAACAGTGTGTGCATGCATTGTATCCCTTGTTTGACTGTCCTGAAATGTTACTAAGAGCAGGCCAATCATTGATGGTTACGAAAAGCAACGCTCGAAGGTCAAATTCCTCTTGTTTGTGCTCATCCCACACACGTACACCTGGTTCGGCCCACAGCTGTAAAAGTTCATCAACTAATGGCCTTAGGTACACATCAATATCGTTGCCGGGTTGCTTTGGACCTTGGATAAGCACTGGCATCATAATGAACTTCCGCTTCATGCACAACCAAGGAGGAAGGTTGTAGATACATAGAGTAACGGGCCAGGTGCTGTGACTGCAACTCTGCTCCCCAAAAGGATTCATGCCATCTGTACTCAGACCAAACCATAAGTTCTTCCGTCACCTACAAATCTCGGGAACTCTCTCTCGATTTTTATCCACTGCCGACCATCAGCGGGGTGCCTCAACTTATCGTCTTTCATACGATCTTCCATGTGCCATCGCAACAACTTCGCATGATCTTTACTTCTGAACAGACGTTTCAACCGTGGTATTATAGGAGCATACCACATCACCTTGGAAGGAACCCTCTTCCTGGGTGGCTCGCCCTCAATCTCACCAGGGTCATCTTTTCTGATCTTATACCGCAATGCAGTGCATACCGGGCATTTATCCATATTCTCATACTTCTCACCGCGGTAGAGGATGCAGTCATTAGGGCATGCATGTATCTTCTGCACGTCTAATCCTAGAGGGCAGACAAGCTTCTTTGCTTCGTACGTGCTGGCGGGCAATTCGTTCTTTCTTGGAAGCATCTTCTTCATCAGTACCAGCAACTTTTCGAATGACGAGTCAGTCACACCGGTCTCTGCCTTCCACTTCAGCAATTCCAGTGTGCTACCCAGCTTCTTCTGGCCATCTTTACAAGTTGGGTACAACAATTTGTTGTGGTCCTGTAACATCTGCTCGAACTGTAACCTCTCCTTTTCTGTGTCGCAGCCTCGCCGTGCTTCAGAAATGACCCGGCCAAGATCATCAGCGGGCTCATCTGGTTCCCGTTCTGCACCCTGATCTTCTTCTTCATTGTCTTCCATTGCGGTATCAGCATACTCAGGGAACATAGATCGGTAGTTGTCATCATCGTTCTCTTCTTCTTCATCGTCGTCTTCCATCATAACCCCTCTTTCTCCGTGCTTGGTCCAAACATTATAGCCCGACATAAAACCGGACCGAAGCAGGTGGCTCTGAATGACTCTTGAGGAAGTGTAATCCTTCTCATTCCGACATTCATGGCTCGGGCATCTCATATCGTAGTTGTGTTCGGTGAACTGAAGCGGCATCGCTCTAACACACATTTCAACAAACACCTCTAGTGCATCCAAGAAAAAAGGAGAGCTAGCACACACCCACACTCTTCCATCCAAGAAAAATGCAAGGAAGAGGGGAGAGAGGGGCTGTGGCCAATATATATAGGCAGAGGACTTTAGTCCCGGTTTGAGACACAAACCGGGACTAAAGGGGGCGCACATGCGGGCCGCTCAGCGCATAGCCCTTTAGTCCCGGTGACGAGGGTATGACCCCTCGGTCCTCGATATTTGCCTACCTGGTTCCTGCCAAGGAAGAAGCCCGCTCGACGGATACACGAAGCCCGCAAAGCCCAGCACTTCAACTTGGAGTAGAAGGCAAGAAATATTTGTAAACCCTAACTGGCTGCATCTATAAAGCCACCAAGGGCGCCCCCTAGACGGGCAGATTCGCATAGCCTACAACGCAACCTCGCATAGGCTAGCCACGCCATCTCCTCCCACCTCCGCCAGATTGCATCTGCGCGCCATTGTAACAGCTCCACATGTACCAGCAATACAAGATCAGACAAGCAGGATGTAGGTCTTTACCCTCCGGGGGGCCGAACCTGGGTAAATTCGTGTGCACCCCCTGTTTCTGTCTGAAGCCGTCGAATCCGCCAAGCGCCCACATGCTCTCCATGAATCGAAAGCCCCGAAACATGGGCATTACCGGGTTAGAACCTAGTCACCCGGTTTGTGTCTCAAACCGGGACTAAAGGCTCGTTACGGGCCGGGACCAAAGCCTCCCGGGCGGCTAGGCCATTTTGGGGCGACGTGGCCGGGCCTTTAGTCCCGGCCCAGATGGAGGCCGGGACTAAAGGGTCCAGGCCAAAGGCCCGTTTTCTACTAGTGTTATTTATATGCGAAAAGCTCCTAAACAATAGAAAAAAAAATATACATATACACATGGGAGTAGAATATAGCAGTAGCGGAGATAGGGGCGGGTGACCAGCAGGACCCCCCCACCCCCTAAAACCATAGAATTGCTTCTAATCTTAGCATGAACAATAGAGATTTTGATTTTTTTGCTGTTACCGGCCCCCCTCAACGTCCAAAATTTGGCAATTCTGCCTCCGCCATTGGAATATAGCTCTAACATCTCTCCTCCCTGAAACTTACAATGGATCCACAATATTTAATATTTATTTAGCACATAAGCAACTGTTTTCATGCAAACTAGATCAATTTAGAGCAAATATAATAAGCCTAGTTAGCAGGCTATAGTAGTTTCCATGTCATCAAAATTCTAGGTGGTGGAGAGAGAAAAGGGGAATGAGAGAAGAGCCGGCTCTTCACTTATAGCCTGGCTATAGCAAAAGAACAAGAAAAAGAAGCTTGCATGCAGCCTAGGGCCAATAGCATGCATGCATTAAGTAAGTAAATTTTAATTAAAGCTTATTCAAGAGCCAATCTAATAGCCCACCTATTATACGAGTGAGCTCCAGAATAGCTCTAAATGACATGGCATGACACTATAGCCGGCTATTGGCTATATTAGACTACTCATAGTGGGAATAACGTAGCTATTAACATCACACACTCCAATACATTTTGATGACATGTCATGCTATTAAATGAGGAAAGAGAGTGTTCTGGTAACATATTATGTTACTGTAACATCACACATCCCAATACACAATGAGTCTATAACCTAATAAATAAGGTATTGCATGACACCACACGTATGTTATTAGGCCTTTCACAATGCAAGTTTCTTAGCACGGTATCATAGGCAAAATGCTGATGTGGCACCCTATTAATTGATGAAAGAGAAGGTTGTTGTATCTTAGCTAAGCTACAACCTTTGCACGAAGTCATAGTCAAAAAACATTACTAGCCCAATCACCATGCATGCATGGGCCAAAATCATTAAATTTAGATACAATTATAACATACAATGCATTGTGATGATTGTCTCTTAGAATAAATAACTATCTAGAATAACATGCTAAGAGCCAATGCATTGTGAAAGGCCTTACCCACTATAAAGGTAGTAACATAGACTAGTAACATTTGCATGACACTAGTCTATGTTACTCCCTACTATGAGCAGCCTTATTAACTTTGCTCTTATTCGCTTCGCACCTACTGGTGATCGGAACGAATATAGGAAGGCTGAGGCGCTCGTTTCTTCTTCACGTTAAGAGAAAGAGTGTATGTCCGTCCAGAAATATGTGGCATTAATTTTCCAGGATCGACCAGGCCTCGCTTCATCCACACTTGTGTACTTTCGATGCTGCCGTATGACGAGAAACTTATTTGGCCGTAGGCACGCTTATGGCAACCGACTCGATCACGCGACGACGTCGACCTTCGCCGGCAAGGCCCGGCCAAGTCCACCATTTTCCTGCGGCCGGCAGGCGCGGAGACCCGATCCTCCGGCGACAGCAGAAATCCCATGCTTGACAATTAGGTCGCGCCACGGGCAGCAGCGACTCATTCCTTTTTTTCTGCGGGTAAGCAGCGACTGATTCGTTCTGTAGTTTGTGAAGGGACAATATATATCTATAGCATAGCACATCGAGAATGGCATCACTTGGATCTCCGATGCTCAGTCGACCCGCTTTCATCCGTCATTGGAGCGACCGGTTCCTGAATCCTGATTTGTCTTTATAGGTACCGACTTGCTCAGAATTCAAAAACCCAAATTAGTAGTAAGTGTTTGGCCAAGTGTGCGCTGTGGCGCTTACCCGTTGGGAATACCCATGTGTTAATTCCAACAACCTCTCCATCACTAGTCGAAACTCTGTTTCCTTTCATTTGTTTGGTGTTTTTATATTTAAGCAAACAAACTATCCTTTCCTTTTCGAGATTAATATAAACGACACGTAGATCTTCTGCGCGTTCTCGAAAAAAAATGTTTCGCTTACCGCTAGGATTTGGGTACACGGATTTTAGATTCATGAACTTTCAACAAAATTTGTAGATTTTGAAACTCTGTTTTTCTGTATCCTATAATTTGAACAAATTTGCTTGAAATTTGGCAAAACTTTTTGAACATTCACAAAAAATTCAACTCCATCAAATTCTCTATGGCTATCAACAAAAATACATACCCAAACTCCCAAAATAATCTGCCAGACTTTCAATAAATTATGTGTAACAAACAAAAAATCAAGCATACAACTGATACCCCCCTCTAGTTCATTTTACACTCCGTCTAACTTTTCCGCAGTTTTTCCATAATACTTTGCGTCTCACACTCTGCTTGTTTCCAAAAAATCCCCCCCTCCACCCTAAACTTGTGCATCAATCATGAGAAAGATCTCTTTAGTACTCTCCTTGGTATCCATGATTTACCTAAGACGAAGAATAAAATGGAACAGAGGGAGTATTTCAAAACTTTCTATAGAATTTCCAAAAATTCAAAAAAAAAGTTTCCAAATAACTCGGTGTGAGTCGGAGATAAGTGGATCCAACCTGTACCCATATAACACGCTGGCTTGCACACCCCTTTCATCCCACGATGATCACAATGCCACAGACATAAAAGACTGCATCTAGAAGCTCTCAACCGACCTACCTGACGTGCTCCAAGCGGACTTCTAAAATAGGTACCTCTAATGGATGACTTCGCATTAAGATCAGATGAAAACTTAATGTGCATGACTATGAATACCTAGCGTGCAACATGAAGATACCTAGCACACACACCTATATATATTCAAGACCATTCATCAAGGCAGAGGTTTCACATCTTTGCCAAAGTCTCCACTGTAGACTCTATAGCCATAAAACCCTAGATCCACTTGTAAACCTCGTCGGGCGAACTCTGCAAGTGCAGTGAGATCATAGTCTTTATAGTCTGTACAACTCTTTGTGATTCCACCGATAATAAAATCCAAGAGAAGTTATTCATCTTCATTGTGTTGTTGATCCAAACCTGTTGACCTGAACCTCCCTACCGAACAAATAAACTCATCTCCAACCTCCAGAGCAAGATTTACTTTGGATCGCAAAAAGTATTCTTCATCAATGTGGATCACCTCATGAGCTAAAAGGCTTAGAAGAGTATTGTCTGGAGGTGTCGTATAGGCCCTATGATCATGGAACCCAAACCCAACACACAAAGGAGTAGATGTGCGACAGTTGAGATTGATTTCATTGTTGATACAATAAAATCTCATATCGATGAGATCGTGTGCCGACAAAGGAAAACCTACAAATGTGACCTACGCACAAGTTGGTTTCCATGGTGGCACTTCTATGCTGATTCAGTCAACTACCTGGTGGCAGTTTGGGTGAATGATGTGCCCATGCAACGTGATTCCTTTATAGGGTCTGCATGGCTTCGAGAGCATCCCACATTTTCACGTCCGCTGTGAGACTGAAGGCCATATCTTGGAAGATGGTAAGGTAGTGTTCATCTAATGTCCCAACAATAGAATAATCTTGGTAGGTGTTGTTGGGGATCGTGCTACGCAAAACAAAAAAATTCCTATAGCGCTTAAACCAAGATCAATCTTGCAAGGGGGAAGTAACGGATTGCATACCTCGTTGATCAAACTAGTGGAAGAGTTTATTGATAATGAGGATGATGAAGTCACGAGTCGATTCTCGCAACTAACCTTAGTTAGTCGTGAGAAGATGTATTATCCTTCTTCAGTCCCACGATCTAGTGCCGCACGTGCAACACCTCCGATGGTATCTACACGTACGAGCTTGGCGTCGCCGCGTCGAACGTGTGATCAAGCACACGGACTACGCGGAATATGTAGGTGAAGATCCGGTAGCACTTCCGCATCATCGATGGAATCGGGGTAGAAGACGGGCAGCGCTCCACACGAGACAAAGAAGAGTGTCGATGACGACGGACAACAACGACAAGGGTGGAGATGGGTGGCCAGCGGTGGCGGATTAGAGGTGATGATCGGCGGCTTAGGTTTCGGACGCGGGGGCTTGTGGCTTGGAGTGCCCTAGGCCTCGCCCCTCCCCCGCGCGCCCTTATATAGGAGGCCAGTGCCCCCAGGGCCAGCCGACCTCCCTTGGCCGAGTTGGGGTAGGAGTTGGGTTCCTACCCGATCTCCTCCACTCCTTTCGAAACCTTGGGGGTGTCTAAGTTCGAGTAGGAACTCCTCCTCCACTTTTACCAAACCGCCCTAGGAGGGGAGTCCTGACTTGGACTCCACCTCCTAGTGGTGCAGTCGACCAGGGGTGGTTCACCTGTCGTGGGTGCGTTCACGGACACCAGGGGACACTCCCCCTAGGTTGTATGGAAAGTAACGCGGATGAAACGCCTTCGTCACTTCAGAAAGCACACAGAACACACAATGATTTTACCCTGGTTCAGGCCGCGAGATGGGATCTCACGTAAAACCCTACGTCCAGCTTGTCTGATTCCTTGTCAATGGAGATGCACGATGGAGGGTGTACAGATTGCCGGCGACCCTGAGGCTATTCCTCCTAGCCTCCGGACTTGGCTACTAGTGAGACCAAAGTCTCTCTACCCTGGCTACCCTGTGAGAGAGGAGCCAAGACTTGTCTTTCTTCTTCTTTCTGCTAATTCAAGAAGTGTCGGTCCTCCAAAACCCGGGCCAGGTCCTCTTTTTATAATTCAAGGGGATACCACAGTGGCCGAGATGCATGCGAGACAGATGTCAAGCAACTTGAGCGGTGGCATGGTCGGGTGGCGCTGTGAGCCCCGCTGTCCTCCATGCTGACTGGCACGCCGTGCTGATGGGATGAGACCACCCGGTCTCATCAGTCTTTACCTTGCCTGGCACAGGTAATGATGTACTCTGCTTGCCCACTGCAGTGGGTTTCCGGTGCGTGCTCTCCATGCGTGTTCCCAGGGCGGGACACGAGGATCCCACCGCAGGGAGTGCACGCCATGCACTGGTCTTCGATGACTCATGGGTGTGACTCTGTGCCTCCGTGACTGTCCCTTCCTTCCCGCCTAGGGGAAGGAGCCTTCTCTTATAAGCTTTCTCTCCCCCGCCTGGGGAGAGAGCCTTCTCAATTACTCATCCTTCCCCGGCAAGGGGAGAGGCCTTGGATGATGCCCGACAACACCTTGGTGAGCCACACCTTGGCGAGCCACACCGTGGCATGCTGCATCCCCTTGCGGGGAGGTAGCCCCTTGGCCTTCCCTGGAAGGAGTGGGCCACGTGGCCGGCGTTGGGACCCCCTAGCCCGGAGCGCCGACACCACCTCTGAGGTTTGACCTTCCGGCGTATTCCATACTTTCCATAAATAGATCGGTTTGACCTAATTTCATTTCGACACCTCCTATATATCACCCGTAGGGTTTTGGACCCTTCCGAAACCAACCGTGATATAATGGAACCATTTCTAGATGTCCCCAAACCACTTTTAGGGTCTCCCTCTCTCTTTGATCTAATACCAAACTCATATTCAATAGACGCGAAATTCTTAAGTGTGTGACCCAATGGGTTTGGATATATGTAGACATGCCCGGACACATTTCTGTGGCAATGATCATGTGTGTACTCTTTAATTGCTGCAATGATCCCTACATATAACACAAATATCTTTATCATATGAACCATTACAATATCCATTAGGGTTTCGGTTTACTTAGCGATACTTTGCACCACCCAAGATGAAACTGTTATGTTGTATCCTGTTTCCCGACGTGCTCTCTTTACTCTATCCATGTTATCGATATTCTTGTGACTAACAACTTAGTCACGTGTCCGGCCAGACAATGACGAACATCATAACACTGAGGGGGCCCAGAGAATATCTCTCCATCGTCGGAGTAGTAAACCCTAGTCTTGAGACAACAGAACTATAGCATACTTTCCGAGTACTCCACCATCACTTTAGTAATAACCCTTTTACGGATAACGTTAAGTGTAGCGAAAGTAATCTTTCGGTAACCACATCTATTTCTCTCATGGTCTACCGAAGCGTATAAATTACAACATCTTTCATGATTAAATACCAACAACATATTGATGACTTAGTTTCGTGGTATGTCAATGGGGTCATGTCCAGCACATTGTTCTCCCCAACAATATGCTTTCACTTAGTATCAGCAACCTTGTAACAAATTACTTATGCCCATAGTCAGGAAAACAAGACTATCGGATAACACACAAAATAATCTTAGAGGCAAGATTAGGGAACTCTTTGTTGTATACTATTCCACACACGTAATTAGCTTTTCCTCCAAATCTCATATTTGGAACCAATATATAGTTATAGCATGAAATGTAAATATTAATTATGAACAAAGGAATATTGAAGATGATACAATTTTATTGTTGCCTCTAGGACATATTCCCATCAGGTGTCACCTCGGTGTTGGTGAGCACCTATTGACCGGTGGTTCTAGTATCCAAGCGCCTAATCTCACCATAGATGTAACATCCCAAGTTTGTAATAAAGATTGTAGTTGCTAATGATAAACATATTTTCTCACCTATTTTAAATGCTCTAAAAAAATTTAGATTTCCAAAACAAATACATGGAACTTCTCTAGTATGTTTAGAAGGTTCATGATTTTTTTGAATAATTAGGCATACTTTCCATGATTAATTTTAGAATATACAACATGCCAAAACTAGCTACTACCATATGTAACTCAAACATCCTAGATGCACTGAACAACATGATGAATACAAACAAACAATGGCTAGACATGTACTCACTAAACATGATAAACAGATAAAGAAGAGCATGACACATGTACGTTCATTTTTGCAGGTGTAGAAGGAGTTCTTGCATTAGCAGTGGCGGCAAGACAGAGAGGAAGTCGAAGCGTAGCCATAGTAGACTATTGAAGATGAGCTATGATGAAGATCATGAGCAGTCCCGCAGAGCGCTTCCCAAAAACCCGATTTGTCCTCTAAGACGATTGGTTTGGAGACCTCCTCTCCCATCCGTTGGTGCACGCCGACGTTCGGGATGGAGTAGACTACGGTGGCAACACAAGCAGTGAGAGACAAAAACCATATCAGTTTTGGTTTGTCTCTGCGGAGGTAGCCGAGCATGGGCCAAGTTCAAGTTGCACTAGCTGACATGTTGAGGATCTAAAAGAAAGCTAGGATCGAGGCTCTGTCCACTTAACACGAGTGCATCGAGACTAGCGAGGAGGAGGAGCATGCGTGTACCACTCCTATTCTTACTCAATTACTAAGTAGTGGAACAATCCCCCTTATATATTGGTCTAACTTCCTCCCAACTTTCTATGTGGGGCTAAACTTAGCACCCATCACTAGTCTTGTGCAGTAAAAAACTAGAGCAGCATCACACATGGGCTTTAAGATTTTTTAGGAATTTCAAAAATCTTATATGGGCCACTTTTTTGGCCCAATATTTCAACAATTCTATATTGTTTATTATATTATCAAACTCACAAAACAACCAAAGTAGCACAAAGAGTTCAAAGTTTAGAGAAATAAATTAAAAAATGGGAAAACCCAAATCCCTTCTCTCTTTGCCTAATGATCACATTTTCTTTCCTTTATCTTCTTTCTATTGAGGGTGCAACATCATCAACTAGGCCAGCCCAATACAAACACTTCCCGATTTTACCTGCCAGAGCCAATTCAAGTGGTATGACAATGAATATTTTGGACCCCGCATTGGTAAAGCTTTTGTAAAGTTTTCCTAGTCGGATGAGATAGATGGAATTGATTCTCTCTTCATTTAGTCTTCATATAAACCATTTTTCAAAATACATCTACAGAAACCACAAATCCCAAGTCTAGAAGAATTCCAACTAACCTACAGACACCAGAAATCCAAAGTCCAGAAGAATTCCAACTCACCACAGATACCACAAATCCAACAAAAAGTAATTAAGCCTAATAAAACTAAAGTCCATTCAATGCTATTTTTTAAATAAGTGGAAAATAATAATCACATAAAATAGATTAAAAAAGTGGCTTGATGGAGAAGGAGATTATGGATTTATATGCAACAAGTAAGCTATAAAACACTACAAAATCCACTCAATAATCATCAAATTTCTAGCGCTCTCAACAACCACATGTGAATGTTTGGGTTTAATGATGCCTTGGAGCTTTGCTCATTTATGTGTTGAATAGCACAGCGATACAGAGAGGTTACAACAAGGCAACCCGGTTGTTTTTTGTTTTGATTTCCTTTGTGTCTTCTTGCTGTAACAAGAGACTTTATTTTTGTTTTGCTACTGGAGTTTTTAATAAAGTGCCAATTTTTACTCATTTTGGATTGTTAAAGTTGCCAAAAACATATGGAGCAGAAATTCCTGCGTGAACTCTTTTCAGTAAAAAAAATTCTCGCAAATTTTCGGTATCTCCGATTGAGCTCTCCTTTTAACTGAAGGTGCAACTTTTCATCCTCTGTATGCCTGATTGTTTACAGAATTTTTCGACATGTTTAAGTAGGGTAATTAATTACGTTTTGCTGCTGCAATATTTCTGGACAGATTTTGTCCTATTTTGTTTTATGCATTCTTTGAGCTCTAAAGCTAAATATGTTTTGATTACTTTGAGTTTGTGAGAAGGAATACAATATTATATACCTACTGGACACTTTTCATGCAATTTGTTTTGGAAATTACATGCGGCAAGCATCATGCTTTTTATGCCTACTAATGTCACCCCACGAAAAAAGAGATGGAAGATATCTTTGTGTTGAAGTTTTTTCACAGGAATTGGAGGAGTTGCGCCAAGAGCCATTCAAGAATGGTGAAAAACATAAGCTTGGGGATGTTAAGACCCCACTGGACTACACACTCTCGGTTTGCACATGTCTACTTTTTATTTTTCTATCAACGCAGTTTTATCGCATAAACTTGGAGCATCTTTTATAGTATTGTTATAGTTTGTTTTTGCTTTGTTTTCTTTTTATTTGGGTGAGACCACCATGTTTATTTATTTTGAGAGAAAGCTACTGGATGTTTGGTTTGATTTGATTTGGATGCATTGGAAGATTTGGGATTGAGATATAGGAGTTGATTATTAAGATACATATGGTTGCATGCTTCATATGCTTTGAATGAGTTTAGATCTGCAAGTGGTTTATTAGGAGCATTCTTGTATTCATTGTTTTGATGCTTAATGCTTGTTTACATTGTTTAACATGGATTGTTTATCTCTATGGACACTTATGCATGCATGTAGACGGTCAACTTTCTCCCTCTTGCTAGCCCAAAAATAAAAATCCAACAAGTCAAAAACTTGTTTTTCCAACACCTTCAAACCAAGTTATTCCACTGAGTCCATCATATCTACCTATTAGATTTTATGCTATTCCAAGTATGTTTTTCATGTTTCATTGTTTTACTTAGTTTCCAAATATTAAAATGCTTATGGGTATGTTTGTTATGAGAAAAGTGGTCTAAAGGCTCCCACGAACTTAATGCACACTTTATTTTTTGCACTTAATAAACTTGAACCATTGTGAATAAGATTATGAAGTTATGAGCTTGACAAAGTCTGAGTTGGGAGTTAGCACAACCATGTTTACATGGGGCACGCTTTCGACATTGCACTTGTTTATATTTAGTTGATGTCATGATTCTTTTATTTTTGGATGCTTATCATTTGTGAACTAAGTGTGGAAACATTGTTTATTCATGGAGTTGGTATAAATGGTTAGATAAAACTCTCGGGCCGCTAATCTAAGCCATGCATCATTCATGGTAGAAATTTATAGCATTCCATAGTGAGCATACGACGACGCATCTCATAGTAAAAAGCTATACCTAATGGTAAATAAAAGAGATGTCAAGGTGTTCGTTGCCTGTTTGTCTTGTTATTTTGGTATAGGAAAGATCCTATATCATCGGGCAAGAGGTACCCTGGTTGAGATTCTCTATGATACTATTATACTTACAATGACAAGAATTTACTTTGTATCCCGAGTTTAGTAACATCTAGTGTCACTCATTTTCAAGGGCCATGAGACATTGAACTTATATTTTGTCAAGAGCACTACTCATATTTGCTTTCACTTTAACCATTTCAAGATGCTAATGATAGGGGCAATGGGAGCCTGAAACCAATGAATATCATGTCTCAAACATAAGCTTAAGATGAAGCATTTGGAAGCTAGATATTACTTTACTCATGTTTAACCACTGCTTATCATCTATTTCTCTAAAGTGTCCACCTTTACATTCAGTTTCAAGAAAAATACTCTATGACCATTATAGGATGTCTTTACTTTGTTTTATTTCATTTTTCATACATTTGGTCCATAGTTCTTTATTCTATGTTTTACTTTGTGAATCATTATTACACATCATTATATTGAAATGTTGATATCATTTGATAATCTATCTTGCATAGTGCTACTTCTTTATAGTATGAATCATTTAATTATGTGTCGCAGCAATAATCTTCTTAGATATCTTAGATAGTAGTAAAGTACAAAGCTCATGTTGGCTTATCACCTTTATACTCGAGGACGAGTATAGGTTAAGCTTGGGGATGTTGATGCATGTAAAATGCATACATGATCTTTGCACTTTACCACTTGATATTCCATCTTATTTTCATCATATATTGGTTATATTCATGCTTTTTGATGATTATTGGGAATAATTCACATGTTACCCAATTTTATTAGATTAACCTGCGAAAACCAGAAAACCTCTTTTTCAATGTTTTTAACTTTCAGGGACCCAAATGGAGTCCAAATTACCTGAAACTTTGCGGGAGCCAGTTTTTCCACGGAACAAGACTTTGGAGAGAAGGAAGTGCAACAGGGGAGCCATGATGTCTATGAACGCTTCTATTCTTGTAGACAGTGTTGGGCCTCCAAGTGCAGAGGTTTGTAGAACAGCAGCAAGTTTACCTTAAGTGGATCACCCAAGGTTTATCGAACTCAGGGAGGAAGAGGTCAAAGATATCCCTCTCAAGCAACCCTGTAATTAAGATACAAGAAGTCTCTTGTGTCCCCAACACACCCAATACACTTGTCAGGTGTATAAGTGCACTAGTTCAGTGAAAAGATAGTAAAATACAAGTAATATGGATGATTATAAGTGGTAATTGCAATCTGAAATAAAAATCACTGCAAGCAAACATGTAGTAGAACTGGTTGTAAATGGTGTTTCAATGCTTAGAAACAAGGCCTAGGGATCATACTTTCACTAGTGGACACTCTCAAAAATGATAACATAATTGAACACATAAATATCTATCTTCGGTATGCTACACTGAACTACTCTTTGGTTGGATAACGAACACTAATCATGCGTAGGGCTATAAAAGTACTCCTTAAAGTTTGCATTCCCCAATCTAGATTACCCCCACACTATCACCTTGAGTGCACTAGACGGTTCCAGACAAACACCATAACTTCATAGAGACATCCAACTCAAATCATAACTCATGATAAGTATTACTGTAAACTTTAGCCTAAGAGCCACACACGATGCACACACTGTCAACTTCACATCGTGGGACAAGGTGTCTCTGGAGATTACATTAATAAAAGCACTTAAGTAGCATAATAGATGAAGAGTAACATCTACCAATTCAACTAGATATAAAGCTCATGATCACATAAAGATCACACCATGGGAGAGAGAGATGAACACATAGCTACCGGTAGAGCCCTCAGCCTCGGGGAAGAACTACTCCCTCCTCATCATGGGAGTTAGCAACGGCGATGGAGATGGCGGTGGAGTCAATGGAGATGGCTCCGGGGGCAATTCCCCGTCCCGGCAGGGTGCCAGAATTGAGACATATGTCTCCCAAAATTGGTCTTTGATGGCGGCAGCGCTGCAGAACTTTTCGTGGATGTATGCCGATTCCTCTAGGGTTTTCGCGTCGGAGGGAATTTATAGGTGGAAGGGCGATGTCAGAGGGCACCCCAGGGGCCCACACCATATGGTGGCGCGGCCAGGGGGTGACCCGCACCACCCTATGGTGTGGCTGCCTCCTGGCCCTCCTCTGCCTCTGCTTTGGACTCCGTCTTCGTGTCGGCAAAATAGGAACTTCGGCTTTCGTTTCGTCCAATTCTGAGAATATTTCCTGTATAACTTTTCTGAAATACAAAAACAATAGAAAACATGAACTGGCACTATGGCATCTTGTTAATAGGTTAGTTCCGAAAAATGCTTAAAAATGCCACAAAGTGTAAACAAAACATAAAGCAATTGGTGTAAAACAAGCATGGAGCATCAAAAATTATAGATACGTTTGCAACGTATCAAGCATCCCCAAGCTTAACTCCTGCTCATCCTCGAGTAGGTAAGTGATAACAAAAACATAATAATTTTTGAGGTGACATGCAACCAACACAATCCTGATCAAGACAATGTAAAGCATTGCAAGCTGAGATCAAAGTACTCTAAACATGGGCATAAAAGATATAAGTCTAACCATAGAACTTAGCAACCATGTTACAACATGAAAAGTAACACAAATAAAAGATCATAAATAATAATGCATTGAAACTTATTTGTTTGTTTGAAGCATAGAGAAAACATAGCAAAGTGGTATTCAGCCTGTGCCTCACTGAATAGCAAAACATAAATGCATATGACACCTTCAAAGTTCAATGGGTGACTAGATACAAATAATTTGAGAACAAGCAATACCATAATCATGAATCAATCAATAATAAATTTTGGGACTATGCACATTATACTCAGAATGATAACTATGCTCTCTTAATTGGTGCATAAAGATAGAAGATGAAGACTAAACATAAAAGTAAAAGAAAGGCCCTTTCATAGAGGGAAGCAGAGATTTAACATGCACTAGAGCTTTTCATTTGTAAAATAGAGATTAAAATTGTTTTGGGAGGTGGTTTATCCTGTCAACGAATGGCAATGGGATTCTTGTTATCTTCCATACTAAACAAGTTGAGAGCGGTTCCGAGTATCTGAAAATTGGCATTTACATGCTCTTTTATAAAGTTCGGCACTCCTCCCACCTATACTTTCACAAACCATGGCTAACCAAATCCTCCGGGTGCCTGCCAACAATCTCATACCATGGAGGAGTGCCTTTTTCTCTTTTTTTATAGGTTACAATGGTCTGACCAGCTCTCTTGCAAAATTAGTGATGAGCAGATGAAGCATGCAAGTCAAGGGGTACTTAATTTAATAAGGAAGATAACAAACCCAACCACTACGTCCTCATGAGCTAAAAACAGTGTCACAAAATGAGAAGTATTTTGAAGGTTTGAAACGTAGCACATGAAATTTTTCTTGGAATGGTTTGAAATGCCATGCATAGGAATTTATAGTGGACTCTATGAAATAACTTTGGTTTTTGGGAGTTGGATGCACGAGTAGAGCTCATACTCAGTACAGGTGAAGGCTAGCAAAAGACTGGGAGCGACTAACTAAGAGAGCAATAACGACCATAATCATGCATAGCGACAAAACATTATTAATCAAAGCATAAAGTGATATTACAAGTCAAAAACTAAATGATTATAGAGGCTTGAGGTGACTGGTTCATAGTCATAACATGGTGTAAGCATGCGCCAAGTCAACCCAAATAAAGCATCAAAGGAGGATACCACAATATTATGCTTCTATATGACAAAAACAACGCATGATTCTTTCAATGGCACATTAAGCACTCTCAGTTATTTGAGACAAGTCATGCTACAACAATAACTACTAAGCATATAATCAAAATAATATCTAACATGACATGCTAAAATCTAAGCCACAGTCTAAACAAGCTTCCTTTTGCACCACTATAAGCATGAAACATTTTACTCTTTTCTAACACCAATCAACCTATTTGAAACAACTCTCAAGGAAAAAAATCAAGAAACACCAGAGGTCTAAACACACATAACTACAAAGAACTAACAAGTTCTGAACAAAAATAAGGGTGAAAAAAAAGCTAAACACAGTACTAGCAAAAGAGAACACTCGTAGAACGATAAGAGTGAAAACTAGAGTGTTCTAGGCAATGAAAACAGAGCGTGTCTCTCTCCAAAACAAACATGCTGGGATCCAACCATTTATTATAGCAAACAAAACAAAAGAAAACTGAAAACAAAAATAACTGACGCTCCAAGAATAACACATAGTATATGAAGCAATAAAAATATAGTGTCTTGAAAGATGACCTGATATTTTTGTTGATGAAGAAGGGGGTGCCTTGGGAATCCACAAGCTTTGACGCTTGTACTTCTTGGATATTTCTCGGGGTGACATGGGCATCCCCAAGCTTGAGCTTTTGTCCATTCTTCATCTCATCACATCATTCTCATTTCCCTACACTTGAAAACTTCCTTCATACTACAAAACTTCACACAATTCTCATTAGCAACATTAGTTTATGCAAGATAGTAGATCCACTTTTGGTTCAGTTTTAACTCAAGTACAACATCCATTAAAACATTAGATATTGTAGCAACTTCTCTTAAAAATTCTTCCGATCAAAAGAACTCAGAAAGAAAGAGATCAAAGGCAAATGCAAATAGTGGCAGAAATCAGTCAAAACTGAACAGTAGGTAAAGATCAATTTTTTCAAAAATCTTATGTTGCTCAAATTGAAAAGTGCAAAACTAACAAGAGTTAGATAATAACCTGGGGCATGTTCAAAAATAATTGCAGATCAATACAATGTTCTGGAATTTTTCACGAATTTTTACAGCGAGGCGCAGAAATCTATTTCAGGACAGCAACTTCCCCAAATATTACCATCTTTCTATTAGAGGCTATTCTTGGCACAAAAACGAAATAAAAATGATAAGGAGAGGTCATTACACTAGTAACAACTTCCAAGACTCAACAAAAAGAAAAAGTACTGAAAGAAAACATGGGTTATCTCCCAATAGTGCTTTTCTTTAACGCCTTTGAGCTAGGCGCAGAAATTTGAAAAGATGCTCACATAAGCGCCAGAAAAGAGCTTGAATGAAAGATAGCATCAAAAAGCAAATACAAAACACTTTTAAGTCTAACCCACTTCCTATGAAAAAGAATCTTGTAAAGAAACAAGTCATGAAAGCACAAAGCAACAAGCATAGGAAAACAGAACAAGTGCAACTTCAAGATTTTCAACATAAAGAGGGGAAACTTAATATTGTTGAGATGAATAAAACCATGTTTCCCTCTCCCATAATAACTTTTAGTAGCATCATGAATAAAATTAACAATATAACTATCACATAAAACATTCTTATCATGAGCCACATGCATAAAAGAATTAATACTCTCGACATAAACATAGTCATTCTTATTAATCGTAGTGGGAGCAAATTCAACAAAATAGCTATCATTATTATTCTCATCACCATAGTCATCAAATATAGGAGGCATGTTTTAATCATAACTAATTTTCTCCTCAATAGTAGGTGGACTGAAAATAACATATTCATCATTGTAATCATCATATATTGGAGGTATAGTATCATCAAAGTAAATTTTCTCCTCTGTGCTTGGGGGACTAAGAATATCTTGCTCATCAAAACCAGCTTCCCCAAGCTTAGACTTTTCCATAGAATTAGCAATAATGGTGTTCAAAGAATTCATACTAATAATATTGCTATTAGCATGCAAATAAAGTTTCATAGGTTTTTTAATTTTCTCTTCAAACACTTCATATCCTAACTCAAGATAAATACTATAAAGCTCTCTAAGTTTTTTTGTTTTCCATTAAGCCTAACTATTAAAAATAAAAACAAGAAAAAAAAGATATAATTGCAAAATCTAAAGGAAATAACTTCGAGCACTCACACACCAGCAACAGTACTAGAAGATAGCAAAGTAGCCAGAGGATGTGAGTACCTTTTACCTTACCTCCCCAGCAATGACGCCAGAAAAGAGCTTGATATTTACGCATGCTTCTATTCTTGTAGACAATGTTGGGTGATACGTCTCTAACGTATCTATAATTTTTAATGCTCCATGCTTCTTTTTACACCATTTGCTTAGTGTTTCGTTACACTTCGTGGCATTTTTATGCATTTTCCGAAACTAACCTATTAACGAGATGCCACAGTGCCAGTTCCCTGTTTTCTGCTGTTTTTGTGTTTCAGAAAAGTTACACAAGAAATATTCTCGGAATTGGACGAAACAAAAGCCAGACGTCCAGATATTTCACGGAGCTTCCTGAAGACCGAAGAGGAGACGGAGCCGGACCAGAGGGTGGCCACACCACCAGGGGCGCGGCCCACCCCTGGCCCGCGCCGGCCTATGGTGTGGGCCCCCTGGTCCACTTCTGACACCGCCTCCTCGCCTATAAAGACCCCCCCGACGGGAAAAACCTAAATACCCAATCACTTTTCCAGAACACATCGCGATCCGCCGCTGCCGTCGACCCAAGATCGGGAGGGTCCAGAAGCTCTTCCCGGTACCCTGCCGGAGAGGGGAATCGCCACCGAAGGTCTTCTTCATCGCCATGCTTGCCTCCGGCGTGATGAGTGAGTAGTCTACCTTGGACTATGGGTCCATAGCAGTAGCTAGTTGGTTGTCTTCTCCACCATGTGCTTCATGTTTAGATCTCGTGAGCTGCCTTACATGATCGAGATCACCGTTATGTAATCCTACATGTTGTGTTTGTTGGGATCCGATGAATATTGGTGTTATGATTGAGTTGAAGTATTGAATTTTATCTTATGTTATCTCTATGTTGTTTATGATCTTGCATGCTCTCCGATGTTAGTAGCTATCTTGGCCGAGTAGTTGCTAGTGACTCCAAGAGGGGGTATTTGTGCTCGATAGTGGGTTCATGCCTCTATTTAATCTGGGGGAGTGACAGAAACCTCTAAGGTTGTAGATGTGTTGTTGCTACTAGGGGGAAAACAACATTCATATGCTCAAGGGCATATGCTTTGTTTACATTACGCACTTTGCTTAATGCAGTTATCTGTTGTTCGCAATTTAATACTTGTGGAGTTCTCGGATTGATTCGCCACAAGTGGATTATTAGTCATAGATGCAGTTGGATGGCAGTCTATGTATCTTGTTGTAATGCCCAGAGTAAATCTCATAGTGATCCTCTTGACATATCATGTTGTCTTTATTCTATCAATTGCCCAACTGTAATTTGTTTACCCAGCATGTGTTATTTTATCTTATGGAGAGACACCACTAGTGAACTATGGACCCTGGTCCTATTTCCTTTATATTGCTATCACCTATTTACTTGACTCGCACTGTTTACTTTACTTGCATACTATTACTATTTTCCACTCGATACGCTCATTCCTTTGTTTACAGCAAACCGGTGAGATTGACAACCTCATCGTAAGTTGGGAGCAAAGTATTTGGTTCTGTTGTATGCAGGTTGCACGTTGCTACTAGTTGAAGATGCGCTAACTTGTTTGATCGTAAACGGCGCCCTTATTGGAGTGTCACTAGGCTATCAAGCATCACCTTCAGTCGTTTGGCTTCTTTCTCTCTTGATCGATAAACCTTGGTTTCTTACTGAGGGAAAACCTTGCTGCTATATGATACGTCTCCAACATATCCATAATTTTTGATGCTCCATGCTTGTTTTTACACCATTTGCTTAGTGTTTCGTTACACTTTATGGCACTTTTATGCATTTTCCGGAACTAACCTACTAACAAGTCGCCACAGTGCCAGTTCCCTGTTTTCTGCTATTTTTGTGTTTCAGAAAAAGTTACACAGGAAATATTCTCGGAATTGGATGAAACTAAAGCCTGTCGCCCAGAATTTCACCGAAGCTTCCAGGGAACTGAAGAGGAGACGGAGTGGGGCCACGAGGGGCCCTCACACCAGGGCAGCACGGCCCAGGCCCTGGCTGCACCCCCTATGTGTGAAACCGCCTCGGTCCACTTCTGACGATGCCCCTTCGCCTATAAAGACCCCCCGACGAGAAAAACCTAAGGACCTGATCACTTTTCCAGAACACATCGCGATCCACCGTCGCCGTCGACCCGAAGATCGGGAGGGTCCAGAAGCTCTTCCCGGCACCCTGCCGGAGAGGGGAATCGCCACCGGAGGTCTTCTTCATCGCCATGGTTGCCTCCAGATCAATGAGTGAGTAGTCTACCTTGGACTATGGGTCCATAGCAGTAGCTAGATGGTTGTCTTCTCCACCATGTGCTTCATGTTTAGATCTCATGAGCTGCCCTACATGATTGAGATCACCGTTATGTAATTCTACATGTTTGGTTTGTTGGGATCCGATGAATATTGGTGTTATGCTTGAGTTGATGTACTGAAATTTATCTTATGTTATCTCTATGTTGTTTATGATCTTGCATGCTCTCCGTTGTTAGTAGCTATCTTGGCCAAGTAGTTGCTAGTGACTCCAAGAGGCGGTATTTATGCTCGATAATGGGTTCATGCCTCTATTTAATCTGGGGGAGTGACAGAAACCTCTAAGGCTGTAGATGTCCTGTTGCTACTAGGGGGAAAACAACATTCATATGCTCGAGGGCATATGTTTTGTTTACATTACACACTTTGCTTAATGCAGTTATCTGTTGTTCGCAACTTAATACTCATGGGGTGTTCGGACGATATCGCCGTGAGTGGATTATTAGTCATAGATGCAGTTGGATGGCGGTCTATGTATTTTGTTGTAATGCCCAGAGTAAATCTCATAGTGATCCTCTCACCATATGCACGTTGTCTTTATTCTATCAATTGCCCAACTGTAATTTGTTTACCCAGCATGTATTATTTTATCTATGGAGAGACACCGCTAGTGAACTGTGGACCCCGGTCCTATTTCTTTTATATTGCTATCACTTGCTTACTTTACTCGCACTGTTTACTCTACTCGCATACTATTATCACTTTCCACTCGATACGCTCATTCCTTTGTTTCAAGCAAACCGGTGAGATTGACAACCTCATCGTAAGTTGGGAACAAAGTATTTGGTTGTGTTGTGTGCAGGTTCCGCGTTGCAGCTAGCAAAGCAAAGCTTGGACGAGGCGCCCTATAAATTGTCCGGAGCTATCGCACGCTAGTGGGCATCACCTTCAGTCATTTGGCTCTTTCCTCTCCTGATCGACAAACCTTGGTTTTGTACTGAGGGAAAATCTTGCTGCTATATTCATCACACCTTCCTCTTGGGGTTCCCAACGGGCTAGTTATTTACCAGGCAACAAGCATATTTTCTGGCGCCGTTGCCGGGGATTGAAGAAGAATAAGCTCCCACGTCAACTAGGCACAAGATATTTTCTGGCGCCGTTGCCGGGGAGGAAGAACAAGACTTCTGCGAGGGGAGTTTTCGCACGCACATACTTTACTTTGTTTTATTGTTTTGCTTTACTTTATTTTTACTTGCATCGTTTTATCAAAAACCCAAAAAAATTAGAATCCTTGGTAGTTGTTATTTCTTTACTTCTAGTTCATTATGTTGTTCCCTAAGTACGTCTTGGAGGACCTCTCAGTAGGTGGTTCGATTATTGGAAAAAGTAACATTGAGGAGCTCTTTAATCACATTAGTATGCATAAGGAAGTTGAGGAAAAGTCTTTGGTTGAGCTTGCTCCTAGTATTGAAGTTGCTTCTGCTTATTTAATTCACATGTTGGAAGCTAGGTTTGCTAGCCTTAATCCTTTTATGCAACACATGTTCCTTAAGCTTCATGAAATTGAGGATCCTGAAAAGAAAGCTTTTTTCTTGGAAACTTTGCGCTTAGAATTTAGAGATGTTGCCATTAAAGCTAGGAAAGTTCTTAAGCGTTTTAATAAGCTGGGTTCACCTATAAAGGTTATTAGTACAAACAATGAGGGAACCGAGATACCTATACCTAGCAAACTCTTGGGATTGTATGAAGCTTTTGAAAATAATTTTGATTGGATCTGTCCCAAAAATCTTTTTAGTGATTTGAGTGAACCAAAGCGTGATCACAAAGGGTCTTCAAAAACTTATGTGGATGAAATACAATTCCTTATTGAGAAGGCCTCTTCAATGGATCTTAATGATTCTCTTGATAATACTTGATTCGCAATTTTCTGCGCCTAGCTCAAAGGCGTTAAAGAAAAGCACTCTTGGGAGATAACCCAATGTTTTTACTTTCAGTTCTTTTTCTTTTATTTGAGTCTTGGAAGTTATTACTACTGTAATGACCTCTCCTTATCCTTTTTATTTCGTTTTTGTGCCAAGAGAAGCCTCTAATTTGAGTGAGGTAAGATTTGAGGATGTTGCTGTCCTGAAACAGTTTTCGGTGCTGCACCGTAAAAATTCGTGAAAATTCTCTGTATATCTTTTGGACCTGCGATTTCTTGTGCATATGCCCCAGGTTATATCCAAACTTTCATTAGTTGAACACTTTTTGATTTGAGCAACATAAAACCCCTCAAAAATTCGACCTTTGTCAGCTGTTCTGTTTTGACAGATTTCTATCAATATTTGTGTTTGCCGCTTTATCGCTTTATTTTTTAGTTCTTTTGATCACAGAACTTTTGGGGAAGTTGCTACAGTAGTATATACTTTATATGTGGTGGTTTTAGGTTGAAACCTGAAGCAAAAAGAGGTTGATTATATGTTATGCTTACACTAATGTTGCTAATAGATTTGTGTTTTGTTTTGTATGAAGGAAGTTTTCAAGTGTAGGGATCGGAGAGTGATGAGATGAGTTGAAGAATGGACAAAAGCTCAAGCTTGGGGATGCCCATGCATCACCCCAAGAAATATCCAAGAAGTACAAGCGTCAAAGCTTGGGGATGCCCCCGAGGCACCCCTTCTTCATCGGCAAAAATCAGGTCACCTTTCAAGACACTATATTTTTATTGCTTCATGCATTATGCGTTTTTCTTGGAGCGCCAATTATTTTAGTTTTCAGTTTAGTTTAGTTTTGTTTGCTGCAATAAATGCTTGGACCCCAACAAATTCCTTTTGGATAAGTTGCCTTGCTTTTCATTTGCCTGGAACACTCCGTTTTTCATTCTTATAATTTCAACGAGTGTTCTTCTTTTTCTAGAACTGCGTTTAGTTTTCGATTTTTACCTTGATTTGCGTTAAGATCTTGTTATATCTTTTCATCAAGGTGTATTTTTGCCTCTGATCTATATTGGTTTTCATCAAAAGAGGTGGTTATAAAAATTTTGAATGGTGTTGGAAAAGAGAAAAAGCTTTATGCAAAAAAGTGGTACAAGAAGGAGCTTGTGTAGACTGCGGCCTAGGCTTTTGCATGTCGTGCTTGATGTCTTTTATTGATAGTATGTTTAGTGGTTTTGCTGTAGCATGACTTGTCTCAAATGACTGAGATTGCTTAATGAGCCTTTGAAAAAATCATGCGTTGTTTTTATCGTTTGGAAGCATTATTTTGGTTTTCTCCTCGATGCTTTATTTGGGTTGACTTGGCGCATGCTCACACATGTTAGACTCATCCAAAGTCGCCAATAGCCTCTATGATCATTTAGTTTTTGACTTTTGATGCCATCTTATGCTTCTTTTAATGTCGCTTTGCATGATTATGGCCGTTATTGCTCTCTTAGTTGGTCGCTCCCAGTCTTTTGCTAGCCCTCGCCTTGTACTGAGTATGAGCTCTACTCGTGCATCCAACTCCTAAAAACCAAAGTTTTCCATTGTGTCCACTATAAATTCCTATGCATGGTATTTGTAAGCCATTCTAAGTAAATTTTCATGTGCTACCTTTCAAAAAACCCTTCAAAACACTTCTCGTTTTGTGACACTGTTTTCAGCTCATGGGGACATAGTGGTCGGATTTGCTATCTTCCATATTGTTTATTCCAAAAAGAAAAAAAAGGAAAAAAGAAAGAAAAAAAGGCACTCCTCTATGGTATGTGAATGTTGGTGGGCACCCGATGGAATCGGTTAGCCATGGTTTGAGAAAGGAAAAAAGGTGGGGAGGAGTGCCAAGCTTTATAAAAAAGGGCACAAAAGTGCCAATCTCTCTCTAAAAAACTTGCTTCATTTTTGTATGGAAGATAGTAAGAACCCCATTGCCAGTCGTTGACAAAAGCAACCACCTCTCAAAACCCAATTTTTATCTCTCTGTTTTACAAATGAAAAGCTCTAGCACATGTTTAATCACTGCTTCCCTCCGCGAAGGGCCTTTCTTTTACTTTTATGTTGAGTCACCACCTTCTATCTTTACGCACCATTAAGAGAGCATAGTTGTCATTCTTAGTATAATGTGCATTGTCCCAAAGTTTTCATTGATTGATTCATATTGTTGGTTTCACTTGTTCTTAAATTATTTGTATTTAGTCGCCCTCTTAAACTTGAAGGTGTCCTATGCATTTATGTTTTGCTCTCCATGAAGGACAAGCTGAAAACCATTTGTATGTTTTTCCTTATGATTTGAACACACGTTTGACTTTCATTGTTTCATTTTCATGATCTTTTCTTTGTGTTCATTTTCATGTTATAACATGGTTGCTAAGTTTCTTCTATCAAGATCATATCTTTCATGCCCATGTTTTAAGTTCTTTTGATCCCAGCGCACAACGCTTACATATATGATCAAGATTGTGTAGGTGCATGTCACCTCAAAAATTATTTTTTTTGTTATCACTTACCTACTCGAGGACGAGCAGGAGTTAAGCTTGGGGATGCTGATACGTCTCCAACGTATCCATAATTTTTGATGCTCCATGCTTGTTTTTACACCATTTGCTTAGTGTTTCGTTACACTTCGTGGCACTTTTATGCATTTTCCGGAACTAACCTACTAACAAGTCGCCACAGTGCCAGTTCCCTGTTTTCTGCAGTTTTTGTGTTTCAGAAAAGTTACACAGGAAATATTCTCGGAATTGGACGAAACCAAAGCCTGTCGCCCAGAATTTCACCGAAGCTTCCAGAGAACTGAAGAGAAGACGGAGTGGGGCCACGAGGGGCCCTCACACCAGGGCGGCGCGGCCCAGGCCCTGGCCGCACTCCCTATGTGTGAAACCGCCTCGGTCCACTTCTGACGATGCCCCTTCGCCTATGAAGACCCCCCAACGAGAAAAACCTAAGGACCCGATCACTTTTCCAGAACACATCGCGATCCGCCGCCGCCGTCGACCCGAAGATCGGGAGGGTCCAGAAGCTCTTCTCGGCACCCTGCCAGAGAGGGGAATCGCCACCGGAGGTCTTCTTCATCGCCATGCTTGCCTCCGGAGCGATGAGTGAGTAGTCTACCTTGGACTATGGGTCCATAGCAGTAGCTAGATGGTTGTCTTCTCCACCATGTGCTTTATGTTTAGATCTCATGAGCTTCCCTACATGATTGAGATCACCGTTATGTAATTCTACATGTTTGGTTTGTTGGGATCCGATGAATATTGGTGTTATGCTTGAGTTGATGTACTGAAATTTATCTTATGTTATCTCTATGTTGTTTATGATCTTGCATGCTCTCCGTTGTTAGTAGCTATCTTGGCCAAGTAGTTGCTAGTGACTCCAAGAGGGGGTATTTATGCTCGATAGTGGGTTCATGCCTCTATTTAATCTGGGGGAGTGACAGAAACCTCTAAGGTTGTAGATGTGCTATTTCTACTAGGGGGAAAACAACATTCATATGCTCGAGGGCATATGCTTTATTTACATTACACACTATGCTTAATGCAGTTATCTGTTGTTCGCAACTTAATACTCATGGGGTGTTCGGACGATATCCCCGTGAGTGGATTATTAGTCATAGATGCAGTTGGATGGCGGTCTATGTATTTTGTTGTAATGCCCAGAGTAAATCTCATAGTGATCCTCTCATCATATGCACGTTGTTTTTATTCTATCAACTGCCCAACTGTAATTTGTTTACCCAGCATGTATTATTTTATCTATGGACAGACACCGCTAGTGAACTGTGGACCCCGGTCCTATTTCTTTTATATTGCTATCACTTGCTTACTTTACTCGCACTGTTTACTCTACTCGCATACTATTATCACTTTCCACTCGATACGCTCATTCCTTTGTTTCAAGCAAACCGGTGAGATTGACAACCTCATCGTAAGTTGGGAACAAAGTATTTGGTTGTGTTGTGTGCAGGTTCCGCGTTGCAGCTAGCAAAGCAAAGGTTGGACAAGGCGCCCTATAAATTGTCCGGAGCTGTCGCACGCTAGTGGGCATCACGTTTAGTCGTTTGGCTCTTTCCTCTCCTGATCGACAAACCTTGGTTTCATACTGAGGGAAAATCTTGCTGCTATATTCATCACACCTTCCTCTTGGGGTTCCCAACGGGCTGGTTATTTACCAGGCAACACTATATTCATCATACCTTCCTCTTGGGGTTCCCAACTAGACGGTGAAAAACTATCAACACCGTGCTGCATCAAACTCTTTTCTGGCACCGTTGCCAGGGAGGAAAAAGAAGACTTCTGCAAGGGGAGTTTTGCACGCACATCCTTTACTTTGTTTTAAGTTTTGCTTTACTTTATTTTTACTTGCATCGTTTTATCAAAAACACAAAAAAATTAGTATCCTTTATAGTTGTTATTTCATTACTTTAGTTCATTATACTGTTCCCTAAGTACGTTTTGGAGGACCTCTCAGTAGGTAGTGGTTCAATTATTGGAAAGAGTAACATTGAGGAGTTCTTTAATCATATTAGTATGCATAAAGATGTTGAGGAAAAGTCTTTGGCTGAGCTTGCTCCTAGTTATGAAGTTGCTTCTGCTTATTTGATTCACATGTTAGAAGCTAGGTTTGCTAGCCTTAATCCTTTTATGCAATACATGTTTCTTAAGCTTCATGATATTGAGGATCCCGAAAAGAAAGCTTTTATCCTTGAAGCTCTGCGCATAGAATTTAGAGATGTTTCCATTGAAGCTAGGAAAGTTCTTAAGCGTTTTAATAAGCTTGGTTCACCTATAAAGGTTGTTAGTACAAACAGTGAGGGAACCAAAATACCTATACCTAGCAAACTCTTGGGATTGTATGAAGCTTTTGAAAATAATTTTGATTGGATCTGTCCCAAAAATCTTTTTAGTGATTTGAGTGAACCAAAGCGTGATCACAAAGGGTCTTCAAAAACTTATGTGGATGAAATACAATGCCTTATTGAGAAGACCTCTTCAATGGATCTTAATGCCTCTCTTGATGTTACTTGATTCGCACTTTCTGCGCCTAGCTCAAAGGCGTTAAAGAAAAGCACTCTTGGGAGATAACCCAATGTTTTTACTTTCAGTTCTTTTTATTTTATTTGAGTCTTGGAAGTTTTTACTACTGTAATGACCTCTCCTTATCCTTTTTATTTCGTTTTTGTGCCAAGAGAAGCCTCTAATTTGAGTGAGGTAAGATTTGGGGATATTGCTGTCCTGAAACAGTTTTCGGTGCTACACCGTAAAAATTCGTGAAAATTCTCTGTATATATTTTGGACCTGCGATTTCTTGTGCATATGCCCCAGGTTATATCCAAACTTTCATTAGTTGAACACTTTTTGATTTGAGCAACAGAAAACCCTCTAAAAATTCGACCTTTGTCAGCTGTTCTGTTTTGACAGATTTCTGCCAATATTTGTGTTTGCCGCTTTATTGCTTTCTTTTTTAGTTCTTTTGATCACAAAACTTTTGGGGAAGTTGCTACAGTAGTATATGCTTTATATGTGGTGGTTTTAGGTTGAAACCTGAAGAAAAAGGGGTTGATTCAATGTTATGCTTACACTAATGTTGCTAATAGATTTGTGTTTCGTTTTGTATGAAGGAAGTTTTCAAGTGTAGGGATTGGAGAATGATGAGATGAGTTGAAAAATGGACAGAAGCTCAAGCTTGGGGATGCCCATGTCACCCCAAGAAATATCCAATAAGTACAATCGTCAAAGCTTGGGGATGCCCCCGAGGCACCCCTTCTTCATCGGCAAAAATCAGGTCACATTTCAACACGCTATATTTTTATTGCTTCATGCATTATGCGTTTTTCTTGGCGCGTCAGTTGTTTTTAGTTTTCAGTTTTTTTTAGTTTTGTTTGTTGCAATAAATGGTTGGAACCCAACAAATTTCTTGTGGAGAAGTTGCCTTGCTTTTCATTTGCCAAGAACACTCTGTTTTTCATTCTTATAGTTTCAACGAGTGTTCTTCTTTTTCTAGAACTGCGTTTAGCTTTCGTTTTTCGCCTTGATTTGTGTTCAGATATTTTTATATCTTTTCATCAAGGTGTATTTTGACCTCTGGTCCATGTTGGTTTTCATCAAAAGAGTTGGTTATAAAAAGTTTGAATGGTGTTGGAAAAGAAAAAAAGCTTTATGCAAAAAAGTGGTACAAGAAGGAGCTTGTGTAGACTGCGGCCTAGGCTTTTGCATGTCGTGCTTGATGTATTTTTGATAGTATGCTTAGTGGTTTTGCTGTAGCATGACTTGTCTCAAATAACTGAGATTGCTTAATGAGCCTTTGAAAAAATCATGCGTTGTTTTAATTATTTGGAAGCATTATTTTGGTTTTCTCCTTGATGCTTTATTTGGGTTGACTTGGCGCATGCTAACACATGTTTGACTCATACAAAGTCACCATTGCCTCTATGATCATTTATTTTTTGACTTTTGATGCCATCTTATGCTTCTTTTAATGTCGCTTTGTCGCTATGCATGATTATGGCCGTTATTGCTCTCTTAGTTGGTCACTCCCAGTCTTTTGATAGCCCTCATTTTGTACTGAGTATGAGCTCTACTCATGCATCCAACTCCTAAAAACCAAGTTTGCCATTGTGTCCACTATAAATTCCTATGCATGGTATTTGTAAGCCATTCCAAAGTAAATTTTCATGTGCTACCTTTCAAAACTTTCAACTACTTCTCGTTTTGTGCCACTGTTTTTTTAGCTCATGGGGACATAGTGGTCGGAATTGCTATCTTCCATATTAAATTAAGTACCCCTCAACTAGGCAGCTTCATCTGCTCGTCATTAATTTTGCATGAGAGCTGGTCAGACCATTGCAATCTAATTTTAAAAGAAAAGAAAAAAAGGCACTCCCCCATGGTATGTGAATATTGGTGGGCACCCGGTGGAATCGGTTAGCCATGGTTTGAGAAAGGAAAAAAGGTGGGGAGGAGTGCCAAAGCTTTATAAAAGAGCACCAATGTGCCAAATTTTCAAAGAACTCGGAACCGCTCTGACTTGTTTATTATGGAAGATAGTAAGACCCCATTGCCAGTCGTTGACATGAAACAACCACCTCTCAAAACCTAATTTTTATCTCTGTTTTACAAATGAAAAGCTCTAGCACATGTTTAATCACTGCTTCCCTCCGCGAAGGGCCTTTATTTTACTTTTATGTTGAGTCTCCACCTTCTACCTTTATGCACCGTCTAAGAGAGCATAGTTGTCATTCTTAGTGTAATGTGCATTGTCCCAAAGTTTTCAGTGATTGATTCATGATGTTGGTTTCACTTGTTCTCAAATTACTTGTATCTAGTCGCCCTCTTAAACTTGAAGGTGTCCTATGCATTTATGTTTTGCTCTCTCATGAAGGACAAGCTGAAAACCGTTTGTATGTTTTTCCATATGATTTGAACACACGTTTGACTTTCATTGTTTCATTTTCATGATCTTTCGTTTGTGTTCTTTTCCATGTTATAACATGGTTGCTAAATTTCTTCTATCAAGACTATATCTTTCATGCCCAAGTTTTAAGTTCTTTTGATCCCAGCGCACAATGCTTACATAGTTGGTCAAGATTATGTAGGTGCATGTCACCTCAAAAATTATTTCTTTTGTTATCACTTACCTACTCGAGGACGAGCAGGAGTTAAGCTTGGGGATGCTGATATGTCTCTAACGTATCCATAATTTTTGATGCTCCATGCTTGTTTTTACACCATTTGCTTAGTATTTCGTTACACTTTGTGGCATTTTTATGCATTTTCCGGAACTAACCTATTAACGAGATGCCACAGTGCCAGTTCCCTGTTTTCTGCTGTTTTTGTGTTTCAAAAAAGTTACACAGGAAATATTCTCGGAATTGGACGAAACAAAAGCCAGACGTCCAGATATTTCACGGAGCTTCCAGAAGACCGAAGAGGAGACGGAGCCAGACCAGAGGGTGGCCACACCACCAGGAGGCGCGGCCCACCCGTGGCCCACGCTGGCCTATGGTGTGGCCCCTGGTCCACTTCTGACGCCGCCTCTTCGTCTATAAAGACCCCCCGACGGGAAAAACTTAAATACCCGATCACTTTTCTAGAACACATCGCGATCCGCCGCCGCCGTCGACCCGAAGATCGGGAGGGTCCAGAAGCTCTTCCGGGCATCCTGCCGGAGAGGGGAATCGCCACCGGAGGTCTTCTTCATCGCCATGCTTGCCTCCGGCGCGATGAGTGAGTAGTCTACCTTGGACTATGGGTCCATAGCAGTAGCTAGTTGGTTGTCTTCTCCACCATGTGCTTCATGTTTAGATCTCATGAGCTGCCTTACATGATCGAGATCACCGTTATGTAATCCTACATGTTGTGTTTGTTGGGATCCGATGAATATTGGTGTTATGATTGAGTTGAAGTACTGAATTTTATCTTATGTTATCTCTATGTTGTTTATGATCTTGCATGCTCTCCGTTGTTAGTAGCTATCTTGGCCGAGTAGTTGCTAGTGACTCCAAGAGGGGGTATTTATGCTCGATAGTGGGTTCATGCCTCTATTTAATCCGGGGGAGTGACAGAAACCTCTAAGGTTGTAGATGTGTCGTTGCTACTAGGGGGAAAACAACATTCATATACTCAAGGGCATATGCTTTGTTTACATTACACACTTTGCTTAATGCAGTTATCTGTTGTTCGCAACTTAATACTTGTGGAGTTCTCTGATTGATTTGCCACAAGTGGATTATTAGTCATAGATGCAGTTGGATGGCGGTCTATGTATCTTGTTGTAATGCCCAGAGTAAATCTCATAGTGATCCTCTTGACATATCACGTTGTCTTTATTCTATGAATTGCCCAACTGTAATTTGTTTACCCAGCATGTGTTATTTTATCTTATGGAGAGACACCACTAGTGAACTGTGGACCCCGGTCCTATTTCCTTTATATTGCTATCGCCTGTTTACTTTACTCGCACTGTTTACTTTACTTGCATACTATTACTAGTTTATACTCGATACGCTCATTTCTTTGTTTTCAGCAAACCGGTGAGATTGACAACCTCATCGTAAGTTGGGAGCAAAGTATTTGGTTGTGTTGTGTGCAGGTTCCACGTTGCTACTAGTTGAAGATGCACTAACTCGTTTGATCGTAAACGGCGCCCTTGTTGGAGTGTCACTAGGCTATCAAGCATCACCTTCAGTCGTTTGGCTTCTTCCTCTCCTGATCGATAAACCTTGGTTTCTTACTGAGGGAAAACCTTGCTGCTATATTCATCATACCTTCCTCTTGGGGTTTCCAACTGGACGGTGAAAAACTATCAACACCGTGCCGCATCATTGGGCCTCCTAGTGCAGAGATTTGTAGAACAGCAACAAGTTTTCCTTAAGTGGATCACCCAAGGTTTATCGAACTTAGGGAGGAAGAGGTCAAAGATATCCCTCTCAAGCAACCCTGCAATTAAGATACAAGAAGTCTCTTGTGTGCCCAACACACCCAATACACTTGTCAGGTGTATAGGTGCACTAGTTCGGTGAAAAGATAGTGAAATATAAGTAATATGGATGATTATAAGTGGTAATTGCAATCTGAAATAAAAATCGCTGCAAGCAAACATGTAGCAGAACTGGTTGTAAACGGTGTTTCAATGCTTAGAAACAAGGCCTAGGGATCATACTTTCACTAGTGGACACTCTCAACAATGATAACATAATTGGACACATAAATATCTATCTTTACTATGCTACACTGAACTACTCTCTGGTTGGATAACGAACAATAATCATGCGTAGGGCTATAAAAGCACTCCTTAAAGTTTGCATTCCACAATCTAGATTACCTCACACTGTCACCTTGAGTGTACTAGACGGTTCTAGAAAAACACCACAATTTCATAGAGACATCCAACTCAAATCATAACTCATGATAAGTATTACTGTAAACTTTAGCCTAAGAGCCACACATGATGCGCACACTGTCAACTTCACATCGTGGGACAAGGTGTCTCCAGAGATTACATTAATAAAAGCACTTGAGTAGAATAATAGATGAAGAGTAACATCTACCAATTCAACTAGATACAAAGCTCATGATCACATAAAGATCACACCATGGAGAGAGAGAGATGAACACTGATACACCTCAAACGTATCTATAATTTTTGATGATCCATGCTTGTTATACACCAATTGCTTTGTGTTTTGTTTACACTTCATGGCATTCCTATGCATTTTCCGGAACTAACCTATTGACGAGATGCCACGGTGCCAGTTCCCTGTTTTCTGCAGTTTTTGTGTTTCAGAAAAGTTACATAGAAAATATTCTCGGAATTGGACGAAACGAAGCCCGAAGTTCCTATTTTCCCCCGACACGAGACGGAGTCCAAAGAAGAGTCAGAGGGAGGACAGGAGGTGGCCACACCACCTGGTGGCGCGGGTGCCCCTGGCTGCGCCACCCTATGGTGTGGGGCCCCTGGCCACCCTCTGACATCGCCCCTTCGCCCATAAGAAGCCTCCGACGCGAAAAACCTAAATCAGTCAGCATTTTTCCCAGAGAAGTTCCGCAGCACCACCGTCGTCGAAGACCAATTTCAGGGGACAAAAGTCTCTCTTCCGGCACCCTACCGGGAAGGGGAAGTGCCCCGGGAGCCATCTCCATCGACTCCATCGCCTCCACCGCCGTCTCCATCGACTTCACCGCCATCTCCATCGACGTTGCTGTGTCCCATGATGAGGAGGGAGTAGTTCTCCCCCGGGGCTGAGGGCTCTACCGGTAGCTATGTGGTTCACCCCTCTCTCCCATGATGTGATCTATATGTGATCATGAGCTTTGTATCTAGTTGAATTGGTAGATGTTGTTCTTCATATACTATGCTACTCAATTGCTTTATTGTTGTAATCTCCGGAGACACCTTGTACCATGATGTGAAGGATGATAGTGTGCGCATTATGTGTGTCTCTTTGGCTAGTGTCTCTATGAATTGTTGGTGTTTGTTGGAACCATCTAGTGAGCTCAAGGTGATAGTGTGGGGCAATCTAGTTTGGGGAAATGCAAACTTTGAGGAGTGCTTCGTAGCCCTACACATGATTAGTGTTCGTTATCCATCAGAGAATAGTTTAGAGTAGCATAGTGAAGATAGATATTTATGTGTTCAATTATGTTATATTTGTTGAGAGTGTCCACTAGTGAAAGTATGATCCCTAGGCCTTGTTTCTAAGCATTGAAACACCGTTTACATTCAGTTCTGTTACATGTTTGCTCGCAGCGATATTTATTTTAGATTGCATTTACTACTTATAATCATCCATATTACTTCTATGTCACTATCTCTTTGCTGAACTAGTGCACCTATACATCTGACAGGTGTATTGGGTGTGTTGGAGACACAAGAACCTTCTTATATCTTAATTGCAGGGTTGCTTGAGAGGAATAGCTTTGACCTCTTCCTCCCTGAGTTCGATAAACCTTGGGTGATCCACTTAAGGGAAACTTGCTGCTGTTCTACAAACCTCTGCACTTGGAGGCCCAACACTGTCTACAAGAATAGAAGAGTTCATAGACTTCAAGCTCTTTTCTTGCGCCGTTGCTGGGAGGTAAGGTAAAAGGTACTCACATCCTCGTGTGTGGGTGCTCGAAGTTATTTCCTTTAGATTCTACAATTATATCTTTTTTTTTGTTTTATTTTCACTAGTTAGGCTTAATGGAAAACAAAGAGCTTTATAGTATTTTTCCTGAGTTAGGATATGAAGTGTTTGAAGAGAAAATTGAAAAACCTTTGGAGCTTTATTTGCATGCTAATAGCAATGTTATTTGTATGAATTATTTGAACACCATTATTGCTAATGCTATAGAAAAGTCTAAGCTTGGGGAAGCTGGTTTTAATAAGCATGATATTTTTAGTTCCCCAGCTTTAGTGTAGAAAATTTGCTCTGATGATATTTTATCTCCCATATGTGATAATTCTAATGATGTTTGTGATCCTCATCCTTTTAAAAAAACCTATGAAAATTGTTGAACGTGCTATGAATAACTGTTATTTAGGGGATGGAACTGTCCATCATGGTGATCATTTGCTTTTTATACATGAATTATGCGAGTTGTTCAAGTGTGCAGGTATTTCAACAAGTTAGGTTAAGAGGAAGCTATTCTCTTTATCACTAAAGGGCAGAGCTGCGGAATGGTATAAGACGTTGAAGGATGGCCGATCTATTGGCTGGGAGGAAATTGTACCTCTCTTTTATTCTAAATTCTATCCTTCTACTGAGATTCATAAAGATAGGAATTATATTTATAATTTTCATCCTCATGATGGAGAAAGCATTGCCCAAGCATGGGGAAGATTGAAGTCACTAATGCTCAAATGTCCCATTCATGAGCTCCCCCATAATATTGTTATTAATAATTTTTATGCAAGGCTTTCAGGACATTACAAGGACTATCTAGATGCCTGTTTTGAGGGGTCTTTCACAAGCAAGGAGGTTGAAGCCAAGTGGGATCTACTTGAAACAATTCAAAGCAATATCGAAGATTGGGATTGTGACAAAGGTAAAGAATCAGGTATAAACTATGAGTATGATTGCAATAAGTCTTTCGCTGAAACTGCTGATTTTCAAGAGCTTAGTGCTAAATATGGTCTCGATCCTCAAATTATGCTTGATTGCTTTAGAACCTTTTCTTCTCATATTAATGTTCCTAAAGGAAATTGGGACGTGTATCATGAACCTTTTAAAGACACTTGCATGGAAAGTGAAATTGTTATTGATGATTGCAATAAACATTTCAAACTTCTGAAAGTACTATTTCTTATAAGCATGTTAATTTTTGTGGAGCACTTAGACCTTGTGAAAAGAATCACATCAAAGAAGATTATTGTATCCACCACAGGAGTGAAGAAACTAGAATGTGGGACAAGGCTCTAAATGAGCTTGGTGAAAAGGTTTGTACCCTCTATCCTTTTATTTGTGAACTTTGCTATAAAGTGGGTCATTTCAATTTCTAATGTTCAAGCTATGATAGTAGCCTTCTAATCCAATGAGTACTGCAAGTTTGTATTGTGATGACAAGATCACTCCCAATCAGTATGATGAGCTTACTTTATTTTTGGGATGTGAAGAGTTATCGAGAAAAACTTCTTTGGTAGATATGAGTGCTTTTAATATAAATAGCATCCTGCATGGTTGTCATCTTTATTGTGTTGATAATTGCCACGCAAATACTTACGTACAAAATGTTATAAAAGATGATGCTTTACCAAATTATGATAGGACTAATATGTGTTTTGTTCTTATTAATGAGAAGGAGGAATCCTCCAAAGTTTCTTCTATTGTTTCTATCGATAAACCAGGGTATGTGGAGAAGCTTCCTTTCAAGCCTCTCCCTCCTAAAGAAGGGAAGAAGAAGAAGAAGAAGAAGAGGAGGAGGAGTAAAAGGATATAAGAAACGGTATCTTCCCCTAAGCATGTTGCTCCTATTATAGTTTTTTCTGATGAGTCTGAACTCGATGATGTTCCTATGCCGGTTACCTATAGTAGTGATCATGATTGGGAAAAGCACTCTACTTTTGATATTGAAAATCTCTATGGTACCAATTCTGAAAATGATGAGGTTAATAATTGTTGTCCTATTAGTGCTATCCATGTTTCTTCCAATGATGATGTGTTTACAACTGAACGCACTCCGGAAGATAGCTATTTTGTTGAATTTGCTCCTACTACAATTGCTAAGAATGACTATGTTCATGTGGGGAGTATTAATTCTTTTATGCATATGGCTCATGATAAGAATGTTTTATGTGATAGTTATATTGTTAATTCTATTCATGATGCTACTGAAAGTTATTATGAGAGAGGGAAACATGGTTTTATGCATCTCAACAATATTAAGTTTCCCCTCTTTATGTTGAAATTCTTGAAGTTGCACTTGTTTTGCCTTCCTATGCTTGTTGCTTTGTGCTTTCAGGACTTGTTTCTTTACAGGACTCTTTTTCATAGGAAGTGGTTTAGATTTAAACTTGTTTTGTATTTGCTTTTTGATGCTCTCTCTTGCTTCAAGTTCTTTCTGGCATTTATGTGAGCATCTTCTCAAATTATTGCGCCTAGCTCAAAGGCGTTAAAGAAAAGCACTCTTGGGAGATAACCCAATGTTTTCTTTTCAGTACTTTTTCTTTTTGTTGAGTATTGGAAGTTATTACTACTGTAATTACCTCTCCTTATCATTTTTATTTCGTTTTTGTGCCAAGAAGAACCTCTAATTGGAGGAAGGTAAGATTTGGAGAAGTTGTTGTCCTGAAACAGATTTCTGCGCTGTACCATAAAAATTCGTGAAAATTCTCACGTCTTTTTGATCTGCAATTTCTTGTGAACATGCCCCAGATTATTATCTAACTTTCATTAGTTTTTCACTTTTTGATTTTAGCAACAGAAGATTTTCGAAAAAATTGATCTTTACCAGCTATTCTGTTTTGACAGATTTCTGCCATTATTTGCATTTGCCTCTTGATCTCTTTCTTTTTGAGTTCTTTTGATCATGGAACTTTTTGAGGAAGTTGCTACATTATCTTATGTGTTAATATGTGCTATACTTGAGTTAAAACTGAACCAAAGGTGGATCTACTATCTTGCATACACTAATGTTGCTAACAATAATTGTGTGAAATTTTGTATGAAGGAAGTTTTCAAGTGTAGGGAAAGGAGAATGATGAGATGAGATGAAGTATGGATAAAAGCTCAAGCTTGGGGATGCCCATGTCACCCCAAGAAATATCCAAGAAGTACAAGCGTCAAAGCTTTGGGATGCCCCATGGCACCCTCTTCTTCATCAACAAAAATATCAGGTCATCTTTCAAGACACTATATTTTTATTGATTCATACGCTATGTGTTGTTCTTGGAGTGTCCTTATTTTCGCTTTTAGTTTTCTTTTGTTTTGTTTTCTGTAACAAATGTTTGGATCACATCATGTTTGTTTTGGATAGAGACATACTCCATTTTTCATTGCCAAGAACACTCTAGTTTTCACTCTTTTCGTTCAACGAGTGTTCTCTTTTTCTAGTACTGCGTTTAGCTTTCATTTTTCGCCTTGATTTTGGTTCAGAACTTGTTATTTCTTTGTATCAATGTGTATGTAGACCTCTGGTATATGTTGGTTTTCATCTTTAAGAGTTGTTTCAAAAAGGTTGATTGCTGTTGGAAAAGAGAAAAAAGTTGCATGCCTATAGTGGTACAAATGGGAGCTTTTTTAGACTGTGGCTTAGACTTTTTGCATGTCATGCTTGATGTTATTTTGATTATATGCTTAGTAGTTTTTTTTGTATCATGACTTGTCTCAAATGACTGAGATTGCTTAATGTGTCTTTGAAAGAATCATGCGTTATTTTTATTATATGGGAGCATATTATTGTGGTATTTTCCTTTGATGCTTTATTTGGGTTGACTTGGTGCATGCTTACACCATGTTTGACTTTAACAAGTCGCCTCAAGCCTCTATGATCATTTGTTTTTTGACTTGTGATACCACTTTATGCTTTGGTTAATAATGTTTTGTCGCTATGCATGATTATGGCCGTTATTGCTCTCTTAGTTGGTCGCTCCCAGTCTTTTGCTAGCATTCATCTGTACTGAGAGGGAATACTTCTCGTGCATCCAACTCCCAAAAACCAAAGTTTTCCAATGTGTCCACCATATCTACCTATTAGCAATTTGCTATTCCAAGTACATTCGTCTTGCTTTTATCTATCTTCCAAATTAAACTTTTTGTTATGTGAAAATTAGTCAGTAAAGCTCTCACAAACCTGACGGCACATTTACTTTCTTGCACTTAATAAACTTGACCATTGGGGCTCTCTTATGTTGATGTTATGCTTGCAAGTTGTAAGTTGGGAGTTAGCTCAGCCATGCTGTCATGGGGCACGCTTTCAATATTGCACTTACTCTTATTTAGTTGATATCATGATCTTTTGTTTATGGATACCTAGCGATGTGAAATAAGTTGGAAACTTATGAGCTCATGGAGTTTGTATATGTGTTAGAGAAACACCTGGGCCGCTAATCTAAGCCATGCATCATTCATGGTAGAAATTTACAGCATGCCCATAGTGTACATTCGACGACACATCTCAAAATAAAAAGCTATACCCAATGGTAAATAAAAGAGATGTTGAGGTGTCCATTGTCTGTTTATATTGTCATTTTGATGTGGGCTTGTTTCCATGTCATCGGGCATGAGGTACCCCGTTGGCGTTCTCAATGATACATATATGCTTACAATGACAAGAACTTGCTTGGGACCTAAGTCGAGTAGCATGAGGTTTGGATATTCGTATTCACGGGACATGATATTTTCAACTTATGATTTGTCAAGCATATGCCTCATATTTGTACTCGCATTTACCTTAACTACTCAAGATGCCTATGATGGGGGCAATGAGAGCTCAAAGCTAGTAAGTACCATAATTTTTGGAAGGTTTATAAAAACTCGCAATCACTACTTCCCTCTGCGAAGGGCCTTTCTTTTACTTTTATGTTGAGTCTTCACCTTCTACCTTTATGCACCAGCTAAGAGAGCATAGTTGTCATTCTGAGTATAATGTGCATAGTCCCAAAATTTATTATTGATTGATTCATGATTATGGTTTTGATTGTTCTAAAATTATTTGTATCTAGTCGCCCACTTAAACTTGAAGGTGTCCTATGCATTTATGTTTTGCTACTCCATGAAGGACAAGCTAAATACCACTTTTCTATGTCTTTCTATATGCTTGAAACACACACTTGACTTTCAATGCATTATTACTCATGATCTTTTGTTTGTGTTACTTTTCATGTTATAACATGGTTGGAAAGTTTTATTGTCAAGATTATGTCTTTTATGCCCATGTTTAGAGTATTTTGATCTCAGCACTCAATGCTTTACATCGTTTGATCAAGATTGTGTTGGTGCATGTCACCTCAAAAATTATTGTTTTGTTATCACTTACCTACTCGAGGACGAGCAGGAGTTAAGCTTGGGGATGCTTGATACGTCTCAAACGTATCTGTAATTTTTGATGCTCCATGCTTGTTTTACACCAATTGTTTTGTGTTTTGTTTACACTTCGTGGCATTTTTATGCATTTTCCGGAACTAACCTATTGATGAGATGCCATAGTGCCAATTCCCCGTTTTCTGCTGTTTTATATTTTGGAAAAGTTGCACAGGAAATATTCTCGAAATTGGACAAAATGAAGCCCAAAGTTCCTATTTTCCCCCGACACGAGACGGAGTCCAAAGAAGAGTCAGAGGGGGGCCAGGAGGTGGCCACACCACCTGGTGGCGTGGGTGCCCCCCTGGCCGCGCCACCCTATGGTGTGGGGCCCCTGTCCACCCTCTGACATCGCCCCTTCACCTATAAGTAGCCTCCGACGTGAAAACCCTAAATCAAATGGCGTTTTCCCAGAAAACTTCCGCAGCACCGCCGCCGTCGAAGACCAATTTCCGGGGACAGAAGTCTCTGTTCCGGCACCCTATCGGGACGGGGAAGTGCCCCCGGAGCCATCTCGATCGACTCCATCGCCTCCACCGCCGTCTCCATCGACTTCACCACCATCTCCATCGACGTTGCTGTCTCCCATGATGAGGAGGGAGTAGTTCTCCCCCGGGGCTGAGGGCTCTACCGGTAGCTATGTGGTTCACCTCTCTCTCCCATGATGTGATCTATATGTGATCATCAGCTTTGTATCTAGTTGAATTGGTAGATGTTGTTCTTCATATACTATGCTACTCAAGTGCTTTATTGTTATAATCTCCGGAGACACCTTGTACCATGATGTGAAGGATGATAGTGTGCGCATTATGTGTGTCTCTTTGGCTAGTGTCTCTATGAATTGTTGGTGTTTGTTGGAACCATCTAGTGCGCTCAAGGTGATAGTGTGGAGAAATCTAGTTTGGGGAAATGCGAACTTTGAGGAGTGCTTCATAGCCCTACACATGATTAGTGTTTGTTATCCATCGGAGAATAGTTTAGAGTAGCATAGTGAAGATAGATATTTATGTGTTCAATTATGTTATCTTTGTTGAGAGTGTCCACTAGTGAAAGTATGATCCCTAGGCCTTGTTTCTAAGCATTGAAAAACCGTTTACATTCAGTTATGTTACATGTTTGCTCGCAGCGATATTTATTTCAGATTGCATTTACTACTTATAATCATCCATATTACTTGTATTTCACTATCTCTTCGCCGAACTAGTGCACCTATACATCTAACAATTGTATTGGGTGTGTTGGGGACACAAGAGACTTCTTGTATCTTAATTGCAGGGTTGCTTGAGAGGGATAGCTTTGACCTCTTCCTCCCTGAGTTCGATAAACCATGGATGTTCCACTTAAGGGAAACTTGCTGCTGTTCTACAAACCTCTGTACTTGGAGGCCCAACACTGTCTACAAGAATATAAGCATTCGTAGACATCAAACACATAGCTACCGGTAGAGCCCTCAGCCTCGGGGGAGAACTACTCCCTCCTCATCATGGGAGTCAGCAACGGTGATGGAGATGGCAGTGGAGTCGATGGAGATGGCTCCGGGGGCAATTCCCCATCCCGGCAGGGTGCCAAAAAGAAGACTTCTATCCCCCAAAATTGGCCTTCGATGGTGGCAGCGCTGCGGAACTTTTCGTGGATGTATGCCGATTCTTCTAGGGTGTTCGCATCGGAGAGAATTTATAGGCGGAAGGGCGAATTCAGAGGGCACCCCAGGGGCCCACACCATATGGTGGCGTAGCCAGGGGTGACCCGCGCCACCCTATGGTGTGGCTGCCTCCTGGCCCTCCTCCACCTCTGCTTTGGACTCCGTCTTCATGTCGGCAAAATAGGAACTTTGGCTTTCATTTTGTCCAATTCCGAGAATATTTCATGTATAACTTTCTGAAATACAAAAATAGCAGAAAACAGGAACTGGCACTGTGGCATCTTGTTAATAGGTTAGTTCCGGAAAATGCATAAAAACGCCACGAAGTGTAAACAAAACATAAAGCAATTGTTCTAAAACAAGCATGGAGCATCAAAAATTATAAATACGTTTGCAACGTATCAAGCCAGGAGGGCCAAACAAGCATGGCCCACATAGCCAGATTCGTTTGCCACATGGGGCCAGCCCGTTCTCCCCTCGTTGCCCTGATGCCGTCAATATTCGTCTCGATGGATTCATCTTGACCTAAAACCGACTATATAAAGGGTGCCCCCGCGGGTCGCAAAGGAGATGTAACGACCCAAGATTTATCAAATTTTGGGGGAAAATTTTTGTTTTTATTTTGCTTGAGATGATTGAATTTTCACAGGAATTTAAAACTTTTGAGTCTATTTGAAAGCTTTATTAGAAAATATATTAAACCTTCTATTATTCTCTTGAAGGACTTCTTTGAGAAAGATCAAGTAACCAAATACTATTTTCCTTTCTTTTACTCAAACTTATGCAAGCTAACTTACATGGATTTGATTTTCAAAAGTATTATAAAGTTGGTATTTCAAAACTATGTTTGAGTGTGGTTTTCAACTATTATTTTATAAACTACTATTTTATTATTTTATTACTTTAGAAAGAATTGAGTTCCAACTCTATTTCTATTATTTTATGCAAGCAAAGCCTTAGGCTTAATTGAGATCTTTTATTAAAAAACCTTGTTTTGATTTTGAAAACATGTTTGATGTTGGTTTAAAACCTTTCTGTGGATTCTACAAAATTTTAGAAATTGATTTGACCGTGTTTGGATGCTTTATGCAAGACCTAAGAAAGAAATAAAAAAAACAAAAAACAAAAAAGGAAAAGAAGAAAGAAAATAAAAATAGAAAAGGGCCCCCGGGGAAACGTTTCGGCCCAGAAGGAGAAGCAGCCCGCAGCCCACCTAGCTCAATCCCGAACTGGTATCCCTCTCCCCTTTCCATCTCGCTGACAGGTGGGACCCGCATGTCAGCATCATCACCTCCACCTTTTCCTCTCTTCTCTCTAGAAACGGAGCTCGCCGGAGTAACTCCCCCACTAATTTCTCGCGAGTAATGACCATCAATCCCTGGCCTATAAGTAGCCCTCGACTCCCTCTCCCTTTCCCCTTCTCTCTGCTGCCGATTGCGCCGCCAGGCTGGCAAAATCTCTCATCGGAGGCCGCAGGTGCCAGCGGCCATTCCTGCTCAAATCCGACGCCATCGGTGAACCCCGCGTCTCCTCCTCTACCCTATCTCCTCCCCCTACCTCCGGCGCCCCCTCTGACATTTTTCGTTTGATTTATCTAGCAGCAAATCGAGCTCCTCTTCTTCAAGCCGAAGCTCCTGCCGCCCGCATCACCTCCAGCCGCACCATTCGCCCACGTCAGGACGCAATCGACAACGTCGACCAAGTTTTCGAGCCCGCCGTGTCTCCCTGATCATCGTCGTGACATCACCGCCGTCCAGAACTCACCGGAGCATCGCCGGAGTTCGACCTCTGCACGCCTCGCCGGCGAAACCCGCCGGAAACCCTAGCCTCACTGTGAGCTCTCCCTCCTCTCTCTGTGAACCGTCAGATCTTGATCGATCGGCCCGAACTAACCACTTATTCGAAAGGGTACTGGACGATCTGACCCGTCCAGATCCCATAAGATCCAACGCCCCAGAATGCTAATCCTCCCGAACCGGTACGGGCCAATCAGATTAGACCACGTGGCAGCCCTCTGTTAAAACAGAAACTCGAATTAGAAATTGAAATCAGAATTTAGCTGAAATTTTGAAAAATCATATCTTTCGATCCATAAGTCCAAAAATAGCAAATGGGATACCGTTGGAAACCTTGAAACCTGTAGAATCCAGCAGTACCATAAAATCTTATATTTTATGGGTCCAATTTGAAACTAATTTCAAATTGGGTTTGAACCTTCTTTTGTTTGTTTAATTCATATCTATTGAACCATGTATCCAAAAATTACAATTTTGTAGTCTTTGGAAAGCCCTTGATCTGTAGAACACCCTAGGATCAAGAAAATCCAGATTTGATACGTGCATACACTTTGTGCATTCAAATCTTCTTAAATCACTATTTTGGCCATATCTTGAATTCTAAAATTTATTTTAGAATAAATCCAATTGCAATAGCTTTGTTTTACTGCAAGCTGTCCAGTAGCATCACTCCCATATTTTCTAGAGCCAGTTCACAATTACTCAATTCTAATATGAGGATCTGAGTAAATTCTACTATAGGATCAAAACTACTTCTTTAAGATTATTCTTTTCTACCTGGTGAACCCTATGATCATCCCTAGACATCATTGTTGTCTGAACAACATCTTGACCAAGATCACATCTACTTAGACCAATCTTATCTAGGTCACACCTATTCAAGTTACAATTGTGTTGCTTGAGTAAAGTGTGATACATCTCAATCATAGTTACTATTCTTACTATCCTTGCGGTGTTGATCTAATCAATATTTTAGCACCTATCCAATATTCCATGTACCCAATAGAAACCTTAAGCCATAAACTCAAATGTGATCTACCCATACTCGATCCCTTGTCCATTAGATCTTGATTTCATGTGTAGGATTATTCAATTAACAAATGAGTTAATTGAGTAAATCAACATATCACAAACCCTTACCCAAGCCTTTATGTAACATGTACTATTTTGAGAAAGTGCCATCACACTTTATCTAGTAGTGTTATGTTGCATCGTCCTAAACTCATGTAAACCTATTCACATATTTTGTCTAATTCATGTGTATACTCAAATTGCAATCGTGCTACTTGAGTAGAATATGAATTCATCATAAACCTAAATCCTATATTGGTTAATATGGTAATATTATAACCCATACCGTAGTGTGTGTTATACACCAAGTTGACCGATAAACCATTGAGCCATGTCCTCAAATATCAATCACTCATACCCAATCCAAAGCCTACCTAGTTTTGTTCACATGTGTTAAACTATTCAACTTGCAAAAGTGCAAATTGAGTAGTCCAAGCACTCTTAAAACCTAGCCTAGTGCCTAAGTGTGATTTATACTATTCAAAGAATAAATGTTGTTACACTTATTCAAATAGTATTTTAGTTGCACAATCCCACACCCATGTGAATTTTTTTTTTCACTTGAGCTATTCTGAAACTCTCTCATGCTTGATAAAGCATAAAGACCTCATCCATTATATAATGCCTAGTCCCAATTTATCTCTCAAATCTTACTGATCTCTCCCAATTAAACTCTTCGATTCATATCTCACAAATCATGAACCTATACCACATCCCTCTTATCATAACATCTCATTACAAACTAAATCGTTGAACCAACCCCTTTTAATTGTTTGATTTGTTTGATTGAATTTGTATGGTGTGTTTATGTTATGCTATTTCTTGTGCTATAGTTGTGCGAAGAGCTGCGTGCTTAGTTGAGAGAAGCGGAACGTCGTGATCTTCAGAAAGGCAAGTGACACACATGTTCCCTACCCACTTTACTTATGCATTAGTAAATTCACCTCTTGTAGTATGCATGATAGGTGTTTTACTCAACTGTTTTATCAAATGCTTAGATCCTAGTAGTGTGTAGCTATCCCTCAAACCCCACATGATAGGATGCTAAATACTTTGTTAACTTTGATGCCATGCTAAGATCACTTGAAAAGTGTTTTGTGAAAAGTTAATAACTTAAACTAAAATGAAACACCTGGGTGGATTGGTATGTTGATGGAGGTGGTGTTGAGTGGCGACCTGGGGCTACACTACGTGTAGTTGCTGCCTGGGCGTACACTTGTGGATGGCCACCCAGGAACAAAGAGATGGCTATGTCTTCCATGCTTAGCGTACTTCCAGTGCAGCCTTATGACATTATGGGCTCTGTCTTGACTGATTAGAATGTGGGAGTGCAACTAGGCGCGAGAAGATGGTGGTAGATGAATTATAGGTTGGGAGTGGATCTTGCCAGTTAGTTGCCCTCTCCTTCTAAAAGGTCTCGTTTCAATTCATGTATGGGCATGAAATGAATCGTAAGGTGAAAGTGCACAACCCTTGCAAGGTGTTTAAATCTAATCGATTAGCCGTGTCCTCGGTTATGGACAATTGAGTCTCTAGACATGGAATGTACAGAATAATCTCATCACCTCTTTTGAATATTTAAAATCTGTCTAGAAACTCCTAGGTAGGAACTAAGGACCATACACTCCGAGGGGTGGTGGTGCCTGAGGTTCCGACTTTGTCGAATCTCGCCCAGTGCTACATGCCTAGCTAGTATGTGGTTATTGGGGGTTACCTCGACCCTTGAAAATATAAAACTTTGAAAGTTTTACTTCAAGAAAGAACTATAGAATAAAACTGGCTTTATGCAAAGCAGCCTGTGAGATCCACTAGCCAAATATCCATGTAGATAGGCTCCTCACAACAGCCACCAAATATGTGTCATTTGCCAGTACATCATTGTACTGACCCCTCTGGGGCTGCATATTCAACGTGCAGGTTTTACTTCGAGTAAGGAACCAGGATTAGGATCTCGAGCTTACATTCCAACATGTCTGCCTGTGGCACGTGATGATGATGGAGGCTCCTTGCCACTCTGTCTTTCCGCTGTGTAAATTGTAAGATTTAAGTACCTTGTATCTGGATCCGCGATGTAATCTTGATACTATGCAATGAATATTTCATTTTGTTCTGTGGTGCTATCATTGATCCAGGGAATAGCACTTAACACAGATGTTCCACCTTGTTCTCAAGGTTGGGGCATTACAGAATGGTATCAGAGCATAGTGTTGCCTGTAGGATCGAGACCCTAGGTTTGGACTAGACTAGGAAGCCCACAAATGATGTCAAATGGATATCATAGCGTTTAGGATGTGTTTTGAAAATTTTGTTGCATTTTAATTTTAGTTTGCTTTATTTTCTCGTAAGGCTTATCACTTTCATTTTTACTTACACTGTTCTTCTTTCAAAATTTTAGATGACGTTCACCAAGCTGAAGGTCCCCTACGACGATGACGATGAGCTGTTTAGTGATCAGCTATCTCGCCTTTCTCGGATGCTGAACCTATCACCCCCCATTTTCCGTGGCAGAGTAATACCCTGTGTGGTTCCCGAGATCGTCCGCTGGGAGATTGAGACCAGGATTGAGGGTCGCACTATTGGTACTCCCACTGAGACGGTGGTGTACTCGAGGATGTACCCAGCTTGGGAGACTGGTGTCATGATGGCCATGGAGGAGGCACTAGCCCGCATATGTGGTATGTATGTCCAGGAGATATCAGAGCTGGACAATTCCATCTACCAGTTTGGGAGGCGTAACCACGAGGGATGGGCCTTGAGGACTCCAGGGCGCCGTGAGGATTTACCGTGGACGGAGATGCAGTTAGAGGACATGGGATCCTATGCTTTCAACTTGGAAGACATGCTGCGCCACGAGATGGATGCCACTGATGATGCCAAGTACCAGCTTCTGGAGAAGGATGAGAAGATAGAACAACTAGAGGGCACGATAGAGAAGCTGAAGGAGAAGAACAAAACACTTGAGGCCGCTAATGATAAGCTGTCAGGTAAGGTCGAGGATCAGGAGGCCCAGATTGTAGGCTTTCGAGGACAGTGCATTTATCTTCACAAGGACCTGATGAAGTACAAGCCCTGGCCGCCTAAGAAGGGACCAACATCTACGGAAGAGAAGAAGGAGTCGACCTCAGAGCTGATTGGAGCAGAGCCTGAGAAGCTGGAGCCTTGCCAGCCCACAGTAGAGGAAGATTCTGTGGAGAAGACCCCTGCAGCGCCACCTAACCCTGTGGTGAAGCGACGCAAGACAGGGAACACTAGAGCGTACCTTGCACAGTTCAAGTAGTGAGACCACCACGTTTTGTAATAAATCGGCGATCTTGTAATGGTTAGTCATACCACCTAGTGGAATGACCCCTTGAACCTTGTTTTCCTAAAACTTGTAGTTGACTTGTTATGCTTGAGGATCTATGTTTGATGTGATCGTCTATACTATCGAGTGCTGTTTACAATGCTTATTTTAATCTCGTAGAAATGTGTTTTCTAATTACCTGTTGTGTTGGGTAGAATTTTTCCTTAGATCTCTTCTGTCTAACCCTTATCTATGCTAAGACCTAAACCTGTCCAAAACCCAAACAGATGCATCCCCAACGTCAGAACAACCGCAACAACACCCCATTGGAAATGGCAATGCAACAGTTAGTTGAAGCTCACACAGGAATGATGCGAGTGATAACTCAGAATATGGCTAATCGCGAATGCAAAGAGCTACCCCCAGGGGTGCAGCAAATACTAAATGATCATTCACGAATAGTGCAAATGATGTCTCAGATGGTGACTAGTGCCTATAATAGCCTACCATCAGAGGAGCATAGTGGAAAGCCAACACAAGTTGATGCTGAGACAATGCAGCAAGCTTGTAAGAGATGTGGAGAAATAGGACACACCTCTAAGGACTGCCATGGAGAGTATCCCCACTGTGATACTAGTTACCCAATTGGAGACTATCCCATGAGCCAAGTTACTTGTTTCCTATGTGAAGGAACAAATCATATCCCGGCTGAATGCAAGTTCTATTCCACAGTGCAACGGATAAATCAACAAGTTAAGGATAGAATGAGCCAACTGCCAGAAAGGACCCCTGAAGATGGAAGACTTAAAAGAAAGATGGAAGATAAAGACATGGAGTTAGCACTTAACCATACTACTAAGTGCTGCTACTCATGTGAAGAAGAAGGACACTTGTCTAGGAATTGCCTGAAGAAGAGAGGATGTTTCTCCCCGACTGTAGTAGAATATGAGGAAAATGAAGTGAGAGATCTTCTAGCCCTAGAAGGACCAAAAAGGAAGAAGGACAACAGCAAGGTAATGTGCTCCAAATGCAAGGAACTAGGGCATTATAAGAGAAAATGTCCTACAAAATACCATGGAGTAAACATGCAAGATAGCACGAAAAGAGACCTCCGTACGATCACCTGTTTCAAGTGCAAACAAAAGGGACACTACTCGGATAAATGTCCAGAGAACGGAACTCCAAGACCTCAGTAATGTGGAACGACTGAAGAATGCTACGATATACAAGGAGGAAACACAATGAGGTAGCCAATTTAAAAGGACTTGTATGCCATTACTACTTTAATAAATATTGTAAGGACTTGTAAGAGCCATGGACAACCTGGTTAAATGACTTGTATTTCTCAAGGAGATGACAAGCAGAAAGGATTAGTAACTCAAGAGTTAACATCTTACGACTGAGTTTGCTCAAAACTTAGCTAGGGAACGATAGAATTGTTTTAAAAATTTAGAATTGAATCACAGGTTCTCATTTCAAGAAAATTTTGGCAAAACCAGTGAGGTTGACCAAGAGTTAGAATGCGAGGTTTGCAAACCATGTATGAAGTAATGATTTGGGTGCAGGATGGATTGATCACCATTCCTACTACTCTTATTATTCGCTCTCATAATGTTGGTTTACATACCTAGAGAGACATACCTACATGAGAGACGACGCTTTAAACCATGACCTTAGGAAGATAGATATGTTACACCCTTCGTAGTGTGCCAGTGTGGCCAATACGTAAGAATACGGTGAGAAACGACTGCACGTTTCCAAAGCATTTTCTCAGTGGACCTTGAATGCCGAGACGACTCAATTTTGACTTCAATTCCCAACTTTTCGTTTCGACTCCCCAGCCTGTTCGACTACCCCTGAGCCTATAAAAGAGGACTCTCCCCTCTCCAGAGAGTCACAACAGAGACCGCCACCACCAACTATGAGGTTACCACCTGATTCCAAAGCCCAATGCCACCGAAGTCTACCTCATCCTGACCTACGATGTTGTGAGGCACCTCTCCAAATCCATGGAACCTTGTTCCTACCCATGAGAGCTTCGTTAGATCCCCTTTCCCTGAAGGAGAGTTCATCTTCGAGAAATGATCAAGTTGTTCAGCGCCTTTCGACAACTATGAAGACGGTTGCTAAAGGAATTCTTAAGGACCATCTGGTACCTGTGGCAAGTAGCACGACTTGCTCCGGTAACTTGAGTGGGTTCAACAATGCTGGTTATAAGGCGACCTTCCATCCCTTAAAGGTGCCAAAACCTCTAACAGAGTCCACCTTGTTTACCCCTATGAAATGCTTGAGAAGACTACAAAGGGATGCCATCCAAATTCCTCGGGATGTGTGGTCTCATCATGTTCGTGGGGCAAGCGTGCAATACTTGACACTGGGTCATCTTCTGAGATTCTACAATAAAAATCAGCTAAAGAGCAACAAGGAGTATGGTGATGACCTGTATGCTGTCATGGCCTTGGTAAGGACCGACCAAGAAAAGGCTAGATACACATTCTTGGACGATGTGGACTACCTTGTTGAAGACAACGCGATGGATGATATCTGCCTATCACCAGAATTGGATGGAACCCATGGTGTGCCCACTTTTGAACAATGTCATGACCATCAAGTCATTGAAAAGGGCGACATCAAGAAAAATGGCGCAACGATGAATTCAAGCTGGGAACAAAATGCAAGTGCCTAAGGAAGCATCAAGATACCACCAAGCAAAATCTCCTTTAAGGGTGGTAGCACCCTAGTCCCCTTTAGGATCCCTAAGCCTTGTAACCTTCCTTCAATCTCGAGGACGAGATTCCTTTAAGGGTGGTAGTCTGTAACGACCCAAGATTTATCAAATTTTGGGGGAAAATTTTTGTTTTTATTTTGCTTGAGATGATTGAATTTTCACAGGAATTTAAAACTTTTGAGTCTATTTGAAAGCTTTATTAGAAAATATATTAAACCTTCTATTATTCTCTTGAAGGACTTCTTTGAGAAAGATCAAGTATCCAAATACTATTTTCCTTTCTTTTACTCAAACTTATGCAAGCTAACTTACATGGATTTGATTTTCAAAAGTATTATAAAGTTGGTATTTCAAAACTATGTTTGAGTGTGGTTTTCAACTATTATTTTATAAACTACTATTTTATTATTTTATTACTTTAGAAAGAATTGAGTTCCAACTCTATTTCTATTATTTTATGCAAGCAAAGCCTTAGGCTTAATTGAGATCTTTTATTAAAAAACCTTGTTTTGATTTTGAAAACATGTTTGATGTTGGTTTAAAACCTTTCTGTGGATTCTACAAAATTTTAGAAATTGATTTGACCGTGTTTGGATGCTTTATGCAAGACCTAAGAAAGAAATAAAAAAAACAAAAACAAAAAAGGAAAAGAAGAAATAAAATAAAAATAGAAAAGGGCCCCCGGGGAAACGTTTCGGCCCAGAAGGAGAAGCAGCCCGCAGCCCACCTAGCTCAATCCCGAACCGGTATCCCTCTCCCCTTTCCATCTCGCTGACAGGTGGGACCCGCATGTCAGCATCATCACCTCCACCTTTTCCTCTCTTCTCTCTGGAAACGGAGCTCGCCGGAGTAACTCCCCCACTAATTTCTCGCGAGTAATGACCATCAATCCCTGGCCTATAAGTAGCCCTCGACTCCCTCTCCCTTTCCCCTTCTCTCTGCTGCCGATTGCGCCGCCAGGCTGGCAAAATCTCTCATCAGAGGCCGCAGGTGCCAGCGGCCATTCCTGCTCAAATCCGACGCCATCGGTGAACCCCGCGTCTCCTCCTCTACCCTATCTCCTCCCCCTACCTCCGGCGCCCCCTCTGACGTTTTTCGTTTGATTTATCTAGCAGCAAATCGAGCTCCTCTTCTTCAAGCCGAAGCTCCTGCCGCCCGCATCACCTCCAGCCGCACCATTCGCCCACGTCAGGACGCAATCGACAACGTCGACCAAGTTTTCGAGCCCGCCGTGTCTCCCTGATCATCGTCGTGACATCGCCGCCGTCCAGAACTCACCGGAGCATCGCCGGAGTTCGACCTCTGCACGCCTCGCCGGCGAAACCCGCCGGAAACCCTAGCCTCACTGTGAGCTCTCCCTCCTCTCTCTGTGAACCGTCAGATCTTGATCGATCGGCCCGAACTAACCACTTATTCGAAAGGGTACTGGACGATCTGACCCGTCCAGATCCCATAAGATCCAACGCCCCAGAATGCTAATCCTCCCGAACCGGTACGGGCCAATCAGATTAGACCACGTGGCAGCCCTCTGTTAAAACAAAAACTCGAATTAGAAATTGAAATCAGAATTTAGCTGAAATTTTGAAAAATCATATCTTTCGATCCATAAGTCCAAAAATAGCAAATGGGATACCGTTGGAAACCTTGAAACCTGTAGAATCCAGCAGTACCATAAAATCTTATATTTTATGGGTCCAATTTGAAACTAATTTCAAATTGGGTTTGAACCTTCTTTTGTTTGTTTAATTCATATCTATTGAACCATGTATCCAAAAATTACAATTTTGTAGTCTTTGGAAAGCCCTTGATCTGTAGAACACCCTAGGATCAAGAAAATCCAGATTTGATACGTGCATACACTTTGTGCATTCAAATCTTCTTAAATCACTATTTTGGCCATATCTTGAATTCTAAAATTTATTTTAGAATAAATCCAATTGCAATAGCTTTGTTTTACTGCAAGCTGTCCAGTAGCATCACTCCCATATTTTCTAGAGCCAGTTCACAATTACTCAATTCTAATATGAGGATCTGAGTAAATTCTACTATAGGATCAAAACTACTTCTTTAAGATTATTCTTTTCTACCTGGTGAACCCTATGATCATCCCTAGACATCATTGTTGTCTGAACAACATCTTGACCAAGATCACATCTACTTAGACCAATCTTATCTAGGTCACACCTATTCAAGTTACAATTGTGTTGCTTGAGTAAAGTGTGATACATCTCAATCATAGTTACTATTCTTACTATCCTTGCGGTGTTGATCTAATCAATATTTTAGCACCTATCCAATATTCCATGTACCCAATAGAAACCTTAAGCCATAAACTCAAATGTGATCTACCCATACTCGATCCCTTGTCCATTAGATCTTGATTTCATGTGTAGGATTATTCAATTAACAAATGAGTTAATTGAGTAAATCAACATATCACAAACCCTTACCCAAGCCTTTATGTAACATGTACTATTTTGAGAAAGTGCCATCACACTTTATCTAGTAGTGTTATGTTGCATCGTCCTAAACTCATGTAAACCTATTCACATATTTTGTCTAATTCATGTGTATACTCAAATTGCAATCGTGCTACTTGAGTAGAATATGAATTCATCATAAACCTAAATCCTATATTGGTTAATATGGTAATATTATAACCCATACCGTAGTGTGTGTTATACACCAAGTTGACCGATAAACCATTGAGCCATGTCCTCAAATATCAATCACTCATACCCAATCCAAAGCCTACCTAGTTTTGTTCACATGTGTTAAACTATTCAACTTGCAAAAGTGCAAATTGAGTAGTCCAAGCACTCTTAAAACCTAGCCTAGTGCCTAAGTGTGATTTATACTATTCAAAGAATAAATGTTGTTACACTTATTCAAATAGTATTTTAGTTGCACAATCCCACACCCATGTGAATTTTTTTTTTCACTTGAGCTATTCTGAAACTCTCTCATGCTTGATAAAGCATAAAGACCTCATCCATTATATAATGCCTAGTCCCAATTTATCTCTCAAATCTTACTGATCTCTCCCAATTAAACTCTTCGATTCATATCTCACAAATCATGAACCTATACCACATCCCTCTTATCATAACATCTCATTACAAACTAAATCGTTGAACCAACCCCTTTTAATTGTTTGATTTGTTTGATTGAATTTGTATGGTGTGTTTATGTTATGCTATTTCTTGTGCTATAGTTGTGCGAAGAGCTGCGTGCTTAGTTGAGAGAAGCGGAACGTCGTGATCTTCAGAAAGGCAAGTGACACACATGTTCCCTACCCACTTTACTTATGCATTAGTAAATTCACCTCTTGTAGTATGCATGATAGGTGTTTTACTCAACTGTTTTATCAAATGCTTAGATCCTAGTAGTGTGTAGCTATCCCTCAAACCCCACATGATAGGATGCTAAATACTTTGTTAACTTTGATGCCATGCTAAGATCACTTGAAAAGTGTTTTGTGAAAAGTTAATAACTTAAACTAAAATGAAACACCTGGGTGGATTGGTATGTTGATGGAGGTGGTGTTGAGTGGCGACCTGGGGCTACACTACGTGTAGTTGCTGCCTGGGCGTACACTTGTGGATGGCCACCCAGGAACAAAGAGATGGCTATGTCTTCCATGCTTAGCGTACTTCCAGTGCAGCCTTATGACATTATGGGCTCTGTCTTGACTGATTACAATGTGGGAGTGCAACTAGGCGCGAGAAGATGGTGGTAGATGAATTATAGGTTGGGAGCGGATCTTGCCAGTTAGTTGCCCTCTCCTTCTAAAAGGTCTCGTTTCAATTCATGTATGGGCATGAAATGAATCGTAAGGTGAAAGTGCACAACCCTTGCAAGGTGTTTAAATCTAATCGATTAGCCGTGTCCTCGGTTATGGACAATTGAGTCTCTAGACATGGAATGTACAGAATAATCTCATCACCTCTTTTGAATATTTAAAATCTGTTTAGAAACTCCTAGGTAGGAACTAAGGACCATACACTCCGAGGGGTGGTGGTGCCTGAGGTTCCGACTTTGTCGAATCTCGCCCAGTGCTACATGCCTAGCTAGTATGTGGTTATTGGGGGTTACCTCGACCCTTGAAAATATAAAACTTTGAAAGTTTTACTTCAAGAAAGAACTATAGAATAAAACTGGCTTTATGCAAAGCAGCCTGTGAGATCCACTAGCCAAATATCCATGTAGATAGGCTCCTCACAACAGCCACCAAATATGTGTCATTTGCCAGTACATCATTGTACTGACCCCTCTGGGGCTGCATATTCAACGTGCAGGTTTTACTTCGAGTAAGGAACCAGGATTAGGATCTCGAGCTTACATTCCAACATGTCTGCCTGTGGCACGTGATGATGATGGAGGCTCCTTGCCACTCTGTCTTTCCGCTGTGTAAATTGTAAGATTTAAGTACCTTGTATCTGGATCCGCGATGTAATCTTGATACTATGCAATGAATATTTCATTTTGTTCTGTGGTGCTATCATTGATCCAGGGAATAGCACTTAACACAGATGTTCCACCTTGTTCTCAAGGTTGGGGCGTTACAGGAGAGCACCGCCGGAACATAGAAACACAAAATAGGAGCCTCGGAGATCGAAGATCGGAGGGGAACACATTGGCGGGGCACTGCCGATGTGATCTCCTTCCCCCTCCGACGACTCTACCTTTGTCACCATCATGAAGAGGGAGTAGTCCACCTATGGACTATGGGTTTGTGGCAGTAGCTATTGTATCTCTCTCTTGTTCTTCATCGTCTTAGCGCCATATGAGATGCATAACATGATTATGGCCATCTTTGTATCACTTTTGTGGTGGATCTTTTTATGAGTTAATATATGAGATTGCAATTGTTCTTTAATTTTAGTGTATGAGTAGATGCATATTATGTATCCAGTTCTTGTTTACTTGTTTTGATCAAACATGTTTATGAGAGCGTGTGTGGGGGAACGTGTGCATTAGTTGGAGTAACAGGAGGTGATTATTCTGGGAGTACAGTCCTTGGGAGTCACTTGGGTGTTTACCTTACTTTGTTGCCTCAATAGGGATAAAGAAAATACCATGCTATAGGGTATCTCTAGCGTGACCTTGCTGAGTATCCGCGACTAGATCAAGCATGTTCTTATTTTAACTTCATGTCATTGTGCTTAATGCTATGCTCTGAGTTTATCTTAATACTGAGGTGATTAGATTAAATTCCCATCTTGGTGGAGTATGAGAGAGATGAATAACCAAAACATCTCTATATAGGACGTGATGCCCATATGAATTCATCTGAAATCTGAACATTGTTACAATCCTTTATGTCAATTGTATGATCCTATGTCTGTCATATCTTTTATGAGAGAGTGCACTAGTGAACCCATGAACCCCGGTCCACTTTTAATCATAAGAAACAACTTTCCATTCACTTTATCACAATTTTTATGTTTAGTTATTATTAATTTCGAAAATACAAAAATATTTCCTTTATTGCATTTCACAAACCAAAACTCTATAACTATATCTTTTACTGTTATCATTGCATTGCATATTACTTTAGTTTGCATATTCCCGTGGCAAAAGATTTTCTGGCGCCGTTGCGTATTGCATATTTATTTTCAGTTTTGTATACTTACACACACCTTGTGCTTGACAACCACTTGGTGAGGTTGAGGGCACAAAGAAAATTTATTTTACCTTGCAGGTTGTTAGAAGAGGGACATGAAGGATCCTTATACACACAGTTCCCCAAGAGTTCGATATAAACCCTCAAGTCACCTTCGTGGGGAAAATCAAGCTTCCCTATGCTCAGCCCTCTACTTTTGGAGTCTCAACCTAGTGAAGCATCAGAGCCGAACAGGAAGGTGAGAACTTGTTGGTTGGTGGCCACCCATGCATCGTACGTTGGGTTTGTCTTGGTGCATGGCTTGCCATCCTTCTCGGATGAGGTTTTCAGGCGGCGCCGATGTCTTCCCGTCCACGAAGCTCATCAAGCGAGCTCCTCGAAGCGGCAGTAGAACTTGGGATTACCATAGTAGGTAGTTCTTCCTCGTCAATCTCTCGCTCACGCCTAAGCCAGCTAAGGGGTTGGTCATGGTGGTGCTGGAGGAGGAAGATGGAGCAAAGCACATAGATGTGATCTAGGAAGTCGGAATCTGATACCATGTGAATGTTTGGGTTTAACGATGCCTTGGAGCTCGGCTCGTTTACGTGTTAAATAGCATAGCGATATAGAGGTTACAACAAGGAGGGAGAATAGGAAGGAGATCGATCATATCCCTTATCTACATGATTAGATCGTACCAGACTAACAACTCCTATCTCTATCTTCATATACAATGTTACATGCGTGACAACATATTTTGTAGGGTAACACCACAATCATCCAATCTTTGTTGGTTTTGATGTGTGCAAGGCAGTGATGAGAGTTGTCTCCGTCTTTAAGATAAACATACGGTGTGGGTCACCCTATGGTTATTAATTACTAATTTATATCTTTCTTTTATCTATATGATGAAAACTATGCATATTTTGGCGGAATGAATGCAAGCCCGTTAAGTATCATAGAGAAGTATTTCGGTTGCTCGTTCCGCCCAACCACCCACCGAGCAAACTATGATATGGCACAACCATCCTGGAATTCAGTTACAAGCCAAGTTTCACGTTTGTTCTCTCCCTCTCTTAAGTAAACACTCATCGCCAGCTCAGACAACCTAGGTGCCTACGTCTAGCTAGGCCGGGCTTCACTTTCCCTTCTTGGCCGGTTGATGTTGGGCCCGCTATCCTTCTTGTTTCCTTGACTAGTGGTCGTAGCTTCGGGGCCGTTGACAATCCCCTTCCCTTGAATGTCTGCTTGACCCCAAGCAGAGGTGAATGGAAATTGCTGGTGAAGCGCCTCGAGATCTTCCTAGGTGGCTTGCTCTGGCGATGCACTGCTCCATTGTAACTCGACCTGGGGAATCATACGATGGTCGCAATGGCGCATGCGTTGGTGACACACCTTGACCAGAAACTATAGCAGACCGTCGCCAGGAGGAAGAGATGATGAGACAGGCATGTCGGGGCCGACGCACTGCTTCAGCTACGAGACGTGGAAGACGGGGTGGATCTTGCTCGCCGGTGGAAGCTCAAGGCGGTAGGACACCTGCCCCATGTGCTCGATCACCTTGAACAGCCCGAAGAACTTGTATGCCAGCTTGTGGTTCGAGCGCCACTCCACCGAGTGCTGTAGGTATGGTTGGATGCGTAAGAACATCTCGGCACCCACCTGGAAAAAGCGTTCGATGCGGTGCTTGCCCGCTTGGTCCTTCGTGCGCTGCTGCGTGCTACCGGAATAAAGCAAGCATCAACGACCATTCCCGGAGCCAATCCTGTACATCAGTTGGGGAAATTGTGATAGTTGCTGTAACACCGAAGTACCTAGGTTGACGGCCATAGAGGAGCTCAAATGGAGATTTGCCCAGTGAAGCGTGCCAGTTGGTGAGGTAGCCACTTCACCCAGTGTTGCGGGTGAGGGATGATGAAACAGCGAAGGTAGCACTCAATAGATTGGTTGACTCGCTCCATTTGTCCATCGATCTGAGGGTGGTGGGTAGTGCTTAGCTTCAATTGTGTGCATGTAGCTCGAAAAACTGCCTGCCAAAATGAGCTTGTGAACACTGGATCACGATCCGAGACGATGGCTTTAGGAAAGATGTGAAGACTGTAGACATTGTCGACGAAGAGCTTGACCACCTTGCTTGCAGTGTATGGGTGGCTCAAGGGAATAAAATGGGCGTACTTTGAGAACTTTTCGACAACGACAAAAATGCAATTGTAGTTGCGGGATCGTGGAAGGCCATCAATGAAATCCATGGTGGTGACCTCCCAAGGCTCTGTTGAGACCGGCAAGGGCTGGAGCAGGCCAGCAGGTGGTAGGCGCTCGAGTTTAGCCTATTGACAGACGCGGTAACAGCGAGCATATTCACGGATCATGTTCTTCATAGATGGCCAACTAAACAGAGGGATGAGACGCCGGTATGTCACCGGGAAACCTGAATGTCCACCTTGCGGGCTATCATGGAATGCAGACACAGTCTGCAACTGTAGTTTGCTGTCGTTGCCAACCCAGATACGCCCCTTCTAACACAAAATACCATGATCAAGTGTGTACAAATGTGAGGAAGCTAGATCCAGGGCCAACTGCTGCAAGAGCTGCTGAGCACGAGTGTCTGTCGAGTAGCTTGCAGTAATTGAAGATAACCAACTAGGTTTAACAGTGGTAATGGTAAAGAGAGGAGATGCTTCTGTAGGCATGCGAGAGAGATCCTCAACGACTCCATTATCAATTCCTTTTTTGTATTGAACCTTATACTAGAGCCCCAATGCCCCATCATCTTGGTTAAAGCTTTTTTCTGCCATTCCGTGTGGAGACGCTGGTCTGTGAGATCTGTTAGGTTTTGATGGTCTATTTTTATGATGAATTCACCAAGTTGCAGATAGGAACACTACTGTTGCACCGCTAAGAGGATGGAGAGGTATTATTTCACGTAGACAGAGAGGGTACGGTTCCGTGGACCTATAACACGGCGGTGTCCGTACTGTGATAACACTGCTCCAATGCCGACGTCGCAAGCGTCAGTGTCGAGCACAAATGGAAGTGAGAAGTTGGGAAGGGCGAGGACGGGAGCTGATATAAGCGCTTGCTTCAGGACCTAGAAGGCAGTTTCAGAGGCTGGGGTCCATACAAAAATCACTCTTTTCTTCAGCATGTTGGACAGAGGCTCGCTAAGAACAACATAGTGTGCAATGAACTTCCGATAGTATCCAGTCAACCCTAAAAATCCTCGCAACTACTTAAGAGTAGTGGTCATAGGCCATTCACAGATAGACTGAATCTTGGAGTCATTCGTAGCCACGCCATCACCTGAGATGACATGCCCGAGATACACAATGCGCTGCTAGGCGAAGGCGCATTTTGACAGTTTAACTTGCCACAGATCACGCTTCAGGATGTCGAGGACAGTAGACAGATGCTCCAAGTGATCAGAGAGACTCAAGCTATAAATAAAAATGTCGTCGAAGAAGAATAGCGCAAATTTGCATAAAACTGGAGCTAGGGACGCATTCACGGCATGCTGGAATGTCGCCGGGCCCCTGTGAGGCCAAATGCCATTACCTTGAACTCTTGATGGACATTGTGCGATTGGAAGGTTGTCTTGTGCTCCTCGCCAGGAACCAGTCAAATTTGTTGAAAACCGGACTTGAGATCGAGTTTGGAAAACCAACGTGCTCCGGCCAACTAATCGAGAAGCTCGTCGATGACTGGAATCGGATATTTTCCTTTTACTATCAATGCATTCAGGTGTCTGTAGTCGACGACTAACCGCCAAGACTGGTCACTCTTGCGAACCAACAGCACAGAAGAGCTGAATGCGCTGTTACTTGGAGCGATAACACCCTGCTCAAGCAGTTCTTCTATTTTCTTCTCGATTTCCGTCTTCAGCTCTAGAGCAACACAGTACGGCCTAATCGAGACTGAACAAGCACCCGGGCTGAGTGGGATATGGTGGTCGTAGCGCCATCGAGGTGGTAGACCCACTGGTGCTGCAAACACTGAAGAATAGCGATCCAGGACAACCTGAACTTCTGGGGGCAGTGCAGGGTGCTTCTCGGGATCAGATTCACGGATAAGCTCGAGCTCAATCAGAGCATGGGTACAGAGAGCAGGTCCTTCACCATGGAGCACGACCTGATGACCATTGTGAGGAAAGTAGATCCAATCTTGCTCCTAGTGTGTAGTCATTGGACTGTATTTTCCCAACCAATCAAGCCCCACGATTCCATCATAGCTGCCCAAGTCCAGGATCCAAAAATTATCAGTGTACTAGGCACCGTCAGCAGTCCATGACAGTTGCGGAAATAGTGTCTGCTATACAGAATTGCACCACTTGCGACCTCGACAGGAATTGGCTGAGGCAAGGCAACTGCGCCTGTGAGCAGTGCACCTTGGTGCAGTTGATGAAGCAAGCTGAACTACCCGAATCAACGAGGAACAGCAGGACATGCCCTTGAATATTCAGCTGAAGTTGCATAGTGCGAGGAGCATTGACAGAGGTGCTGATCACTGTAGAAGAGAGCATCATCTGGTGCATAGTGCAGTGTCGAAATTGAGCTGCGAGCAGAGGAATCACTGTACGGTTGGTAGTGTTGAGAAGAACTGTTGTCACCAAGTTCTTCGTATAGAAGAGCCAATGTATAGGCTACCTCCAAATTACGTGGCTGTTGAATAGCAATGAGGACCCGCACCACTGGCTTGAGGCCATCCAAGAACCTAGTGGTGTAATGCAGGGAATCTGGGCGCTCTTCATATGCTGCAATCTTGTCCATAAGCTCAGAAAATCGAGCGACATAGTCTTCGACCATGGTCAGCTGTTTGATGTGAAACAACCGTCTAACGAGGATTTGGTGTCGATTGCGACTGAAACGAGCTAGCACAGCGTTAGTGAACTAGACCCATAAGGACTGCGGATTTGGTGCAGATAGGCTTCGAGCCATGTCGCTGCTGCGCCGGTGAACTGATCAGAAGACAGGCTCATCCATTGGTTGGCAGGTGTCAGATAGCAATGAAATTGCTCTTCACAGCGTCGTTGCCACAATTTGGGGTTGGATCCATCAAACTGGGGCAGATCGAAACGAACCACACCAATGCAGAATTCACTGTATCAGTACAAGTATGACGGGAAGTGTTATACTGACGAGAGGAAGCAAAATTTTGGTCGAATTTAGTACATGTGTCCGGGGAATCCAAGTGCGGAGCACCAAAATTTCCCCGGTTGACATGTTCCTAGCGACGCTTATCCGGGCCGGAGGTGTTAGCGTCACCCTCCTTGGAAGCGGCGGGAGAGCCATGGCGCTCGGGTTCGAGCAGAGCGCCTGATCCAGAGTTTTTGCTAGCCCCACGATCTCCGAGCTGAGGGTGGTCTTGCTGGACTCCAGCTCGACGCTGATGGAGGCCTTGGCGGCCTGCAGATCCGCGCTCATCTGGAAGCGCGTTTCGTCGACGGTGGCGTTGATGTCGGAGATTTGGCCCGTGGTATCATCGACGAAGACCTTGACTGCATCGAGTAACTCCTTCTTGCATTCGAGGAAGCGAGATTCATACTCTTCCTTGGATTCCATGCATGGGAGCTCATACAGAGCCCTCGACTCCGGTGAGAGAGCATCCATGGTCATCGATCGTTGGCGTTCGGTGTACCTGGTGGTGTAGGGATGGGATGGGATCTCCAGGGTATGGATCCAACTGGCTCTGATTACCAATTGTAAGACACTACTTCTACCCCAGATCTACTCAAGAACAAATCACAGGAATCATGGAGAAGTATTTCGGTTGCTCATTCCACCCAACCACCCATCGAGCAAAGTATCATACACCACAGCCGTTTTGGAATTCAGTTACAAGCCAAGTCTCATGTTTGTTCCCTCCCTCTCTTAATTAAACACTCATCCACTACTAGGAAACTAGCTATCTACAAAAAGTCATTCTGTGGCGCATATGACAGCGATGCGCTACAAAATTTATTTCTATGGTGCATGCAGACTATATGCGCCACAGAAATATGGTCATTCTGTGGCGCATGGAATTGTATGCGCCAAAGAAATGCCGGTTTCTGTGGCGCATATTTCAACATGCGCCACAAAAATCTGATAGGACCTACAACTAAGTCACGGTGCTCGATATTCTATGGCGCATGCGCCTATATGCGCCACAAAAATCTGGTGGGACCCACCACTTACCTTATCCTCTCCCCACGCATGCCCCCTGCTAATCCCCAATCGATCGAGTCGATTCCTCGCAAACCCTAGCGAGACGTCGTGCTCCGGAGACCGAGACGCCTGTAGGATACCGAGACGCCCGCCGGATACCGAGGCACCATCGGAGACCAAGGCGCCCCCATGTCGTTGTCGCCCCCGCGCCACCGTCATCCCCTGTGTCCCCGCCCCCACGCCGCTGTTGCCCCTGTTTGCCCGCACACGCCGGAGACACCACTTGCCCGCGGTGAGAAGCTTCTCCCCTCTTCCCTCTACCCCCTCACCTCTCCTCTCTACACCCTCTCTGTTAACTAGCACTTTTAGTACCAGATTCAGTTAGGATGACAGTTAAGATTCTGTTAAGATGATAGTTAAGATTTAGTCAAGTTTTAATTAGCAGTAGTTCTCTCTACTGTTAGGGGTCAAGAATGGCGTGTCCAGTGTGGAATAGCACTGATGGACAATGCATGAAAAAGAAATTAAAGTACTACTCAAATTTCATTGGAAAGCTACCAAATGATTCTACCGACTAATTGGAATGGTTTCTTATTACTTTATATACGTCAAGTTAGATTTGGTGTTTTCTATTATTTATTTCATTTTTGTGAAATTCTTTTCAATTTGATGTAGGTTATTCCATGCTATGTAAAAGGCGTGTTTTACATGTTCTACAACAAAAGAGAAATCATACATGCTGAATCCACAATCAATGGCCAAACTTATGTATTTAACATAATGAGGAAAGAAACAAGAACTATAATCACAGGGCTTGCTTGGAAAAGATTCCATAAGGATTACAAAATCGGCAAGAACGACATGATTGTGTTTGATTTCAGTGTCAATGCAGCATATTTCATTAGGTTAACAGCTTGTGATGACAAGGGCATTAACAAAACAGCACCAACTACCAGAGAAGAAGTGGATTTAGAAGAAAGTGAGTCTCATTATTTTCTATTAATTTATTCTTTTGTTTGTGTCTTCTTACATGTTTATCTTTTTCATTTGTTTTATGTGATAGTATATGAGATACACAATGTTGTTGTCATTTCAAAAGAAATAGAGTTGTCACAACAGAAATTGATTAATTGGCACACTAATGTCACCAGAAGAGATAAAGAGTTTGGACAACTATTCATACACAAGCTTACAAAAAGAAACATCAAGAAAAGCTCTCTTGTAAGTCTTCATTTTGTATTTTCATCTTACAAAAGGCACTTCAAATTTATAATCTGACGCATTTATTTGCATGTTTTCCCTCTTACTAAATGCACTCTTCTTACTAAATGGACAGAGAATCCCCAATAAGATACTGAGTACTCTGCAGTTGGAGTTATCTGGTACTCTAGTACTCTCAGATGACAACATAGAAGATGTGCAAAGTTCTTATAGCCCATGCAGTGATGGAAGAATGCTCTTAAACGATGAAGCTTGGGGAACAATACTTGCAAGACATAACTTGAAGATAAACGATATAGTCATGTTCTTGTTTCATCCATTTGGTGAGCATTTTACATCAACTAGAGGTATCCACATCTCTGTGGATGTTATCTGATTTTGGTTTTCGACACATGTCACTATTCGAGATGATCAACTTTGTAATTTGACACTTCTCACTATATATAGCTTGGGCTCTAAGTAATGTTATGAAAAAGACTTGTGTGTGTTATCTCTATTTTCATACACCATGCGAAATGTATTGCTGTTTGTACTGATGTATATATATTTGTATAAATCCTATAATATATCCGTATTTATACCAGGAAACCCTTTTTTAATACCTATAGCATAATTCTGTGGCGCATATATATATTAGATTTTGTGGCGCATTATATTCTGTGGCACATTTTGCCCATATGCGCCACCGAAATTTCAGAATTCTGTGGCGCATAGAATAATATTTTAGTGGCGAGACAACAGTGGCGCATATAAAATGCGCCACAGAATTCATAAAAGGTGTGCCATTGAAGACCTATTTTCCTAGTAGTGATCGCCAACTCGGACAACCCCCTGGGTCTAGCCAGGCCGGGCTTCGTTTTCTCCTCTTGGGACGGTTAATGTTGGGCCCGCTATCCTCGTTGTTGCCTTGACCAGTCGTCGTAGCTTCGGGGCCGGTTACACCACCGTTGCAGATATGGTCCAAAGGTAGTCTTCCAACACCCATGTCCAGTGTGGGTGCACAGGTTACTGACAGATGCGGACACATGTTTGTTTTGCAGAGTGGTGGCCTTCGTTGCTCATGTGCATCCTAAGTATCAGTGGCGTGCTTGTAGAGACGGGCCATATTTCAGTTAACCATGAGGGTTTCTATCGATTTTGGTGTGATGGTCTAGTAGCCACGGTCCGTTTGGCTCGGGCCACTAGTCCGTGATGGTTCCATCATTGGGCGGAGGTGTTGCCAAGGAAGGGCACCATGCTAACATATGTAGGCGACGCTACCAATGAAGGGCGTCGGTGCTAGCATCGGTGTACGACGGTGCTACCATATGTGGCGGAGGTACAGCTATCGGTGGACGGCGGTGCTACGATTGATCAACACCAGTGCTATCATTGATCGAAGCCGGTGCTTCCATCGGGTGTCGCTTGTTCTGCAAGGAGCACGTGATGGTGTTGGCAGACATTGGCGGCGCTGTTACCAACCGTAGTCGAGATGCTGCCAGCAGCGCTGTGCGTAGGGTTAGGATGCCAAAGCGAATCGAACACGTGTAAACCTCTCGAGACGAGAAATGGGGGAAATTAATCCTACGGTGACACTTAACACTCGCCTTTTCTAACGGTCGCAAAGTATAACAGTGGATACCATGGCAACTTCCATGGACCGTCTAAGGACGTCAAAAGCTACTGTTCTTGTCATAGTCTTGCCAGTTGACGCTGTTGTCAAACAATAATCTTGCCAGTTGACACTTAAAGTAGTCTATATGCTATAACTAACTTGACCTAACCTTTATAGTGTGCTGATCCGGTGCCATATATGCCTTAATTTGTCCATTATTGCGTGACAAGGCGTTCTTTTGTTTGATTGCAATGATCATAGCTGTGGAATCCACGAGCTATAGATGCTTCCATGGAGTTCACTTTAATTATCTGCTCTCTATTTAGACTCAGTCCAAGCTTATCCAGTGAACAAACCATGCCTAAGGAAATCTTGATGGCCATCTACATGGAGCAACCGACGAACACTCACATCATCCTGGTCCTCGCTCTGTTCTTCCCTCTCTTCTTGATCCTCAAGGCAAGGAGGAGGCCCAGCAGCAGCAATGCTGTGAGGCTGCCGCCCGGCCCGTGGCGGCTTCCGGTGATCGGCAGTCTCCACCACCTACTGCGGAGCCCGCTAGCGTACCGCGCCATGGCCAACCTCGCGCGCCGGCTTGACGCGCCGCTCATGTCCCTCAGGCTCGGCGAGGTCTCCGTCGTCGTCGCCTCGTCCCCGGACGCCGCCCGCGAGCTCATGAAGACGCACGACCTCAACTTCGCGACGCGGCCCTGGAGCCCCACCATGCGCATCCTCTTAGCCGACGGCGAGGGGCTCGTGTTCGCGCCCTATGGCCCCCTGTGGCGACAGCTCCGCAGGATCAGCATCCTGGAGCTGCTCAGTGCGCGCCGCGTCCATTCGTTCCGCCGCGTTCGGGAGGAGGAGGTCGGCCGCCTCGTCGCCGCCATCGCCGCGGCCACGCCAGGTAAGGCGATGAACGTCAGCCGGCGGATCGTAGAGACCATCATGGACATGACGATGCGGAGCATTATGGGCGACCGTTTCGAGAAGCGGGACGAGTTCATGGAGGTGTTCGCCGAGGGGGTGAAGATCACCTCTGGGTTTAACCTCGGTGACCTATTCCCTTCGTCGAGGCTCGCGAGCTTCCTCAGTGGCATCGCGCGCCGGGCGGAGGCTAACCACCACAAGAACGGTGAGTTAGTTGACAGCATCTTCAGGCAACGCGAGGAGAAGAGGGCCGCGGCGGGTGACGGCGCCGTGGACGAGGAAGACCTTGTGGACGTGCTCATGAGGATACAGAAGGAAGATAGTCTCGAGGTGCCCGTGACCATCGGAATCATCAGGGCCTTTATTCTTGTAAGTGAAAATTATTCACCTTTCGATATCTCCGAAATTCAAAACAAAATGTGTTGTACTATAATATGCATGATTTTTCCTGACATTACGCAAGTTCATGAGCTTACACCATGGTATACCAGGACCTTTTCGCCACGAGGGGTGAAACAACGGCGAACGTGCTCCAGTGGGCCATGTCTGAGCTCATGAGGAACCCAGAGGCAATGCACAAAGCACAAGCCGAGCTGCGTGATAGCCTCCAAGGAAAAACGAGAGTGACAGAAGATGACCTAGCCAACGTGAAGTACCTGAAGCTGGTCATCATGGAGACCCTGAGGCTACACCCTGTGGTGCCATTGCTCCTGCCACGGGAGTGTCGGGAGACTTGCAAGGTGATGGGGTACGACGTTCCCAAGGGGACCACCGTGTTCGTGAATGTGTGGGCCATCAGTAGGGACCCAAAGTATTGGATCGACCCTGAAGATTTTAAACCTGAGCGGTTTGAAAGTGGCACAGTCGACTTCAAGGGAACGGACTTTGAGTTCTTACCGTTTGGGGCGGGACGAAGGATGTGTCCCGGAGTGGCGTTTGCGCTGGCAGGCATAGAGCTCGCACTTGCCTCTCTACTCTACCACTTCCACTGGGAGCTCCCTGCAGGGGTCTCACCAAGGGAGCTAGATATGACGGAGCAGATGGGCATCACCGTGGGAAGGAAGAAGGATCTTTACCTCCACCCTGTCATTTCAGTTCCCTCACCAGTTGTTCTGTAGCTATTTGACACTACACCATCGACCTACGCAGCCCTATGTAAGAAATTAAAACAACATGCCCTACAAAAATGTATGTTTCGTTTTTAGCCTCGGGAAATGCATCAGGTTTCACTAGTAAAAAAATGTTATTGGTGGCTTGTTTATTGTGAAAGTTTGGGTTTAACGATGCCTTGGAGCTCGGCTCGTTTCGTGTGAAATAGCACATCGATACAGGAGGTTACAACAATGAGAGGAGAGAAAGGAGGAGATCGGTCGATCCCTTATCTATAAGATCCGATCATAACAATGTAACAACTCATATCGCTATCCTTCTATACGACATGTCAACATATGTGTACGCTAACACCCCTACTCAATAGAAGCCTTCTTCGAGTTGAGATTGTGCATGAATTCTTCAAACTGCCGAGCTAGTAAAGCTTTAGTGAACCCATCTGCCACCTGATCTTTGGAAGGAATAAATCTTATCGCTAGTTACTTAATTGCTACTCATTCTCGTACAAAATGAAAGTCAATTTCTATGTGTTTAGTTCTTGCATTAAATATAGAACTGGCTGATAAATAAGTGGCGCCCATATTATCACACCACAAACTTGAGACTTGATGTCTCTTGACTCCAAGTTCTCCTAGGACCGACTCAACCCAAATAATTTCTGTAGTAGCATTGGCTAGAGATTTGTATGCCACCTATGTGCTTGACCTGGACACTGTTTCCCGTTTTCTAGCATTCCAAGAAATAAGGTTATTTCCAAAATAGACAGCAAAGCCTCCTGTAGACCTCTGTCATCAACACATGCTGCCCAATTAGCATCTGAAAAGGCACTTACAAGAGTGGATGAAGATCTTCTAACGGTTATACCAAGACTCATTTTACCACCGATGTATCTCAGGCCTCCTTTGATTCATAGGATTTGTATAGGAATTGTGTAGGATTTGAATCCTACAGGAAAATTTCCTACACACATGTTTGATTCATAGGAACATATCCTATAGGAATCTAGTAGTGTAAATCCTATAGGAAAAAAACCATTAGGTTATACCTCATGAAAAAATTCCTTTGCTACAATCAAAGCCACTCCATCTTCCTATAGGATTCAAGTAGGCATGACAATCCAATCCTATGACTTTCCTATTCCTATGATTTTCCTATCCTATAAATCAAAGAAGCCCTCAAGATTCTTTCACAACAGTGGGAGCATGAAGATATTGCCATACCTTGTTGACTGAAAAAGAAATGTCTGGCCTTGTAAGTGTTAAGTATTGAAGTGCTCCAACTATACTTCTGTACTGTGTACTGTCTCTGGACCTAGAAGTTCTCCTTGTGTGACTGAAAGCTTTTCTGATGCTGAGAGTGGTGTGAGCAGTGCCTTACAACCTCTCAAACCAACTCTATTAAGCAATTCCAAAGCATATTTTTCTTGAGTTAGTACAATTCTTTGATTGAACTATTTTACCTCTATTCCCAAGAAGAATTGTAGATCACTAAGGTCCTTTAGTGCCAAGGCCAACCCAATATCTTGAAGAAGTTATGCAATTGCTTTGTTGGAGGAACTAGTGACAATAATGTCATCAACGTATACCAAAACATAAATTGTGATACTTGCCTTCTTGTATATAAATAGTTAGGTATCTGCCTTGGATGCCAGAAAACCAAGCTCTTGCAATTTTGAGCTCAACTTGGAGAACCATGCTCTTAGTGCTTATTTAAGCCCATATAATGATTTATCAAACTTGAAGTGGTGCACGTGGATCCTCATAGTCAGGTGGCTACCTCATGTAGACCTCTTCTTCCAGAACAACATGAAGAAACATGTTCTTCATATATAGTTGCCTTAAGCTCCATCCTTTAGATATTGAAATAGCTAGAACAAGTCTGATAGTAGCAGATTTAACAACAGGACTACAAGTGTCCTCATAGTCTATACCATATCTTTGCTTCAATACTTTTGCTACTAATCTAGCCTTATACCTATCAATTGTTCCATCGGATTTTCTTTTAATTCTATACACCCACTTGCAATCAATAAGGTTTCTACCTTGTCTATGTGGTACTAGGCGCCATGTTTTATTTTCCATTAGGGCCCTATACTCATCATCCATAGCATTTTCCAATTTTTACTTGCTAAAGCCATTTGCAAATTTTCTGGTTCACCAGAAGAAACTGGTAATCCATACCTAACAGTTCCATGATTATAGACTTTAGGTTTAGTTTTACCAGTTTTTGTCCTTGTTCGATATTCTATTGTAGGTTGTACTGCAAAAGAATCTAGCGCGGAAGATCCGGTCATGCATGTGCCTCTGATGCAGTATAGGAGTCTGATCCCAATGGAGATTCGGTAGCAGATGTGGTAGACATGCTATCCTGCCGCCTGTGGGCCAGGCTGTGCTCCTGACTCGGTGGATACCACGCATCGCACTATGACGCGTCTGACGGTGAGGAGGCACCTGCGCCCACAAGGGTATGTGAGCTAGCGGTGCCTGATTGGCGCGCGGACCGGCAGCCGGTGGAGGGTGCCAAACGTGGGTTCGGCCGGCATGCGTCTGAGCTAGTGGAGGGCGCTGTACGTGGCTAGCGCGGATCCGGTCGATGCACAACTGGTCCTGAGGGCGATTCGCTGTCATTCGAGGTTGCGGGAGATTGAGGTCGATCACCTCGTGTCTAGAGCTAGGTCTGTCTTCTGGTGCACTGTTTCCAGGTCTGTTTGAACTCGTTTTAGCACCATTTTACACCAATTTGGCCCTGCTTAATCCTATACATGAGGAGCACTTCGAGAAATAGCAGGATTTACAAAAACATTAGGTGTTAGATCAGTGCAGTGTTATTCCCCCTCATGAGATAACACCGGTGAATTTTGGAATGACTCTGGTTGGACAAGAATTGGTTGTTAAAGGAGATGGCTAGTGTTGGGATGAAGTCTAGAGAAATGAAAAATAGTTTCATCAAAAACAACATCTCTGGATATGTAGACCCTACCAGCAGCAACATCCAGACATTTGACACTGACGAGGGTTAAACTCGACAAATGTCCTAGATGAAGGACTTAGGATCGGGGAGATAGGGCATCGGATGAACTCGAAGGTAGATTCAGTCAAACAAGGTGGCTATGAAAGTAAACATGGGTGTAGAACCTGGCTTGCTTTCAATCTGTCCCATACCGTCCCCTCCTGGCCCCTATATATAGGTGGCCAGGTCTCGAGGATCGGGTGGGATCCAACACAGATTACAATATCGACATACGACATGAACTCGTATTTCGACTAGTATTACAATTGGGCCTAGCTTAACGGGCCTCAGGGGTACTCAACTGACGGGCTCTATTTTCTATACCCTTGTCAGTAGCCCCCGAGATTCTATCAGCATTACAGATTCAGGTTGAATCTCAGATCTTCAATTCTTCGACTTGATCAATACTTGGCTTCTTCAAATCTTGAAATCTTCGACTTGGTCTTTTGACTTATATTTTACCATGATATATCGCAAGGGATTTTGATGAACAAGCCTGACAACTCTGACGGATCAAGAGGCCAGTTAACTGCCGGAACAGATACTTGTCACCTACTTCAAATTCAATCCCCTTGGACATGAATTCGGGAAATCGGTCAAACCCATTCTTTTGCCGCATTTAGGACTTACAAAAAGTGAATCCCAGTGGTTCTCAGGGTACCCAGTGCGTCCACCAGGATTTTTCTTCGCGTCGTAGACACGGATACATACCAGCAGAGCGCATCCATGTGCGTATACCGGGCCACACGGGACGGATCCTGGGGTCTTACCTTCGTGATATATTTCAATCACGGCATTCGAGTTTTGTCGCGATGACGCAACTCGAGAATCATATGTCGCAGCCTTGTTTGACTGTTCTAACGTGTCAAATATTCGGGTTATTCCACCTTAATTGATAAAAATCCCTCCCGATGGTAGTAGTGATATCTTCAAAGTCTCTTTTGCATCCTTTCCTCTATTGTTCATTATAAAACATCATCGGGTGCGCGCCCAGCGCTCCCGATGGGAGTAGCCCCCGAGGCTATAGTTGAAAAACTTATTTCGAGTATAGGCTCAAAGACAGTGTGCCTTCTTTCATGTCATGAGATCATAACGTGACTCAATAATATCGTCGGGTGTGCACCCAGCGCTCCCAATGGTAGTAGCCCCCGAGGCTATAGCCGAATATTTTCGGGTATAGACTCAAAGAATGATTTCTCCTTTACCGGACTCAATTTTTCGTCGGCCTCCTTGATCTTCCCTTATACAAATTCGCCATATCAAACCATCTTTGGAATGTTCATCTTACTAGTGTCTACTGCTATCATAGTCTTCACTTCTCGTTACCCGCACATTTGTGACGTCACTAATACAATAAATCTGTTTGTAATTATCTCTTGATTTTGACCGTTACCCATGGGCAGTGCGGTAATTTCGCAATTTCTCTGCCCGTTAGTGGGCTACCGTTTCCGCTCCTTGCGCCACGTCTCAGCCCACGTTCCGTTACCAGGAAGCTATATAAGGGGAGAGTGGGGAAATCATTGTTTACCAGTTCATTGCTTCCGCCGCCGCCGCCATTGTTGCAATATTTGCGCACCTCTGATCTCCTGCATAGCCCCCATCCGCAAATCGTAGATGCGCGTTGTAACATCCCAAGATTTTATCAAAATTTGGAACAAAAAACAATTTATTTGTGTTGATTAAAAAAATCACAGGGATTTAAAAACTTTTTGATGTATAATTAAATGTTTTTCCCTAAAGTTTTCTTAAACCTTCAAACCAAACTATTTCACTTCCAAGGTTTCCATTTTATAAAACAGCTTCTTACAAATCTCCCATATTCAAATGTCTGTTAGCAAAATTATTTCAAATTTTTCTAACAAATCCTTGGAGGACTCTTCTGAGAAAATATAATTTTAAAATACTATTTTGTGTTTATTCAAACCTATACAAGCTATCTTGCAAAGAGTTATTTACAAAATGATTTATATAAAAGAAGGTATGCATCACTAACAAGGTGTTTGAAACTGAATTTCAAAAATAACATAAAGTGTTTTTCCCTGATTTCAAGAATTATTTAAAACTCTCGTTTTCTATTCATGAAATTATGCAAAGAAACCCTAGGGGCAAATGCATATATTATTTTGCCAAATTCTATTTTAGAATTAAAAGTGGTATCTTACTGTTTGCATTGTTGTGGTTGAATTTTAGAAAAATTTAGAATCTAGTTTGACTTTGTTTGGAGGTTAAATGCAAAAGTTATTAAAAGAATTAGAAAACAGAAAAAGAAAAGAAGAAAACAAAATTAAAATTAGAACAGGGCAAGCGAAACCAATCCAGCCCAGCATGGAATCAAGCCCACGGTCCACCCGAAACCTACCCCGAATCGGTACCAGCCCTATCTCTCTCTCCCACTGATAGGTGGGACCCCACTATCAGGAGCATCCCTAACGTCCAGCCGAAGACCCCGGAGCTGTTACTGGCGCGATCCCGGCCACGATCTCCCCACTTCCCCCACTTCTTCAGAGCAGCAACAACGCCCCCGAAATCCCCCCAGTCCCCTCTCCTTTTCCCCTCTGCTCTCTCACAAAATAGCCGCTAGGATGCTGCGTAATAGCTCGCCGGAGTTTGTCATGGCCGCCGCCATCCGCGCTTGATTCTGGTGAAGGCAAGGTACATGACCTCCTACTATTGGTACCCCTCTCATAACCGTGCCCGTGCGCATCTCCCTCATGCCCTGGTTGCCTTAGGGATCCCCAGGAAGATGGCATCGACGAAGGCCGAGGTCCGCCGATGCCCTGAGCTCCTCCAGCTGCGTCTCCTACCCACTCGAGGAAACAATCGACGACGACGACCTCACCCACGAGCTCGCCGAAGCCTTCCACACACCGTCTGCACATCCGGCATCGTCGGGGACCACCATAACCTCACCGGCATCAACCTTCTGGCCGCTATCTCACCGGCGACTCGCCGGAAACCTAATTAGGTGAGCTCCTCCCCTCCCTTCTCATGTCGATCGTCGGATCGTGATCCGGTGGCTCAAAACAGCCACTTAACTGAAGGGGTACTGGACAATCTGGTGCGTCCAGATCCCTTTAAAATCCGACGGCTCCCAGACCTGATCCGCCCGAATAGGTATCAAGCAACCAGAACATGACACGTGTCGAGCCCTGGTCAAACCCAAGTCTAATTAGATTCAAATCAATTTCAAATATTTGCAAACTTATAAATTTCATATCTTTCAAACCGTAGGTCCAAAAATTGCAAATAATATGTCTCTGGAATCCTACAAATGTGTAGAATCCAATGGAACCTAAATATCTGTGAATTGAGCTAGTTCACAACATTCAAATTCATATATGTGAGTTTGAGTATTTTTGATATAATTCAAATTCTGTAAATCTTTTTCAATTGATTCTTTTTGCAAATGGATCATATTAATGTCCTCTCTCCAACAGAACCACTGCCAAGGATATTTGAATTATTTTAAAATCATTCAAATTCAAACTTGTGAATTTGAGTATATTTACCCTAGTTCAAATTCTACAAGTCGTATTCAATTGATTCCTTTTGTATATGGAAGATATTGAAACCCTATATCCAGTAGCATCATTTCCCAAATTATTTGAATCTCTTTGCAAGTACTCAAATTCAAATATGAGAATTTGAGTATTTTCACTATAGAATTAATTCTATAATTCTTTCCAACAGGATTCCTTCTACAAAAGTGAATCAAATGATCATATCTATCTGTCCAAACCATTTTGATACTCTATCAAGACCTATTATCATGCCATCATATTCTTGATGACCTAGTACACATTATTCAAATTCAAATTGAGTATTTGAGTAAGTTGTACTATATCCTGACATTTTCTCTTATGAACCTTGTGGTGTTAAAATACTTTACACCATAGCTCACATACCTAGATACTATCAAATCCAATATCATCTCTGAACCCTAGCTTAACTTAACCCGTTTTGCGCAAGAAAATCTTGTGGCCATACCCACACCATCAGTTGCAATATCATTCATACATATCCACCAAGATCATGTTGGACACCATTTTGATCCAATATCGTTACTACATCAAACCACATTGTCCAGTTCACATATATTCAAATTACAATTGAGTCATTTGAGTAATATGTGTTGTATCTCAAACTATTGGTTTTGCTCTTGCTATAGTGGTGTTGATATACTCCACTTCACACCACATACCCATATCCCATGTTATCCAAAAGGACTTCTAAACTATCTCCCAAATATCATTCATATATAGCCAACCCCATGCTCTCTTAATTCTTATTCACCTGTATTGCACTATTCAATTTGCAAATGAGTTAATTGAGCAATTCAATGTTTCACCAATGCATACCCAAGCCTATGTGTAACCTATACTATTATGAATAAGTGTTGTCACACTTTATTTAGTAGTGTTTTGTTGCACTATTCTATACTTATGTGAGTCTATTCACATGAGTCATCTCTAAACTCTAACCATGCTTATACCAAGCATAAGGTTCTATCCCTTCATTGTAATCTTGGAGGACCAATCCTTTCCAATCATTAAACCTTCCCATCCAAACTCTCAACCCATATCTTGTAAGCCAAGCTTCTAGCCATATCTCTCTCATCACAGAAATCATAAGAACTTTAAAATGTTAAACCAATCCTTTTCATTTGCTTGTCGTGCTTGATTTGTTGCTTTTGGAGAGCCATACATTTTGTTGAGAGAAGAGAAAGGGGTTTAAGCTTCAAAAGGCAAGTGACACACATACTTCCACCTATCTTTTATTATATGCATTAGTGGTTTCAATACTGTGCATGATATGAAATTTTCAAAGTGGTTATGAAATGCTTAGATCCTAGTAGTGGTAGCTATCCCTTAAACCCCACTTGCTAGGATTGCAAACTTACTATGGAAAATGATGCCATGCCTTGTTTTCAAATTGTTATGAAAATTAAAATGCAACCCCAATGAGACACCTGGGTGGAAATGGCATTGCTTGGTTTATGTTGAGTGGCTACCCAGGGCTACACACCTGGCTATCAACCCAGGATTTGTGTAGTTGTCTTCGCCTGGGCGTTCACTTGTGGATTGCCACCCAGGAACAAAGAGACTACCATGTCTTCCTTGCTTTAGTGAGCTTCCAGTGCAGCCTTATGACAATATGGGCTCTGTCTTGATTGGGTATGATGTGAGGGTTCATCCATGGGTACTGACAGAGGGTGGTATTTGGGCACGGTCAGATCCGGATGGTTGAATGCTCCTTCTAAAAGGTCTTGTCTCATTTTATGTATGGGCGTAAAATGAGTCTTAAGGTGAAAGTGCACAACCCCTGCAGGGTGTAAAACTAATCGATTAGCCGTGTCCCCGGTTAAGGACAACTTGAGTTCCTAGACATGGATGTACGGAAGAGTCTCATCATCATTTCTAAATAAAATAAAATTGTTTAGAAACACTCAGGACAGGGACTACTCAGGGCTGCACACCTGGCTATCAACCCAGGACTTGTGTGGTGATTTTCACCTGAGGGTTATCCTGGTTTTGTTGAGTAACTACTCAGGGCTGCACACCTGGCTATCAACCCAGGATTTGTGTGGTGGTTTTCACCTAAGGGTTATTCTGGTTTGTTGAGTAACTACTCAGGGCCACATACCCTGCAAGTGTGTGGGTGTCTTCACCTGGGGGTTATCTTGACCTTAAAAGTTTTCAATGATTAAAAAAAGTTTTGATTTGAAAATGATCGGATAAAATTTGCTTTGAACAAATCAGCCATAAGCTCCACCAGCCAAATATCATGTAGATAGCTCTTTCACAATAGCCACCAAATAAGTGTCATTTGCCAGTACATCATTGTACTGACCCCCATTCGTGGGGCTGCATATTCAAATGTATAGGTTTTCAGAGGAAGAGTAAGTTGATAGGATCTCGAGTCTACATTCCAACATGACTGCCTGTGGCGCATGGTGAAGATGGAGGCTCACTGCTACCTTAGTTTCCGTTGTGTTTGTGATGTGTTGAACTCTGTCCCTTGAGCTAGTCCATGTGACTAAGCTGGCTTGTAAGTTTTGAAGACTTATGTACCTAGATCCACGTTGTAATCTTGATACTATGCAATGAATACTTTATTTTGTTCTGTGGTGCTATCAGTGATCCAGGGAATAGCACTTAACACAGGTGTTCCACCTTAATTCAAAGGTGGGGCATTACAAAATGGTATCAGAGCATAGTGTTGCCTATAGGATCGAGACCCTAGGTTTGGATTAGAAATAGGAAAACCCTAGGATAAGAATTCTATCTCATCTTGCTTCTGTTTAAATATAAAAAAAAAGTTTGTATCTTGAAACTCCTTGTATTTCCCCCTACTTCATCTTCAAATAATTTCCTTTTACCTTAGATGATCCAACTCTGGAAACCATCAAGAAAGGAAAGAAGATCAATGAGCCAGAAGTGTGAGGTTGATACTTCATAAGACCTCCTTGACCCAACATGAAGAACTACATTGAAGGCAGACGAAGAATTTGGAGAAATACAGATATGAAGCCTGCACAACACCCAACAATACATCGAGGAAGTGTAAATGCGAACATGGAACAATGAGGACAGTAATAGACTAGACCACCAATATTCTAGTTTATAGAACCAACGATGTTGTGATAATCTAATGATCATACCAAATTAGGGTATGACCATACTAGATTATTAGTGTTTGACATTGTTTGCTAGAGGTGATGAATGTTGTTAGATGTTGTTTGTAAGATGTATTCTCTTGATCTGCTGTGTTTTGGGTAGGAATCTTCTTTAGATCCCTTCTATCTATTTCTCAACCATGCTAAGACCTAAACATGTCCTAAACCCCAAACAAATGAACCCTCAGATGGAGATAGCAATGCAACGGATGGTTGAAGAGCATACTGAAATGATGAGAGTGCTAACTTAGAATATGGTCAACCAAAATAGCAACGAAATACCTCCAGGAATGCAACAAGTACTGGATAATCATACTCGAATAATACAAATGATGTCCCAGAATTTGGCTAGCACCAATGACAACCTGCCACGAAAGGATTATAGTGGCAAGGAAATAAGAAGTGAGGTTGATATGATACTAAGAGCCTGCAAGAGATGTGGAGAAATAGGACACACGTCTAAGGAATGTCATGAACAGTGCCCTTACTGTGTTACGAGCCACCCAGTTGGAGAATGTCCCATGACCCAAGTTACTTGTTTCCTATGCGAAGGAATCAATCACACTAGTGGAAAACAGGGCTTCAGTCCCGGTTCGTTTGGGGCTTCAGTCCCGGTTGCGCAACCGGGACTAACCAACCGGGACTGGAGCCCAATCTTTAGTCCCGGTTGCTATACGAACCGGGACTAAAGAGAGACCACATGGCAAGGGCTGGGCGCTCGTGGGCGTAGGACCTTTAGTCCCGGTTCGTGTTACGAACCGGGACTAAAGTGTCCACACGTGGCAGCCTCTGCTGCTTCTTTATTTTTCTGGATTTCAATTATTATTTAGGGGTTTAGGGTTTAGGGTATATTTGTATTTTCCTCCATTCAATTGTTTGATTCATTTCAAACAAGTTTTCTTATATACTTATTCATACAGCATTACAACATAATATATAAACCGATAGATATATAATATATTTGGTTCACCGAGCATATACACATGCATACAAGTATATATACAACTTGTTCACACACATAAGATCACGACTTGTGTTTAATTATAAACATTGTCTAATCGAAATTGGCATGAAATTCACCCTTTGGGTTAATGACATGGTCAAGCAGAAATCAGGCTATTTCCTCTTGAATTCCTACTATGCGTTCAGTCGGTGAGAGCCGATTCCGCTTTGCTTCGAACTACGAAGAAGAAGAACAATATGAATATGAATCATCATAACAAAATTGATGCCAATAAAATGAATTTGTCAGTATATTGTTTACTTACTGTTTGAAAATCAAGTCCTTCAGCGACCTGTGCACGAAGGTTCTCGCAAGCGTAGTATGCACATAGATTAGTCCCCGAAGGCTGCCTCGCACACTTTACGAGAATAGATTTTAGTCAGTGACATATCAAGATTGATATACTTAATGGTATTTGAAACTAGAATTAAAGGGATGTGTGGACCTAGCTCGTACGACTTACCTCGATCTGATGGTAAATCAGCTCATTTTTCCATTCACCTTTAACAGTGCGTATAAACCGTTTCCAAACACTGCCGAGCAAATAAAATGAATAGATGAGTTATAGATGAATGAAAGAGACCGATATAATGCTGTAATGATTGAAATTACCTATCCATCATATCAATGATGCTTCGGTATTCATTAAGTGGTTTATTCATCGAGTCAAAGATTTGAACCTTTCCATAGTCAGGTTCAATCTTAAGCAAAATCCAGTGGTAACTGCGTGCAAGTTTAATTATATAAGTTAATAAACTCATCAATCACACTTATAACATCGAGTAAGGAAAAGTAACTATGTATAAGATAGGCACACTCACCTGCAGTTGTACGGAAACAGTATTCTAGCTCGGTATTCCTGCGTAAGTAGGAACTCTAGCAAGATATCCTCCGTCTCCTTGCGTTTACTCTGTATCATCGCTCCGTTAACTCAATTTGGATCTATGAATCCAAGTTGGAGGTCATTCCTTTGCTTACATTCCATACTCTTCATTCTGCATAATAAACAGCGTAGTAAGGATAATTACATGCAAAGAACGAGTTGAGCTAGAGACTTATAGAAATAATGAATCACTTACAGAATATAGGCACTGACGAGAGATTTGTCGAGCGCGTCTTGATTGAATAGCTGAAAGAATTCATCAAACTCAATATGCACCAAGTCTTCACCTAAGAAATGGTCCTTTGTGATTTTCATAAGGAGAAAATCGTGCGTGCCCTTTGCGGCTTGCAGGTACCACTTATGCAATTTTTGCATTTGTGTTGGTAGATTCATTTCAATCTCAGGTGGGACCAGACTCTTCCCCTTTTCATATTGCCGTGCTATAGGCGCCTTTGGGGTGATATCTTCATGTAGCAATTGAGAAAGAGTCAAACCAGCTTCTTTAGCAAAGTCGGCGGGATTGGGTTGAGCAACACTCCCACCAGCATCACTAGCAAAGACCTTTAGCGGGGAGATCGATTTTTTGGTCTGTGCTCCAAGCTGGGCAACGTCTCTTTTCCCTCTTGCAGTTGCGGTTGTCTTATTAGCTTCTTTTTTTGCATCTACCTGCTTATCCAAACAACGCTTGTAGTCATCTGGCTTACGCAATTCATATTGCGAAGGTTGGGTAAGCATATCAAAGGCCCACTCCTTCTGTTCCAGAGTATATACCTGCTTCGGTGTAGGGGTCGGGCGTAGGGCAGCGAGCTTCCTTTTCACTTTGGCTCTGTCCTCCGCCTCAATTTCTTCAGCAGTCTTCTCGATAGGAGGAGGCGGCACCGCCTTAGCTTTCTTGGCCCGTTTCTTCGGAGAGACATTGCTAGTGGACATAGCAGCGGACTTGCCACAACTCTGGGACTTACGAGTGGGCTGAGGCGGCGGAGGAGGCGGAGGCGGCTGACATTGAGGTGGAGATCGATGTGGACTCGGGGTATGGTGGTAGTCGTCCCTGTCGTCGTCGGGAGGTGGTGAATTGCGAGGACTCGGAGGAGAGGGTGGCCGCCTTGGCGCCGAGCCTGGAAACACGATGTGTTTCTTATCCCAAAGAATTATACCACCCAATACTTCTCCCAGTTTTTCCTCCTCTTCAGGTCCAGCGACGTCAAGATAGAGGGACTCATACCCCCTTTCAATTGCATCCACCCCGACCTTAGCATAGCCAGGTCGAATCTCACGGCCATGCCAGGTTTGTCCAGGTCCAGATGGCAACACATAGCCAACCGCCACCTTCATCGATATGTTCTTCATCGGATAATGCAGCTCACAGTCTATCTTCTTGGTGATATCATCCACGGGGTAGTGAACCATCGGTACCTCCGTGGAAGCCACGCTGCTTCTCCGCTGAGATCGGTCGCCTGATGCATGTTCTAGGTGTTGCTGATGCTGAGTTGCCCCTTGCGACTTTAATTCCTCCAGTGCCTTCTGCTGCAGTAAATACAACTCTCTCAGCTCAGCCTGTTGCCTTTCTATGCTCTCTATCCGTGAGGCCTCCTCCTGCGCCTTCCGCTTCTTCGCTCTCTCTCGGCTTCTATAAGTCTGGCTCTCTTCGGCGAACCCAGACCTCCACGGAATAGCAGAACCCAGACCCCGTATTCGTCATGTGTGTTCTTTGTTCCCGAGGGCCTTTGTCAGCTCATCGTTCTCTCTGTCCGGCTTGAACGTCCCCTCTTGAACCTCGGCGATTGTCTTGACAAGTGCTCCCAGGGGTTCAGCAATTTGTTTCTTCTCTTCAACTAATTTCCCTGTTCTCTCATCATAGACAGCTCCATGGGCAAGTGCCCAATTTCTTGACCTTCTGGGCCATTGTTTTGTTTCTGGTTCGATGCCCTTTTCTCGTAGGGCGGCCTCTTGCATATCCCACTTAGGCTCGGCCCTTTTGTAGCCACCTGGACCCAACTTATGGTGATATTTCTTTTTCGCAGCATTTGCCTGATTTTTCTGACTCCTTAGCTTACCCAGCTCTGACTCCTTGTACTCCACAAATGCGTCCCAGTGATCCCGCAGGAACTCATTGGGGCCAGTAAATTCTGGAGCTTGTCTATCGGCGTTGACATAGGCGTTCCATAACCTCTTCTTGTGGTTATTGAACTGTGCAGCCATCTTCTTGAGAGCCCACTCCCTGACTTTCTCCTTCTGTTTCTCTGCTTCTTCCAGGGACTCGGTGACCGGCAGATTGAAATGTGGAATGAGGGAATCCCAAAGTCTGTCTTTCAAGACCTTGGTGACATAATTGACTGCTGCACCCTCTTCTGGCTCTGGCTGTGCTGGCTCTCCCTTTGCCGCCTTGGGCTTATACCAATACTGAATGCTTATCGGCACCATGTCCCTGACAAGACATCCACATTGACTAGTGAACGCACTTGTGACACTCTTGGGTTCCAATGGTTCGCCTTCACTTGAGAGACGCCCAATCGTGTAATGCTGATTCGATGCTAGCCGTTTGGCCAGGCCTCGCTTCTTTCTAGAAGAATCAGAGGTCTAAAATAAGAAAACACTCGTTAATATAGATACCACATAATGCATCGTCATCTACTGATTCATGAATAGAGCTAGTCTTCATATATATATATATATATATATATATATACCTCGCTGGACCGTTTTATTAAGTCACGTCCAGTCCCTTGTGAGCCATCCTCGCAATCATCATTTTCCGATTCATGCGGCTGCTCCTCCTCCATTCCGTCACCCGACTCGTTCAAAAATTCTGAGCCGTCTCCTTCTGCACGGGTGGTACCCTCTCCTTGTGCACGGGTGCTACCCTCTCCTATAATTTTCAATATCTCTTCTTCACCTTCTCTTCCGGCGCCGAAATCCATAACTGAAATCCTTAACATAGATCAACAACATTACTCCATATTTTTATTTCTATTATTGCTAACAATATTACTAACAATATTTCTAACATTTCTATCTATTCACTTTCTAACTCTATATATCTAACCTAAATAGAATTTTACTAACTAGCATTTCTATTACTATTACTATTCAATTTTATTACTATTACTAATAGTAATAGCATTTTACTAACTAGCATTTCTATTACTATTACTAATAGTAATAGGTTTCTATTACTATTAATAATAGTAATAGCATTTTACTAACTTAATAATAGTAATAGCATAAAATCTAACATAATAATAATAGTAATAGCATTTTACTAACTTAATAATAGTAATAGCATAAAATCTAACATAATAATAATAGTAATAGCATTTTACTAACTTAATAATAGTAATAGCATAAAATCTAACATAATAATAATAGTAATAGCATTTTACTAACTTAATAATAGTAATAGCATAAAATCTAACATAATAATAATAGTAATAGCATTTTACTAACTTAATAATAGTAATAGCACAAAATCTAACATAATAATAATAGTAATAGCATTTTACTAACTTAATAATAGTAATAGCATAAAATCTAACATAATAATAATAGTAATAGCATTTTACTAACTTAATAATAGTAATAGCATTTTACTAACTACATTTGCTACATTACTATTTTTATATTCTATTTTTCTTTCTATATTTCTAACTTATTTTTCTAACTTAATCTCTAACTACTTTTCTAACTTAAAATCTAACTACTTTTCTATCTACATTTCTAACTACATTTGCTACATTTTTTCTAACTATATTTGCTACATTTTTTCTAACTACATTTGCTAAATTTTTCTTTCTATTTTTTCTTTCTTTTTTTCTAATTTTTTTTCTTGCCATTTTTGGAGGTGGCGGCGGCCGGCCGGTGCTCACAGGTACCTGCAGGTGGCGGGCGGCGCCGGGCGATGCGGCGGCGCGGGGAGATGTGCGGCGCCGGGCGATGCGGCGCGGGGCGATGCGGCGCGGGGAGATGCGGTCGTCGACGTCGGTGAGGCGCGCGGCGGCGGCGTGGGGGCTCGGGCTCGGGGCCGGGCTCGATCGGGCGCGCGGCGGCGCGGGCGCGGCGGCGCGGCGGGGACGTCGGAGGCGTCGGCGCGGGCACGGATTCGACGTGCCGCAACGATCCCGACGAGAAGCTCCTCGCGCGCAGAGTGAAAACTGCTAAGTGTCGTGGCTGAGGGAAGAAGAAGAGGGGCGGCGGGTTATATACCCCCCCCCTTTAGTCCCGGTTGGTGGCTCCAACCGGGACTAAAGAGGGGTCTTTAGTCCCGGTTGGAGGCACCAACCGGGACTAAAGACTCTTTAGTCCCGGTTGGTACCTCCAACCGGGACTAAAGACCTTCGGCGGTTCGTGCGCCCAGATCCAGACCTTTAGTCCCGGTTGGTTAAACGAACCGGGACTAAAGGCGTAATAAATGCGCGCCAATGGTAGATTTTTTCAGATTTCATTTGAAAATATGAATTTTGAATTTCAATTTGAATAACTTCTGCATATTTTAGAATTTGATAAAACTTTGAATATGAAAAGTGTTTGAAATTGAATAACTAATTCAAAACTATTTTCTATTTTTAAAATCAATTATTCTAATTATTCAAACAATTAACTATTTTGCCATTTTCAAATAAAACAATATTGATTAAAATTCTTTTTGCATATTTTAGAATTTGATAAAACTTTGAATATGAAAAGTGTTTGAAATTGAATAACTAATTCAAAACTATTTTCTATTTTCAAAATTAATTATTCTAACTATTCAAACAATTAACTATTTTGCCATTTTCAAATAAAACAATATTGATTAAAATTCTTTTTGGATATTTTAGAATTTGATAAAACTTTGAATATGAAAAGTGTTTGAAATTGAATAACTAATTCAAAACTATTTTCTATTTTCAAAATTAATTATTCTAACTATTCAAACAATTAACTATTTTGCCATTTTCAATTAAAACAATATTGATTAAAATTCTTTTTGCATATTTTAGAATTTGATAATACTTTGACTATGAAAAGTGTTTGAAATTTAACAACTAATTCAAAACTATTTTCTATTTTCAAAATTAATTATTCTAACTATTCAAACAATTAACTATTTTGCCATTTTCAAATAAAACAATATTGATTAAAATTCTTTTTGCATATTTTAGAATTTGTTAAAACTTTGACTATGAAAAGTGTTTGAAATTGAATAACTAATTCAAAACTATTTTCTATTTTCAAAATTAATTATTCTAACTATTCAAACAATTAACTATTTTGCCATTTTCAATTAAAACAATATTGATTAAAATTCTTTTTGCATATTTTAGAATTTGATAAAACTTTGAAAATAAAAAGTGTTCGAATTTGAATAACTAACCCAAAATCATACATTTACATCAAACGTTTAATACATTATTACACATCACCAACATCCCCATCTAGTGTTGGGGTTTCCTTCTGCACCGTAACCATGGAGTATCTTCTTTGTTTAAGAGGAGGGTTGGGACAGTGTTCACTCTGAAGGGCGGAATTTCATCAAACTTGTTATAATCTTCTGACATATCTGTCTTGTCCTCCACTCCCACGATGATTCTTTTCCCTGAGAGAACAATGTGTCGCTTTGGCTCATCGTGTGATGTATTCGTTTTCTTATCTTTTCTCTTTCTCGGTTTTGTAGACATGTCCTTCACATAGAAAACCTGAGCGACATCGTTGGCTAGGACGAATGGTTCGTCCATGTACGCAAGATTGTTGAGATCCACTGTTGTCATGCCGTACTTTTGGTCTACAACTACCCCGCCTCCTGTCAGCTTGACCCATTTGCACCGAAACAAAGGGACCTTAAAAGACGGTCCATAGTCAAGTTCCCATATCTCCTCTATGTAACCATAATATGTGTCCTTTGTCCCATTATCGTGTAATGCATCAAAGCGGACACCACTGTTTTGATTGGTGCTCTTTTTATCTTGGGTGACCGTGTAAAATGTATTCCCATTTATCTCGTAACCCTGGAAAGTCAATATAGTTGAAGATGGTTTCTTGGCCAACATGGACAGCTCATATCCAACAGTGGCGTCATTTATGAGAAGTGTTTGCAACCAACCACCAAAAGTCGCCATGTGCAACTTTGTAATCCAGGAGTTTGACTGCCCAGGGTTTTCCGAGCGTACAATATTCTTGTGTCGCTCCATATACGGCTCCACCAACGTGGAATTTCGTAAAACTGTGTAGTGTGCTTCACTCAAAGAATGTCCGTCCATACAGTATGCTGATTTCATTCCTAGTGTGCCTTTTCCACTTAGTCTCCCCTCATGCCGCGATTGAGGAAGACCAATCGGGTTCAGGTCAGGAACAAAGTCAACACAAAACTCAATGACCTCCTCTGTTAGATAGCCCTTGGAGATGCTTCCTTCTGGCCTAGCACGGTTATGCACGTATTTCTTTAAGACTCCCATGAACCTCTCAAAGGGGAACATATTGTGCAGAAATACTGGACCGAGAATGGTAATCTCTTCGACTAGGTGAACTAAGAGATGCGTCATAATATTGAAGAAGGACGGTGGGAACACCAACTCGAAGCTGACAAGACATTGGGCCACATCATTCTGTAACCGTTGTAGATCTTCTGGATTGATTACCTTCTGCGAAATTGCATTGAGGAATGCACATAGCTTCACAATCGGTACTCGAACATTTTCCGGTAGAATCCCCCTCAGTGCAACCGGAAGCAATTGCGTCATAAGCACGTGGCAGTCATGAGACTTTAGGTTTTGGAATTTTTTCTCAGCCATATTTATTATTCCCTTTATATTTGACGAGAATCCTGATGGGACCTTGATACTGCTCAGGCATTCAAAAAAGATTTCCTTCTCTTCTTTGGTAAGAGCGTAGCTCGCAGGACCCTTAGAATCCTCCGGATGCATGCTGTCTCTTCTTTTCATACGGTGCTGGTCCTCCCGTGCTTCTGGTGTATCTTTTGTCTTCCCATACAAGCCCAAGAATCCTAGTAGGTTCACGCAAACATTCTTCGTCACGTGCATCACGTCGATTGCAGAGCGGACCTCTAGGAATTTCCAATACTCAAGCTCCCAAAATATAGATTTCTTCTTCCACATGGGTGCATGTCCGCTAGCGTCATTCGGAACAGACAGACTGCCAGGACCCTTTCCAAAGATTACTTCTAAATCTTTGACCATATCAAATATATCATCACCAGTATGGCGTTTAGGCTTGCCCCGGACTTCTGCCTCGCCCTTGAAATGCTTGCCTTTTTTCTTGTATTTATGTTTGGGCGAAAGAAATCGACGATGCCCGAGATACACCACCTTCTTACTTTTATCCAAATATATACTATCGATCTCACCTAAACAGTGAGTGCATGCATTGTATCCCTTGTTTGTCTGTCCTGAAAGGTTACTAAGAGCAGGCCAATCATTGATGGTCACGAACAGCAACGCTCGTAGATCAAATTCCTCTTGTTTGTACTCATCCCACACACGAACACCTTCAGTCTGCCACAGCTGTAAAAGTTCATCAACTAATGGCCTTAGATACACATCAATGTCATTACCGGGTTGCTTCGGGCCTTGGATAAGCACTGGCATCATAATAAACTTTCGCTTCATGCACAACCAAGGAGGAAGGTTATATATACATAGAGTCACGGGCCAGGTGCTATGACTGCAGCTCTGCTCCCCAAAAGGATTCATGCCATCTGTACTTAGACCAAACCTCAGGTTGCGTGCGTCTTCTGTAAACTCCGGGAAATCTCTGTCGATTTTTCTCCACTGCGACCCATCAGCGGGGTGTCTCAACATCTCGTCACTCTTACGGTCTTCTTTGTGCCACCTCAACAACTTGGCATGCTCTTTGTTTCTGAACAAACGTTTCAACCGTGGTATTATAGGTGCATACCACATCACCTTGGCAGGAACCCTCTTCCTGGGGCGCTCGCCCTCAACATCACCAGGGTCATCTCGCCTAATCTTATACAGAAATGCACTGCACACCGGGCATGCATTCAAATTCTCATACTCACCGCGGTAGAGAATACAGTCATTAATGCATGCATGTATCTTCTGCACCTCCAATCCTAGAGGGCAGACAATCTTCTTTGCTTCATACGTACTGGCGGGCAATTCATTATCCTTTGGAAGCATCTTCTTCATAATTTTCAGCAACTTTTCAAATCCCTTGTCAGATAAACCACTCTCTACTTTCCATTGCAGCAATTCCAGCGTGCTTCCTAGCTTTTTCTGGCCGTCTTCGCAATTTGGGTACAAATCCTTTTTGTGATCATCTAACATGCGTTCCAACTTCTCCCTCTCCTTTTCACTTTCACAGTCAATCTGTGCATCAACAATGACCTGACCAAGATCATCAGCGGGCATATCTGATGCCCATTCTTCACCTTCTTCTTCTTCATTATCTTCCATTGCGGTATCGGTGGTTTCAGGGAACTCAGGATAGTTGTCATCATTCTCTTCTTCATCGTTGTCTTCCATCATAACCCCTCTCTCCCCATGCTTGGTCCAACAATTATAGCCGGACATGAAACCGAACCGGAACAGGTGGATGTGAAGGGTCTTTGTGGAGGGGTAATCCTTCTCATTTCGACAACCACCGCATGGACAACACATAAAACCATTCCGCTTGGTTGCCTCAGCCACCTTGAGAAAAGAATGCACGCCTTTAATGAAATCTCTAGAGCGTCGATCGGCGTACATCCATGCTCGGCTCATCTGCATTATATAAGTACATATCAAACGCAAATCAAATATACAATTTCTATTTCCATCTCTAATTTTAGTTTGATAAGTAAGAATAAGTTAACAAAACTTTAGTCCCAGCTGGTGGGTACAACCGGGACTAAAGGTGGTTTTGTGTCATCTAACAAGGATAAGGATGCGTGGGTGGATGCACTGCTCGATGAGATAAAGCATGTAGCGCACGACGCCCATGTCGGAGGAACAAGACAAAAGTAGAAGCGGCGCCGTGCCTATAAAAGGAGCATCGATACGCCATGGCAAGCACAGCTCGAAGGCAGGGAGAGTTTCATCCCCATGGATAGAGGAAAGGGTTGGGAAATCTCCCGTGGCGGAGTTTCTCGAAGATGTCGTTGGTGCTCACGCCCTACGGCATCTTCGGAAGCTCCGCCTCGAAAAAATTTCCCTGCAAGCCCGTGAAAGACTCCATCTCCTCTAACAGTGTTGGGTAAAGGGTTGGAAAATCTCCCGTGGCGGAGTTTCTCGAAGATGTCGTTGGTCCTCACGCCCTACGGCATCTTCGGAAGCTCCGCCTCAGAAAAATTTCTCTGCAAGCCCGTGAAAGACTCCATCTCCTCTAACAGTGTTGGGTAAAGGGTTGGAAATCTCCTGTGGCGGAGTTTCTCGAAGATGTCGTTGGTGCTCACGCCCTACGGCATCTTCGGAAGCTCCGCCTCGGAAAAATTTCCGTGAAATACTCCATCTCCTCTAACAGTGTTGGGTAAAGGGTTGCAAATCTCCCGTGGCGGAACTTCTATTTTTATTTTTAATTATATCTCTATCATCTCTCTATCTTTATTTTAATTTTCTATTTTATATTTCTATCTATATCTCTATCTCTATCTCTATTTTTACCTCTATCTTCACCTACTTCTACACATAATCAAATGAACATCTAAATAATTGCTCCCATAAAAAAATCACAAATCTCTCTACTTCTAGAGCATTAAATGAGCTAAATTACCAATGAAAGATAAAAGCACAAAGTTCCTCACCTTTTAGTCCACTTAGATTGAAGTGGGGACACCAATTTGTGACAAAAAATGGTGGTCAAAGATGATGAACTCGAGCTAGCTTGTTGCATGAAGAACACTTGGAGTGTGGAGAGGGGGGAGTGGCTGGCTCGGGGAGGAAGGAGATTTTTTATATAGGAAACTCGTTAGTCCCGGTTTTGTTGAGTAACTACTCAGGGCTGCACACCTGGCTATCAACCCAGGATATGTGTGGTGGTTTTCACCTAAGGGTTATTCTGGTTTTGTTGGGTAACTACTCAGGGCCACATACCCTGCAAGTGTGTGGTTGTCTTCGCCTGGGGGTTATCTTGACCTTAAAAGTTTTCAATGATTAAAAAAAGTTTTGATTTGAAAATGATAGGATAAAATTTGCTTTGAGCAAATCAGCCATAAGCTCCACCAGCCAAATATCATGTAGATAGCTCTTTCACAACAGCCACCAAATAAGTGTCATTTGCCAGTACATCATTGTACTGACCCCCATTCGTGGGGCTGCATATTCAAATGTGCAGGTTTTCAGAGGAAGAGTAAGTTGATAGGATCTCGAGTCTACATTCCAACATGACTGCCTGTGGTGCATGGTGAAGATGGAGGCTCACTGCTACCTTAGTTTCCGCTGTGTTTGTGATGTGTTGAACTCTGTCCCTTGAGCTAGTCCATGTGACTAAGCTGGCTTGTAAGTTTTGAAGACTTATGTACCTGGATCCACGTTGTAATCTTGATACTATGCAATGAATACTTTATTTTGTTCTGTGGTGCTATCAGTGATCCAGGGAATAGCACTTAACACAGGTGTTCCACCTTAATTCAAAGGTGGGCGTTACACGCATGAAGCATCTGGCGCAGAAGAACAAGATGACCAAGGGGAAATCTGCAAATGCCGCGACCAGCTGGGTGCCTTCTGTTTTCACGCAGAAGGATCTGAACAAGGCCCGAGCTGATGGCCTCATTTCCGATAATGATCAGGTCATCTTCTCGAGCACCAAACGGATCCCCAAGCCCAGAGATGGCTTCCGGGTCATGTTTCTGGGGATCGATCCCCACTTTGTTCTTTGGAGATCCCTCTTTCGGATCCGCCCCAGTGTCTCATTATCGAAGAAACCCGAACTGGGTGGAGCTTGTATCTCTGTCCGTGCTGAATCGCAGTACTTGGAATTTTCCATGGCTGCCTCGGTACAAGGTTGGAAGACTAAGTGGTTTTAAATCAAAGACCGAAAGATTTCTTCCTCCCACAAATACGACATTGCTCCATTTGATGCCTCCCAAGAATTGAAGAAATTGGCCTCGTGGGATTCGCCTCCCACGAAAGCTGAGATGGAGGAGATCAAGCCACTTCTACCCCGCATCCAGGAGCTGAAGGGTGGTAGAGGAGGTGCACTTTCGGGTACTCAACTCATGGCGTTTTTCCTGCAATGTCGAGTTCAACCCCTGCAGCATCGCCTCTCCAAATTATTGACTTTTCCGGCTTGGAGGATCCTTCTCGAGTATCCGAAGATCTTATGGAGAAGAAGGATCTCGACAAGCGTGTGAGAGCTCTTACTACTCTCACCAAGGATCATGAAGTTGCGGATTTAGCCGCTAGCTACTTCGACTCTGAGCATCCCTTGCCTGCGGTATGTTTTATTGTCTTTACTTGCCTTGTTTTTCTCTTATCATTGTTCGCCTTGTAACTTTCGGGTTATTTTTCTTTTCAGGATCATCGACTTCTTGTTTCTCGCCCTCCTCTCCCCGAGGGAGGGGCCATTCCACATGTGCCTGTTTCCACGGCCTCCAAAGCCCCCAAGGCTGAGGACAGCCAAGATGGAGACGAAGGCGAAGATTCACTGGAAAGGACCAGCTCAACGACGTCACCTCCTCCTGCGCTTTCTAAAGATCTTGGCGTTGACAAGAAGAGGAAGCGTGTCAAAGAGTTCGCTTCCTCGAGTGCCTCCGCTCATAAAACTGTGGCCGGGGAAACCTTCGCGCCAGAGGACGATGTGGAGCTCTTCGACCTCATGGAATCATGAGTGTCCTTCTGCTTGTTTTCATATACTATCTTTTTCCTGTCGACTTCGGTAGTTGACTTTATCTTTTTCTCCTTTTCTCAGTGACGGGGAGAACCCAAAGAGATTTGCTGCTGCCGCCCTTATCACTGATGCTCCTGTTGTCAACGAGCCACCATCACAGGAGGTCGATCCAGCAGCGAAATCTCCAAAAGCTCCAAAGAAGCCTGTGAAGAAGGTAGTCACTGTTCATAATTCTAAGCGCTTGAAGAAATCATCAAACGTCGGTGCTTCTCTTGAGGCCCATCAGTCCACAAGCTCCTCCGACGATGTACGTGAACATACTGGTATATTTACTTCTACTTTTGCGTGTTGATACTCACGTCCTATTTCTGGACAGAACTTGATGAAGAAATTTGTCGCCTTGGGCAATGAATGTGTCAAGTACCTGAAGGTTGCTAAGGCCTCCGAGGGTAAATTTCTTTTCCTATATTTGCTTGTCTTGTATGCTTTGCTTTTCTTGACTGTTCTTTCTTCTTTGGTGAACTACAGATGCTCTAGCAACAGCCAATGCTCATATTTCGTCACTGGAAGCTAAACTCGAAGCTTCTAGGAAAGCTTTTGATGCCGCTACTGCTGCCAAGGTCAATGCTGAGAAGTCTACTAAATCAGCACTGGCTAAGGCGAAGAAAGCGGAAAAGGCCCTGACTGATGCTAACAAGGAGCACCTCCAGCGAGAACAGACCGTGGCTGAGCGGCTGAATACGATGTTTGCTGCTGCTGGAGGTACATACTATACCTTTCTTTCCTTTTGTTGATTTGCTTACTCTATTATGCTTGCTGATGTATTCCTTTTATGCTGTTTTCTGTTTCCTTGGTTTTGCAGAATATACTGAAGTGTCTGCGTCAACTTTGCAACCAGACGACGATCCTCTCTTGGCCGCAGTTAACTTGCTGGAAGTGAACTGGATATCTGTCTAGGAGATCTTCGAGTTGGTTAACCGCGTGCTTACGCGGATCTTTGTCGGGTTGTGTCCCAAGCAAAAGGCGGAGGTGCCAGATTTGAAGAACCTTGCCAAAGCCTTCGACACCCCTGACGACCCCATACTTGCTATGAAGGGCCTCTCCTTGAAGCGTGGTGCCGAGGGGGCCATTGCGCTTTCGTATGCACATGGTGAGGAGGTTAACTGGGAGAAGGTGAGCTCTTCCCACGGCCGTCCCCGCTCGGAGCTGAAGGCTTTCTTCGAGAAGGCAAAAAGGTATGCGCTAGGCATCGTGTCGCTGATTTCTCCTTCGGTGGCTTCTGCGACCTCTACTACGCCAATTTCTTCGACTCCGGCGACAAGTGGATCCGTGCCTCCTCCCAACGCTGGTGCTGCTTCTGCTATGCCGACTTCTGCTGCGGATCGTGAGGCCGAGGTGGCGTAGACTTGGCCCCCTGTTGTAATTTTTAGTTTTATTCTGATGTAGCAAACTCTTAGTCGCATGTAGCCCGAGAACTTTAGTCAGAGGGCTTGCACTTTTGTAAATATTTCTTCTTTTGTGAAATGTCATGTTCAATTCAGCTTCTGAGATGCTTCTCTTTTCTTTTCTTTTCTTTTGGCTTCCAGCCTATGTGTACTGGTAGATCATCGGGTCATGATCAGGCTCCCTCTCCTGCCGATGTTTTCGACTCCGGAACTTTGTCGCCTCCTCATCCTTCTTGCCGATGTGTTGAGTATTCTTCAAGGATTTCAGACCTTGAAAGCCGCTTGTCTTTGGCGAAGCGCCAAGCGCAGATGGCTATGGATAAAGCCAGCAAATCTTGCGGTTTGATGAAACAGATATCCATACTCGAGGATAAGGTGTCGGGTCTGACGGCTAGAATTGTACATCTGGAGGAGTGCGACTCCTTTCTCGTTGGTATCGTCGAGTCTGCTTGTGAGCTGCTGCGATGTAAGGTTTCCTGCAACTTTCCTCTTTTCCCTTTTTACTCCAATGCTACTAGCCAATGACTTTTATTGTTGTAGGTACTTGCTTGGACTTCGTTGATGAAACTCGCCGTATTTCTGAATGGATCGCGGCTCTTGAAAGATCATCAGAGGGAGTCGAAATTTTTTGGTTTGAGCCCCGGCGTCGTCATGCTATTGTGCTTCTCCCGGATCGTGCTCAGCACATTGGAGAAACAGTTGATGGTTGTCGAAGATCTCTGACTACCATGCACTCTGTGATGCTTCCTCGTAACCCTCTTCCTGGAACCTTTCCGCAGCTGCTTGCTGCTTTTAGATCTACTCAGCGAATTCATCGACTGATAGAGCTTAATTTAGTGGCTGGCGCCAATTTTGCACTTGATTGGACACATAAGTGGCACCCGAGGATTAATTTTATTTCCATGTCACTAGGCTTGCCTTCAGAGGGAGCTCTCCTGCGAGTTCATATGGATGCTACCCTTCAACCAGCGAGGAGGCTCATAGCTAGGTTGCTTCAGGAGGATGTCGCGTTTTTCTGCGAGCATCACTATTTAGATCCTTTGGGCGTAGATGATTCTGATCAGCCACTGATGTGATACTTGTATGTATATTTATGTGTATAATGTGAGAGTTTTTGTTTTCCAACTTTTTGTGTCAGAAATGTTATCCTCGGAGCATTCTACTTTGTGTGTATATTGGTGCGCTTGCCGCAGCTTTTGAAGACACGTAAACTCAAATAAGAGGAACTTTTGTCTTTTATTTATGCATATAATGTAAGATACATGGGATGAACCAAGAGATCCAGCCAATGACCTGTATTTTGGATCTAGAGGGCATTGCCCTGGAATGACTCATGGCTTTTACAGCCTTATTTTCCTACTCTATTTAATTGCTTGTCTTGTCGCCTATGCCGCTTGAATCTTCTCTTCTTCTCCTGTAGGCTTCTCTTGTTCTGGTAGCTGTACCCGAGGTTTCTTTACTTCTGGTTCCTTGGGGTTTCCTTCGAGTTGCTGCGTGACTCCTGTAGTCGTGCTTTTTGTTTTGTAGTTAGGTTCCCCATAGCTTGCCATCATGCCGAAGTTTTGGGCCATCTTGTGAAATTCCTTGTCACATAGATATGATAACTCAAAGCTTCCTTTGACTGTAATAATTCCTTTGGGTCCTGGCATTTTTAGTACCAGGTAAGTGTAATGAGGTACTGCCATGAATCGCGAAAATGCGGGTCGCCCGAGGATCGCATGATATTGTGATGGCCAGTCCATGACTTCGAAGTCGAGTTTCTCCCTTCTGTAGTTTTGTCGATTTCTGAAGCAGACGTTGAGTGCTATTCGACCAAGTGGATAATTAGCACTCCCTAGAACTATTCCGTGAAAGGAGCAATTAGTTGGTTTCAGGAACTCCAATGAAATGTGCATTGCCCATAGAGTTTTTGCGTATATTAGGTTTATCCCACTTCCTGCATCCATAAATATTATGTCGACATCGTACGTCCCTATTTGAGCTTTGAGTACCAAGGGCGCGTTTCCTGGCCGAGGTACTGTTATTGGATGATCATCTCTGCTGAATTCTATGGGTTGCTCTGACCAATGCAGATATTCCATTGTTGCTGGAGGTGAAGTTATTGCGAGGTTAAATTGTCGAGTTATGATTTTCTCCTCTTTGTTCGACTTGGGCACTGGCTGTATCATTACTGTAATGTGCCTGTTAGATGGAACATATCCTTCATCACCGTCGCGTCCCTGGTTTGATTGATCTTGGCCCTTGGGAGCTCCACTGTTTCCTTGTTGGGTTGCAGGTGCGTTGCTTATGTTTCCTTCGTATCCCTGCCGTTTTGCCTTGGCTTGCTTGCTGAGTGCTGCTTCTTGTAATTTCAAGAACGTAGTGCAATCTTTCATTGCGTGTCTGGATACTCGTTTCCCATCGACAAACGCGGAGTGAATATGACATGGTCCGTTGAGCATATCTTCTGGTGATGGGTTGTACTCTCTGGATTCCCTTGGCTGAAACTTTTTGTAATCTTCTTTGCCATAGCTATGGTATCCCAAACTTTTACGGTCGTTACCTTGGTACCTATTATCTTTGTACCCTGCGGCTACTTGGCTGTGAGAGCCGTAGTTGTCATAATTGCGGGATCTTCTTCTTTGACCTCCATATCTGTTTCCTCTATCATCCTCTGGTGATCGCGTGCGCTTATTGTTGCACGTATCTTCTCCATCTGCAAATTTGTTTGCCACATCCATTAGATCTGATACTATTTTTGGCTTGATTCTGCCCATCTCTTCTACTAGGTCTCCTCGTTGTAACCTAACTATGAATGCGTCTATTGCTCTTTCATCCGAGACTTCGACTGCCAAATTTTTTATTATACTCCACCTTTGGATATATGCTCTTAATGTTTCCCTGCGTTGCTGCATGCAGGCTTTGACTTCTTCTATGGATGCTGGCCGCTTGTATATCGACTTGAAGTTACTCGTAAATTGTTTTGTGAGCTCCTCCCAGCTTCCAATTGTTTCCTTTCCTAGTTTGCTTAACCATGACCTTGCTGCACCGGTGAGGTGTAATTGCAAACTTTGCATTGTTGTTTCCCTAGTTCCTCCTAATAATTTTACTGCTTGTAGGTAGTCTGAAAGCCATGACTGTGGCTCCTGAGACCCGTCGTACTTTTGTTGGTCATGGGGTAATTTGAATCCTTTGGGTACTGGCGTGGTGCGAACCCTACGGGTAAAGCATGGCGCCCCCATCTCCTTTTCATCATCCTCGTAGTCATATGTTCTGTTGGGAGTTCTGGATCGTCGGGTTCCTTTGTTCTTTGGACTGTTGTACCATCCTGGTGATGGCGTTCGAGATCGTTGACTTCCACTTCTATGCCGAGGACTGTTGTTACGGCGTGGTGACCTTGGTTTATGGGTTCCTTTGTTGCGATATGCCTCCTCCTCTTTTGCTGATAATTTATTGCCTACCATCTTCAATCCATTTAGTGTTGTGCGGTGCATGTGTTCCCCCGGGTCTCCTGGGTTTGGTCATGTTGTATGCAGGTATGCTTGAGCTGCCACCAATGCTACTTCGAGAGTTTTTGGTATGATGTTTCCTTGCTCATCGACCGATAGGAAGGACGAGTAGAGGTTTTTGGAAATACTTTGCCTTTCTGAGTACTCGAGATTTTCATATCTTGATCCATGTCGATGATGCCTTCTGTTTGTGTATGACGCGTCACTACGTGCTCTGCGAGCAGCGTCGCTTGCTGCAATGGCTGAGTCCTTCCTTTTCTGTATTTCAATCCTCTCCTTTGCTAATTGCTTCGCCTGCTGCCTTAGGGCGTAATGGTATCCCAAAAGCATGTTTTGGCTGGAATTTGTTGGTATTGGCGTGCCGTGCTCCACGGCTGTCTTGACTGCTCTCCACTCATCGACCGATAGTCGAACTTTCTCCCTTGTTGCGAGGGAGTCTGCGGTTTCTCCTTCTGCTAAGTGATTCGCTCCTCTGTTTATGTTTGCTGGATTAAGCACCGGGTTGTTGTTGTCGTCGAGTTCTTTTGAATTGTCTCCTGTGATGGCGAGTATCTGGTATCGATTATCGAGTTTGCTGTTGTAACTTGAGAAGATCGAATTGTCATCTTTAGAAAGTTCTAATCCCATCTTCCAAGTGCCTGTTGATTGATCTGAGGTGTCGTCGTGGCAGATCATGAGATCTTCAAGTTGCACTTCTAAGTCAAAATTCTCCATGGTTTCGTCGCCTCCTGCGATTTTTCCTTCTTCTGCTTCTGCCAAGCTGACCGACGAGTTTACCTCGCTGGAAGAGCCTTCTGATGATTCCGACGTTGCTACTGTCTCGGGCTCACTTGCTGACAGACCCGGTTTCATCGGGTCTGAAAGGCGAATCAAACCTAGTGATCCGACGCGAAAGTTTAAACTTCCGATCGTTAAATCCATATCTTGATCCATACTCTCGAATACTTGCGAGAAACTTGACTGGTGAGGTTGAAAATCGACGGTTCCAAAGGGTATCTGAATTTTGTCGACTTGCAGATTGCTGTTGGCTAAAAGCGAAAAAGCCGTCGAATTCATGACTCCAACGCCCAGGATCCCCACGGTCGGCGCCAATTGACGAGGGTTAAACTCAACAAATGTCCTAGATGAAGGACTTAGGATCGGGGAGATAGGGCGTCGGATGAACTCGAAGGTAGATTCAGTCAAACAAGGTGGCTATGAAAGTAAACGTGGGTGTAGAACCTGGCTTGCTTTCAATCTGTCCCACACCATCCCCTCCTGGCCCCTATATATAGGTGGTCAGGTCTCGAGGATCGGGTGGGATCCGACACAGATTAGAATATTGACATACGACATGAACTCGTATTTCGACTAGTATTACAATTGGGCCTAGCTTAACGGGCCTCAGGGGTACTCAACTGACGGGCTCTATTATCTATATCCTTGTCAGACACCCTTATGCATGGGATTATAACAAAGAAAAACACATTGTTTGGATCGAAAGGCAAGTTTGTGTTTATTGTAGGGTCTAAGATTAGTCCAATAGGCACAACCAAAAGTATGAAGTGAAGCATAATCAGGAGTTTGATGAAAGGAGTCGCTCCATATGTGTTTCATTTTTGATAACCTTGGAGGGCAACATATTAATAAGATGTGTATCAGTTTGGAAGACTTCATCCCAAAATTTAAGTGGCATGGATGCATTTGCAAGGAGATCTAATCCTACTTCGACAATATGGCAGTTCTTGCATTCTACTGAGCCATTTTGTTGGTGAGCATGAGGGCATGACACATGATGTTCGATGCCAATTTTCTGAAAGAAGGAGTTGAGTTTTTCATATTCCCCACCCCAATCTGATTGCATGATTTATCTATTGAATTTGCGTTCCAAGTTTTTGAAATTCATGAAAGACTTGAAAAGCATCAGATTTTTGTTTAACAAGGTAGATCCATGAAAACTTGCTAAAATCATCGATAAATCTTACATAATAAGTGTATCTTCCTATGGAACTAGGTGTTGGATCCCATACATCAGAGAACATGAGTTGACGGGGGCGGTGAATACTTCTAGATCGAACATAGGGTAATTGATGAATTTTTGTACGTTGACAAGAATCACAAATAGACTCAATACTAGGTTTATTGGAACGTGGAAGTTCATACTTGCAACAAATTTTTTGAACAATTTGAAAAGAAGGATGCCCTAAACTACCGTGGCACCGTGAAGCTAGAGGCTTGATGACACTAAATACTTGTTTATTCTTGAGTGATGATGAAGAAACCAATGGGTAGAGACCTTTCTTGCATGGACCTTTAAGAAGTACCTTCTTTGCGGTCTAATCCTTGACATAAAAATACCAAGGTTGGAAACTCAAGAAAAACATCGTTGTCTTTAGTAAGACGATGAATGGAGACAAGTTTTTTGTGGCACTAAGAACATGAAGAAATGTTTTGAGATGCAATTTTGTAAATGGGGATTCAACAATTGCATGACCAAAATGCCTAATGCTCATACCTTGTCCATTGGTCGTGTGAATTTGTTTGCGGCCCTTGTACTTCTCCTTCATGGTGAGCTTGTCGACCTTACCGGTGATGTGGTCAGTGGCACCGATATTGCCGTACCAGTTGGTGTCCACTCCATAGGACTCCACATTGCCACCGATCTGGTTGACGATGTCGCGGTTTCCACCACCATGACCTCTGTCACGACGTCCATTGACACACCCACCACCGCCACCGCCGTGATGCTGTTATCGCCCATGTCCATGGTTGCCACTACCATGACCTCCACAACGTCCTCCACGGCCACATGATCACCCATGACCGCGTGACAAAGAATTGACGGAGGAGACACCACTGCCACCATCAAGGAGAAGGTCCATGCGGTTGTCATAGGAGGTAACTTGGGCGTACAGCTCACTCACGGTGAGGTTGGAGCCGCCGTTGAGGCCAATGGCAGCGAACAGTGGGTTGTAGGTGTCTTCAGAGGTACTAAATGAGCTCCTTGTCATTGATCGGTCGGCCCATAACGGTGATCTCATCGGCGAAGCCCTTCATCTTGGTGAATTACCGTGTCATGGTCATGGTGTACTTCCTCGTCCAGGCGAGGGCGACGCGGAGGTTGGAGACGTGCGTCTGGGACTAGGAGGCGAACATCACCTTGATCGCCTCCATACCTCTATTTCCGTGTCCATCCTGATCACAAAGACCGCGATGTCCGGCGAGAGTATGTCTAGCAGGAAGGTGAGAACCTACTGATTGGTGGCCAACTAGGCATCGTACGTGGGGTTCGGCTTGATTCATGGCTTGTCGTCCTTCTTGGTGGTGAGTTTTTCAGGCGGCGTCGACGTCTTCATGTCCACAAAGCTCATCAAGCGAGCTCCTCGAAGCGGATGTGGATAGGACTCACCCACTCACTGTCAGAGATGGGGTATATCATTCCAGCCTTTAACAATTTCAGAACTTCCTTCTTTACTACATCTTGCATAGCAGGGTTTAGTCTCCTCTGTCCTTCTCTTGTTGGCTTGCTGCCTTCTTCCAAGTGGATCCTGTGAGAACACACTTTCTCACTAATGCCAATGATGTCGTCAATGGAATATCCAATGACATTCTTGTACAGCTTCAGAATAGACAGAAGACTTTCTTCTTGCTCACTTGAAAGGGCAGAACTAATAATCACAGGGTGTAACTTTTCCTTCTCCAAGAATGAGTATTTCAGATGGGAAGGCAATTCTTTGAGCTCCACAACAGAATGGTGAGCTAGATGAGCTGGTTCTCTTGCACTTGACACAGGTACAATTTCACAAATTTTCACTTCACAGAGCTGCTGTACATTGGTGGTTTCAGCAGTAACAAAGACTTGAGCTTCAGGCTCTTCTTGCTCAGGTTCTGGCAAAGTTTCTAGCACACTTCTTTCAACAATATCAATGGAATGGCAATGTTCAGGAACATTGGGTAAGTGAGTGGCATGTTTCATGCTGAATTCAGCTTGCTCTGATCCAAATTGTAATTTGAGGGTTCCACCTTTGACATCAATGATGGCACCAGCAGTTGCTAAGAATGGCCTGCCTAGAATCATTGATTCAGCATTGTCTTCCATCTCTAGCACAACAAAGTCCACAGGATATGCAAAGTTGCCAACTTGGACTGGCACATCTTCAAGGACTCCTACTGGTTTTCTCAAGGTTCTATCAGCAAGTTGAAGTGTCATTGGGGTAGGCTTCAACATTCCCAGCTGCTGAATCTGGCTTGCAGCAGAGGGTAACACACTCACAGAGGAACCTAAGTCACAAAGGGCTGTGAAGGTTTTTCTTCCCACTACACAGGGAATGCTGAAACTTCCAGGGTCTTGTAGCTTCTTGGGCATGTGGTTCAAGATCACAGCACTGCAATCTTCTGTCAAGGCTACTAACTCAGGGCTGTCCAAACTCCTCTTCCTTGTGATCAGATCTTTGAAAAACTTTGCATATAGGGGAATGTGCAACACTGCATCCAAGATGGGGATGGTGATTTGCACTTCCTTCATGGTCTCAAGGAATTTAGAGTATTGCTTCTCCTCCTTGGTCTTGTCCAATCTCTCTGGAAATGGCACTTTCATCAACAAAGGCTTCTCTGTTGGTTCTGTGGCAGAGATCTGTGCCTTGGCAGGGTTTTCTGTCTGGGCAGGCTGTCCTGTTGATTTTTCCTGCCTTGGCAGAACAATTTCTGGAGGTGTATGATGCTGCACGGTGGGTCTTCTCTGTGGAGCAACATAAGTGACATTTGGTGGGGTTTTGAGTAAGGGTTCAGTGTTCACCCCACTCCTAGTGGTGACTGCATCAATAACTTCAGTAGTGGAAAGGGCACCACACTGTTTTGGGTTTTTCTCTGCTTGGGCTGGCAGTTTTCCTTCAGCTTGTTTTCCAATGTTGTTGGTCTGGATTCCAGCAGTGAGTTGCTGCATAGTCTTGTAGAAAAGTTCAGATTGCATTTTCATAGTTTCTTGCATTCCACTGAACATTTCCTTCTGTAGCTTCATCATTTCTCCAAGCTCAGATTGGCTGCTACTGCTGGATGAAGTAGTTTGCTGATGTACTGGGTGGTGTTGTTGTTGTGGGTGTTGCACTTGACCTTGGGGTCTGAAATTTTGTTGTCCAGGCTGATGGTAACTCTGCTGGGATGCTTGGGCATAGTGCTGCTGCCCTGGTGCTGGGTAACTTTGCTGATTATTGCTCTTGTAAGAAAGGTTGGGGTGGTTTCTCCAAGAGGGGTTGTAACTTTGGGAATATGGCCCTTGATTTTGGGCATAGTTCACCTCTGATATCATGGCTTCAGGAGGTGCAGACAAGGTACATTCCATGAGAGAATGGCCTTCTTTTCCACAAATTGCACAGGCAGAAGTAACTTGGTTGACAGGAACCAAAGCTTGGCTGTTTCTTTCTGTCATGAGCTGGGCAAGCTGAGTTGTTAAACTCTCCAACTTGGCTTCCAAAGCATTCTGGCCACTTGACTGAATCTGCAGCTGATTGTTGGGGTGGACAGCTCTTTCATTTGTCCAGGAGAAGTTGTGTGATGCCATGCTCTCAATCAACTCAGTAGCTTCATCAAGGGTCTTGTTCATGATTCCACCTCCAGCAGCTGAATCAACAAATGATCTGGTTTGCTCTGTCAAACCCTTGTAGAAGGTTTGCAAGATGAGCCATTGCTCCTGGCCATGGTTGGGACACATCCTGATGAGACCTTGGTATCTCTGCCAAGTATCATACAGGCTTTCTCCTTCATATTGCACAAATCTTGTTATCTTGTCTCTGCACTCAGCTGCTTTGGTTGGAGGGAAATATCTCTCAAAGAAGGCTTGAAGAACATGTTCCCATGTGTCTCTGCAGTGAATAGGAAGGGAGTGGAACCAAACTTTTGCAAGTCCAGACAGTGAGAAGGGAAACAATTGCATCCTGATGGCTTCAGGAGGAACACCATTGTGCTTCAAAGTGTTGCAGTACTCCAGAAAGTTTCTGATATGCTCATGGGGGCTCTCCAAAGCAGAACCTTTGAAGGGATTATGTTGCACCATATTGATCAGAGCTGGCTTGATTTCCCAGTTGTTTGCTTGTATTGCAGGCATAATCACATCTGCATTGTTGATCTGGTCCTTGGGAATCCACAAATCTCTTAACTTCTTATCACCCATGCTGAAATCTGAGGATGACGATTCCAAATCTGAGGCAGAGGTTTCCAAATCTTCAGCAGAAACTTCAGAAGCTGCTCTCTTTCTTGCAAACAAAGTCCTCTCTGGCTCAGGATCAAATGGGGCTAGTGGAGAATCTTCAGAGGACTGCATCAACTGAATTCCCACGGAGATTAGATGAAATCATTGTTCTACACACAATCACAGACAAGAACTTGATCAAGGGTTAGTGAACTAAATCCCCTAATAAAAGTTCTAAGCTTGATCACAGACAAGTCATTAAAACAGACAATCAAAGATTGCAAATTGGAACAAGTATTTACACAGCTTAGTCTACTGTAATCTAAGGAAACAATCAAAAGTTGATCCCCGGCAACGGCGCCAATTTTGGTCTAGCTGAGATTATAGGGGGGTTTTTCTAGTCGTCTCCACAGGGATCAACACAAATGAGACTATTTCCTAATTTCCAGAAGCTAAGCAGAAAAGTGAGGTTTTTGGTGTTGTAAACAGAAAAGTAACAGGAGGTTTTGAGCAGAGAAGTTTTAACATAACAAATCCAATGTTTCTTGTTTGTCAGGCAAGGAAACAAAGGACAAACGAGCAAGTGAGGCAGGGATGCATTTTTGGGACTAGATGCAGAGGCTAGTCTTGCACCTAACAGATCAGGCAGATGCAACACAGAAATCACAGTAATCTTGGAGTTTACAATGGAGTGTGTCACTCAAACCATAGCAAAGATCCAGGACAAGGTTCAAACTGTTTTACAATGCAAGATCAACACAACAGATCACAGAGCATGGGGGAAAGGAAGAGTGGTTGTTGTTGGTCACCGAAGGCTTGCCGTGGCAGAGAAATTGGAGAAGGCAGAGATGTTGCTGTCGTGGCAGAGGATGAAGAGGGATGAGGAAGAGCTTGGCCTTCAGATCCTTCGAGCTTTGTCCATCTTGACGTTCTTGGAGGTGTTCTTGGTGGTGTTCATGGTGTTCTTGCTTGCGCCGTTGATCTGATCTTGTTGCCACAGAGGAGAAGAGGGAAAAGTGGGTGGGAAAAGGTGAAGGTTTTCGGTGTGTTGGACTATGGAGGAGGAAGGTTTTGGTGGAGTGGTGGATGGATGGAGTGGTTGTGTGGCGATGTGGCCATGGATGGAGTGGTTGTGTGGCCAGATGAGAGATGGAGATGGGGTGGGATGGTGTATATGTGTGGCGATGGATGGAGTGGAGGGAAAAAGGTGGCGGCAGCAGCTAGTCTGCTTTTCCGTTTTTCCTGTCCTTTTGTGCCGTGGCAGCCTGCTCCTGCCGTTGGCTTCTTTCTTGCTCCTCAAGATGTACTCTTCCTTTCCTGGTGGCTTGAGCTGATGTTTGAATTGCTCTGACTTGTAGAATTAAGTGCCTTGGCGCACTGATCTGTGACAAAGGATCAAATGATGTAAAATGTTGGTGCAACACAGGTAGAAATGAGGTAAAACAGACAAGTTTTATGGTTGCAAGGTTCAGATATATGTGTAAATCTTAGAGTGATCAAAACCCCCAGACCAAAACCTTTGCTTGTCCTCAAGTAAAGAATGGTGCATTGTACCAAACAAAATGTAACAGAGCATGATGAGGGACATTGCTGACTCAATGCAGATAAATCTTGCAATTGCCAATTCAAAAACAAGTTTCACAAGAGAATTTGAGTATGTCTAGATCAAACAACATGGACACATGAGTATAAAGTAATTGACTCTGAGATTGAAAACTCAAGATCCAGTACATAGCCCAATATGTAATGCAAAATTAGTGCTTCACCTATTACAGTTCCCAGGAACATAATAGGCTAATGCATAGACAAGTTAGTCAGTTAGTAACTTAGCTTGATGGGTCAACTTAGTTAGTGCTTCACACACTACAATCCCAGGATCATAGGTGCTAGTGCTTTGGATATTTACAACAAGTTTTACTTAGCATTTTCAGGTTAGCGCTTCACACACCACAATCCAGAGATCATGGTTGCTAATGCTAAACTTTTCCTTTCTGTTAATATGTTAGTATGTTAGTATGTTAGTGCTTCACAAATCACAATCCAGAGATCATGTTTGCTAATGCAAAAAATGCAACAGATGCAACTGGTTAGGGGCTAAGAAATGGATCATGAACTTCATTCTTAGGGCAATTAACAAATATGCTGATGTTTCACAGGTTCTTTGAGTAAAGCCATACAAAAGTTCTAAAGTGGAACTAGGCTCTGAACAAAGCATTTGCAAGAGTTATAAGCAGATTCAAAGCAAAGTTCTTCATAGCGTGCAAAGTGATATTTTCAGGTTCAAGCAACAAAATTTGATTCGTTTCTTAACAAAGTAGTTTCACACAAGATCAAACAATAGTATAGTATATTCTGATTCAGATTCTAACAAATGTGTGGAAATGGAAAGTGTTCACCTGATGGTTTTCCTGCTTCTCTGCCTTGTCAATCAACAGCAATCTTTCTCCTTATCCAAGTTATCACTGAAACAACAAAAAGAAACAAACACACAAGGCAAAAACATAAAAAGGTGAAAGGGAAATATATGATACAAGGGATACCAGGTTTCCTCCTGGAAGAGAGCTTGTTTAAAGTCACTAGCTTGACTATAGCTTCATCATCACTGGTTTGCATGGGTAGAGGATGCATTGGAGCCATCCTCTGGTTCATCATCTTCTTCAACTTGGTTTTCAATAAAATCTCCAATCCTGTAGTGCTTCAACCTCTGGCCATTTACTTTGAATGTTCCCTCAGCTGAGCTATAAACCTCAAAGGCACCATGGCCTAGATCTTTCTTGATAACACAAGGGCCAAACCATCTGGACTTGAACTTTCCAGAGAATAAGTGTAACTTGGAATCATACACCAGCACTGACTGCCCTTCCTTGAATTCCCTTCTCAGAATGTGGGAGTCATGCCATTTCTTGGTCTTCTCCTTGTAAATCTTTGCACTTTCATAGGCATCATTCCTGAGCTCTTCAAGCTCACACAACTGCAGTTTCCTCATGTTTCCTGCTTTGCCAATGTCCAAGTTCAGCTTCCTGATTGCCCAATGCGCTCTGTGCTCCAATTCGACTGGCAGATGGCAAGCCTTGCCATAGACAATTCTGAAAGGTGACATGCCAATGGGTGTCTTGTATGCTGTCCTGTAAGCCCACAAAGTGTCGGGCAATTTCATTGACCAATCTCCTCTGGTCTTGGACACAACTTTCTCCAAGATTTGCTTGATTTCCCTGTTTGACAACTCCACTTGGCCATTGGCCTGCGGATGATAAGGAGTTGTCACTCTGTGATTCTTCACTCCATACTTGGTCAGAAGCTTCTCAAACTGGTCATTGTTGAAGTGAGCACCACCATCACTGATTACAACTCTTGGCACTCCAAATCTTGGGAAAATGACAGTCTTGAACATTCTACAAACTGCCTTGGCATCAGCATTAACAGTGGGAATGGCTTCAACCCATTTTGACACATAGTCAACAGCAACTAAAATATGCTTGTAGCCTTGAGAAGATGGCAAGGGTCCAACAAAATCAACTCCCCAAACATCAAACAATTCCACTTCCAAGATTCCTGTTTGAGGCATTTCATTTCTCTTTGACATCTTTCCTGCTCTTTGACAAGGATCACACTTCATTATGTACTCATGAACATCTCTGAACATACTTGGCCAAAAGAAACCAGCTTGCAAAATCTTGGCTTGAGTCTTGAACACTCCAGCATGTCCTCCATACAATCCTGAATGGCATTGGAACATCACATCACTTTTTTCATCAGAGGGAACACACCTTCTCACAATGCCGTCAGCACAATGTTTGTACAGAAAAGGTTCATCCCAATAGTAACTCTTGACATCATGGAGGAATTTTTTCTTTTGCTGGTAGGAGAGATCTGCTGGCACAATATCACAAGCTAGGAAGTTCACAAAGTCAACATACCAAGGTGAAGTGGCACTGACTGCCATGAGCTGTTCTCCTGGCATCAAGTCTTGAATCTCTCTGTTTTCATCAATGTTGATTCTGGACAAGTGATCAGCAACTGAGTTCTCTGACCCTTTCTTGTCTCTAATTTCTATGTCAAACTCTTGGAGCAGAAGGATCCATCTGATGAGCCTTGGTTTAGCATCCTTTTTGCTCACTAAATATCTGATTGCTGCATGGTCTGTGTAGACAATGCACTTGTGTCCAACCAGGTATGGTCTAAACTTATCAAATGAGAACACAACAGCAAGCAGCTCCTTCTCTGTGGTGGTGTAATTGATCTGAGCATCATCCAAAGTCTTGCTTGCATAATGTATAACATGCACAGCTTTGTCTTTCCTCTGGCCAAGGACTGCTCCAACAGCAAAGTCACTTGCATCACACATAAGTTCAAATGGCAGTGTCCAGTCAGGAGGTTGAACAACAGGGGCTGTGATGAGAGCATCTTTCAATTGGTTGAATGCTTGCAAACAAGTGTCATCAAACACAAACTTCACTTCATGATTCAGGAGATTGGTGAGTGGCTTGGCAATATAGGAGAAGTTCTTGATAAACCTCCTGTAGAAGCCAGCATGGCCCAGGAAGCTTTGAATTCCCTTCACGTTTTCAGGAGGAGGTAGCTTGGCAATCACATCTACCTTTGCCTTGTCCACCTCAATTCCTCTAGCAGACACAAGGTGGCCCAACACAATGCCTTCAGTGACAAGGAAGTGACATTTTTCCCAGTTCAGAATCAAATTTTGCTCAGAGCATCTGTGAAGGACTAAGGTGAGGTTCTTCAAGCAGGCTTCGAAGTCTTTTCCATACACAGTGAAATCATCCATGAAAACTTCCATAATCTTCTCAATGTAATCAGAAAATATGGACATCATGCATCTCTGGAAGGTGCCTGGAGCATTGCAAAGGCCAAATGGTAGCCTTTTGTAAGCAAAGGTTCCATATGGACAGGTGAATGTGGTCTTGTCTTGGTCAGAAGGGTGGATTGGAATCTGCAGAAATCCAGAGTAACCATCAAGGTAGCAGTAGTACTTCTGGCCAGCAAGTCTCTCTAGCATCTGGTCCATGAATGGCAGAGGGAAGTGATCTTTTCTTGTAGCTTTGTTCAATTTTCTGAAGTCATTCACCATCCTCCATCCTGTAACAGGTCTTGTGGTCATGAGCCTTCCTTCTTCATTTTCAACAACAGTGTAGCCACCTTTCTTGGGCACAATGTGGATAGGACTCACCCACTCACTGTCAGAGATGGGGTATATCATTCCAGCCTTTAACAATTTCAGAACTTCCTTCTTTACTACATCTTGCATAGCAGGGTTTAGTCTCCTCTGTCCTTCTCTTGTTGGCTTGCTGCCTTCTTCCAAGTGGATCCTGTGAGAACACACTTTCTCACTAATGCCAATGATGTCGTCAATGGAATATCCAATGACATTCTTGTACAGCTTCAGAATAGACAGAAGACTTTCTTCTTGCTCACTTGAAAGGGCAGAACTAATAATCACAGGGTGTAACTTTTCCTTCTCCAAGAATGAGTATTTCAGATGGGAAGGCAATTCTTTGAGCTCCACAACAGAATGGTGAGCTAGATGAGCTGGTTCTCTTGCACTTGACACAGGTACAATTTCACAAATTTTCACTTCACAGAGCTGCTGTACATTGGTGGTTTCAGCAGTAACAAAGACTTGAGCTTCAGGCTCTTCTTGCTCAGGTTCTGGCAAAGTTTCTAGCACACTTCTTTCAACAATATCAATGGAATGGCAATGTTCAGGAACATTGGGTAAGTGAGTGGCATGTTTCATGCTGAATTCAGCTTGCTCTGATCCAAATTGTAATTTGAGGGTTCCACCTTTGACATCAATGATGGCACCAGCAGTTGCCAAGAATGGCCTGCCTAGAATCATTGATTCAGCATTGTCTTCCATCTCTAGCACAACAAAGTCCACAGGATATGCAAAGTTGCCAACTTGGACTGGCACATCTTCAAGGACTCCTACTGGTTTTCTCAAGGTTCTATCAGCAAGTTGAAGTGTCATTGGGGTAGGCTTCAACATTCCCAGCTGCGGAATCTGGCTTGCAGCAGAGGGTAACACACTCACAGAGGAACCTAAGTCACAAAGGGCTGTGAAGGTTTTTCTTCCCACTACACAGGGAATGCTGAAACTTCCAGGGTCTTGTAGCTTCTTGGGCATGTGGTTCAAGATCACAGCACTGCAATCTTCTGTCAAGGCTACTAACTCAGGGCTGTCCAAACTCCTCTTCCTTGTGATCAGATCTTTGAAAAACTTTGCATATAGGGGAATGTGCAACACTGCATCCAAGATGGGGATGGTGATTTGCACTTCCTTCATGGTCTCAAGGAATTTAGAGTATTGCTTCTCCTCCTTGGTCTTGTCCAATCTCTCTGGAAATGGCACTTTCATCAACAAAGGCTTCTCTGTTGGTTCTGTGGCAGAGATCTGTGCCTTGGCAGGGTTTTCTGTCTGGGCAGGCTGTCCTGTTGATTTTTCCTGCCTTGGCAGAACAATTTCTGGAGGTGTATGATGCTGCACGGTGGGTCTTCTCTGTGGAGCAACATAAGTGACATTTGGTGGGGTTTTGAGTAAGGGTTCAGTGTTCACCCCACTCCTAGTGGTGACTGCATCAATAACTTCAGTAGTGGAAAGGGCACCACACTGTTTTGGGTTTTTCTCTGCTTGGGCTGGCAGTTTTCCTTCAGCTTGTTTTCCAATGTTGTTGGTCTGGATTCCAGCAGTGAGTTGCTGCATAGTCTTGTAGAAAAGTTCAGATTGCATTTTCATAGTTTCTTGCATTCCACTGAACATTTCCTTCTGTAGCTTCATCATTTCTCCAAGCTCAGATTGGCTGCTACTGCTGGATGAAGTAGTTTGCTGATGTACTGGGTGGTGTTGTTGTTGTGGGTGTTGCACTTGACCTTGGGGTCTGAAATTTTGTTGTCCAGGCTGATGGTAACTCTGCTGGGATGCTTGGGCATAGTGCTGCTGCCCTGGTGCTGGGTAACTTTGCTGATTATTGCTCTTGTAAGAAAGGTTGGGGTGGTTTCTCCAAGAGGGGTTGTAACTTTGGGAATATGGCCCTTGATTTTGGGCATAGTTCACCTCTGATATCATGGCTTCAGGAGGTGCAGACAAGGTACATTCCATGAGAGAATGGCCTTCTTTTCCACAAATTGCACAGGCAGAAGTAACTTGGTTGACAGGAACCAAAGCTTGGCTGTTTCTTTCTGTCATGAGCTGGGCAAGCTGAGTTGTTAAACTCTCCAACTTGGCTTCCAAAGCATTCTGGCCACTTGACTGAATCTGCAGCTGATTGTTGGGGTGGACAGCTCTTTCATTTGTCCAGGAGAAGTTGTGTGATGCCATGCTCTCAATCAACTCAGTAGCTTCATCAAGGGTCTTGTTCATGATTCCACCTCCAGCAGCTGAATCAACAAATGATCTGGTTTGCTCTGTCAAACCCTTGTAGAAGGTTTGCAAGATGAGCCATTGCTCCTGGCCATGGTTGGGACACATCCTGATGAGACCTTGGTATCTCTGCCAAGTATCATACAGGCTTTCTCCTTCATATTGCACAAATCTTGTTATCTTGTCTCTGCACTCAGCTGCTTTGGTTGGAGGGAAATATCTCTCAAAGAAGGCTTGAAGAACATGTTCCCATGTGTCTCTGCAGTGAATAGGAAGGGAGTGGAACCAAACTTTTGCAAGTCCAGACAGTGAGAAGGGAAACAATTGCATCCTGATGGCTTCAGGAGGAACACCATTGTGCTTCAAAGTGTTGCAGTACTCCAGAAAGTTTCTGATATGCTCATGGGGGCTCTCCAAAGCAGAACCTTTGAAGGGATTATGTTGCACCATATTGATCAGAGCTGGCTTGATTTCCCAGTTGTTTGCTTGTATTGCAGGCATAATCACATCTGCATTGTTGATCTGGTCCTTGGGAATCCACAAATCTCTTAACTTCTTATCACCCATGCTGAAATCTGAGGATGACGATTCCAAATCTGAGGCAGAGGTTTCCAAATCTTCAGCAGAAACTTCAGAAGCTGCTCTCTTTCTTGCAAACAAAGTCCTCTCTGGCTCAGGATCAAATGGGGCTAGTGGAGAATCTTCAGAGGACTGCATCAACTGAATTCCCACGGAGATTAGATGAAATCATTGTTCTACACACAATCACAGACAAGAACTTGATCAAGGGTTAGTGAACTAAATCCCCTAATAAAAGTTCTAAGCTTGATCACAGACAAGTCATTAAAACAGACAATCAAAGATTGCAAATTGGAACAAGTATTTACACAGCTTAGTCTACTGTAATCTAAGGAAACAATCAAAAGTTGATCCCCGGCAACGGCGCCAATTTTGGTCTAGCTGAGATTATAGGGGGGTTTTTCTAGTCGTCTCCACAGGGATCAACACAAATGAGACTATTTCCTAATTTCCAGAAGCTAAGCAGAAAAGTGAGGTTTTTGGTGTTGTAAACAGAAAAGTAACAGGAGGTTTTGAGCAGAGAAGTTTTAACATAACAAATCCAATGTTTCTTGTTTGTCAGGCAAGGAAACAAAGGACAAACGAGCAAGTGAGGCAGGGATGCATTTTTGGGACTAGATGCAGAGGCTAGTCTTGCACCTAACAGATCAGGCAGATGCAACACAGAAATCACAGTAATCTTGGAGTTTACAATGGAGTGTGTCACTCAAACCATAGCAAAGATCCAGGACAAGGTTCAAACTGTTTTACAATGCAAGATCAACACAACAGATCACAGAGCATGGGGGAAAGGAAGAGTGGTTGTTGTTGGTCACCGAAGGCTTGCCGTGGCAGAGAAATTGGAGAAGGCAGAGATGTTGCTGTCGTGGCAGAGGATGAAGAGGGATGAGGAAGAGCTTGGCCTTCAGATCCTTCGAGCTTTGTCCATCTTGACGTTCTTGGAGGTGTTCTTGGTGGTGTTCATGGTGTTCTTGCTTGCGCCGTTGATCTGATCTTGTTGCCACAGAGGAGAAGAGGGAAAAGTGGGTGGGAAAAGGTGAAGGTTTTCGGTGTGTTGGACTATGGAGGAGGAAGGTTTTGGTGGAGTGGTGGATGGATGGAGTGGTTGTGTGGCGATGTGGCCATGGATGGAGTGGTTGTGTGGCCAGATGAGAGATGGAGATGGGGTGGGATGGTGTATATGTGTGGCGATGGATGGAGTGGAGGGAAAAAGGTGGCGGCAGCAGCTAGTCTGCTTTTCCGTTTTTCCTGTCCTTTTGTGCCGTGGCAGCCTGCTCCTGCCGTTGGCTTCTTTCTTGCTCCTCAAGATGTACTCTTCCTTTCCTGGTGGCTTGAGCTGATGTTTGAATTGCTCTGACTTGTAGAATTAAGTGCCTTGGCGCACTGATCTGTGACAAAGGATCAAATGATGTAAAATGTTGGTGCAACACAGGTAGAAATGAGGTAAAACAGACAAGTTTTATGGTTGCAAGGTTCAGATATATGTGTAAATCTTAGAGTGATCAACTATTTTCGCCTTTTCATGCACAAGGACGGATTTTCACTAAAATGCAATACTCATAGACTTCTTTGTTTGCACAAGTGTAGTTTCTTTTGTTGAAAATTTATAGAGGAACTATTATCGGCCTTTTCATGCACAAGGAATGATTTTCACTAAAATGTAACACTTATAGACTTCTTTGTATACATAAGTATAGTTTCTTTTTGATGAAACTTTATAGATAAACTATTATCGGCCTTTTCATGCACATGGAAGGATTTTCACTAAATGCAACGCTTATAGACTTCTTTGTATGCACAAGTGTAGTTTCTTATTGTTGAAAATTTATAGAGAAACTATTTTCGGCCTTTTCATGCACAAGGAAGGATTTTCATTTGGCATGTATGCATACGGTGTTTTGGTGGGTTTTGGTAGTATGCATCAGTGTGTTGCCACATTTTACGCCAAATAAAATGTAAACTTATAGAAATAATAACACTAGGGATAAAACATGATAGTACCCACCTTACATATAGATAAACCATACATAATGACAAGAACGAACACACATGACACGACAAGAACTGACACATAGATAATAAACTAGTGTTAACTATAACCTGATAAAAATAAAAACAGACACAACAACGTCTTCTCCATCTGGCCGGCTGCTCCTCCTTGGCCCCTCGGGTACCCTGGCCCCTCCTTCACGGGTACCCCTCCATCGCTCCTCACTCATCATCCTCCGGCAGGACGTAGGGGAGAGCGTGCATGCCGTTCACGGTGGGGAAGATGTTGTGGAAGTTGGTGAAGACGTTGTAGGTGGTGAATGCGATGTACTCGCATCCACACCAAAACGACTGGCCGAGGAGGTAGAGCGTGTCATAGGGGTTGGTGAAGGTGACGTAGAGGCTGATGACGTGGCTGTCGTAGTCGCCATCATACTGCCCCAGTGGGCTGAACATCGGCGGCGTGCTGGGAGGGAGGTGGCGGTAGCCGGCTAAGTCCCTTGCGCCTCTCCACCTTGAGATAGCCCAGACCCGGATCTGGTTCTCCACGTTCCTATCGTTGAACGGCAGCTCGGGGACGATGGCAGGGTGGTGGTAGGTTGGGCCGTTGAACTGCATGGCATCAGCGGCTTGAACAGTGGCTTGAGTGGTTGATGCAGGCAGGATAACCACCCAGTTGGGAACCCCAAGAGGAAGGTATGATGAGTACAGCAGCAAATTTTCCCTCAGTAAGAAACCAAGGTTTAATCGTATCCAGGAAAAAGCCAAACTCCAGAAGGTGATGCTTGCTAGCTTGCGACAGCTCCAGACAATTTATAAGGCGCCTCATCTAGTGCTTTGCTTTGCCAGCTGCAACGTGGAACCTGCACACAACACAACCAAATACTTTGCTCCGAACTTACGATGAGTTTGTCAATCTCACCGGTTTGCTTGAAACAAAGGAATGAGCGTATCGAGTGGAAAATAGTAATAGTATGCGAGTAAAGTAAACAATGTGAGTAAAGTAAACAGGTGATAGCAATATAAAGGAAATAGGACCGGGGTCCATAGTTCACTAGTGGTGTCTCTCCATAAGATAAAATAACACATGCTGGGTAAACAAATTACAGTTGGGCAATTGATAGAATAAAGACAACGTACATGTCAAGAGGATCACTATGAGATTTACTCTGGGCATTACAACAAGATACATGGACCGCCATCCAACTGCATCTATGACTAATAATCCACTTGTGGCGAATCAATCCGAGATCTCCACAAGTATTAAGTTGCGAACAACAGATAACTGCATTAAGCAAAGTGTGTAATGTAAACAAAGCATATGCCCTTGAGCATATGAATGTTGTTTTCCCCCTAGTAGCAACAGCACATCTACAACCTTAGAGGTTTCTGTCACTCCCCCAGATTAAATAGAGGCATGAACCCACTATCGAGCATAAATACCCCCTCTTGGAGTCACTAGCAACTACTCGGCCAAGATAGCTACTAACAACGGAGAGCATGCAAGATCATAAACAACATAGAGATAACATAAGATAATATTCAGCACATCAACTCAATCATAACACCAATATTCATCAGATCCCAACAAACACAACATGTAGAATTACATAAAGGTAGTCTCGATCATGTAAAGCAGCTCACGAGATCTAAACATGAAGCACATGGTGGAGAAGACAACCAACTAGCTACTGCTATGGACCCATAGTCCAAGGTAGACTACTCACTCATCGTGCCGGAGGCAAGCATGGCGATGAAGAAGACCTCCGGTGGCGATTCCTCTCTCCGGCAGGGTGCCAGGAAGAGCTTCTGGACCCTCCCGATCTTCGGGTCGACGGCGGCGGCGGATCGCGATGTGTTCTGGAAAAGTGATCGGGTGTTTAGGTTTTTCCCGTCGGGGGGTCTTTATAGGCGAAGGGGCAGCATCAGAGGTGGACCAGGGGGCCCACACCACCAGGGGGCATGGGCCAGCCCTAGGCCGCGCCGCCCTATGGTGTGGCCGCCCTCTGGCTCGGCTCCGTCTCCTCTTCGGTCTTCTGGAAGCTCCGTGAAATATCTGGACGTCTGGCTTTTGTTTCGTCCAATTCTGAGAATAATTCCTGTGTAACATTTCTGAAACACAAAAATAGTAGAAAACAGGGAACTAGCACTGTGGCATCTCATTAATAGGTTAGTCCCAGAAAATGCATAAAAATGCCACAAAGTGTAACGAAACACTAAACAAATGGTGTAAAAACAAGCATGGAGCATCAAAAATTATGGATACGTTAGAGACGTATCAGCATCCCCAAGCTTAACTCCTGCTCGTCCTCGAGTAGGTAAGTGATAACAAAAGAAATAATTTTTGAGGTGACATGCACCTACACAATCTTTGATCATATATGCAAGCGTTGTGCGCTGGGATCAAAAGAACTTAAAATATGGGCATGAAAGATATAATCTTGATAGAAGCAACTTAGCAACCATGTTATAACATGAAAAGAACACAAATGAAAGATCATGAAAATGAAACAATGAAAGTCAAACGTGTGTTCAAATCATAAGAAAAAACATACAGATGGTTTTCAGCTTGTCCTTCATGAGAGAGCAAAAAACATAAATGCATAGGACACCTTCAAGTTTAAGAGGGCGACTAGATACAAGTAATTTAAGAACAAGTGAAACCAACAATATGAATCAATCAATGAAAACTTTGGGACAATGCACATTATACTCAGAATGACAACTATGCTCTCTTAATGGTGCATAAAGATAGAAGGTGGTGACTCAACATAAAAGTAAAAGAAAGGCCCTTCGCGGAGGGAAGCAGTGATTAAACATGTGCTAGAGCTTTTCATTTGTAAAACAGAGATAAAAATTGGGTTTTGAGAGGTGGTTGCCTTTGTCAATGACTGGCAATGGGGTTCTTACTATCTTCCATACAAAAATGAAGCAAGTTTTTGAGAGAGAGATTGGCACTTTTGTGCTCTTTTATAAAACTTGGCACTCCTCCCCACCTTTTTTCCTTTCTCAAACCATGGCTAACCGATTCCATCGGGTGCCCACCAAAATTCACATACCATGGAGGAGTGCCTTTTTTCTTTCTTTTTTTTCTCTTTTTTTTCTTTTTGGAATAAGCAATATGGAAGATAGCAAATCCGACCACTACGTCCCCATGAGCTAAAAACAGTGGCACAAAACGAGAAGTAGTTGAAAGTTTTGAAAGGTAGCACATGAAAATTTACTTTGGAATGGCTTACAAATACCATGCATAGGAATTTATAGTGGAAACAATGGCAAATTTGGTTTTTAGGAGTTGGATGCACGAGTAGAGCTCATACTCAGTACAAAGTGAGGGCTGGCAAAAGACTGGGAGCGACTAACTAAGAGAGCAATAACGGCCATAATCATGCAAAGCGACAAAGCGACATTAAAAGAAGCATAAGATGGCATCAAAAGTCAAAAACTAAATGATCATAGAGGCAATGGCGACTTTGTATGAGTCTAACATGTGTGAGCATGCGCCAAGTCAACCCAAATAAAGCATCACGGAGAAAACCAAAATAATGCTTCCAAATAATTAAAACAACACATGATTTTTTCAAAGGCTCATTAAGCAATCTCAGTCATTTGAGACAAGTCATGCTACAGCAAAACCACTAAGCATACTATCAAAAAGACATCAAGCATGACATGCAAAAGCCTAGGCCGCAGTCTACACAAGCTCCTTCTTGTACCACTTTTTGCATAAAGCTTTTTCTCTTTTCCAACACCATTCGAACTTTTTATAAACAACTCTTTTGATGAAAACCAATATAGACCAGAGGCAAAAATACACCTTGATGAAAAGATATAACAAGATCTGAACACAAATCAAGGCGAAAAACGAAAGCTAAACGCAGTTCTAGAAAAAGAGAACACTCGTGGAAACGAATAGAGTGAAAAACGGAGTGTTCTTGGCGAATGAAAAGCAAGGCAACTTCTCCAAAAGAAATTTGTTGGGGTCCAACCATTTATTACAGCAAACAAAACAAAACAAAACTGAAAACTAAAATGACTGACGCTCCAAGAAAAACGCATAATGCATGAAGCAATAAAAATATAGTGTCTTGAAAGGTGACCTGATTTTTGCCGATGAAGAAGGGGTGCCTCGGGGGCATCCCCAAGCTTTGACGCTTGTACTTCTTGGATATTTATTGGGGTGCATGGGCGTCCCCAAGCTTGAGCTTTTGTCCATTCTTCAACTCATCTCATCATTCTCCAATCCCTACACTTGAAAACTTTCTTCATACAAAACGAAACACAAATCTATTAGCAACATTAGTGTAAGCATAACATAGAATCAACCCCTTTGCTTCAGGTTTCAACTCAAAAACACCACATATAAAGCATATACTACTGTAGCAACTTCCCCAAAAGTTCCGTGATCAAAAGAACTAAAAAAGAAAGCGATAAAGCGGCAAACACAAATATTGGCAGAAATCTGTCAAAACAGAACAGCTGACAAAGGTCGAATTTTTAAAGGGTTTTCTGTTGCTCAAATCAAAAAAAATTCAACTAATGAAAGTTTGGATATAACCTGGGGCATATGCACAAGAAATCGCAGGTCCAAAAGATATACAGAGATTTTCACGAATTTTTACGGTACAGCACCAAAAACTATTTCAGGACAGCAACATCCCCAAATCTTACCTCGCTCAAATTAGAGGCTTCTCTTGGCACAAAAACGAAATAAAAAGGATAAGGAGAGGTTATTAAAGTAGTAATAACTTCCAAGACTCAAATAAAATAAAAAGAACTGAATGTAAAAACATTGGGTTATCTTTCAAGAGTGCTTTTCTTTAACTCCTTTGAGCTAGGCGCAGAAAGTGCGAATCAAGTAATATCAAGTGATGAAGCATCAAGCTCATAATTTGCTCTAAGAATAGAGTCAAAAAGTAATTTCTTCCTCTTTCTAGGGAAGTGTTCCATACCTTTCTTGAGTGGAAATTGATATTTGATAGTGCCTTCCCTCATATCAATGATGGCACCTACAGTTCGAAGAAAGGGTCTTCCCAAAATAATAGGACATGAAGCATTGCATTCAACATCCATGACAAGAAAATCAACGGGAACAAGGTTATTGTTAACCATAATAAGAACATCATTAGTCCTTCCCAAAGGTTTCTTCTTTGCAACATCAGCAATAGGAACATCATAATAACACTTTTCAAGCGGTGGTAAATCAAGCATGTCATAAATTTTTCTAGGCATGATAGAAATACTAGCACCAAATCACATAAGGCATGGAAATCAAGACCATTAACATGCATATCAATGATGGGTTCCCACCCATCTTCTAATTTTTTGGGAACAGAAACTTTTTGCTTCAACTTTTCATCCCTAATTTTCATAAGAGCATTGGTAATATGCTTAGTAAAAGCAACATTTAAAGAACTAGCATTGGGAGTCAAAGCAAGCTTTTGCAAGAACAAAATAACTTCAGATATATTGCAGCCATCAACATCAAAATCATTAAAGGAAATAAAGCTATCATCTCCTACACTCCGAAAAATTTCAGCACTCTTTTGAGAAAAAGTTTTGGCAGTTTTAGGCTTTTTAACACAAGGAGTGGGAGTTTTCTCTACACCAATCAAAGTAAGAGGATTGCTAGCATTAGGAGCAACATCATTAGAGGTAGTAATGGTACATACCTTCATCTTTCTAGCCATCTCATCTTCTCTTTCCCACCTGGCATGCAATTCTGCTAGCATCCTAACATTTTCATCAATTCTAACTTGGATAGCATTAGCAGTAGAAAAAACATTGTTCTATTTCACATCATTAGGCAACACTTTTAATTTCAGAAGTTCAACATCATGAGCAAGGCTATCAACTTTAGAAGCAAGAATATCAATTTTGCCTAATTTTTCCTCAACAGACTTGTTAAAAGCAATTTGCTTACCGATGAAGTCCTTGAGCATTACCTCAAGCTCGGAGGGCGCGGACCTAGTGTTGTTGGAGGAATTACCATAAGAGTTACCATAACCATTACCATTAGTAGAAGGATACGGCCTATAATTGTTACTAGCAAAATTGTTCCTATAAGCATTGCTGTTAAAATTATTATTTCTAATGAAGTTGACATCAACATGCTCTTCTTGAGCAACCAAAGAGGCCAAAGGAACATTATTAGGATCAACATGAGTCCTATCATTAGAAAGCATAAGCATAATAGCATCGATCTTATCACTCAAGGAAGAGGTTTCCTCAACAGAATTTACCTTCTTACCTTGTGGAGCTCTCTCGGTGTGCCATTCGGAGTAATTTACCATCATATTGTCGAGAAGCTTTATTGCGGAGCCCAAGGTAAGGGACATAAAAGTGCCTCCAGCAGCTGAATCCAATAGGTTCCTTGAAGAAAAAATTAGTCCTGCATAAAATTTTTGGACAATCATCCAAGTAGTCGGTCCATGAGTGGGACAATTCTTTATCATAGATTTCATTCTTTCCCAAGCTTGAGCAACATGTTCATTATCAAACTGACTAAACTTCATAATATTGCTATGCATAGCTATAATCTTAGCAGGAGGATAGTATCTACCAATAAAAGCATTCTTACACTTAGCCCATGAATCAATACTATTTTTAGGCAAAGAAAGCAACCAATCCTTAGCTTTTCCTCTCAAAGAAAAAGGAAACAACTTAAGCTTAATAATATCACTTTCAACATCCTTATATTTCTGCATCTCACATAGCTCAACAAAATTGTTGAGATGAGCTGCAGCATCATCAACACTAGCACCAGAAAATTGCTCTTTCATAACAAGGTTCAACAAAGCAGGCTTAATCTCATAAAAATTTGCAGCAGTAGCAGGTGGCGCAATAGGAGTGCAGATAAAATCACTATTATTCGTGCTAGTAAAATCACACAACTTGATGTTTTCAGGAGTAGCCATTCTAGCAAAACTAAAAGCAGCCAAGTAAAAACAACTATCAAGGATACTAATTTTTTTGGGTTTTTGATAAAACGATGCAAGTAAAAATAAAGTAAAATCAAAACTTAAAACAAAGTAAAGGATGTGCGTGCGAAACTCCCCTTGCAAAAGTCTTCTTTTTCCCCGGCAACGGCGCTAGAAAATTATGCTTGATGCGGGCAGGATAACCACCCAGTTGGGAACCCAGAGAGGAAGGTATGATGATCACAGCAACAAATTTTCCCTCAGTAAGAAACCAAGGTTTAATCGTATCCAGGAAAAAGCCAAACTCCAGAAGGTGATGCTTGCTAACTTGCAACAGCTCCGGTCAATTTATAAGGCACCTCGTCCAGTGTTTTGCTTTGCCAGCAGCAACACGGAACCTGCACATAACACAACCAAATACTTTGCTCCCAACTTACGATGAGGTTGTCAATCTCACCGGTTTGCTTGAAACAAAGGAATGAGCGTATCGAGTGGAAAATAGTAATAGTATGCGAGTAAAGTAAACAATGCGAGTAAAGTAAACAGGTGATAGCAATATAAAGGAAATAGGACCGGGGTCAACAGTTCACTAGTGGTGTCTCTCCATAAGATAAAATAACACATGCTGGGTAAACAAATTACAGTTGGGCAATTGATAGAATAAAGACAACGTGCATGTCGAGAGGATCACTATGAGATTTACTCTGGGCATTACAACAAGATACATAGACCGCCATCCAACTGCATCTATGACTAATAATCCACTTGTGGCGAATCAATCCGAGAACTCCACAAGTATTAAGTTGCGAACAACAGATAACTGTATTAAGCAAAGTGTGTAATGTAAATAAAGCATATGCCCTTGAGCATATGAATGTTGGTTTCCCCCTAGTAGCAACAGCACATCTACAACATTAGAGGTTTCTATCACTCCCCCAGATTAAATAGAGGCATGAACCCACTATCGAGCATAAATACCCCCTCTTGGAGTCACTAGCAACTACTCGGCCAAGATAGCTACTAACAACGGAGAGCATGCAAGATCATAAACAACATAGAGATAACATAAGATAATATTCAGCATATCAACTCAATCATAACACCAATATTCATCGGATCCCAACAAACACAACATGTAGAATTACATAAAGGTAGTCTCGATCATGTAAAGAAGCTCACGAGATCTAAACATGAAGCACATGGTGGAGAAGACGGCCATCTAGCTACTGCTATGGACCCATAGTCCAAGGTAGACTACTCACTCATCGCGCCGGAGGCAAGCATGGCGATGAAGAAGACCTCCGGTGGCGATTCCCCTCTCCGGCAGGGTGCCCGGAAGAGCTTCTGGACCCTCCCGATCTTTGGGTCGACGGAGGCGGCGGATCGCGATGTGTTCTGGAAAAGTGATCAGGTGTTTAGGTTTTTCCCGTCGGGGGGTCTTTATAGGCGAAGGGGCAGCGTCAGAGGTGGACCAGGGGGCCCACACCACCAGGGGGCACGGGCCAGCCCTAGGCCGCGCCGCCCTATGGTGTGGCCGCCCTCTGGCTCGGCTCCGTCTCCTCTTCGGTCTTCTGGAAGCTCCGTGAAATATCTGGACGTCTTGCTTTTGTTTCGTCCAATTCTGAGAATATTTTCTGTGTAACATTTCTAAAACACAAAAATAGTAGAAAATAGGGAACTGGCACTGTGGCATCTCGTTAATAGGTTAGTCCCGGAAAATGCATAAAAATGCCACGAAGTGTAACGAAACACTAAACAAATGGTGTAAAAACAAGCATGGAGCATCAAAAATTATGGATACGTTAGAGACGTATCTGTGGTGGTGGTGGTGGCGGCGAACGGTGTGATGTCGTGGTGGATTGGCTTGAGGGTCGGGTTAAATAGGCGACGAGGCGCGTCGATTGGATGCTAGGGTTTTCCCCTCGTCTTCGTCGCCAATAAGTGCGCACAAAGCGCCAAACGGCGCGTGATGGTAAAGCTGCGGGGCGATGTGCATGGTATCGATGCGAGTTGATGGGTTGCGTTGGTCAAATCATTTCGCCTTGTGACGGTAAAAGTCGACCGAGCGACACACCCGTGTGGAGTCTGTAATCGCTGCGATGCGACATACTGCGGACGCGTGGTTGCTTTTATATGTGGAGCAGGGTGCCTAAAATAGCTAGGCTGCGACGCTGCATGGCAGGCATGGACGCTACGTTGGGTACGGGCATGGAGCGACACAAATCAAGCAGCTCGCATGCATACCAACAACGGCTACGTTGGGGTACGGGCGGTACGTCATGGTGGCTACACGCATGCATCTTAGGCTCAGATGGGCCACTTTTCAGCGCGTGTAGCATTGACGGCCCAGTAGATATTACAGCGTCCACTGATCGGATTTTTAAAAAAGAGGCCAGCCAATCACAATGCAGAACCAGGCTTCCCGCGGATCGCCAGAAAACCGCCCTTGGATTCGTTCCAACCAATTGCTTTGCAGAACTAGGCCTCCCACAGATTGCCAAGGAATCTGCCCGCAGATTTCTTCTAGAAGACCAATCCGACGTCCGGAGTTCAGTGGGGTTTTCATATGGATGGTCCATGTTTGGCGCTAGGGTTAGGACGCAGTCAACAGGGTTTTGAGAGGTTTGACAAAATTTCAAATGGGTAGAACTCATTCAAAAAAATCAGAAAAATACAAAACCTTCACACATAGTCATGTTATGTGATATAGTTACCCAAAAATATAAACTTGGTCTACTAGTATTTTCATTGAAAAACCTTCACAAAATGAACAACCTCCAGACATGGTTGTAGAGAGTTCAAAGGAGAGAGTAGAGGTTTTGGGGTTTTGAAAATTGAAAAAATTGAAAACCTCAATCTAGCTTCATTTGGGAACAACTACACAGGATCTGAAGTTATTTTTGCATTTTCATGCCTAAAATGTAATTTTTAAATGATTTTCAATTAAACATTGTTTTGGAAAATAAATAAATAGAAGATTAATCCAAAAAAATAATGAAACATCGTATTTTTCCTATCTTTGTAGAATGGAAGCTAAGATGATTTTTTGGGAAGATTTAGACAATGTCGAAAAAAAACTTGATTAGAGAAGGGGTCGTTTCCCCTAGCTTTGGAGCTCTTTTTCTAGCACATTTCTCATGTCTTAGTGTTTAGAGCAACAAAAGGGATCGGCTTGATCACACGAGGTGTATAATATTTGAGAAAGCATTTGGAATCTCAAACAAACATACACAAGTAAAAATAGCTACACTGGTTGAAATTCAAATTTAGCATAAGATTTGAATTTGGGATCAAATTTGAATTTCGGCTCAAATTCAAGTAGAAATAGCATTATTACAAGTTTTCACGAATGAAAGTACAAATAACAATACATCACACAAGTTTGCAAGCATCATAGTATCATAAAAATTACATCACTTCCTCTTAGCACTCAATTTCTTCCTCTTAGCACTCAATTTCTTCCTCTTGCAAGCAGGTTCTATACCAAGAATATCAGCCATGCTCCTTGTTTTCTTTGGATCTTCAATTCTAGAAGGCCCCCCAATCACAGCACCTTGAGCTGTAATTGAATCCAAATTTGATTCAATTTGCATCTGAACAGGTTCAGTTTGCAACTCTAAATTTGATTCAATTTGCATTTGAACAGGTTCGGTTGCAACTCCAAATTTGATTTGATTTGCATGTGAACCTCCATAATTGCTTCATCTTGAGCTGGAATTGAATCCAAATTTGCTTCTGGTGGCTGATTCTGCACTGTTTTATCACAACTGAACACAATCTGCTCAGTTCTGTTCTTTCTAAACCCTACAATTCTTGCTTTTTTCATTGGCCAACAAGTTTCAACTTGAAAGGGCTCAAAATCATCCTTCCGGAAAAAACAAAGAGGGTTTAGTAAGTGCAAAAAAGCATCAAAAACATAAACAAAAGCTTTTTGAAAGAAAGTTATGGATGAACAAGGACATACTTTGAAGAAGTGTACCGACATTTGGTTGATCTAGCTCGGTGCCCAAGTTCTTCACATAGCTTGCATCTATTTTTGTTACCTTTTTGTGCCCTTATTGGCTTGGCATTTTTCTTTTCATCTTTCTTCCCCTTCTTTCTGCTCCCACCTTTCTCAAACCAAGCCTTGAATCTACTCTGTTGAGGCCTGCCAGCCTTTCTTCTCATCAAAAGAGGGGACAAGGTGAATTCAATGTCAAGTTCGGGCCACTGAGACTGATCTGTAAGTGGTGGAATTGGATTTGCATATGCAACCTTGAATTTTGCTACTGGACAATACTCATGCAAATATGGGTGCATATTTAGCTTGGGTTTGGAGGCCAAGAAAATTATTGCATGTTCACAAGGTTTTCCAGTGTGTTGCCACTCAAGGCAATAGCATTCCTGCAAATCAGTGTTCACAACATGCATTCTTCTACTCTTAGTATCTCTAACTTCAGCACCCCACAGTGATGATTTCTCAACACACAAGTTTGGAAGATTTCTGCTCCTGTTGACTACCTCCTGCACTACAGCAGGCAACTTATCCCCTTGCATGAGATCAGCAAGGCTTCTTCTCAATTCCCACAACTTCATGATCATTATTCTGATTTGGTCAACCATGTCATGGACAGGCAACTCTTTGAACTTCTTAATTCTGTTGTTAAAACTTACTGCCAAATTGTTGTTTATATGATCACACTTGATTTCAGTGTTAAATCCAGACTTATACCATAATAGAGGATGGTATTGGTTCATCCAAGGGGCAAATGTACGGTCTGCTTGCATTATCTTACCAACATGATATGAATGTGTTGGTTTAGTGTAGCTTCTTGCTGCTGGCCACAACCCACCATAAACATATCCTTTGAATTTTTTGATAATGTTCATTCACATATGACCAAAGCACTCCCTCTGCTCAGAATGGGGAAAAACATTCTTGACTGCATTTTCTAGCCATTTGCATGCATTGGTGTGAACTGCCAAAGCTGAGACTGGCCCAATGCATCTTCTCAACTATATCATGAACCATGTCCATGAAGCCCCCGTCTCAGACTGAAATATGCCAACTGCTACAGGGAACATCTAGTTGTGTCCTTCTAAAGCATTGTAAGCTGCCAGTTGACCATTCCACTTGCCAGTAAAAAATGTTGAGTCTATGCTCAAATATGGACGGCAGCCTGCTTTGAAGCCATGTATGCAAGGCTTCAAAGCCATGAAAAATTTGGAGAAATAGACTTTCCCATCTGCTGTAACCTCAGTGTCTATCTCCACAACACTTCCAGGTGACCTCTTTTCAACTTTTGCTTTAAAGTTAAAAAGCATTCTAAAGGTGTTTGCCCAATCACCATATAGCTCTTTCATTGCCCTTTGCTTTGCCTTCCACACTGTAGTACTTCAACTTAATGGGGTATTCCTTTTCCAAGTCTGTCATTAGTTTCTTTATAGTGGTATTTGGTGTTTTGGCTAAAATAGGCCTGATTTTTTTAGCAACCCAAAGTTGTGATGCCATGGTTGAAACTCTCTGTGAACTTGTAATACAAGTATGTGCTTTTGGAATTTGATTCACTCTTATTGTCCTTCCATCAGGTTGGCGTCTAGCAGATATATACCACTTGCAAGGCTTGGCACCACCATCAAAACCTTTGCACCTTGCATAGAACTTCCTTTTATCTGTCCACAAAGTCTTGGTTTCAAACTCATGTTTGACTGCATAAGTTCTGAAACACATCCTAAACTCATCCATGATTGGAAACTATCTTCTTACTTCAATAACCGGGTTTTCTTTGTCATAAACACATACTAGCTCATCATCATGTGCATCATCTACATCAACTGCAGCATTTTCCATCAACTCTGGATCTATATCTTCTTCATCATCCTATCCCTCCTGTCTTGCATGTCTCTTACCATCATCAACAGCTGCATCACTCTCATTCTCCTTGTGTTTGTCGTCTACATAAATGCCAAACAGTTTGGCGATGTCAATTCCCGATATTGGTGCAATGACCAACTCAGTCTTGTCACTTACATCAACTGTATTCCAATCAACAATTACAACCTTTCAGTAGCCTCCCCTGTCAACACTATCAATTCAGTAAGTATGGGATGAGTGTGCCTCTGTGCAGCCCAACCATCTTCTGCCAGCTGAGAAGCCAATTTCAAGGGCACATATCCAACCCTCGAATCAACATTCAATTCTACCAGCTTTGCTAAAAAATATAGCACGTTTGCTTGACCAGCCGTCTTGTCGATCGATTTCATCAACCATGTCTTCCCCATCCTCAATCCTAATATAGTCACCTTTCCAATCATCATATCGTAACAAACTTACTTCTTGTTGTGGCCCCCAAAGAACACTCTCCCCAATTTTTTCAACCAAATTCCTCATAGCCTTCTCTTCCATTGTTTGTAGTTCTTGGGGATCAAGGTCACCAAAATTGATCTCCAATTGCACAATTGTGTCTCTCTCAATGGGGTGCATGCTACCATCAACTAACAGTGCTGTAGAGGGGAAGAATCTGATAGACAACTCGAACGTGCTGGGAACAACATCGCCTCCCCTGTTTTTTTATGGTGGCGGGCACTGTGAGCTAGTGGAAGCGGACGAGACTCAAATCAAATCAAAAACAGGTGCATAGGTTCGTGTAGTACCTATTAGAAGTGGGGAATCACAGTTCTATCTTGTTCCCCTCATTCAGCACACTTGGCGGCCAAAATCTAGGGTTCAAATGGTATGCTCAGATCCAAATTCAGAAGGATGGGAGGGGAATTAGTGATGGGTTCGTAGCATGGAAAACAAAAAAATTCCTATGCATGAACACAAACTAGCCAAGAAAACTCTACGAGATGGTAGCAACGGAGAACTAACCCTCGAAGACCGGAAGCGGGGATTACGTTCCCGCACAAACGTTGCCGATGGAGACTCGACGAAGATGCACATAGTCGACGTAGTCGTTCACTTGACGTATTCGACGTAGTTGTTCACTTGATGATCTCAATATCGTGTACAAGACGCCACAACCGGCGGCGCCTCCGTACTCGGTCACACGTACGGCTTGTCGTCGTCTCCTCCATGCCCACGGTCCAGCGGGGCAGCGGAAGAGGGGATCCGCCGGACACTCCACACACACTTCTCCAAGTGTATGAACTACAAACTAATAATCCGACAGAGCTTCGCAAAGCTAAGACGGATTTGGGGCAGCAACTTTGCGGGAGAGGGGAAGGATCAAGCTAGCATGAACATGGAGGAGAGGGGGCCTTTTATAGGAGCGAAGGGGGCAGCCCCAAGAGGGGTGTGCGCAGCCCCTAGGAGAAAATCTCCTCCTCTTCATGGTGGTAACCCCCTCATCAACATGAGGTAACCCCCCCTCCCATTTAATTTTGCATGACATTCATGCTAATTGAATTCATACTAATTGATTTAATAAAACATTTTTATTTCTTTAATATTTGTTAATTCATTCAATTAACAAACATTAACAAATACCCCCTTGAGTTATTTTGATATCCCAAAACAGTTTTGATGCTTTTCTAAAACAACCCTCATGTTGTCCTGTAATTTGATCGGAGTATCGTATCCACTCAAAAACGATGGCGAACCTTAAGTGTGTCACCCTACGGTTCGTGAATAACATGGACATGATCGAGACTCCTCTTCGATCAATAATCATCAGTGGGATCTAGAAATCCATGACGACTCCCACTTACTCAACAATGAACTAGTGATCGTGTGAACCAATAATGAACATAGTCAATTCCTTTTGTCTCGCGATATTATTACTTGTCCGAGATCCGATCATTTGGTATCAACCATACCTAGTTCGATCTTGTTCCCGACAAGTCTCTTTACTCGTTTCGTGATAAAGCATTCCCGTGACATAGTCACATGCTTGTAAGCGGTTTCAATGCAATATCACCGAGAAGGGCCCAGAGAATATCTTCCCGTCATCGGGTTGGACAAATTCCACTCTTGATCCATGAGCCTCAACTAATACTTTCAGAATACCCAAATCAACCTTTATAATCACCCTGTTACGGTGTGACGTTTGACACTCTTCTGGTATCAGTGATTAACATGATCTCATGGTCTAAGTATTAGAACTATTTCATATGAGTTTGATATAGCAATGAAACTTGATGACTTGATCATATTGCTATTCGTACTATGGGTGTGCGTGTTCATCACATCATTCTTCTAATGATATGACCTCGTTATTAACAACATCCAATGTTCATGATCAGGAAACCTTGATCATCGATTAATCAACGAGCTAGTATAAAAGAGAGGCTTTACTAGGAACCTTTTAGTTTATTAATCACACAAGTATTAATGTTTCCGATTAATACAATTCTAGCATGAGAAATAAACATCTATTATGAACATGGAATAATATAATAACAACTTTATTATTGCCTATCGGGCATATTCCTTTCAGTCTCCCACTTGCACTAGAGTCAATAATCTAGATTACATAGTGATGAATCTAACACCCATTGAGTTCTGGTGAAGATCATGTTTTGCCTTGGGGAGAGCTTTAGTCAACGGGTCTGCCACATTCAGATCCGTGTGTACTTTGCAAATCTTTATATCACCATCCTTGACATGTTCACTGATGGAGTGAAATCGGCGCTTTATATGCTTGGAATTCTTGTGAGACCTTGACTCCTTAGCATTGGCTATGGCACCATTGTTGTCACAATAGATAACCATTGGATCCAACGCACTCCGAACCACACCTAGTTCAGATATGAACTCCTTCATCCAAACTGCTTCCTGCGCTGCTTCTGAAGCAGCAACATATTCCGCTTTTGTAGATGATCTCGCTACCATGCTTTGCTTGGAACTCCTCCAGCTCACTTCTCCTCCATTCATAAAAAATACGTACCCGGATTGAGACTTGGAGTCATCCGGATCGGTGTCGAAGCTTGCATCGATGTAATAACTTGTGACGAGCTCTTCTTCACCACCATACACGAGAAACATATCTTTAGTCCTTCGTAAGTACTTAAAGATATTCTTGACCGCCGTCTAGTGTTCCAAACCTAGATCGGATTGGTACCTACTAGTCAAACTAATAGCATATGCCACATCTGGTCTTGTACATAACATGGCATACATGATAGAGCCTATGGCAGAGGCATAGGGAATCTTATTCATTTCTTCTCTATCTTCAGTTGTAGCCGGACTTTGAGTCTTACTCAACGACTTTCCTTGCAACATAGGTAAGAACCCTTTCTTACTTCCGTCCATTCTAAACTTCTTTAGAATCTTGTCAAGGTATGTACTTTGTGATAGCCCAATTAAGCGTCTCGATCTATCTCTATAGATTTTGATGCCTAAAATATACGCCGCTTCACCAAGGTCCTTCATTGAAAACTTACTGTTTAAGTAATATTTTATGCTCTTCAAAAGTTCTGTATCATTTCCAATCAGCAATATGTCATCCACATATAATATTAGAAATGCTACAGAGCTCCCCCTCACTTTCTTGTAAATACAAGCTTCTCCATAAGTTTGGACAAATCCAAACCCTTTGATGACTTCATCAAAACAAAGATTCCAACTTCGGGACGCTTGCTTCAGTCCATAAATGGATCGCTGAATTTTGCATACCTTGTTACCATCCTTAGGATCAACAAAACATTTGGGTTGTACCATGTACAACTCTTCCTCAATGTTACCATTAAGGAACGCGGTTTTCACATCCATCTGCCAAATTTCATAATCAAAAAATGCAGCAATTGCTAACATAATCCTAACAGACTAGCATCACTATGGGTGAGAAAGTCTCATCGTAGTCAACTCCTTGAATTTGTCGGAAACCTTTTGCGACAAGTCGTGCTTTATAGACGGTCACATTACCATCAGCGTCTGGTTTCTTCTTGAAAATCCATTTATTCTCAACGGCCTTTCGGTCATTGGGAAGTTCCACCAAAGTCCATACTTGGTTTTCATACATGGATTCCATTTCAGATTTCATGGCTTCATGCCATTTGTTGGAATCTGGGCTCATCATCGCTTCATCATACGTCGCAGGGTCATCGTTCTCAACAATGGCATTTACGACAAGATCACCGTACCGTTCAGGAGCGGTGCGTGTTCTTGTTGACCTGCGAGGTTCGGTAGCATCCTCTTTTGGAGTTTCATGATATTCATCATTAGCTCCCACTTCATTTGGTGAAGTCACCACCGGAACGGTTTCCGGCTGTAACAACTCAGAAATTGTAATCCACTTCCTATTAAATAAAGTACCAAATTTTGGACCCAAATAAAACTTTTTATTCATTATTGCATGCATACATGTATTTCCCATTATATGTTATCTATGATTTTATGTGTGTAAATTTTGGTTGTGTACTAGTTAGTTAATTCTAAGTGAACCAACAGAAACAATTGAGGAGAATTATAAGAACCAAAGAAACCAGAAATGAAAATCATAAAGAAAAAGAGAAGGAAATTGTGATCTAGGAAATCTGTTTGACTACACCACTTTGGGCCATTGGATTAAGAAATCTGGAACCCACCTTCATGTTTGGCCTGTTAGTTGAGCTTAATCAAGTTACATACTAACTCAACCAACAAGAATCTACTCAAAATTCAAACCAGAGCATCACTCAAACTTCAACCAAAGTTTGAATCTGAATCATATGACAACCCCAAATTCAAAATAGCCCTGGAGCAAAACACCACCTCTTGACCTAACAAAAATTGTTTTAGAGTCCCTATCCAATATAATGACCAACCCAATTTGAAATTTTCAAAAATTCAAATTTTTACTTCTTGCGGGCATTTCGTCGAACACGTTGCGGGCAGGATTCAGCAATAGTCTAGCACTGTTTGCAAGCAGTGGAGAGACCCCTCTGGTATGCCCATGTCCTTCCCACAGTGTCCCTTGTCGCCTTGCTCTCGATCCCCAGCCACCCCTGCCCAGGCCCCGGCCGGGAGACATGGAGGAGAAGAGGAAGACCACCGCAGCACACCTTCCTTGCCCCCTCTGAACCAGACCGCCTCGATGCCTCCCATCGCGCCAGGACACTCCTATAGCATGCAGTAGCCCGCCGCCCACGCCAGAACCCCGCCTTGCCCCTCCCACGGCCGACACGCACGGTGTGCTGGCCGCCTTTGGACATCGCCGGTGCTCCCTCTCCCGCCTATATAAAGCCGCCATTCTTCCCTGAAAAGGACCGCACCATCCCCAGCACCTCCCTAGACAACCTCTCCTTCGCTCCCGTGCTCTCAGTCAAGCTCGCCGACCTCGACGTCCCCGCAGGCCACCGCACGTTCCCGGCGTTGCGGAGCTGCCCCCGGCGCTGTACCTGCTGGAGGTGGCGGAGGAGAACCCCCGCAGCCGCCCTGCACCCTCGCCGCCGCTCCCCATCGCCGCCGGTGAGCTCCCCGTGCGCCGCCCTACTCCCAGTAACTCCCTCTCGTTCCGTCCCTGTAGCGCTAGGAAGAAGAAGCCCGATACCGTTTCGTTTTAAGTGGCCTGGCAGGCGGGCCCCGCCTGTCAGCTTAGTTTTTTTTTCCCAGCACCGCCCGGGATCCCTAGCTGGGCCGGCCTGACTCGTTTCCCCGGCCCATGATAAGTTCCAGTCCGATAATTTTTTTTCTAGAAAACCTTTTCGTATTTGTTGCTTTACTGCACATTCAAACTAAAATTCCCGGAGTTGTAGGAATTCAAATTTAGCAAATAAGATGTCGTTGGAAAGCTTGTAAAATGCCCTACACTATAGAACTGGTTAGAATTCAAAATAAGTTAGGAATTTAATTAGATGTGAATAGTGTGACCATAGCTTTGTTAATCATAGAGTATTTCTAGAAATTTAATTAAGCCTCCGAAAATCATGAAATTTAAATTGTGAAATCACCAATGACCTTTCTTACTGTTAGTCAACCCTAATCAACTCCAAACCCTATTAGGGTTATCAATTAGAGCCTACCCAACTCTAGTTAGCCACATAAAATGATAGATTCCTATTGCACACTTAGAATTATTTTGCCCTCTTACCAATTCACTTAGTTAATCCCTCCCACTTGAACTTGTCTTAGTAACCCTAAATCAATACCAATGCTTAGAAAGGGAACAACATATGACACTTAGTAGAAACTTTAACTTGCACACTTGATGAAAACTTAGAAGCAAACCTTACAATCCAACACCATAAAATGCAACATGAATGCTATTGTTAGCAAACAAAGGTGTGTGCTTGGTGTGTTGTTAGCATTGTGTAGTGATTGTGTGCTTTGTGTTTATTCGTTATTAGACGCTAGTGTTGCCGAGGAGGATATTGGAGGGGATTATTATCAAGAAGAGGAAGAAGAATACCCCGGACACTTTGCCAACCAAGGCAAGCCATCTTTTGATTCATACTCCCAATGCCTAGTTTTAATATTGCATTCTACTTGTTTTAAGTAAATTGCATGATTGAATTGCTAGAGTAGAATGATAGAAGTATAGTGATGTCTTGCTTAACAAGAGCATCAAGCTGAGTTTATCCAACCATAGTTAGTAGTATCATCACTCAACCTAGTTGCTTAGTCGCTAATAAAATTGAGGCCATCGATAAGGGGAACTCTACTTGAAAGGTGGTGACTTGAACTTGAAACTTGAATTGGAGAATTGCTCCTACATGATGGTTCTATAAAAGAAATTAATCTTGACTAAGAACTATGAAATATATTTCCCAAATGACAACGAGTGATGTACTATGGGAGCCAATTTTTCCGTACAACCACATTACCCCTATATGGGAAGGGGCTTAATCCGTAGCTTGTTTATCCTAGTATGGGAGGCCTTGTATCAAATCTTCATGGAAGGACACCGTGAGCGGTTACTTCTGGACCAGGTGGATTCCACCAACCCGGCACCCGGGATGGGCAGAACTAGAGGCGCCGGAGCGGAGGTTTCGTATCCCGGGCTCTAGGGAAGGATCCTATACTAGGGTGAGCAAGTGAAAGGTTTTGTTTGATTATCTGAACCTCGCATACTTTGCGTATGTCGATCCGTGGACTTCTCCCGGCAGATGTATCGATTCTTGTGGGTAAAGTGTACCCCTCTGCAGAGGTTTTCAAACTATTCGAATAGCCGCGTCCGCGGTCATGGACGATTGGCAAGCTGTACTTGACTTTTGTCAGGACTAAAAGTGACAATGGTGACTTGGTGAATGACTTGACTTGAAATGTTGTTGACATACTTGAAGTCCTCTTTAGATGGAACTTAGAGAACTAAAACTCTTTCCTACCAATGAACATTCTTGGGAAATAAAACTAGCTTTTGGCAAATAAACTTAGTGCTTAGTCTACCATATCAGCCTTGCATATCTACTTCACTACTCATTTGTAAGATGGTTTGCGAGTGCATCCAATGTACTCACGGCTGTGTCCCTGGCTATCAACTTGGCCAGACTACGGGGAGGAATACCAGGAGGAAGGGTATGAGGAAGAGTACCAGAACTAAGCTCGTCTCCATGAGTCGCCATTGCCTGTAGGGTGAAGGCATGGACCCGGAGACGTTATTTCCGCTGCTATGTTGTATTGTGCTGTAATATGACTTGGTCTATATGACCATTGTATTTGAACTATCGTATTGTAATGTCTATGGAACTGGTTACCAACTACGTTATGTATATCGCAACAACGGTTCTAGGATTGCGGTGGAATACATAACGGGCACTTCGAATTTGTATCAAATTTGAGGTCGTCACAAGTTGGTATCAGAGCCTAGGCTGACCATAGGAGACCTTAGTTAGAATGGGCGTTAAATGAAACATTGATAAAAGCAAAGATATAAGTAATGGTTGCAAAATTGCTTAGTCTTTCCTCTCTACTTGCAAAGTTTTATACATACCTCAGTTTTTGCCTACTTAAAATTTTGCACACTTGAGTTGATCACTAACTTAAGCTAATCTAAAATTTTGTAGATGGCCCCGGTATTCACTGAGCAGTACCAGTTGGGCCATGGTGGCAGCCTTTGTTTCGAGCGCGACCTCACCACCTTGACCTTGTTCCTGAACCGTTTGTACCCGGAGTTCAAGGGAGCTGTGCTCAATGAGCACCCAGATGGAGAGCTACGATGGCTCATCCGAGCCAGTTGCCGTGGCAAGAAGGGGATTTTGGGTTCTCCAAGGGTCAAGTTTGAGCTTGTGGAGAACACTTGGGCCGATGGTTTGGTCCGAGCGATGCAGGAGATGCACGCCCGCTTGTGCGGACTGCACGTTGAGGAGGTTCAGGGAGAGCGCTTTAGGAACTTTGCTCGGCGTGATGCGGACGGGCGTCCCGCAAACATGCCCGGGCAGAATAAGCCGAGTACCTACATCGACCACATGGACTTCTTGCTGTACTCCACTCAGCAGGAGGCCGACCGTGCCCGTACTAGGGCCAACCTTGAGCACTTCGCACTGGTGGAGGCAAAGAGCACTATCAGGATTCTTGCGAAGGAACGCAAGAGCCTTCGTCGCCAGCGAGATGAGAAGGAACATGACCTTGAGGAGTTGAAGGCCAATGTGGCTGAGCTGACTGAGTACATTGAGAGTCTTGAGGATCACCTTGGTGAGGAGGAAGGCATTGATCTCCGCAAGGAGGATAATGCCCTCATTAGTGATGAGGATGACTTCATGGAGGACCTTGATGATCCGGAAGATGGTGGGCACAATGGATTTATTGTGAGTGATGAGGAGGAAGACCCCGAGGAGCCCACTGTTTAGATTCGAGATCCACGTGTTATTTAGTTATGAGTTCACCTTGAGTCACTTCGTGTAGGTGTGAGTTGTATCCCCCTCCCTAGTAGACGAGTCGCAATGGTTTGATGTAAACCATTTGTAATGTGTGAACTCGTATGTATGATATGTTTGATGAGTGTTGAATGAAATTTGAATTTGGCCCTTAAGGCCTTAGTAAGACAAAATTGCATCATCCATGTTACCTTTAAAATCTTAGCAAATTAGCATTTCCTTCTTGTCTTACACACCTTATCTTCAGATGTCGCGAGCACCCCCACCCCCAAACCCGGAAATGGCCGAACTGCTAAGGTTGATCATGGAAGACCGGGAAGCAGCCCGAGCTGAGCGCCAAGCTAACTTGGCCACTCTTCAGCAGATAACCCAGATGGCAATGAACCACAACAATGGCAATGGCCATGGCAATGGTGAAGGAGAAAACAATGGCAATGGTGACCACCGATCCAAGTTAAGGAGTTTCCAAAACACCAACCCACCTATATTCACTAAGTCTGAAGAACCCTTAGACGCCGATGACTGGCTTCGCACTATGGAAAACAACTTGGCAGTCGCCGAAGTTGGTGAAAATGAGAAGGTCTTGTACACCACCCACTATCTTGCTGGAGCCGCAAGAGCTTGGTGGGATAGCACCCGTGCAATGCAAGCCCCAGGGTATGTGATGCCTTGGGAGGAGTTCAAGAGCAAGTTTAGCAAAGCCCATGTCCCTATGGGATTGGTTAAAAGGATGAGAGATGAGTTCAGAAATCTGAAGCAAGGTTCCCTATCTGTGGTGGATTACCGTGACAAGTTCCTTACCTTGTCGAGGTATGCCCCAGATGACACCAACACCACTGAGAAGAAGCAAGAAAGGTTTCTGGATGGACTTCATGATGAGATGCAATGTGTCCTGGTCAGTATTCCCTTTGCCGACTTGGAGTCACTCGTGGACTCTGCCATTCAGATGGAAGGCAAACTCAAGCAAGCTACCGAGAACCGCAAGCGCCGCATGATGTATCAAGGCAACTCGAGCAACTCACAGAAGCCAAGGGGAATTGCACCTTTGGGATTCGCCCCTAGACCTATGAGGCCGTCTGCACCTGCTCCACGCCCCAACTATCCCAACCGTCCGCCCGGAAACAACTTTAACCGTGCACCTCCAAGACCAAGTGGCAACAGCTTCAACACCAATACTCCAAGGCCAAATGGCGCCCCTGTGTTACCCAAGCCTGGTGACAAGTCTGGTGTTACCTGTTATGAGTGTGGACTTAAAGGGCACTACTCCAATGAGTGCCCCAAGAAGCTGAATGATGCATCCAAGACAGCTGCTCCTGTTCAGCAACAGCGTCGTGTGGGAAATGTCAAGAACTATCCACCAAGGAAACCGCCTCACTCTCAAGGCCGTCTGAATCACATGAATGTTGAAGAAGCTCAGGAAGCGACCGACGTTGTGCTTGGTATGTTCCCTGTTAACTCAGTTCTTGCAAGAGTCCTGTTTGATTCTGGAGCTTCACACTCATTTGTTACCCAACTATTCGTTGATAAAAGTGGACTTCAACCCACACCCTTGAAAGAGTTCATGTCTGTACAAATTCCCGGGTCAGTAACCAAAGCTAGTTGTACCTGCCTGGCAGTGCCCATAGAAATCCATGGGATCTTATTCTTAGCCAGTTTGATTGTGTTAGGAACCAAAGGTTTGGAAGTAGTTCTTGGTATGAATTGGATGTCCCAGCATCAAGGAGTTATAGATTGTGCCAAAAAGACCATCACAATGAGGAGTAGCCATGGAATTGTGGTAAGGCATGTGTCTGTGAAACCCACCAAAATCCCCAGATGTCATAAGAGTATCTCAGGACCAACTATAGGAGAAGTTCCCATTGTCTGTGAGTACCCGGATGTTTTCCCCGATGAGCTACCCAGAATGCCACCGGATCGGGATATTGAGTTTATCATTGAGCTTATCCCCGGAACCGGATCTATAGCCCAACGACCCTATCGCATGAACCCGGCAGAGTTAGTGGAGTTAAAGAAGCAATTGGATGACCTTTTGAGTAAAGGATTGATTCAGCCCAGTTCTTCTGCTTGGAGGTCACCTGTCTTGTTTGTGGATAAAAGTGACGGTTCTAGCCGACTGTGCACTGACTACCGCAAGCTAAACGATGTGACCATCAAGAACAAGTATCCTCTCCCAAAGATTGAAGATTTGTTTGACCAACTGACTGGAGCTAGAGTGTTCTCAAAGATAGATCTTAGAACCGGATACCACCAACTGAAGATCCGTGCAACGGATATCCCCAAAACAGCCTTCACTACACGATACGGATTGTATGAGTACACCGTAATGTCATTTGGATTGACCAATGCCCCTGCTTATTTCATGAACCTCATGAATAAGGTTTTTATGGAGTTCTTGGATAAGTTTGTTGTTGTCTTCATTGACGACATTCTTATCTACTCCAAATCCGAAGAAGAGCATGCAACCCATTTGAGATTAATTCTAGAAACCTTAAGGGAGCATCAGCTGTATGCCAAGTTCAGTAAATGTGAGTTCTGGTTGAAGGAAGTTGGATTCTTAGGCCATGTATTATCAGCAGGAGGAATATCCGTGGACCCCAAGAAGATCAAATCAGTCATGGAATGGGAAGCCCCTACCACTCAAACTGAAGTTAGAGGTTTTCTCGGATTAGCGGGATATTACCGCAAGTTTGTTGAAGGATTTTCCAGTATTGCCCGGCCAATGACCCAACTATTGAAGAAAGATAAGAAGTTTGAATGGACCCCTAAGTGTGAAGAAAGTTATCAAGAGCTCAAGAAGCGATTGGTGACCGCCCCCGTCCTAACCATGCCCGATATCACCAAAAACTTTGATGTCTATTGCGACGCTTCCAAACTTGGACTTGGTTGTGTATTGATGCAAGAAGGCAAGGTCATAGCTTACCTCTCTCGGCAGCTTCGACCTCATGAAGAAAATTATCCGACCCATGATCTAGAATTAGCAGCCGTGGTTCTAGCTTTGAAGACTTGGAGGCACTATCTGATGGGCAATCGTTGTGAGATCTACACCGATCACAAGAGTTTGAAGTATATCTTCACCCAGAAGGAGTTGAACATGAGGCAAAGAAGATGGATAGAATTGATCAAGGATTATGATCTGGAAATTCACTATCACCCCGGTAAGGCCAATGTAGTGGCCGATGCGTTGAGTAGGAAGCCATGCTCATTGAATATGAGGATCAAAGAAGAGCAACCCATGTTGCACCAAGAGTTTGAAAGATTTGGATTGGAACTAGTCAGTCAAGGATTCCTAGCCAACCTTGAGTTTCAACCCACCCTGATGAGCCAAATCAAAGAAGCCCAGAAGGGAAATGAGAGTATTGACGGAATCAAGCGCAGAATTAGTTCCGGCAAGGTGCCAGGATTTGAGGAAGATAATCAAGGAGTTCTTTGGTATAAAGGACGTATTTGTGTGCCTGCTGATTCAGAATTGAAGGAAGTGATTATGAAGGAAGCCCATGAGACCCCTTACTCCATCCACCCCGGTGGAACTAAGATGTATCAAGATTTGAAGGAACAATTTTGGTGGCATGGAATGAAGCGTGAGATTGCATCGTTCATTTCTAAGTGTGATATTTGCCAAAGGGTCAAGGCTGAACATCAACGTCCTGCAGGACTGCTGCAACCTTTGCAAGTTCCGGAATGGAAGTGGGAATCGGTTGGAATGGATTTCATCACTGGATTTCCAAGGTCTAGCCGTGGCAATGACTCTATTTGGGTCATTGTGGATAGACTAACCAAAGTAGCCCACTTTATTCCTGTCAAGACCACTTACAACTCGGGACAGCTAGCAGACCTGTACCTATCCAGAATTGTTAGTTTGCATGGAGTCCCTAAAACCATAGTCTCTGATCGAGGAACCCAATTCACCTCAAGATTTTGGAAAAGTTTGCATCAAGCTTTGGGAACCAAATTAGCCTTCAGCACCGCTTACCACCCTCAGACTGATGGACAGACTGAAAGAGTGAATCAAATACTTGAAGATATGTTGAGAGCCTGTGTTCTAGCTTATGGAGCTAAGTGGGAAGATTGCCTGCCTTTCGCGGAGTTTTCCTACAACAACAGTTATCAAGCCAGTTTGCAAATGGCACCATTCGAAGCTTTGTATGGAAGGAAGTGTCGTACCCCTTTGAATTGGTCTGAAACCAGAGACAGTCAGATTTTTGGACCAGATATTTTGCAAGAAGCCGAGGAGAAAGTTTGCATGATTCGTGAATACCTCAAGGCAGCCCAGTCGAGACAAAAGAGTTATGCCGACAAGAGACGTCGAGAACTAACTTTCAAGAGTGGAGATTTTGTTTATCTCAGAGTATCACCCCTCAAGGGAATGCAGAGATTCCAAGTGAAGGGAAAGCTTGCACCAAGATATATTGGACCCTTCAAGATACTAGACCGCCGAGGAGAAGTGTCTTATCAGTTGGAAATGCCCCCTGAATTGTCTGAAGTACACGATGTCTTTCACGTGTCTTTACTTCGGAAATGTCTTGAAGTTCCGGAGAAGCCCAAAATCTTCAAGAATATTGATCACCGTTCTGTGGACATCAACAAGGATTTGACCTATCGTGAAGTACCTATCCGTATCCTCGAGGAAGCATATCGAACCACTCGAACCCGAAGTATCAAGTTTCTGAAAGTTCAGTGGAGTAATCACACCGAAGATGAAGCTACTTGGGAACGAGAAGATTACCTACAGAAAGAGTTTCCCAATCTCTTCAGTTCTTAACTAGTGAATCTCGGGGACGAGATTCTTTTTAAGGGGGGAAGATTGTAACAACTCAGAAATTGTAATCCACTTCCTATTAAATAAAGTACCAAATTTTGGACCCAAATAAAACTTTTTATTCATTATTGCATGCATACATGTATTTCCCATTCTATGTTTTCTATGATTTTATGTGTGTAAATTTTGGTTGTGTACTAGTTAGTTAATTCTAAGTGAACCAACAGAAACAATTGAGGAGAATTATAAGAACCAAAGAAACCAGAAATGAAAATCATAAAGAAAAAGAGATGGAAATTGTGATCTAGGAAATCTGTTTGACTACACCACTTTGGGCCATTGGATTAAGAAATCTGGAACCCACCTTCATGTTTGGCCTGTTAGTTGAGCTTAACCAAGTTACATACTAACTCAACCAACAAGAATCTACTCAAAATTCAAACCAGAGCATCACTCAAACTTCAACCAAAGTTTGAATCTGAATCATATGACAACCCCAAATTCAAAATAGCCCTGGAGCAAAACACCACCTCTTGACCTAACAAAAATTGTTTTAGAGTCCCTATCCAATATAATGACCAACCCAATTTGAAATTTTCAAAAATTCAAATTTTTACTTCTTGCGGGCATTTCGTCGAACATGTTGCGGGCAGGATTCAGCAATAGTCTAGCACTGTTTGCAAGCAGTGGAGAGACCCCTCTGGTATGCCCATGTCCTTCCCATAGTGTCCCTTGTCGCCTTGCTCTCGATCCCCAGCCACCCCTGCCCAGGCCCCGGCCGGGAGACATGGAGGAGAAGAGGAAGACCACCGCAGCACACCTTCCTTGCCCCCTCCGAACCAGACCGCCTCGACGCCTCCCATCGCGCCAGGACACTCCTACGGCACGCAGCAGCCCGCCGCCCACGCCAGAACCCCGCCTTGCCCCTCCCACGGCCGACACGCACGGTGTGCTGGCCGCCTCTGGACATCGCCGGTGCTCCCTCTCCCGCCTATATAAAGCCGCCATTCTTCCCTGAAAAGGACCGCACCATCCCCAGCACCTCCCTAGACAACCTCTCCTTCGCTCCCGTGCTCTCAGTCGAGCTCGCCGACCTCGACGTCCCCGCAGGCCACCGCACGTTCCCGGCGTTGCGGAGCTGCCCCCGGCGCTGTACCTGCTGAAGGTGGCAGAGGAGAACCCCCGCAGCCGCCCTGCACCCTCGCCGCCGCTCCCCATCGCCGCCGGTGAGCTCCCCGTGCGCCGCCCTACTCCCAGTAACTCCCTCTCGTTCCGTCCCTGTAGCGCTAGGAAGAAGAAGCCCGATACCGTTTCGTTTTAAGTGGCCTGGCAGGCGGGCCCCGCCTGTCAGCTTAGTTTTTTTTTTCCCAGCACCGCCCGGGATCCCTAGCTAGGCCGGCCTGACTCGTTTCCCCGGCCCATGATAAGTTCCAGTCCGATAATTTTTTTTCTAGAAAACCTTTTCGTATTTGTTGCTTTACTGCACATTCAAACTAAAATTCCCGGAGTTGTAGGAATTCAAATTTAGCAAATAAGATGTCGTTGGAAAGCTTGTAAAATGCCCTACACTATAGAACTGGTTAGAATTCAAAATAAGTTAGGAATTTAATTAGATGTGAATAGTGTGACCATAGCTTTGTTAATCATAGAGTATTTCTAGAAATTTAATTAAGCCTCCGAAAATCATGAAATTTAAATTGTGAAATCACCAATGACCTTTCTTACTGTTAGTCAACCCTAATCAACTCCAAACCCTATTAGTGTTATCAATTAGAGCCTACCCAACTCTAGTTAGCCACATAAAATGATAGATTCCTATTGCACACTTAGAATTATTTTGCCCTCTTACCAATTCACTTAGTTAATCCCTCCCACTTGAACTTGTCTTAGTAACCCTAAATCAATACCAATGCTTAGAAAGGGAACAACATATGACACCTAGTAGAAACTTTAACTTGCACACTTGATGAAAACTTAGAAGCAAACCTTACAATCCAACACCATAAAATGCAACATGAATGCTATTGTTAGCAAACAAAGGTGTGTGCTTGGTGTGTTGTTAGCATTGTGTAGTGATTGTGTGCTTTGTGTTTATTCGTTATTAGACGCTAGTGTTGCCGAGGAGGATATTGGAGGGGATTATTATCAAGAAGAGGAAGAAGAATACCCCGGACACTTTGCCAACCAAGGCAAGCCATCTTTTGATTCATACTCCCAATGCCTAGTTTTAATATTGCATTCTACTTGTTTTAAGTAAATTGCATGATTGAATTGCTAGAGTAGAATGATAGAAGTATAGTGATGTCTTGCTTAACAAGAGCATCAAGCTGAGTTTATCCAACCATAGTTAGTAGTATCATCACTCAACCTAGTTGCTTAGTCGCTAATAAAATTGAGGCCATCGATAAGGGGAACTCTACTTGAAAGGTGGTGACTTGAACTTGAAACTTGAATTGGAGAATTGCTCCTACATGATGGTTCTATAAAAGAAATTAATCTTGACTAAGAACTATGAAATATATTTCCCAAATGACAACGAGTGATGTACTATGGGAGTCAATTTTTCCGTACAACCACATTACCCCTATATGGGAAGGGGCTTAATCTGTAGCTTGTTTATCCTAGTATGGGAGGCCTTGTATCAAATCTTCATGGAAGGACACCGTGAGCGGTTACTTCTGGACCAGGTGGATTCCACCAACCCGGCACCCGGGATGGGCAGAACTAGAGGCGCCGGAGCGGAGGTTTCGTATCCCGGGCTCTAGGGAAGGATCCTATACTAGGGTGAGCAAGTGAAAGGTTTTGTTTGATTATCTGAACCTCGCATACTTTGCGTATGTCGATCCGTGGACTTCTCCCGGCAGATGTATCGATTCTTGTGGGTAAAGTGTACCCCTCTGCAGAGGTTTTCAAACTATTCGAATAGCCGCGTCCGCGGTCATGGACGATTGGCAAGCTGTACTTGACTTTTGTCAGGACTAAAAGTGACAATGGTGACTTGGTGAATGACTTGACTTGAAATGTTGTTGACATACTTGAAGTCCTCTTTAGATGGAACTTAGAGAACTAAAACTCTTTCCTACCAATGAACATTCTTGGGAAATAAAACTAGCTTTTGGCAAATAAACTTAGTGCTTAGTCTACCATATCAGCCTTGCATATCTACTTCACTACTCATTTGTAAGATGGTTTGCGAGTGCATCCAATGTACTCACGGCTGTGTCCCTGGCTATCAACTTGGCCAGACTACGGGGAGGAATACCAGGAGGAAGGGTATGAGGAAGAGTACCAGAACTAAGCTCGTCTCCATGAGTCGCCATTGCCTGTAGGGTGAAGGCATGGACCCGAAGACGTTATTTCCGCTGCTATGTTGTATTGTGTTGTAATATGACTTGGTCTATATGACCATTGTATTTGAACTATCGTATTGTAATGTCTATGGAACTGGTTACCAACTACGTTATGTATATCGCAACAACGGTTCTGGGATTGCGGTGGAATACATAACGGGCACTTCGAATTTGTATCAAATTTGAGGTCGTCACACCGGCGCTGCGCCACTCGCCAATTCATGAAGAGGAGGTTCAATAACCTCATCGAGTTCTACCTTCCTACTATTCACACCTTTCGAGAGAAACTCCTTCTCCAAAAAGGATCCATTCTTAGCAACAAACACTTTGCCTTCGGATCTGTGATAGAAGGTGTACCTAATTGTTTCTTTAGGGTATCCTATGAAGACACATTTTTCCGCTTTGGTTTTGAGTTTATCAGGTTGAAGTTTCTTCATATAAACATCGCATCCCCAAACTTTTAGAAATGACAGCTTAGGTTTGTTTCCAAACCACAATTCATATGGTGTCATTTCAACGGATTTGGATGGAGCCCTATTTAAAGTGAAAGCGGATGTTTCTAACGCATAACCCCAAAAAGATAGTGGCAGATCTGTAAGAGACATCATAGACCGAACCATATCGCATAAAGTATGGTTACGATGTTTAGATATACCATTTCGTTGTGGCATTCTAGCGGGAGTGAGTTGTGAAACTATTCCACATTCTCTCATATGTGTGCCAAACTCGTAACTTAGATATTCTCCTCCATGATCAGATCGTAGAAATTTAATCTTTCTGTTACGATGATTTTCTACTTCACTCTGAAATTCTTTGAACTTTTTTGAAACGTTTCAGACTTGTGTTTCATTAAGTAAATATACCCATATCTACTTAAGTCATCAGTGAAAGTAACAAAATAATGATATCCACCACGCGTCGGCACACTCATTGGTCCATACACATCAGTATGTATGATTTCTAATAAGTCTGTCGCCCATTCCATTGAACCGGAAAACGGCGTTCTAGTCATCTTGCCCATAAGGCATGGCTCACATGTCTCAAATGATTCATAATTAAGTGATTCCAGAAGTCCATCCGAATGAAGCTTCTTCATGCATTTAACACCAATATGACCTAAACGGTAGTGCCACATGTATGTGGCTATATCATCATTCAACTTAATTCTTTTGGCATTCATGTTATGAATATGTGTTTCATTACTATCAAGATCCAAAAGAAATAAACTATTCTTCTCAGGTGCATGTCCATAAAAGATATTATTCATATAAATCGAACAACCATTGTTCTCAGACTGGAATGAATAATTGTCTCGCACTAAACAAGATCCATAAATAATGTTCATGCTCAATGCAGGCACCAAATAACATTTATTCAGGTTTAAAACTAATCCAGATGGTAAATGTAGAGGCAGCGTCCCGACGGCGATCACATCAACTTTTGATCCATTGCCGACGCACATTGTGACCTCATCCTTTGCAAGTTGTCGCTTATTCCTTAGCCCTTGTTTCGAGTTACATATGTGAGCAACCGAACCAGTATCAAATACCCAGGCGCTATTGCAACTACTAGTAAGGTACACATCAATAACATGTATATCATATATACCTTTGTTAATCTTCCCGTTCTTCTTATCTGCCAGATACTTTGGGTAGTTACGCTTCCAGTGCCCGTGCCCTTGCAGTAAAAGCACCCAGTTTCAGGTTTAGGACCAGCCTTGGGTTTCTTCTCAGAACTGGCAACAGATTTGCTGTCCTTCTTGTTTCTACCCTTGGACTTATTATCCTTTCTACCTTTCTTGAAATTAGTGCTCTTATTGACCATCAACACTTGATGTTCCTTTTTGATCTCCACTTCTGCAGTCTTAAGCATTGAGAGAAGCTCGGGGAGAGTCTTCCGCATGCCCTGCATGTTGTAGTTCATCACAAAGCTCTTGTAGCTAGGTGGGAGAGATTGGAGAACCCGATGTATTCCTAACTCATTGGGAATCGTTATTCCTAGAGAGATAAGCTTATCGGCGTACCCAGACATTTTGAGTACGTGCTCGCTAACAGAGTTGTTCTCTTCCATCATGCAGCTAAAGAACTTTTCTGAAGCATCATACCTCTCTACGGCAGTATGGGAGTCGAAAATCAGTTTCAACTCTCCCATTGTATCATAAGCGTTGCTGTTCTCGAAACATTTTCGCAGCTCCGGCTCAAGTCCATACAGTATGCCGCAATTAACTAAATTGTGGTCCTCCTTACGAGTCAGAAAAACATTTTTCTCTTCATCGGGAGCATCTTCTGCAGGCGGGTTACCTAGTGGTGCCTCAAGCACATAGCTCTTTTGAGAGGCATTGAGGAGGATCCTCAAGTTAAGTGCCCAGTTGGTGAAGTTGCTACCGTTGGTGGCTAGTTTTTCTTTCTCCATGAACATATTGAAATTCAGAGCAGGTGGTGCCATGATCAACAAATTATTTGCAAAGTTAATTTAGACTAAGTTCATAATAGAATGAGTTCAGGTTAATTCAAAATTCTACGTGAACTCCCACTTAAAAACAACATCCCTCCTAGTTTTCTTAAGTGATTACACGAACCAAATCCACTATACCGCAATCGATCATCACGTGCAACGGCATAGTTTCAAAGGCGAACATCACCATGTTCATCATATCAACCATATGACTCATGCTTAACCTTTCGGTTCGTGTTCCAAGGCCATGTCTGTACATGCTAGGCTCGCCAAGTACAACCATAACATTTGCGTGTGTAAAACTTTCTTACACCCGTCGTATGTGAACGTAGAGTCTATCACACCCGATCATCACGAGGTGTCTCAAAACGACGAACTTTCTTGACGGTGCATGTTATGGGAGAACACATTTTATCTTGATATTTATGTGAGAGGGATCATCTTATAATGCTACCGCGCGATCAAATCTAAGCAAAATAAGATGCATAAAAGGATAAACATTATATGCATATATAATGTGATATAATATGGTCCTTCACGCATTCGATCTCCATCTTGTGCGTCATGGCATGATCTCCATCATTCCACCGGCGCAGCACCAAGGTCCATGGCGCGCCATCTTAATTGTCTTCCTCCATTACAATATATCACTTTCACATATACATACGGCACGCAGGCCTTAAAATGAAAAAGACAACCATATGGCTCCTGCCGGTTGTTTATAACTTACAAAAAGGATCATTGCATAAAATTTGTAACATAAACAATTTGACCATATCACATCACATGCCCTGCAAAAACAGGTTAGACATTTCTAATTTGTCTTGCATATTTTACGTGGTTTGGGGCTTTCTAGGAAGCCGTTCTTACCTACGAACATATAACCACAACGGTGATAAAAATATTATTAACAATTCTTTGTAAAATAGATCATAACTATAGTGGAAGAAACGTGCACCCACAAAGCCACATATGCCGAAGCATGTCAAGTGTGGGACAAGTCTCGTGAACACGGTCACGTAAGGTTAGTCTCGGGCAGCTTCAATCCCACTATGCCACTATGATCCAAATTACAAAAAATAGCAATAACATGATCATCAATGGCCACATCCCCATGTGTTCTAACCGTGCATACCAACTATGCATAGAGATGGCTCTGATACCACTAATGGGTTCGTAGCATGGAAAACAAAAATTTTCCTACGCATAAACACAAACTAGCCAAGAAAACTCTACGAGATGGTAGCAATGGAGAACTAACCCTCGAAGACCGGAAGCGGGGATTATGTTCCCGCACAAACGTTGCCGATGGAGACTCGACGAAGACACACGTAGTCGACGTAGTCGTTTACTTGACGTAGTCGACGTAGTTGTTCACTTGACGATCTCAAGATTGTGTACAAGACGCCACAACCGGTGGCGCCTCCATACTCGGTCACATGTACGGCTTGTCGTCGTCTCCTCCATGCCCATGGTCCAGCGGGGCAGCGGAAGAGGGGATCCGCCGGACATTCCATACACACTTCTCCAAGTGTATGAACTACGAACTAACAATCCAGCAGAGCTTCGCTAAGCTAAGACGGATTTGGGGCAGCAACTTTGCGGGAGAGGGGAAGGATCAAGCTAGCATGAACATGGAGGAGAGGGGGGCCTTTTATAGGAGAGGAGGGGGCAGCCCCAAGAGGGGTGTGCGCAGCCCCTAGGAGAAAATCTCCTCCACTTCATGGGGGTAACCCCCTCTTCATGGTGGTAACCCCCTCATCAACATGAGGTAACCCCCCATTTAATTTTGCATGACATTAATGCTAATTAAATTCATACTAATTGATTTAATAAAACATTTTTATTTCTTTAATATTTGTTAATTCATTCAATTAACAAACATTAACAAATACCCCCTTGAGTTATTTCGATATCCCGAAACAGTTTCGATGCTTTTCTGAAACAACCCTCATGCTGTCCTGTAATTCGATCGGAGTATCGTATCCACTCAAAAACGACAGCGGACCTTAAGTGTGTCACCCTACAGTTCGTGAATAACGTGGATATGATCGAGACTCCTCTCCGATCGATAATCATCAGCGGGATCTGGAAATCCATGATGACTCCCACTTACTCAACGATGAACTAGTGATCGTGTGAACCAATAATGAACATAGTCAATTCCTTTTGTCTCGTGATATTATTACTTGTCCAAAATCCGATCATTTGGTATCAACCATACCTAGTTCGATCTCGTTCCCGACAAGTCTCTTTACTCATTCCGTGATAAAGCATTCCCGTGACCTAGTCACATGCTTGCAAGCGATTTCAATGCAATATCACTGAGAAGGGCCCAGAGAATATCTTCCCGTCATCGGGTCAGACAAATTTCACTCTTGATCCATGAGCCTCAACTAATACTTTCAGAATACCCAAATCAACCTTTATAATCACCCTGTTACGGTGTGACGTTTGATATCATCAAAGCACTCTTCTGGTATTAGTGATTAACATGATCTCATGGTCTGAGGATTAGAACTATTTCGTATGAGTTTGATATAGCAACGAAACTTGATGACTTGATCGTATTGCTATTCGTACTATGGGTGTGAGTGTTCATCACATCATTCTTCTAATGATATGACCGCGTTATTAACAACATCCAATGTTCATGATCAGGAAACCTTGATCATCGGTTAATCAACGAGCTTGTATAAAAGAGAGGCTTTACTAGGAACCTTTTAGTTTATTGATCACACAAGTATTAATATTTCCGATTAATACAATTCTAGCATGAGAAATAAACATCTATTATGAACACAGAATAATATAATAACAACTTTATTATTGCCTCTCTGGCATATTCCTTTCAATTAGGGTTTCAGATGCAACTCACCAAGTTCTCCGTAGAACGAAAGCTCGGCCGCCGCCGTCGTCGGGATTGTGCCGCCCGCACCGCTTAGAAGGGAGGTTGAGCTCCGCCGCTGCCGCCAGCTAGAGGGGAGTGACATGCGCGGGCTCGGTCGGAAGCGGTTGGTACGAGGTTGACTCGTTCAGACATTTACGTTTTTTTAGACAATTCAGACAGTTACTTAATTGCCAGGTATTTGTCTTAACCTAAACCGCGCCCTAACCAACGTCGCATGTGTCCTTGATGATGCAGTGTTGGCATGTGTCGCATGTTAGCTATTTCATTGCAAAAAGGCGTCGTATGTGCGCTACTTCGTCCAACGTCGTCGCATAGCTCCTTTGAATTTTTTGATAATGTTCATTCACATACGACCAAAGCACTCCCTCTGCTCAGAATGGGGAAAAAACATTCTTGACTGCATTTTCTAGCCCTTTGCATGCATCAGTGTGAATGAACTGTATCAACTGTATTCTAGATATTGGTGCAATGATCAAATCAGTCCCGTCACTTATATCGACTGTATTCCAATCAACAGTTACAACCTTTTCAGCAGCCTCCCCTGTCAACACTGTCAATTCAGTAAGTATGGGCTGAGTGTGCCTCTGTGCAGCCCAACCATCTTTTGCCAGCTGAGAAGCCAATTTCGAGGGCACATATCCAACCCTCGAATCAACATTCAGTTCTATCAGCTCTGCTGAAAATATAGCACGTTTGCTTGACCAGCCGTCTTGTCGATCGATTTCATCAACCATGTCTTCCCCATCCTCAATCCTAATATAGTCACCTTTCCAATCATCGTATCGTAACAAACTTACTTCTTGTGGTGGCCCCCAAAGAACACTCTCCCCAATTTTTTCAACCAAATTCCTCACAGCCTTCTCTTCCATTGTTTGTAGTTCTTGGGGATCAAGGTCACCAAAATTGATCTCCAATTGCACATTTGTGTCTCTCTCAATGGGGTGCATGCTACCATCAACTAACAGTGCTGTAGAGGGGAAGAATCTGATAGACAACTTGAATGTGCTGGGAACAGCATCACCTCCCCTGTTTTTCGATGGTGGCGGACACTGTGAGCTAGCGGAAGCGGACGAGACTCAAATCAAATCAAAAGCAGGTGCAGAGGTTCGTGCAGTACCTATTAGAAGTGGGGAATCGCAGCTCCATCTCGTTCCCCTCGTTTAGCACACTCGGTGGTCAAAATCTAGGGTTCAAATGGTACGCTCGGATCCAAATTCAGAAGGATGGGAGGGGAATTAGGGTTTCAGATGCAACTCACCAAGTTCTCCATAGAACAAAAGCTCGGCCGCCGCCACCACCAGCTAGAGGGGAGTGACACGCACAGGCTCGGTCGGAAACGGTCGGTACGCGGTTGACTCGTTCAGACATTTACTTTTTTTAGACAATTCAGACAGTTACTTAATTGCCAGGTATTTGTCTTAACCTAAACCGCACCCTAACCAACGTCGCATGTGTCCTTGCGTTTTATCGCAGTGTTGGCATGTGTCTCATGTCAGCTATTTTCTTGCAAAAAGACGTCGTATGTGAGCTATTTCGTCCAACATCGTCGCATTCTTCTAAGCTTTCAGCTTAGTGGTGACCCAGCGTTCTCAGTCACTTCCCGTGCTAGCTAATGTCAACCGTTGGATCCCCGCTATAACTGATATCAGGCGTCCGTTTGGTCTGGTCGGTGGAAAGTTTTATTACCTTTCTCTGTGTGCTTTTACTGTCTGCTGCTGGGTCTCAGTTAGAACTAGCCACATATATCACAGCGATGGGTAGATCTGTAGGGTGTAAAAAGACAAAAGGGAACACTGCCTTCGCTCACACGCTCGCACCCCCGAGGCCCTGACCCAGTCCTTCTCTCGCCCTCTTTCTCGGACTACAGCCGCCGCCCTCTAACCAGGACCGGCGCCGCCGCCCTCTAACCAGGACCGGCGCCGCCCGCCATACCCGGCAGCAACGCTAAGGGGACCCGCCGACATCACCCGTTCCAGTTCGGGGAAGAGGAGGTCGCTTCCCTGCACCCCCCTTCTTCATTCTCCCATCCCCCTGTAGATCCTAGGTAGTCAAGATCCCCTCTCCCTCCATGGCAACGGTAGCTGCCCATCCACTGTCTGTATTCTCAGCATCGGCGCGAGCGCCATGCCGCACGCCCCAGCAGAGCCGGCGACTAGGGCTGCCTCCTGAGTCCCGACTGCAGCCGCCGCATCCGCCCGTCGACCGCCACTCCCACGGACGCATCCACCCGCCGTTTGCCGCTGCATCCGCCCGGCTTAAAAAAAGCTCCTTTTTGGGGCAGGTCTGGTGGCTATCACACTTGATCTGGTGGCTGCCGCACTAGATCTGTGTGCGCCATTGCTGAAACCGGTGGCAGTGGGACGAAGCACTTGAGGTCCAAGCTGCAGCTATGTGTGATAACCTTCTTTGGGTTAATTTCATGGTGGCTGGTTGTTTTTTGTAATACAGCAAACCAAATCCTCTCCATCACTAATTAAAGTCTGGTATGTGCCATCTTGCTTCTCACTATTCAGATATATGTTAAAATAGCACAATTTTGTTGGTCCTGATGTGAGGATTTCGTGATTACTAGAATTTTTAGGATATGGAAATTCATATACTTCTGATTCGTTTCTCTATGACTTCCAGGTATCTAGGGCTTGGTTTTAGATATTGAAATGTATATGTCCAATATTTTTTCTAAAAGGGATGGTCTTGGTGCAAAGACGTTTGTCTCATCAGTTAGTAGAAGGGATTTACTTGTGTTGAATGTTCCATATGCCAAGGAAACAGTTTTAGTTTCTTCAAAAAGTTCATGATTTTAAGGAGTTCAAACTAGGTGTTCCTGTATTGTTACATTAGGTAAGTTGATTTCCTTGCAGTAAATGAGATGCGCATTAGCACAAAATTACCAGTAATTCATATACTTACTACTTTCTTCAGAAATGTGTTCATTTGATACAATTTTGCTTCGGAAATTCATAGGTTTAGAGTATAATACAGGGAAAATATCTCCTTAGTGGATGTATGCGGCACCAAATAATATGAGGTTCCACATAAAAACACATTGTTTTTGTTTTGAAGTCTATGCCGGGCCAGATTATTGCACAACAGGGATGGTGGTTTGAGTTTTTAGCTTTGGCGAATCGCTTGCCCTTTGAGGCATAATTTTTGCTTCTCTAATATCTGTTGGGGCTGCAATCCACTGATCACCATATGGATGTAGCTTTCTGCAAGACGTAATATAGGTACATAATCGGCTTACCGTCGTGGTATGGTTGATGCGTATATGGTGTTTATCTAATATTTTATTTATGATAAATTTTAGAAGCTATTATTGTGTTTGGAGAACTAAAACAATGGATACTCTCTTGTTTTCTACCTTCTAGCTATGGCACCTATAACTTTCGTAAAGGACCTGTTGGTTGGAGACTGAAGTGTTGCATTGCGTTCAACCAGATTCATATGCTAGGTTCAGGCCCGATGCTAGGTTATGCTAATATGATGGTTCATACTGAAACCTTCACTTTTGTTATTGTAAACATCTTGTGATACCCATGTTCTCAATAGGACGACCTATGCATTTATCAGATGTTAGGACCTCAGATGGTGGACGATCTTGGCCTGTTCAGATTATTATTGCTCACACCTTTTTTTGCCTGTAATTTCCAAAGAAAAGAAAAATACTATGGACTATTTTATACCCTCTATATCCTTAAGTTAGTGAGTATCTCAATTAGTGTTGGCCGAATTAGCATTTGTTTCTCTTCTCACAACTGTATGTTCTCTTTGGTGCACTATTAGAATTATCATTTTGATTTTTTGCTTAGGGATCCTTTCATGGACGTGACCTTAATTTGAACCTTGTACTTATGTTTTTGTAACAGAGAAGAATATTACTCACCTTACATACGAAAGTGCAGCAATCATGCAAGCATGCACTTGATCTGTGAGGAATTTCTAGCTAGAACGAGGGCCACTGCCGCGGTTTCCGGGAACGAATGCCGTGTCGGCCTATGCTGGTCCTAGAGGGCATTATACTGGGAACGGCTAGTGTATAGTGCTGCTGAGCCATATGGTTCACAGGCGCGCCCATCATCAGTGTGGATTGCATTGTGGAGTCCCGACTTCCACTGCTGCCGTGAGGTCAAAATGACGAGCAAGCAGAGTTTTGGCGCATAGTATCGGGATTGAAGGCGGTCTGGCAGTGGATCTATTAAGTGGTAAGAATAGCAGAGTGATGTTCTGAATTTCCTTCCATTGCCTAATTTCATTTCAGTCTTTCTCACTCATCCTGCAATAATTGATTGTTTGCCCATGTCAATTAGTGTTTTCTCAGTCAAAGGTCATTACTATAAACTACTACTAAGTGTTTCCTTTCTACCAGCAGAAGTGTAGTTCAGAATCAAAGGTTTCATCTGAAATTCGCAAATCTAACCAGGAATTGTCGGTTGACTGTACTGTGGTTTTCTATCTTGTGCTGCAGCATCTCACATGCAAACGAGATTCTTTTGTCATGCATTGTAGTGCAAACAGCTTAGCTTGGATCTTCCATAGATGGTATCATTTTATGCAGGTGATGCTCCTTGGTAAATTCAGACTCCTATTTGCAGGACAAGGCAATGCAGACCACATTAGCTTTAAACCATTTTGTGGAAGGACTTATTATTCAGATTATGCCAAGGTAAATTCGTTGACTGAATAGTGATCTTTGGTTTGAAAGAGCAGGATACTGAAGGAGTCCCAAATGTACACTACTGTAGTAGTGTTTGTGTATGTCCAAAATTGCCTTATTTTATTGTGTTTTTTTGCCCATGGTTGTTCTCTTCTCATCCTGGTTGTCACTTTTAACAACTGATCAACTACAATCGATCTCTCATTTAGATGCTTTGAGGAAAAAGGTGATTTGATCCTAATTTTCTTGTGTGATTATGTTGATACTAAAACCTACATGATCAGCCATTTTACTCCTTTGAAACTTAAGCTTGGTCCTGTAGCTTGCTTCTAACAATTGATGTGATTACTATGGTAGTCTGCCGGTATAACATGTACTTACTATAAGTGCAAACATGAATGTTTGAAGCTTGCACACACTTCAACGATATATACCCGTGTACTATAGCTTTGGGCCGAAATACCAAATATAGATTGGTACCCTTACTATTTTGATTGGGTGGCTTAGTCATTTGGGATATGAGATCCTTATTATTTAGTGCGCACATGAATGTTTCAAGCTTGTGTATGTAGTGATGGCATAGCTTCTGTTTCCTCATGCTATTTTCTTCTTCACATGATTAGTACATTCTACTATGTAAACTGCCAATTGAACCATTGAAGTGCAAATTCACTTGAATCGGTTCTCCATTTCTTCCCTTTCATATCAATTTTCTCCGCCCCCTATTTAGAGGAATTAGCCACTTCAACTATCTTTGATGGTTTATAGGGGTATCCAAAGTACAAACTTGTAGGCCTTTTTATTATATTCCTTTGCAACCAGGCGTAAAACGATCACTCCTCACTTTCCCTTTTAATCTTTATTGGTTCTGTTGCTTGCAAAATTTTAGTATGCCTCTTATCGCCTGTACTCTTATTTTGTTACCGTATTGATTTTTATCTCTGTTTCGAGAATAATGTAGGTGATTTATTTCTAGCTAGAAGATATGGTTTAGAAATAGAGAAGTTTTTCTAAAAAGTTTTATGGTAATTTATTTATTTCGCTTGGTCAGTGAGAATAAAAAATAATACACTGTTGTGCACATAGAGGGAGAACATGGTTGTAAATATAATAAAGTTAAGGGCTGTGGAGGACAACTCAATTCGATCATATGAGACTGCAGCTTACATCCTGCCCATATGCTTTAAACTTTTGTGAAGAAATCCTAAAACTGAATGATGAGGTCTGATGTAAAGCAATCTTATTTCTCTGGCTTAGGTGGCATGAGAGGAACAAGGCGAAAAGAAGAGAAGTGATTCCAAGTCATGACGGCATTTATTTCTCTGTTAACTATACTTTATCAAACGGTATGAAGATACAACAGAAGGCCAAGAAAGCAAACTGCGCGAGGGCCCAAAGATGGTCTTCACCATCACATTCTGAAGATGAAGATCAACGCAGATAGCACTTTTGCAGGGGCGTCTTGTGCATGGGATGGGATTTTACCATCCACAATGAAAGTAGCCTCCTGATCACAGTTGGAGCAGGCAACATGGAGCGAGCTTTCGATGCTAGCATCCTGAAGCACAAGACATGTTACTGGAAGTGTCCATAGCTTCTGCGATGGGTTTTGAGAACACTATGCTTGAAACTGATTCTGCTGCGCTGAAGCAGGCTACCACCACTAAAGAATTTGATATGTCTATGCTCGGAGCTATTTTTAGGGATATTATCTTTTGACTTGGTTTCAGAGATGTACAAGATGAGAGCTGCCTCAGGCATGTAGTGGTGTTCCACACAATTTTGCTACTCATTACTACAAGCTATAAGCTTGAGAATGACCCACTGTGCTAAGGCCATCCCGACGGGTACATTTACAATCATTGGATATCTATCTTAGATGATCCACATCGTTCATTTTGTTCGATCAATGAATTTGTTACACATTGTTCTCTTCGTCTTCTCTGGCTAACATTTGGGTCCTATTTGCTGCTAACCTGCAATTCACAGCAAAATATAAATCTTCTTGGTGTAAAAAGTAGAAAAGTGGACCCCGCTTCGCTCGCTCGCACCCCTCATACTTGACCCCGTAGGCCACAATCCCTTCCTTCTCTCTTTCTCTTTCTTTCTCCTGAATTCTAGGGTTTACCCCAATTGTAGTCGCCTCCCATGCCGCCCTCGCTCCCGCTGCCACCGATGCTGCCTTCACCCCCGCAGCCGCCGCCCCGCTCCCTGACCGTTTGCCCACCCTGGAGCGGCGCTGAACAGGAATCGCTGCCGCAGTCGCTCTGCTCGATCTCTCCCCTCCTTTCGATCTGGCACCGGCAGCTCTTCTCAATCCCGCTCCGGTGGCTCCGCCCATCCACTCGATCCCGCCCAAAGTAGGCTGCGTCAGAGCAACCCGACTCGCCTCCTTCCCCCACAATGCTTCTCCTTATCCTCCCCTGCCCCACATCGACGGCTGCATCAATCCGGCGGCAGCGAGAGAAGCGTTATATTGATGCGAAACCTAAATCCGGGGATGGGTTTGTGTAATGGAACGAGATTGCTTATTACTAGGCTTGCTGATTGTGTGCTTGAGGTTGCTGATATGACATCATCTTCTTTGGGTCTAAATAAACACACTGGCGCGCTAGATCAATGAGAAAGAACACGGAAAGAGGATACCGCAAAGAACAACAGCTTTGCATGAAATTTATAGACAGCAAGAAGAGCTTCACCAGCAGAGACATTAGAAAGAAGCCAAAGGAGCATGCGCGTGGGGCAGCCCTGCATGCCACCCGCACTACAAACATATATCTACCACACCGCATTACACACACCGAAATTTATACTTATACACAGAACGTAATGCTAAAATAGATTAAAAAAGAATTAGCATAACGCATCAAAAAAACATGATGCAAAAACGTGTTGCAAGCGGGCCGGGCGAAGCCGGCCGGCCCGTCTAGTAGCTTTTAATTCTCTAGAAAGACGTCGCATGTGGGCTATCAACCCTTCCTATACAACGTTACAACGTGTTAACATATGTGTACGCTAACTTTGATAACCTGTATTGGATTATTGCAGCATAATTCGATAAATATTGAGTTTCTGAATCCAACGAGAAGCTGAAAGTAGCGTTACTTATTCTCCAATAAACATTACAATTCTTATTACCTAAGAACACAACTGAAACAAAATTTTAATAGAAGATGTTGCAAAACTAAAAATAAAGGTGTAGGAAAATAATGAACACAAACGTTAAAAGTTCTACTCCAGTATTTAAAGATAGCTTTGTTGTTCACATCAACGAGTGGTCCAAAGCACAGACTTGGGGTAACCAGCGAGATGATGCATGGATTGAATAATTCATATAATAATATTTTCATCAATATAAAGTTATGGCAGCTTGTTGTAGACTATTCATATATGTAAGAAATGATTCATATGTAGTTGTAAATGCTTACAAAAGAATTTCCATAACATCTGTTGTTCTACCCTCTCATTTCACCATGGCGCGTACAGCTTACCGCGAATGCGCATATATAACCTTATCCTTGCGCGATGTGCCGAGGTAACAAGCGGTGGCCACCGAGATTTCCGTGCCCGTTGTTGGCCTCACCCGGCGCGAGAGAGCGACGGCGAACCTCAGTTTGGCTCCTCCTGTAGGCTCCATGCATCATCATCATATGCTCCGAGGATGAACACAAGACGTACAATCGGGAGAATCAAACCATGTCCCCACGTACGAGATGCTCAACAACCACCACGTATATCAATCTGCTTCTGTAGAGGCTAGCCGTGCACGTATATGTCTCTTGCTGCAGAAGATGAGGCGCAGAAAGGCTGCATTTAGTGTGTCTCTTCATTCGTTTCAGCGACAAGTATAGACGATGCTAGCTTACACACGACCGTGCCAGGTTGATTCTGACCGAGCTACGGTAGCTGTCGGATATGGAGTAGATGAGAGGAGGACGAAGAACGTCCCAACTCATCCACCTAGTAAGTACCGTAGCGATGCCCCCACCAAGCAGGCACCCAGTAGCCATCCCCGCCGCTAATACTAGGCCAAACCACCGGCCGCCGTCCCGTCCTCCTCAAATAGCCGCAGCCCCAGGACATCCCTCTAAATCCCCCCCTCCCCCCCTCGCCCCTTTTTCTCCGCACTGGTGAGGCAAACCCTAACCTCGTCACCGGCGTCGCACCCCCACCGTTAAGTTTAGGGCTTGGCTGACGCCTCGCTCCAACCAGTGGCGCAGCGTGAACAAAATACAAGAGGGGGCAAATTCCATAGAAAATACCAAAAAAGGCATTAAAAATAGGGCACGTCATAGAGCATTAAAAATATGGCAATGTCAAGATGATATAGATATATGTTCTTTGTTCATTTAAAAACAATATAGAATATAACTGGGCATTGTGGACAAATAATTTTTGATGCTACAGAAAAAGAAAAGTATGACCAATCAGTAGCTAAAGAAATGCTATTCGGTTCTTCTTAGCTTTGAAATCAACAATTATATCTTTATATGGTTTTTAAAACCAATTTCCCGTTCTATTGGTAGCAGCATGCTATCTGGAAGAAAATCATCTTCCATTATATTCGGTTCTTGTAATCGACAAGCTTTGTACCTGTTTAATTCAGGCCTCTGGCGCTCTCGTCTCACGGCTGATGGCTAGCAGCAGTCAGGTCTCAGGTGTTGATCGTGCAAGCGCGGAGCCCAGGAAGAGGATCGAGGGGGGCGAGGAGCCGAGGATGGGGATCGACGGGACTCGGGAGACCTAGCTGGGCGGCGGACGCGTGCCTGTCCTTTCGTGGAATCGGGAAAAGGAGAAGCTAAATTGGACTAGATCTTCTAATAAGGTGAGTTAGATTGGAAGCATACGTAGTAGTAAAAGGAAATTTCATTTTTCAGGACGCTCCGCCAATGGCTCCAACCTCGCCGGCGTCTTCTGCGGGCAGGAGACAAAACTATACTGTCATGCGCGTATATACGATCATATATAGTCATACTCCCTTCGATCCATAGTACTTATGGCTAAATGGCATATGTTTGGACACATTTTAGTGTGTCTCTTCACTCGTTTCAGCCACAAGTATCATGGGTTGGAGAGATTTCCGTGATTTAGAGTGTCTATTCACTAGTTTCAACGACAAATTGTGGGTCAGAAGGAGCATTATTAATTTGTGCTGATTTAATCAAACTTTTTTTTGACAGATTTAATCAAACTTTATGCTAATTAAATCAGCAACAACTAGTTTCAAGACAACTAGTATGAACGGAGGGAGTACATAGTACTAAATGGTCAATTTCCGCTTGTTACCGTCCGAGTCACTCTCGAACAGCAACGTGCATGCAGATCCAAAGAACGTAAAATATGCTCCGATAAATTGCCTGGTTAATTAAGTGGCTAGCTAGCTGTAGACCACACTAATTAAGAACTAGCTCGAGCAGTAACACTACTCTATCTGACTCTGTCTTCTCCGTCCAAATTACGTGCTCATATCTTGTCCTAGCTTTATATACAGGACATGGCAGACTCACAGTGCACTTAACCAGTCCCAAAGACGATGGAGCAACCAGCGTACTACCTCTGTCTCTTCTCTGCCCTCCTCCTCCCCCTCCTGCTCCTCAGGCTACTCACGAGGCGCGGCGGCGCTGGCGCCGTCCGTCTGCCGCCCGGCCCGTGGCGGCTTCCAATCATCGGCAGCCTGCACCACCTCGCCGGGAGCCCTCTCGTGCACCGCGTCATGGCCGACCTGGCCCGCCGCCACGACGCGCCGCTCATGTACCTCAAGCTCGGCGAGGTCCCCGTCGTCGTCGTCACGTCCCCGGAGGCCGCCCGCGAGATCATGCGCACGCACGACGCCCTCTTCGCCACGCGGCCCTGGAGCCCCACCATCAAGATCATGAACGCCGACGGGGAGGGCATCATCTTCGCGCGCTACGGCCCCCTGTGGCGGCAGCTCCGCAAGATCTGCATCCTCGAGCTGCTCAGCGCGCGCCGCGTGCAGTCGTTCCGCGGCATCCGGGAGGACGAGGTCGGCCGCCTCGTCTCGGCCATCACGGAGTCGTCCTCCTCCGGCAAGCCCGTGAACGTCAGCGAGCGGATCGCCGTGCTCATCACCGACTCCGCCGTGCGCGCCCTGATCGGGGACAGGTTCAAGAGGAGGGAGGAGTTCTTGCAGACGCTCGAAATAGGGGTCAAGCTCGTCGCCGGCTTCAACCTCTGCGACCTCTTCCCGTCGTCCTGGCTCGCGAGCGTCCTCAGCGGCACGGCGCGGCTGTCCCAGGAGAACCACCGCAAGACCTTCGAGCTCATGGATTACGCCATCAAGCAGCACGAGGAGCACAGGGCCGACGTCGCGGCGAGGGGCGTCGTCGAGGAAGGTGAGGACCTGGTGGACACGCTCTTGAGGGTACGGAGGGAGGGTGGCCTCGAGGTGCCACTTACCATGGGAATGGTCAAAGCAGTTATACTCGTAAGTAGCTTCTCAGTTTCAACTTTCAACGTCCTCCTTCAGAATACCTGTCCTTCACTGTGTTATATATTGACCATAGAGTTCCTTCAAAATAATCTTAAGAGTATGTTGTAATCAAACCTATTTCTAAAAGTACATTTCGTGATAGATATTGGTATTCCTGCAGGATCTATTTGGCGCCGGGAGCGAGACATCAGCCACCACGCTCCAATGGGCCATGTCGGAACTAATGAAGAACCCAAACGTGATGAGGAAAGCACAATACGAAGTACGCGACAAACTTCAAGGGAAGCCTAAGATCACCGAGGACGACTTGGCTAATCTCAAGTATCTCAGGCTCGTCATCAAGGAGACAATGAGGCTGCACCCAGCGGCGCCGCTGGTTCTCCCCAGGGAGGCCATGGAGCCTTGCAAAATCTTTGGGTACGACATACCCAAAGGAACCACGGTGCTGGTGAATGCGTGGGCGATCGCCAGAGATCCTAAGCACTGGGAAGACCCCGAGGAGTTCAAGCCGGAGAGATTTGAGTCCGGCATGATAGACTTTAAAGGCACGGACTTCGAATATATACCCTTTGGTGCTGGAAGGAGGATGTGCCCCGGAATGACGTTTGCGCAGGCCAGCATGGAGATCGTGCTCGCCGCCCTGCTCTACCACTTCGACTGGGAGCTTCCGGGCGGAGTTAAGCCGGATGAGCTGGACATGGAAGAGGAGATGGGCCTCACTGTCCGACGGAAGAACGACCTGTACCTACACGCCGTAGTATGTGTGCCACCGATTTGAATTTGCATGTACTAGCTGGTGCTTTATGGGCGTATATCATTGTCTAACGTGAACACATATGAAGAATTGTTGTTAACTACTTTCTCTGTTTTAAAATATAAGATGGTATAGCCTTTTTCTCAAAGACATGTATCGAAATGTTTTTTAATGTGTAAGTTTACTCATTTTACTCCTCACCTCCTCACTTACACACTAAAAAATATTTAGAAACATAAGTGTTAAAAAAGGCTAAAACATCTTAATTTTGAAACGGAGGGAGGAGTACTACGTTATCAGAATACCATTGCAAGTTAAGTTCCGACGAATACGTGTCAACTTGTGCTACTTCTAGCGACAAAACTGTTGCTTATTTTGGGATCCGTCTAGCACTTGACACACGGAATCACCGTCTAGCACTTGTCAGCCTCACTATCGATCATTTCTTCTGGAGTTACCCTGGTGCAGGGATCCTCTATTTTTGGACTACGAAAAGTAGCACACTTCAGCAAGAAATGATGGACGGTTCTATGAAAGTGACATATTAATCATCCATGTTTATATTTTGCTGCAAACTTTACTCAAACTGTCGCATTTGTCTGTCATTGGAAGAATACTGAAATGTGCTACATCATATCCAGATTGGCAAAAGGGCGAGTGTTGCAAGGTTCGCCTTGTAGTTCTTTCATTTGTTATGCAAATCCGCTCTGTTCCGTTATCTTCTTCATAGTTAATCAGAGGATGCGCCTGTTTTCAAACACACGCAGAAGAAAATATTTCCATTCGAACTCCATCCAGAACCGATGTAGTAATGTAGATTTCGGTTGAACTTCATGCAAAAACACACACAAAAGAAAATATTTCCATTCGAACTCCATCCAGAACCGATGTAGTAATGTAGATTTCGGTTGAACTTCAGTCAGGATTCACACACCTTTTCTCATTTGGCCGAGTCAATTACAGATTTACAGACAAACACCAACTTTCCAAAATCAAAAAATTGTACACCTGCACCGGATGCCATAGGAGACCAGCTAAAGGTGAAATAGGAACACACCTGAAACCGTATTCCATAGCAGGCACTTGAAGCAAACGAACTTATCACTGTTCAAACCATATCAGGATACAAACATCTTTCGAGAAATTAAATGAATATCGACGTGGTCTTTTCTAATGGATCATTTCTATTACATCTGATAATAATACAGTGTCCTCCAACTTCACTTCACACACAAAAAAACCACTATTACGAAATATACATTAGGCCATAGGCACCGTAGCACTTTCCACCTCAACCTATTATCTCTTCCTTACTTTAATGTAGCACAGAATTCTTTATTTCGATATCAATGTTCCCTTGTTGTGCATTTCAGATGACAGGTCTTTATGGTAATGTAATGTATGTATATGCACCAGTAGTTGAAACCCTCTCGCCATAAGAGACTTGGGCATAATTCTAGCACGAGAGTGTTTCCTCGAGGTGTACAAGAAAACATCTGGATGGGAAGTGTATTAGCAGACATCAGGGTGGAAACGCCCGGGCATCGAACTGTTCTGCTGAGCCTGCTGTAGATGCACTCTAAGTGCATAATTATTGATCTGCAATTTCACAGGTTCCCAAAAAGATCAATAAGAACCTTTAATGTAAAATGTGTCAAAGAAGCAATAAGGTCCGGAGAATATACCTCAAGAGTTTTTACTTGCTCCTGATGCTGCAAAACCAATTGCTTCAGGTTATGAACCTCCTGTGTCTTGTCATCAAACTCTTTTTGGCGCTCATGTTGGATCGCAACCCCCCGCTTCAGAACAGCATTCTCTCGCAAAATTATTGCTAGCTGCTCCTTTAGCATCGCATTTTCCTACGAAGAAGTGGAAAGATAACTGTTTTAGTTTGCCGAAGATGTATAGCACCTAGAGGTACATTGTGAACATTAAGTGAGTGTATAACGGTACCTTGTGCAAGTTATGCACTGCCTCGGCTCCTGTTCGCTCCATGATGGACTTCTCAAGTACCTCCAAAGCTCTTGATGCACGAGACCGTGCATCATTTATGTCTGAGGCGCTCGTCATCTCTCTGACAAATAGCTCAACCCATTCAGAGCTATGGTGATTTGGCTGACAATTCTCTGTCACGGGTGGATTTCCATTAAACACATCCAAATGGCCATTAGTAACAACACCTGTTCAAGATTGCAAATTGTACAGTTACAACAAAACCACAGTTGTTGCGCAATTTTAGTATTTAATAGAAGGGATAAACATTCATATGATATAGCAGTATATTCTATAAGTTGGGTGCCCACCAATAGACACTGTAGAAGAAATAAAAGCTTAGCTAGTACAAAAGATGTCATATAAAACAAATTAAAAGAAGTGTAGTCTCATAGATTTTGTAGTATATATAAAGGCATGTAGTCTATTTCAAACCACATAGGTTGTATAGTTGTCAACAACATAATACAAAATCACCCTGACCTCACTAAAAATCGCAGCCCATAATCTTCTTGGTTCCATAGTCAGAGAACCAGTTTTACGTGTTGACACACACTTCAAATTTAATAACTTAATTAGTTTATTAAAGTTGATTGGAATAATAAATAGGTGTTTGAGCCATCTAACATATTATGCTTGTTTCACAAAAGAAGGTCCAGCGAACTTGTGGCAGTTCCTGTGCTGACAAGGGCTTAGGTACCCAGTACAAAATCTATACAGCAGCGCAGCATCAGACTATGATAATGTAATATCAGAAACTCACAGAAAGATGCCTATTTGAAAAGGCTGAGGTTGGCTACCATCGTCGCGAAACGTCAAGCAGAACTATAAAGCATGTGGTTTCATTTATTAAACAAGTTTTTAGCAACAAACAAGTCGGTTAAATGCAATGAATGTTGCTTCAATATTCAGCATGCAACCGCCTTCTGATGTAAATTCAATCAGCAATACCTTCAGCCGATAACTTAAGGGCGGTTGACAGGCCATTCTCAGATTCACAAACAGCAGCTGACAAAATAGCCTCAGCTGACTCCAGGCGTAGGTCACTCAAACTCCTTATTGCAGAATCCAAATCATCGCCAGATGCTTCAAGAACTTTTTCGAGCAACTGGAATTATTTTTAATAACAGTAATATCAGTATCACATCGCTGGGATAAGAATTCACTATTTAACCACTAAAGTGATAACCTGAATTGCACCATGCAAAGATGATTCAACCATGACCAATCTAAACTTAAACCATAAGTACCAACAGAAGATGCCCAACTTCATAGAACAAACAGTACTAACTAGGAAAATGCATTTGCCGCAATAGAAGCATGGCAGCAGGTGTAGACAAATAGAATGGATCGATAAAGAAATCTGTATGAATGACACATTTTCTATAAAGACTAAGCAATATTGGAAATAAAAGAAAACTATTGCCAGCTGTGGCCAGGCACAAACAAGTACACATGGCATGCAAAAGCTTGTCCTTGTCAGGCTAGAAATGATGGGTAGCCATTTACCAAACAGCTAACCTTTCTGTAGTTTTATAGTTGTATAAGGTGAAAGATAAACATCTCAATTAGAGTAAGATAAATAAGTAACTCAATAAAATATGAATGACAGTTTTCAGCAAATATCAAATACATGTAACATAATAACTGAAAGTCTATCTACGAAAATAATCATAGCAAAGATTTCACATGCACAAAAACAATGACATTTAGCACTATCATGAAGTGTAAATGTGTAATACACAAAGGCGGGATATCCGAGGCACTGAGAAAATACTCACAACATCAGATTTCATGGTGGAAAGTCCTAGCAAGGTGTAAACTAGATAAAGGTAGAAAAAATATTGTGACATAAAGCCAGCCTAAAACGGAAACCTTCTAACCGACAATAGCAGAGATTGCTTGATAACTATCAAAAACATAATACATGACTCGCAGTTTGCAGTTTGACGGGTCCATGGTCAAGGTCTGGAGTTTGACATTCACTACTCCATAAAGGTAGGGATCCTTAGGGGTTAATACCTCTTTGGGTCACTAACCAGAGATGTGGTTCACGAAGAAAATATTTTCAATTCATCATGACTGAGAAACAAATGCAGGTATATAAGTGGGAAACTAAAAAAACTTGGGCTCTGCCAGTTGGGACACCCCTCTACCCCTCCCAACCCTAACTCAATCCCAGTGCCAAGAGACGCCCTGCCACCAGTTCCACTCCCACCCACCTGCCACCCCAACAGATCCTGACCAAGATGCGACTCTGACAGCAACATGATTCATTATAATGTGACAGCAACGGCAACCATTGCACGAAGTGACATCAGATTTGGCACGAAGGCGGCCCTCTTCATGGTTTGTTTTATCCTCTTTGTTGGTTTTCTCCACTCACTAGCAGTATGTTTCTCATCCCAACCTTAGGAAATAAGATTGTGATGAACCAAATCACTCAATTGAAATTGAGGTTCAATACTGGTCTAAATAAATCGGATAACTATAATCTAAGCTATTATCCTTTGAGGCATGAGTAACAAAGCTTTATTCCATGCTAACAAATTACTCATCCAGTCAAAATTGCACTTCTTTGGGGGATACCAAAATGCCACTTAAGTAGCAAACCTGAACTCATATGCTTCAAACGATTATGCGTCAAGTTTAAGCCAGGCAGCCCACAACTTTACGATAAGAAGACCATGTATCAGCATCCAAACACCATAGCATAAGTTAAATCGTAGAGTACTAGACAAAAATGCAAATTCACAAACCTACCAAGGCATGCCTAGCCCTATTTCATCACATTTCCCAGGCAGGCAGGCAGGCACAAAACAGAATCCAACCAAAGAGCACAAATTTCACTGGAATGAGTCACGTTGGTGCATCCAAATGCCAGCCTACAAAACAAATCATGCACACAGCTAGCAGCGAGTTCTTCATCACATTAAGAAATAAGATTGTGATCGAATAGCAGACGAGATCACTAGATCGGGATCAAGGTTCCGGAATTGTTTTTGGTCCAAAATCCTTTCGTTGATTCATGAACAAATAAAGCTAGATAACAGTATTCATCAAAGATTTGCTCTATTTCCTTGAAATTTGATTATTTGCCACAATGACCATCAGTCCATCACATGTCAGTGACACGAGTGTGGCAAATAATCAAATTGCAAAATGAAGTGTGGCAAATTGTGAAATCCACCCAAATTAAGCATCCCATGAAAACAGTACTTGAGTAGAAATAACCTAAACTCATATGCTTCAAAGTTCAAACTCTTCTACTCAAGTTAAGCAAGGCACGCCATAGCTTCACAACAAAAAGACGAGGTTTCAGCATAGAAAAAGTGAAATCACAAATCTAGCAAAGCAAAGGAGGCTTTTCACATCCAAGTACCCAAACAGCAATCTCTCGCTACAATATACTTAGATTCGCCAACATGTGGAGCATGATTAGCCCTATTTCATTCACAGTTTTAGGCATAACAGAATCCAACCACAGAGCACAAAATTCACAAGACAAACATAACCTTCGCGCGACCAAACGACAATCCCTACATGATAAATCGCGCTTCCCCAGAGAATTAGCAATTCCGCTAAGATAAATAGACAAAGCAGGTAGACGGACCAGGGGATCCATGTGAGGGAAGCGGGCGCGAAGGTGCTGGAGGAGCGCCTCCCGCCGGTGGGCCGCGGCGGCGTCGTCGAAGGCGCGGGTCGGGGAGCAGCGGGCCCGCTTGGAGGATTGGTGGTGGTGGGGAGGGGAAGTGGGCGAGGAAGGGATGAGCTCGTCGGCGAAGATGGAGGACCTCTTGCCGCACACTACGGCAGACATGGTGGCCTGCCCCACCGCCTCGCGGCGCCGCCGATCCGTCCGCCGCCGGTCGTAGCCGTTTTACTCGCCCCCGCCGCGGGGGTCGCCCACCATCTGGCCCGTCGGGGTCCGGCCGGTGCCCCTTTCCCCCAGCGATCCACGGCGGAACAGTGCTCCGGTCTGGGCTAAGAGGCGTGCGCGGTTTGTTCCTGGTGGAGGCTGACGGCTGCGTCGCTTCCAATTTTTTGCAAAATGGTTTGGTTTGGGTGGTTCGGTCTGGTTAACCTGTCTCGGGATCGTGTCCCACAAAACTGGATGAGAAGGAACTTTTTTATTTTGAGGAAAACGAAAATATATTAGCTAGCAAGCCGCCTCATTAAAAACCTTTCAGTCCCCTTAGGTACCCTGGTAAGGAAAAGAGTGCGTCTGAAACTTGCTGCTTAGATCACAGTATAGTTATATCGTTTATGAGCCTATCGAGAATAAAGCTAGGGGTTCATCGACCCAATTACAAATTTGGTTATTTGAATAGCTAAATCTAGCAATCTCATGGGCTACTTGGTTTGCCTCCCTTGGACAAGATTTAAAGAGGACCTCTCCTGTAGAAGTGGCGATATCCAGACAATCAGCGTAGACAGCCGCTTGGGCCGACCACCAAGTTTCAATTCATGTACAAGCTTCAATTGTTTTAGTGGAATCCCCTTCAGCAATCACGGAATTGCATCCCATCCTATTCGCTAGCAGGAGTCCTTCCTTCATGGCTAGAGCCTCCGCCATAGTTGCAGACGCCACATGTGGAAGAGGCTTACATGATGCAGCCAGAAATTGCCCTTGATAATCGCGAAGAACAACGCCCACCGATCCATCTTGACTCTCTGCATAAAAAGCGGCATCAACATTAAGCTTCACTTGACGAGGAGCTGGCCTTGTCCACTTCTCCGACTGACGTGCCAATGGTTTGGAAAGTTTTGCAGCATTGGCCACCATTGAAAGGATAGACATTTTGCAATTGAACATTGATGGAACCATTTCATTATGTGTTCTTCTTCGACGTATCCACCAAAGGTACCAGCAGGAGACCGCAATAACCTCCTTCTGTCCAAGGTTAGACAACCCTGGGAGATTCTGTGACTCCTGACGCAGCAAAATTTCCAAAATTCCAGACCCCGCCCTATCTTGATCAAGAACTGATTCAATTTGCGAGTAAATACCAATGGTATTCCACAAATCCTTCGCCGTTGGACAAGAGAATAGAAGATGCATAATATCCTCTGGGCCTGTGGCACAGATCGGGCATTCCGCTGATGTACCAATATGCCTATTGGAAAGAATACATTTTAGCGGAAGAATTCCATGCAGGGCTCGCCAGATAATTTTTTTGATTTTGCTTGGAATTTTTAGCCTCCATAATATCTTCCAAACAGGGTTTAAGGCAGAAGAACCTGCCAAAGCCAATTGATTTGCCGATGCTCCAAATTGATGCTTCCATTGTAGATAATACCCCGAACGTACTGTATACCTGCCATGCTTCGTAAAACCCCAGACCACAAAATCATCGAAGCCTCTATTGTTTAAGGGAATCTGCAGAATGCGCCCCACATCCACACTATTAAAAATACCACGTAGAAGATCCTCGTCCCACTGTTCAGTAGTCGGATCAATTAGATCCGCAACTTTAGTGATGATAGTATTACCTCTTGGAGAAAGAATTCTCAGGTTTGGGCTGGACGGTATCCACGGATCCCGCCAAATATCAATATGCTCACCAGTGCCCACTCTCCACAGATAACCCCTCTTAAAAGTCGTTAGTCCCGCAAGAATACTTTGCCAAGTAAATGAAGATCCCGCTTTTGGTCCGGCCTTCAGGATCTCGCCATGAGGGTAATATTTTGCCCGCAACACTCTTGCACAAAGTGACTCTGGTTCTTTTGCCAATCTCCATACTTGTTTTGCTAACATCGCTAGGTTAAAGGAGTGGAAATCCCTAAAGCCCATTCCTCCCTCTTTTTTGGGGTAACACAATTTCCACCACGCAAGCCAATGCATTTTGTTGCTATTCTCGTCATCTCCCCACCAGAATCTAGAAATCGCGTCCATCATACGCTTACAAACCCCCTTTGGAATCAGAAACACTGACATTGCATAAACATGGATGGCTTGTGCCACCGCCTTCAAGAGGATCTCCTTACCACCAATAGAAAGCATTTTCTCCTTCCACCCAATGATCCGCTGAATAATTTTTTCAATAAAATGCTCAAAGCAGTCACTTCTATCAGCCCCCACCAGAGCAGGGAGTCCTAAGTACTTATCAGAAAGAGCCTTCGTATCAATATGTAAGGCTTCACAAATCTCAGCCCTCAATAAAGCATTCGTGTTTGGAGAAAAGAAGATACTTGACTTCGATAGACTCACCATTTGACCTGAGTTAGCACAATACGTGTCTAGAACTTGTTGTAGGGAGGTTGCATTAGTCATATCAGCTTTCATGAGAATAAGGGAATCATCAGCAAAAAGGAGATGTGAAACTGACGGTGCATTCCTGCACACCCTTACCCCATCGATGCCATCAACCTCTTCTTCAAACAACAAAAGACTAGATAATCCCTCAGCGCATAAAAGGAACAAATAAAGGGAGAGGGGATCCCCCTGGCGAAGACCACGTGTTGGTGTAAACATGTATGTCTCCTCCGAATTGAACCTTACTTGATATCGAACCGAGCTAACACATGCCATCATAAGAGAAATCCATCTCTCATCAAATCCCAGCCTTCTCATCATATTTTCAAGAAAAATCAACTCCACTCTGTCATATGCCTTATGCATATCCAGCTTAACCGCACATAGCCCATTAGTTCCAGACCTTTTATTTTTGATTGCATGAATGCTTTCATAAGCAACGAGAACATTGTCGGTGATTAAACGACCAGGGACGAACGCACTCTGCATTGGTGAGATAATATCTGGAAGAATCCCCTTCAAGCGGAACGCCAGCATCTTGGAAATAATTTTATAAATGACATTGCAAAGACTAATTGGGCGATACTGCGTAACCAGCTCAGGGTCATCTACCTTTGGAATTAGTACGACCGTCGTGTCATTCCAACCACTAGGAATAATTCCTGTATCAAGCGCTTGCAACACTTCATGTGTGATTTCCTCTCCACACATATTCCAAAAAAAAATTATAGAATACCGCATGCAGACCATCTGGACCAGGTGCCTTAAAATCACCAATGCTGAAAGCAGCTTTTTTGACATCCTCCACGGAGAAAGGTGCCAGTAACTTCTCATTCATCTCTTGTGAAACTCTGGGCTGAATCTTCTCTAACACCTCTGGATCTAATTCATTAACCTCAGAAGAAAAAAGGTTAGAGAAATATTGAAATATGAGAGGTTTTAAAGCCTCCGTACCTTCCACCCATTGATCCGCATCGCCCTTCAATTTTTTAATAAAATTCTTTTTCCTCCTTGTTGTGGCATAATTATGAAAAAACGAGGTGTTCCAATCACCTTGACGAAGCCAATTAGCCCGCGATCGCTGCATCCAGTGTGTTTCCTCCTGTTCAAGTAATAAGTCAATAAGCGCTTTCATTTCCTTTGCTATTTCTTCCTTCTCTGCTGTCATTGGACCTGACATTGCCTCATCAAAGCGTATTTGCGCTTGTCTGATTCGTTTCTGAGGTTTTCTCAGCACTTTATCATTCCAATCATGCAATTCTCCATGCAACCGACTCAGCTTGGAGAGCACGTCCCCGGTCGGGTCTGCTGCTGATGCGGATTCCCAAGCCCGCTGAACTCTCTCCTGAAAATCCTTCTCTTGAAGCCAGCTAGCCTCGAACCGCTTTGTACGGGGCCGACGACCCTGGTTTATAACATGTCCTTCTGTGTCCAATAGCAGAGGGTGATGGTCCGACTTGGTAAACTCTAGGTGATCAAGGGTAGCACCAGGGTGCATTATTGCCCAGTCGCCATTAGCAACAGCTCTGTCAAGTCTCTCTCGGATCCGTCCTCTTTTCCAGGTAAAGATTTCACCAGAGAATCCAATGTCCTCCACTCCACAGTCCATTAGAGAATTATGAAAAGCATCCATATACTGTTGTGGTCTCGCATTGCCTCCTTCTTTTTCATGAGAAAAAAGAATTTCATTAAAATCTCCTATAACAATCCAAGGTAGATTGTTAATTTGCTTCAGTTGTCGTAATTTATCCCATGTTTTATACTTATCCTCCCAACGCAGTTCACCATAGATACCTGTCAGGCGCCAGATCTTCATATCACTTTCCACCACTCGGACGTCAATGTATTTTGGCGCAGAAAAGAGCAACTCAACTTTAATTTCCTTCCTCCAAAACATGATCAATCCACCACTTCTCCCATTACTAGGGTTAACAATTTTAGAATCCATCTGTAATTTCCTACGCAAACATTCTGCCGGATAATCATCGAGGTGTGTCTCCGACAAGAACAACACATCAGGGTTCCTTCGCCTTCTAAGATTTGAAAGCGCGCGAACTGTCGGGGCGTTACCCAGACCCTGATAGCTCAAACTTAAGAGTTTCATTGCGACCGGACGGGTCTCTCAGAGGAGCCCGCCGATCCGAGTGAAGGGGAGACAACTCCAGCCTTCTTTGAGCGTTTCTTCCAGTCCATATCAGCCTCTTCAGCGTTTGGTTCGTTGTGATTACCAACATCATCGGTCACCATAGCCACCGCTAGGTCTCCTTCCTTTCCAACCTCTTATTCTCCTTCAATATCCGGTCGTGTTGATTCTAGCATCAAGTGCCGTTTTGCTCCCGAATCAATCGAACCTCTACCCTCCGAGTCCATATCATCTGGTTTAGCCGGGCTAGACTCACTATCAGAGAAATGATCCTCCACCATCGCCTTCCCGTCAACATATTGAATTGCATTATGTCTCCACCTCCTTCCTTCACCTCTCGCATTAGCTGGACTCCTCCCTCTTGGGCCTCGACCAAAGTCTCCACGTCCCGTTCGACCACCCCGTGTTCCTGCATTGTTCCTTCCTTTCCACGTATCCCAGTCTGCCTTGAGCCAATCACCCCATTTTAATTTATCCTCGTCATGTTCTCCCGAACCACACTCCAGATAGGTATGACCAAGAAATCCACAGGCACCACAAAACTTTGGGAATTTTTCAAATTTAATATGGTAGAATTCACGCTGTCCTCCTCTCACCTCTGTCACAAACCGAGCTAGAACTTTCCTCACATCCAATTTCACAAGCACTCTCACAAAGTTGTTTATACCAAGTATATTTGTTTCAACCTCCTTCACCTCTCCAATCTTTTTCTTTACCAGATTAGTAATTAGAGGCTTTTCACGATATCCAACTGGAAGTTTATGAATCTGAACCTAAACATCGATGAAGTTCAGATCAACTGATTCTGCCGCCACTAAGCCATCATAGGGGACAATGATCACTGCGTTTTGACGAAAGAGCCATGGCCCTCCTTTCTCAATTTTCAGCCAGTCGCCCAGACAGTACGCCTGGATTGTAAAAAGATTTGCTTCAAGAGCTTTGATTGTTACCTCTTTCGCTGGGCTCCACGCAGTTTTCATATGTTGCTCAAACGTTTGATGGCTGAAGAAATTTGTTGTATGTACCCGTGCTAGCGCAAGCCACTTGATTCCTTCCTTGGGCGCCTCCTCCTCATCCTCGAAGATTAAATCATCAATCTCATCTTCATCAATTCCTAACCTTAGTAGCATGTCATCGAGTCCCTCTTGTTTCTTCACTCCCGATCCCTCCGAGCGATCAACAGACTTCTAATCAGCATTAGAACAGATCTCACCACAGAGGAAAATCGCCCGATCAACCCCCAACGGAAACTCTGAAGCCGGTAGATCAACAGCGGAAAATCGCCAGATTCGTGGGTTTCGGGTTAGGCAAACTTAACGATCTTGAGTCAACCTGGGGACTCCAGTACCGCTGCAACGAGAGCCGTGGTTTTACGATAACTCCCGATCAGATCGCTGCAATGAGAAGCAGTGTTGGATTAAGATCTCCAGATCAGAACCCTCGTCGGAGCTCGAGAAGACTCTGTCGCGGTCTGGGAACCCTAGTCGCCTAGGTTTTATGAGAAGGAACTGTTACCAGGCTACACTAGCATAAATTTTAAAAATTAGGGACATTATAACTCAGCCATCTAGGAGGTCTCTCACGATCCGGCGACACGTCAGCGTCCGATCCAGATCAGCCCGGTACTTACAGCGGGAGTCGACCTCCGATGCGACCGATCATGGGAGGTGATGTGGCTCCGAAAATTCCTCTCTTTTTCAATGATGGAGAGCTCGAGAGTCGCTCGTGATAGCGGTAATGGCACCTCTCGTGCGTCAATTGTATGCACGGGATCGCGTTGCTACACTTGCCTCTCTTGCCTATAAAATCTGTAGCCTCTGTTTCTCTCCATGCTACTCCCGCTAGAGGAAAACTTCCATCTCCAACGGTGCTCTGCTAGGTTGAATTACTCTGACCAGCCTATCCCTAAATTTCTAGACCACATTATTCTATCGGCCACATTCTTTCTATTGAGGATGCTTTTCTCTGCTACTGAATTGATGCAGGTGCTCTAGGTCGATCAATCAAGATTAGCTATGTTGGTTTTGTTCTGGCGTATACTGCGCTCTATCTTCTCCCTTGCCATAGATTCACGCTTCTCCTTACCTTTCATTTTCACCTAATTATTCTGGGTTCTCAATGTTGTCTATTGCTCTCCCAATGTGATGCAGGTGGTGTCAGTGGAGTGATTTGCCTCTGTTCTGCTATAGTTCTAGGAATCCGAGTTGCTGATTTCCTTTGCGAAACGGACAGGTTTGTATAGATGTCTTATTTCTGGTAGCCAGCATCAGCTCACGACGGATCATAGAGGTCACCTCCTGCTCTTTGCTACCATGGAGGAGCAACACCTAGCGAGCCCCTCGATTCAGCGTGCAGCAGATGACTGTAGCCCACTCCTTGGATGCTAGGTGCCAGGATGGTACTGGTTCTTGTATGGGATTGTTTGTTTCTTGAATCACTATTTTCTGTAGTCAAATGTGGGCAGGTTTCATGCCTCTTTATCTTTCCTTTCATGTTTCTGATGCAGTTCGGTTCTTTTATAGGGATTGACTGCATGTTGCATCTGTAAACTAAAAAACAATTGACATGCTTTTTGTAAATTAGTACCAGAATGGAGCATGATGCAGATATCAAATATGACTATTAGAATGCTTCACCTACTTTTTTTGACACTCGGATATGTATGGTTGCAACAGCAAGGATGTTGTCAGAAATAAAATTTTGATGCCATGCCAACTTCTCTTGACCCACATGGTTTGTAGGCGACGGCGAGCACTTTGACAACGAAGGAATTCTCCAGATTGAGGGCTTGCCAGAGTTTAGCTCTCAGCCCCGTCACACAGGGCATTCTTTTTAGAATGAAGGCAACCTTGCCCAGCTTTAAATTAATAAAGCTCACGGCCATAGTGACATATGCTGGCGAACCAGACTTACGGTTTTACAATAGATAGCCCGAAGGCACAAATAGTAGAAAGTTCAACAAACATTGAGAACCATACACTATGGAACTCAAGCTAGATACTACTACTGGGAGGACTTGTTGTAGATGTCTTTAAGTTTAGCGACCGCCTCGTCCAGCATTGAGTGCACCTTTTCCTTTGCCAGGGGTCTCCACAGCTGCAGGAAAATAATAGTTTTGAAAACAACATTAGCTGGATGTTTGGGAAACTTGGCTTCAATCGAGAATTTGTTCCTAGTGGTCCAGAGCGCCCAGCTCTGGGCCGCAAATAGCATCCATAGAAAGCTTTTGGAAGCCCTAGCAAAACGTTGAAAGATAGCGAATAAATCCGCGAAAGAAGAGGGGGTTCCAGTTAACTTGGAGGAGTTCTCTACAGCAGCTCCAAACAAATTGAGCAAGAGGGCAGTTAAAAAAGATATGAGCTGCATCTTCAGGGACATGACAGAGAGCACAATTGCCATCAGAATTCCCGTGCCGATGCTTAATTTGCAAGTTCGAGGGCAATCTATCTCTGGCCAGTTGCCAGATAAGGATTCTCACTTTTAGAGGGCACGCTGCCTTCCAGACATCCTTTGCATGAGCCACCGAGGCCCCCTGAATCATTCTCTGGTACAAAGACTTCGTCGAGAAGTTTCCCGAAGGTTCAAGATTCCATGATACACTATCATCGGAATCGGAGATGTGCACCTCTCCTAGCTCAATCAACAGTTCTGCCCAACTGTCTTGTTCCTCCACACCAAAGGATCTCCTAAACCTTATGTTCCAAGTGCCCTCCCTGTACAGCTGGGAAACGAGACCCTGAGGATCCGCCGAAATCTGGAAGAGTCTAGCAAACCTAGAACAAAGCGGCGAGTCACCAATCCACCAATCAGTCCAAAATCTGATTTTAGAGCCATTACCAACTGAATATTTCGCTCCCAATTTAAAATAATGCTTGATCTTATGTAGACTGCGCCAGAAAGGGGAACCTCCCTGAGCACTGGAAGCAAAGATGTCAGCTGCCCCTGGGTACTTAGCCCTGATAATACGATGCCAAAGAGTTTCCGCCGGATCATCCCTAAACAGCCTCCAAATCCACTTGATAAGAAGAGCAATGTTCATGATCCTGGTGTTGGTGATGCCCAGACCACCCTGGTCCTTAGGTTGGCACACCTCCTGCCAGTTTACCCAGTGCTGCTTACGCTTTTCCCCAGTACCTTCCCAGAAGAACCTACTTCTATGCTTGTCGAAGCTAGCATGGGTCCCATCAGGTAACAGGAATAGGCTCATAGTATGTAACGGCATGCTAGATAGGCAGGAATCCGTCAAAATTAATCTTGCCGCTGAAGACATAAACCTTCCTTGCCAAGGATCTACCCTAGATCCCACAGTCGCCACAACTGGCTCCAGCTGAGCAATGGTGAGCTTTTTATCACTGATAGGGAAACCCAGATATCTAAACGGGAATTCCCCTTCTTTGCAGTTAAGCAGGTTAGCCACCCTTGCTTGTTCCTGCCTTGAGACCCCCATGACTATGACTTCACTCTTATGATAGTTAATCTTTAAACCAGAGAGAAGTTCAAAGCAGATAAGGAGGAACTTCAAGTTATTGATCCCAACATCATCATTTTTTATGAGGATCATGGTGTCATCTGCATATTGCAGATGAGTTACCCCACCAGGTAACAGATGCGAAATCACTCCTTTGATATGCCTAGCCACACTGGCCTTTTTTAGAATTAGGGCAAGAGCATCAACCACCAGATCAAACAGCAAGGGGGAGAGGGGGTCACCCTGATGCACACCTCTTTTATTTTTGAAATATGGGCCAACCACCCCATTGATAGCAATAGCTGTCTGTCCTCCAGTGACCAATTGCATCACTCTATGAACAAAGCCACTCTCAAAACCCTTTCTAATCAGAACTTCCCCGAGGAATTGCCAACTGACCCTATCATAGGCCTTTTCAAAGTCTAGCTTGAGCAAGATGGCCTTAGATTTTCTGCACCTTAGCTCATGGATGATTTCATGTAGGGACAGAGCACCATCCAGAATGAGCCGGCCCTTGATGAAAGTTGTCTGCGAGGGCGCAATGATCTTATGAGCTACTGGAGACAATCTGTTGGCCACGGCCTTAGCAATGAACTTGAATATTACATTGATTAGCGCAATTGGCATGAACTGCTTAATGGACTCAGCTCCCACCACCTTGGGAAGAAGAGACAACACTCCAAAGTTGAGGCGAGAGACATCCATTGTGCCCAGGGCAAACCCATTCAAGATCTGAAACACCATGTCCTTGAGCAGGTCCCAGTTCTTCTTGAAAAAAGCCACTGGAAACCCATCAGGTCCCGGAGCTGTCGTAGTCTTGGTACCTTTGAGCACCTCATCCAGTTCCTCCCTAGTGAAGGACAGAGCCAGAGCGTCACTGTCCTCAGCAGAAACTAGCTCATTCCCAACCCAGCTGTTGGAATGAAGACCAAGGAATTTTGGCTCATCAGTTCCCATCAATCCCATGTAGAACTGGTAGATATGTTCCTGAATGCGCTCCTGACCAGAGATCTCCCCTTCCTCAGTCATCAGAGAGCGAATCGCACACTTGCGACGCCTCCCATTGGCAATAGCATGGAAATACGCCGTATTGGCATCACCTTGAAGCAGCCAGTTTTGTCTCCCTCTCTGGCGCCAATACTCCTCTTCTCCACATAAGATTTGCATCAGTACGTCCTCCAGGTGATACCTAAGTGCCCATTCATCCTCATCTAAACCAGCTGCATCCGCTTGAGCATCAAGAGCTTGGATCTGTGAAAGAATCTTTGCTTTTGTCTCCCTTTCTAATTTCCCTCTGTTGGCCCCCCAGCCCTTGAGGTATTGCCTTAGCCCTGCACTCTGGATATGCCAGCTATCTATAGTGTCTCTGCGCCTACCAGGGGAGATCAACAACCTGTTCCAAATCCCCTGGAACATCTCCTTAAACTCAAGCAAGGCAAGCCAGCTGGTTTCGAAGAAGAAACGGTTTGAGCGCCTCAGGAGGCCTTCTCCAGAGTCCAGGATCAGAGGAGTGTGGTCAGATCCAATCCTAGTTTCGGCAGACAGGGTAGCCATTGGAAAGTGGGTTTCCCACTCTGGGGAGATGAACACCCTGTCCAGCACACTGCGGACAGGGTTCACCTGCTTGTTGGACCAGGTAAACCTAGCCCCACTACGCTTCAATTCCCTCAGGGCCAGCCTAGCAATGCAGTCATTAAACAGGTGGATCCTAGGCCAATTGATGTTGTTGTTATTCTTGTCCTCGGCTCCTCTGATGAGATTAAAATCACCACCCACCACCACTGGGTGTTGGCCCCTTGAGACCTTATCCTCCAGCTCATCCAGGAATTCCTGAGCTCTGGAATGATCAGCTGGGCCATAAACCCCAATAAATTCAAAGATAACTTTAGAGCTCCTATGTAATACTATTGCACTGATATAGAATTTGCCCTGGTCAATGGAACCAACCTCAAACACACTATCTCTAAACCCCAGTAGCAAACCTCCTGAGTGACCTGAAGCTGACACCCAGCTCCAGTGAAAAGTTTCCCCAGGTTCAATGCTTTTGAGCTCTTGGTCGGTGAAAGATTGCTTTATTGTTTCTTGTAAGCAAATAACATCAATACTCTCCTTCCTGAGATAATCTTTCAGCTGGGTTCTACGGCCACGCCGGCCAAAACCCCTCATATTCCAGCCCATGATCCTCATTGCGACACTTGGCTAGAAGCCCGTGCTTGGCGAGCTGGAGTGTTGCGCAGATTAAGCCTTGGACCCAACACTTGGGTCACGGCTTTTCTTTTCTTGCCTTTGGCTCGCACTTTCTGCTGGCAAACCTCCCATTGAGCCAGAGGAACCAAATCACTGAGACTAGCCATTAGCTCACCGTCACTCTGCACGGTGGACGACGGAACAGTAGGATCGGATGGCACATCTGGAACAGATTGAACCTGCTGGGCAGCACTTGCCTTGACAATAGCCTCGGCGAGCAAGGCCTGGGCTACTTCCTTTGCACGCACAAGAGAAATGACTTGTTGTGGGGAACCAAAGGAAGAATCAAAAACAAGCGAACTATCTGCCGCAACTCCCAGAAGATGCTCAGCCGACAAAGCAGGAAAAGAAACAAAAGCTTCGCTTGGGATCGTACCTGTAGCATTCTTCAGAGCAGCGGCACGGATGGCGTTCTAGAGCACTGGTTCAGCATCTGTGCCCATGATGCGATGACTGCGACGAGAACCAGAAACAGGAGTGGAAGCCTCAGAGGTAGCAGCACGAGCGGCTGGAGAGGCCATCTGGACTGGCGAGACAGCAGGGTTCTCCACTTCGCCGTCCCTCTTCTTCTTGAGCTTGGCAATTCGAGCAGCAATGGTTTCGTTGTCATAATCCCAGCCCGGAGGGCTCTCCCAGCCCAGCTCTGCACGCTCAGAAGGTGTCAGTTTCTGAATTTTGTCAACATTGGGCTGCGGCGTAGGCGAATCATCTTCAGAAAGAACAATGGGAGTGCCACGATCACCGGCCTCAACGTTGCAATCAGATTTGGGGAGAGCCTGATCAGCATCTTCAACAAAGGCCTCAGCCTGGGGGATGTTGGAGCTGTACTGATTGAACGGGACTGGTTGCACTCTGGACTTGGCTGGAGCAGACGCAGGCTTGGTCACAGATGAATCCACAGCAGAAGGGAGAGGGATGCTGCTACTGCCCACTGATTGTTTCTGACGTAGCTTCCCAGCAGACACCTTGTAATACCCTTTCTTGTACGTGTAAATGGACGTAGACTGGGGTTGGTCTTGGGGGATGGCATCCTGGGTTTGCTGCTGGCGATTCTGGGTGGCCGAAGTATCCTGCTTCTGGCAAGTTTCACCTTGGGCGGCATTGGCTTGGTTGTCTCCTTCCTTTCCTTTGGGGGGCATCCTCTTCCAGTGGGTCTCCGATCTGCTCATGTCATCTGTCTCCTCGTCATCCTCCACTGGGTCACGCATAGACTGAGAAGGAGCAGTCTCTTTATCCTTGGCCAGCTCTGCCTTAACCCCAATCCTAAAACCTTGAAGATTGGCAAAGAGCATGATCGAGCTTGGGAGACCAGCAGGATTGGGGGAGTGAAACAGCATGCGGACCGGGCCAGGGCCCACCAGAGAGGCGTCATCAACCAACCTCGGCCTCCCCAGCATCTTGGTAGCTTCCATGAGCAAATCAGCGCGACGCAGGACCTCAGGAACACCCGACAGCAGCAGCCAAACCTTGGCAAGCGAGGCCGAGGCCCCTGGATCCGCCCTGGGATCCACAAACAACATAGATATCTTGCTGATGGGAAGGGTGAGGCCACCTGTGTTCTTGCAGAGGTTGAGGCTCGCTGAATTAGGAAACACTACTGAGAAATCAGAGTCACTAGTTCTCTTGACCTGCCAGTCCCAATTTGCATCAACTAACCTTTTCAGATCATCAGAGAGCAACTGCACAGAGAGCTTGGACCTAGGATCCACGTCGTTGATGATGACTGTGGCTGCATTTTCCTGCTCCGCCACACTGGCCGCGAGCACTGTCTCATCCATCTCCAAGCAGTGAAATCCGCCACCCGCAGCAGCATAACCATACCACTGTAAAACCGCAGGCTTTACCGGCACCGGGCACATGGCAGTCGTGTGACCGTCCTCGTCACAGCGGCTGCAGTGGGCGGGAAACAAGCAGCCAGACTGGTAATGGCCGTCACGACTACACTTGAAACACTTGATGTTTGCCTTCTTGGACGCAGATCCAGGGAGAGGGGCTTCAGGATTGGAGGAGAGGGCAACAGATGGGATGGGGGCAGATTGAACCTGGTCCACCGACGCCTGCTTGCGCCGCTTGGAGACGACGGTCTTGTAGTGGCGGCGCGGGGGCTCATCCCGAGCGCCACGAGGAGCGCTGGCACCGGCTTCCTGGCGCCGGTAGTCGTCATGGGGGCGGGGGTCGTCGCGGCGCCACTTCGGGGAACGCGGCCGCTCGCGTTCCCGACGGCGGCGATCGTCGTTGTCGAGCGCCCTGCGACGGACCGAGAGCTCGTACTCTCGGTTGGCCTCGGAGATCTCGGCGAAGGAGCGCTTGCCAGAGTAGCGGAGGTCACGGTCGCGATCCATGGGCGGCGACGAGGAGGTGAACGGAGCAGAGAGGGGGGGCTGGTTTCTGGATCTAGATCTGGGACAGCGGCGGATGTCGGAGATAGTGGCTGGAAACCCTAGAGAGAGTGGGGCGCCGACCGGTTTCCACAACCATTTATACCGGGCGCCTCTGGGCCATGGACGGGACTTAAAGGCCGGCCCAGGAACTGGGGGGGCCTGGAACGTGGCACGGGGAGCAGGGGGCCCACTGGTCAGCGACGCTCTTTGACCAGTGCGAGCGGCGGGAGTGGGGGCCCCCCCACGAGGCGAATCTGGATCCCCATCTGGCGCCGCCGCCGGCGAAGAGAACGAGGGCGGCGGAGCAGGCGAAGCAAGCACGGGATGACTGACCGACACGCACACGGGCGGCACCACCCCCGCGGCCACGGTCAGAGAAACACCGGGACAGGGCGGCGAAGAAGGGGGCTGCCGGCGGCGCTCGCCGACAGAGGAGCGGGAAAGCCACCGGGGGCCTCTGCCGCCCGGGGCGAACGCGGCGCGCTTATCTCGGTGGATCTCCACAGATCCCGCCGAGGGCTTGGCGAACGCCGCGGAAAGAAAGTCACCAACGGTTACCTAGGAGGGGCGCGCCGGAGAACCTTGCGAGCTTCGGATGGGGGCGGCGTCGTCTTCGTCGTCCGAGGAGTCCTCCGCGAGGGCCCAGAACCGTGATGCAATCGCGCAATGCACCGACATATTTGCAAAAAAACCCCACAGGGCATTCTTTCGATGGACAGAAGGATGCATAGTTGCTAACCCTCCTCTATCTCGGATGGGAGAATTCATGCAATTCTAAATCTACTTCTTATGTCTGGTCTGATTTATTTTTCGGGGGATTCTTGACTAACAATTCGCGATGGCTTGCCGCCCAGTGAGTTCCTTTGTACATGGACATATAGCTAACTTTTGTTATCTAATTCTGTGCTGATGGTTGTTGTCCAGAAGTATCAGATTAGTTTTGGTTGTACATGCACGTGCAGGTGCGGTTCCTTGTGGGAGCAATGCAGGAGGAGTAGATCAAGCGCTCAGCATCTGGTTTTTTTTAGAAGGAAACATAGTTTCAAGTTAATAATGGTATGATCTTTCCTGATTACTTTGAGTAGAAGACTCGAGGTTTTTTTATAGGCTAAGATTTACTTAGTATGCGCATAACAGTCGAATTATATCATTTTAAATTCGAGTTCTTACCACTGTTTTTGCATCTATGTTTTTTCAGGTGGTGATAAGAGATAAGATAGTTCCTTGTAATTATACCCCAGAATAAAGTTTTACATGCAAATGCTCCTTTTTAGCTTTTCCTATTCTTAGGTAGTATGCTCGTACTAATCTCTTTTTCACTTGTGACGGATTCAAAGTGGATATTTCTGAAGAGATGATTTTTGAATTACTTCTAGGGATGCTGGAATAGGCTAAAGGTACCTGTCCAACAAGGTTGCTTCATACATGATGCACTATGTGCTAGATGCAATGCAGTGATGAAACAAAGCTATCTGGTCTCTTGATGCTGCTTTCTTGGTAAAAACCAGATGTATGATAGATACAACCGGGTGTATCTGCAGGAGAACACTGGTGGATATATTCCTATGTTGTCCTATTTCAGGTTCATTGCCTTTCTAACATTCAAGATATTTTCAATTGCTGGTTAAATAGACAGATCATACTCCATATTCTTTTCCCACTAGATATGTTTTTAGGAAGTTCTGGTGTCCAAAGTTCTTATTATATTTAGTTTATTTGTCTGCAAAGGCAATTATTTCTCTTTGACAAAGATCTTCAGAAATGGCTGTATGTTTTTTTATCTATTCTTCATTTCCTTTTTGGTTACTGTTGTTCCCTGCTTGCTGAAAAATTTGTAAATACAATTTTTGAAATACGATATTCTATGTCCTGTAATGATTGTTCTCAATGTTGTTGATCCATTAAAGCCTACTGCAATGGAAGTTATTTTAACTTTTTGACAGTTTCATGTAGCCATTAGTCCCAATGCATACCAAATATGTATATTTCTGTCTAGGGTTTAGGGTTATGTTAACTAACCAGAAAATTTGAATGTAAGTATAATTCGCATGCCAGGCCTGCACACATCTTCAATTTCTAATATATTTTCTTCAATTCCTAACAATTGATTTTCCTAATGGATGGGCGCGGCAACGCGCGCCTACAAGATCTAGTATTATGTAAAACAAGATCATGTTCCATGCAAAAGAAACAAGATCATGTTGGTTTAGGACGTGTTCGGAGCCTCTCCGCTCCGCGGTCGCGCTCCCGGAGCGGACAGAGTGCCAGTACAAATTTTCGAAGCTGAGTAAACCGAGCTTCGTACGATCCTTGCCGATTCACCGAGCGGAGTGGAGCAGAGAGTTTCCGAACAGGCCCTTCGTAGACTGTGATCACTGTCGTTGCCGCATCGACGAACTAAGGCGAGCTAGAACGCACACACACGAGCGCGCCAGAGAGGCAGAGAGAGATTGAACATGATGTTTTTTTTGGGTCACGTATAAATTTATGCCCTTTTATTTTCTTGCTTTATTTATATGGATTCAAACGATCCACTAAATTTGCTAACTGAAATTGAGAAACCGCCATGCACTCTGAGCAAACCGGCCATGTCATCCCATGGCCCTCGGCGTGCACGATTTAGTTGTGCACGTTATAAAACAGAAACAGAAAAAAAGCAGCAATAGAAAATTAAAAAAAAACTTTAAAATAGGCCATCATACCCACAGGGTGTGCAGCGATTCACGTCGACCTGGTTGGCGTATAAGAAACACCGAAAACTAGTCTCAAACTGTCAAACAAGGTGTGGACAAATACACTACACGATTACTACTATTATTTTTAGAAAACTAAACTAGTCTATTACTAAGACTAAGTCTAAATAGGGTTAGCGGCAGGATCATTCATCAATTACCTTTAGATGTGTAGTCCTCTAGTAAAATTGGAATGGAACTCTTTATTGGGATCATATAGGAGAGTGGTTTTTTGTAGCTCGGGCTACATGTAGGTCACTTTTTTCAAAAAAATTAAAATAACATTTTTAAGTATCAAAAATTATGAAATTTTTTTTGTAGATGTAGTCAATAATTTACTCTACTAGTCTGTAAAAATCTCAGTTTAAAAATATAGTATTCCAGGCTACACAAAAATAACAAAGTCTGACAAGTTTTGCAGATTTTTAAAAAGTTACTGTTCACTACTCAGATTTACAAATTTGTTATTTTGCATAGGCCAGAATAATGATTGTTTCGTATTGAATTTTTGCACACTAGTAGAATAATTCATTGTCTACATCTAAAATTTTGTTTTGGATTTTTCTGAACCATTAAAGTGTCAATTTTTGAAATTTTCAGAAACAAGCTATGTGTAGCTCGTCCTACACTTCCAGTTTTCGATCATATAGGGGCTATGCACGAGAGTAGACAAATGGAGCTCAAGCTCCATGTAGCCTATTTTTTGCAAAAAAATGAAAATAATGTTTGAAAGTTTCAAAAAAATCAAGATAAAAAATCTTGAGATAGATAATTATAAGATCTACTAGTGTGTAAAAAATCAATACTAAACTCATTGTATTTTGGACTCAGAAAAAATGACAAATCTGCCACAATTTCAAACTTTCAAACTATGCAATGTTCATTTGATCTAGATCTATTCATTTGTAATTTTTGCTGAGCCTAAAATACTATGCGTTTCAGATTAATTTTTTGCTCAGTAGTAGATCTCATAATTATCTACATCAAGATTTTTTGTTTCAAATTTTTTGAAACTTAAAATTGTGATTTTAGAATTTTAAAAAAAGTGGGCTACATGGAGCTCGAGCTCTATTTTAAAGTTTTCTGGCTATGCAACCCTCTCTCTCTGTCTCAGTTCCTGCCTTCGTATGGCTTGAAACAGTTAGGAGAGTTCTTTGTGGTATACTGGTATGGGCTACTCTCAGTGTAATGGAGATCATACAGTACTAACATAGACAAATCCATATCACCATTTTTGTAGTGTATGTGGATAATATTGTGATTACTGGAGATGATGTTGAAGAAAACAAATGTTAACTACCTCTCCTAATGTTTCATGTTGTTTATTTTGTACCGAATAATTAAGCTATTAGTTAAGATGTGTGATGTGTTTCCTCTTCTGTTATTTGTTTTGTACCGAATCATTAAGCTAGTAGTTAAGTTGTGTGATGTGTTCCCTTGTGGTGTTTGTTTTGTATTGAATAATTAAGCTAGTAGTTAAGATATGTTGTTTCTCTAATTTAAGTTTATTTTCCATACTCAATGATTAACCAAATAGAGAGACTTATATTCATCAATTTGTGTTGCCCTATGCCCAAAATTGGGAGTGTGGGCCTCCAAGACGATTGCCCCACTTTCTTACTCTGTAAAACAACTCTATCCTCACACTCATTTTTAACGGGTAAGGTCAAGAAGGACCTAGAGATTCATTCAGCGGTGGGTGAAAATACAAAAGGGCCCAAAGGAAATAAAAATTACAACATGGCCCCTCACTTTTATAGAACACACCTGGCATAGATTGCTTTCAAGCAATCCGATCCATGCGCCCCGCCAGCGGCTAGTGATGGTGCGGTGTTAAGGCACCCAGTTGGGAACCCCAAGAGAAAGGTATGAGGAGCACAGCAGCAAGTTTCCCTCAGTTGTGAAACCAAGGTTTATCGAACCAGTAGGAGAAAGCCAAACTTCAGAAGGTGATGCTTGCTAGGTTCGTGACACTCCGGACAGCGGCGCTAGAAAAGTACTGGTGAGTAGTTGACGTGGGAGTTTCTTCACCAGCAGCAACGTGGAACCTGCACACAACACAACCAAGAACTTTGTCCCCAACTTACGATGAGGTTGTCAATCTCACCGATTTGCTGTAAACAAAGGACTGAGCGTATCGAGTGGTAAAAGGTAATATTATGCAAGAATATAAATAGAGCAAGTAATAGTAAACGATAATAGCAATGTAAAGGAAATTGGACCGGGTCCATAGTTCACTAGTGGTGTCTCTCATAAGATAAATAACCACATGCTGGGTAAATAAATTACAGTTGGGCAATTGATAGAGTAAAGATAACGTACATATGTCACGAGGATCACTATGAGATTCACTCTGGGCATTACGACAAAATACATAGCCTGCCATCTAACTGCATCTATGACTAAAAATCCACTCGCGGGGACTCATCCGAGTACCCTGATACGTCTCAAACATATCTATAATTTTTTATGCTCCATGCTTGTTTATATACCATTTGCTTTGTGTTTTGTTACACTTCGTGGCATTTTTATGCATTTTCCAGAACTAACCTATTAACGAGATGCCACAGTTCCAGTTCCCTATTTTCTGCTATTTTTGTGTTTTAGAAAAGCTACATAGGAAATATTCTTGGAATTGGATGAAACAAAAGCCGAGAATATTCTCTGGCCCCTCTCCGTCTCCTCTTCGGACTTCTGGAAGCTTCGGTAAATATTAGGAGGTTCGGCTTTTGTTTCGTCCAATTCCAAGAATATTTCCTGTGTAACTTTTCTGAAACACAAAAATAGCAGAAAACAGGGAACTGGCACTGTGGCATCTTGTTAATAGGTTAGTTCCGGAAAATGCATAAAAACGCCATAAAGTGTAACAAAACACTAAGCAAATGGTGTAAGAACAAGCATGGAGCATCAAAAATTATAGATACGTTTGAGACGTATCAAGCATCCCCAAGCTTAACTCCTGCTCGTCCTCGAGTAGGTAAGTGATAACAAAAGAATAATTTTTGAGGTGACATGCACCATCACAATCTTGATCATCTATGTAAGCATTGAGGGCTGGGATCAAAAGAACTTAAAACATGGGCATGAAAGACATAATCTTGATAGAAGAAACTTAGCAACCATGTTATAACATAAAAAAGAACACAAACAAAAGATCATAAAAAATGAAACAATGAAAGTCAAACGTGTGTTCAAATCATATGGAAAAACATAGCAAATGGTTTTTAGCTTGTCCTTCATGGAATAGCAAAACATAAATGCATAGGACACCTTCAAGTTTAAGAGGGCGACTAGATACAAATAATTTAAGAATAACTGAAACCAAAACAATGAATCAATCAATGATAAACTTTGGGACTATGCACATTAAACTCAGAATGACAACTATGCTCTCTTAGACGGTGCATAAAGGTAGAAGGTGGAGACTCAACATAAAAGTAAAAGAAAGACCCTTCGCAGAGGGAAGCATTGATTGCAAGTTTTATAAACCTTCAAAAATTATGGTACTTACTAGCTTTGAGCTCTCATTGCCCCCATCATAAGCATCTTGAATGGTTAAAGTTAATGCGAGTACAATAATGAAGCATATGCTTGACAAATCATAAGTTGAAAACCTCATGTCCCGTGAAGTACGAATACCCAAACCTCATGCTACTCGACTTAGAGTCCCAAGCAAGCTCTTGTCATTGTAAGTATATGCGTATCATCGAGAACCGCCAATGGGGTACCTCTGTGCCCGATGATATGTAACAAGCCCACATCAAAATGACAGGACAAACAGACAATGAACAGCCCGGCATCTCTTTTATTTACCATTGGTATAGCTTTTTATTTTGAGATGCGTCGTCGAATATTCACTATGGGCATGCTGTAAATTTCCACCATGAATTATGCATGGCTTAGATTAGCGGCCCAGGCGTTTCTCTAACACATATAAGAACTCCATGATCCCGCAAGATTCCCAACTTGTTTCACATCGCGAGTATCCATAAACAAAAGATCACAATATCAACTCAAATAAGAAGTGCAATGTTGAAAGCTTACCCCATGACGGCATGGTTTGGCTAATTTCCAACTTACAACTTGCAAGTATAACAACTCAACATAAGAGAGCCTCAATGTCAAAATTTTAAAAGCGAGAAAAGTAAAGTGTGCCATCAGGTTCGTGAGAGCTTTACTGACTAATTTTCACATAACACCAAAAAGAGTTTAATTTGAAGGATATATAAAAGCAAGTCGAATGTACTTTGGAATAGCAAATTGCTAATAGGTATGTATGGTGGACACATTTGAATAACTTGGTTTTTGGGAGTTGGATGCACGAGTAGAGCTCATACTCAGTACAAAATGAGGGCTAGCAAAAGACTGGGAGCGACCAACTAAGAGAGCAATAACGGCCATAATCATGCATAGCGACAAAACATCATTAAGAGAAGCATAAGATGGCATCAAAAGTCAAAAACTAAATGATCATAAAGGCTTATGGCAACTTTGTATGAGTCAAACATGTTGTAATCACGCGCCAAGTCAACCCAAATAAAGCATCAAGGAGAAAACCAAATTAATGCTTCCAAATAATAATAAAAACGCATAATTTTTTCAAAGGCTCATTAAGCAATCTCAGTCATTTGAGACAAGTCATGCTACAGCAAAACCACTAAGCATACTATCAAAACAACATCAAGCATGACATGAAAAAGTCTAAGCCGCAGTCTAAACAAGCTCCTTTTTGTACCACTTTTTTGCATGAAACTTTTTCTCTTTTCCAACACCATTCAAACCTTTTTTAAACAACTCTTTTGATGAATACCAACATGGACCAGAGGTCAAAATACACCTTGATGCAAAGATAAAACAAGATCTGAACAAAAATCAAGGCAAAAAACAAAAGCTAAATGCAGTTCTAGAAAAAGAGAACACTCGTTGAACGATAAGAGTGAAAAACGGAGTGTTCTTGGCAAATGAAAACGAGTAAATCTCCTCCAAAATAAATTTGTTGGGGTCCAACCATTTATTTCAGCAAACAAAACAAAACTGAAAACTAAAGTAAAGATGCTCCAAGAAAAAAGCATAGTGCATGAAGCAATAAAAATATAGTGTCTTAAAAGGTGACCTGATTTTTGCCGATGAAGAAGGGGTGCCTCGGGGGCATCCCCAAGCTTTTACGCTTGTACCTCTTGGATATTTCTTGGGGTGTGTGGGCATCCCCAAGCTTGAGGTTTTTTCCATTCTTCATCTCATCTCATCATTCTCCAATCCCTACACTTGAAAACTTCCTTCATACAAAACTCAACACAATTCTATTAGCAACATTAGTATAAGCATAATAATGAATCAACCCCTTTCAGTTCAGGTTTCAACTCAAAAACACCACATATAAAGTATATACTACTGTAGCAACTTCCCAAAAAGTTCCGTGATCAAAAGAACTCAAGAAGAAAGCGATCGAGAGGCAAACAAAAATAGTGGCAGAAATCTGTCAAAACAAAACAGCTGACAAAGATCGATTTTTTCGAGGGTATTCTGTTGCTCAAATCAAAAAGTGTAAAACTAATGAAAGTTTGGATATAACCTGGGGCATATGCACAAGAAATGGCAGGTCAAAAAGATATTCTGAGAATTTTCACGAATTTTTACGGTGCAGCACCGAAATCTGTTTCAGGACAGCAACTTCCCCAAATCTTACCTCACTCAAATTAGAGGTTTCTCTTGGCACAACAACGAAATAAAAATGATAAGGAGAGGTCATTACAGTAGTAATAACTTCCAAGACTCTAATAAAAGAAAAAGAACTGAAAGTAAAACAATGGGTTATTTCCCAAGAGTGCTTTTCTTTAACGCCTTTGTGCTAGGCGCAGAAAGTGCAAATCAAGTAATATCAAAGGAGGCATTAAGATCAATTGCAGAAGTCTTTTCAACAATGAATAGAATTGTGTCCAAATAAGTTTTCGAAGATCCCTTGTGAACACTCTTTGGTTCACTACCTTCATCAAAAAGATTTTCAGGACAAATCCAATTGAAATTCTTTTCCAAAGCTTCATGCAATCCTACAAGTTTGCAAGGAATTGGTACTTTGAAATCTTCTTTGTTTGTACCAACAACATTAGCAGGCGAGCCAAGCATATTAAAATGCTCAAAAACTTTCTTAGCTTCTATAGCAACATCTCTAAACTCTCTACGCAAGGTCTCCAAAATAAAAGCTTTCTTTTCAAAGTCTTCGATATCATGAAGTTTAAGAAACATGAGTTGCATAAAAGGATTAAGGCTAACAAACCTAGCCTCCAACATGTGAACCAATTAAGCAGCAGCAACTTCATAACTAGGAGCAAGCTCAGCCAAAGATTTATCCTCAACATCTTTATACATACTAATATGATTAAAGAACTCCTCAATGTTACCTTTCCCAATAATAGAACCACTACCTACTGAGAGGTCCTTCAAAACATACTTAGGGAACAACATAATGAACTAAGAGTAATAAAGTAACAACTATAAAGGAAACTAATTTTTTTGTGTTTTTGATAAAACGATGCAAGCAAAAATAAAGTAAAGCAAAACTAAAACAAAGTAAAGATTGTGCGTGCGAGACTCCCCTTGCAGAAATCTTCTTTTTCCCCGGCAACAGCGCCAGAAAAAGTTGCTTGATGCGGGCAGAAACCACCCAGTTGGGAACCCCAAGAGGAAGGTATGATGAGCACAGTAGCAAGTTTTACCTCAGTAAGAAACCGAGGTTTATCAAACCAGTAGGAAAAAGCCAAACTTCAGAAGGTGATGCCTGCTAGCTTCGTGATAGCTCCGGACAATTTATAAGGCGCCTCATCTAGGGCTTTGCTTTGCACCAGCAGCAACATAAAACCTGCACACAATACAAAAAATACTTTGCTCCCAACTTACGATGAGGTTGTCAATCTCACCGGTTTGCTGTAAACAAAGGAATGAGCATATCGAGTGGAAAGCAATAGTAGTATGTGAGAAAGTAAACAGTTTGAGTAAAAGTAAACAGTAATAGCAATGTAAAAGAAATTGGACCGGGGTCCACAGTTCACTTGTGGTGTCTCTCCATAAGATAAATAACGACATGCTGGGTAAACAAATTATAGTTGGGCAATTGATAGAATAAAGATAAGGTGCATATGTCAAGAGGATCACTATGAGATTTACTCTGGGAATTACAACAAAATACATAGACCGCCATCCAACTGCATCTATGACTAATAATCCACTCGCGGGCATATCGTCCGAACACCCCTCGAGTATTAAGTTGCGAACAACAGATAACTGCATTAAGCAAATTGTGTAATGTAAACAAAACAAATGTCCTTGGACACAAGATTGTTGTTTTCTCCCTAGTGGCAACAACACATCTACAACCTTAGAGGTTTCTGTCAGTCCCCCAGATTAAATAGAGGCATGAACCCAACTATCGAGCATAAATACCCCCTCTTGGAGTCACTAGTCTCTACTTGGCCAAGATAGCTACTCACAACGGATAGCATGCAAGATCATAAACAAGATAGAGATAACATAAGATAAAATTCAGAACATCAACTTAACATAACACCAATATTCATCGGATCCCAACAAACACAACATATAGAATTACATAAAGATGATCTCGATCATGTAAGGCAGCTCATGAGATCTAAACATGAAGCACATGGTGGAGAAGACAACCATCTAGCTACTGTTATGGACCCATAGTCCAAGGTAGACTACTCACTCATCGCGCCGGAGGCAAGCATGGCGATGAAGAAGACCTCCGATGGCGATTCCCCTCTTTGGCAGGGTGCCAGGAAGAGCTTCTGGACCCTCCCGATCTTGGGTCGACGACGGCGGTGGATCGTGATGTGTTTCTGGAAAATTGATCGTATCTTTAGGTTTTTCCCGTCAGGGGGTCTTTATAGGCGAAGGGGCAGCGTCAGAAGTGGACCAGGGCGCCCTCACCACAGGTGGGCGCGGCCAGAGGCTGGGCCGCACCCCTTGGTGGTGAGGCTGGCCCCTGGGCCCTCTCCGCCTCCTCTTCGGACTTCTGGAAGCTTCGGTAAATATTAGAAGGTTTGGCTTTTGTTTCGTCCAATTCCAAGAATATTTCCTGTGTAACTTTTCTGAAACACAAAAACAGCAGAAAACAAGGAACTGGCACTATGGCATCTTGTTAATAGGTTAGTTCCGGAAAATGCATAAAAATGCCACGAAGTGTAACAAAACACTAAGCAAATGGTGTAAGAACAACCATGGAGCATCAAAAATTATAGATACGTTTGAGACGTATCAGTCTCCTCTGCCATGTGCTTCATGTTTAGATCTTGTGAGCTGCCCTACATGATCAGGATCATCTTTATGTAATTCTACATGTTGTGTTTGTTGGGATCCGATGAGTATTGGTACTATGTTAAGTTGATGTGCTGAATTATATATCTTATGTTATCTCTATATTGTTTAGGATCGTGTATGCTTTCCATTGCTAGTAGATATCTTGGCCGAGTAGATGCTAGTGACTCCAAGAGGGAGTATTTATGCTCGATAGTTGGGTTCATGCCTCTAGTAATTTGGTGGAGTGATAGAAACCTCTAAGGTTGTAGATGTGCTATTGCCACTAGGGAGAAAACAACATTCTTGTGTCCAAGGACATTTGCTTTGTTTACATTACGTACTTTGCTTAATGCAATTATCTGTTGTTCGCAACTTAATACTCAAGGGGTACTCGGATGACTCCCCGAGTGGATTTTTAGTCATAGATGCAGTTGGATGGCGGTCTATGTATTTTGTCGTAATGCCCAGAGTGAATCTCATAGTGATCCTCATGACATATGTATGTTATCTTTACTCTATCAATTGCCCAACTGTAATTTGTTTACCCAGCATGTTGTTATTTATCTTATGGAGAGACACCACTAGTGAACTGTGGACCCCGGTCTAACTTCTTTTACATTTCTATTACCGTTTACTTTTACTTGCTATGTTTACATTCTTGCATACTATTACCTTTTACCACTCGATATGCTCAATCATTTGTTTACAGCAAATCGGTGAGATTGACAACCTCATCGTAAGTTGGGAGCAAAGTTCTTGGTTGTGTTGTGCAGATTGCACGTTGCTGCTGGTGAAAAGCTACACGCCGACAAGCAGTTTATCTGGCGCCCTTGTCCGGAGTGTCATGAAGCTAGCAAGCATCACCTTCTGAAGTTTCGCTTTCTCCTACTGGTTCGATTCAACCTTGGTTTCACAACTAAGGGAAACTTGCTACTGTGCTCCTCATACCTTCCTCTTGGGGTTCCCAACTGGGTGCCTTAACACCGCACAATTAAGCATTTTTCTGGCACCGTTGCCGAGGAGAAATAAGATTTCTACAAGGGGAGTCTCTCACGCACAATCTTTTACTTTGTTTTTGTTTTGCTTTATTTTATTTTTACTTGCATCATTTTATCAAAAATACAAAAAAATTAGCTTCCTTTATAGTTGCTTTTACTTGCTTGCTTTTAGTCTTGCTAGAATGGGTACTCCTGAGAACACCAAGTTGTGTAATTTTACTAGCACCAAAAATAATGATTTTATCTGCACTCCTATTGCACCACCTGCACCTGAGGCAAATATTTATGAGATCAAACCTGCTTTGTTAAATCTTTTTATGAAAGAGCAATTTTCCGGTGCCAGTTCTGATGATGTTGCAGCTCATCTCAACAATTTTGTTGAGATATGTGAGATGCAAAAGTATAAGGATGTAGACGGTAATATTATTAAGCTTAAGTTGTTTCCTTTCTCTTTAAGAGGAAGAGCTAAGGATTGGTTGCTATCTTTGCTTAGAAATAGTATTGATTCTTGGGATAAGTGTAAGGATGCTTTTATTGGAAAATATTATCCTCCTGCTAAGATTATATCTTTGCGTAGTGATATTATAAAGTTTAGACAGTTTGATAATGAACACGTTGCTCAAGCTTGGGAAAGAATGAAATCTATGATAAAGAATTGTCACACTCATGGACTGACTACTTGGATGATTGTCCAAACTTTTTATGCAGGACTGAATTTTTCTTCAAGAAACCTATTGGATTCAGCTGCCGGAGGCAGTTTTATGTCCCTTACCTTGGGCACCGCAACAAAGCTTCTCAACAACATGATGGTAAATTACTCTGAATGGCACACCGAGAGAGCTCCACAAGGTAAGACGGTAAATTCTGTTGAGGAAACCTCTTCCTTAAGTGATAAGATTGATGATATTATACTTATAATTTCTAATGATAGAGCTCATGTTGATCCTAATAATGTTCATTTAGCCTCTTTGGTTGCTCAAGAAGAGCATGTTGATGTAAACTTCATTAGAAATAATAATTTCAACAACAGTGCCTATAGGAACAATTTTGCTAGCAACAATTATAGGCCGTATCCTTCTACCAATGGTAATGGTTATGGTAACTCTTATGGTAATTCCTCCAACAACACTAGGGGCGCGCCCTCTGAGCTTGAAGTCATGCTCAAGGACTTCATCGGTAAGCAAACTGCTTTTAACAAGTCTGTTGAGGAAATGTTGGGTAAAATTGATATTCTTGCTTCTAAAGTTGATAGTCTTGCTCTTGATGTTGAACTTCTAAAACTAAAAGTGTTGCCTAATGATGTGAAAGAAAGCAATACTTTTGCCGCTACTAATGCCATCCAAGTTAGAATTGATGAAAATGTTTGGATGTTAGCAGAATTGCATGCCATGTGGGAAAGAGAAGATGAGATGGCTAGAAACATGAAGGTATGTACTATTACTACCTCTAATGATGTTGCTCCAAATGCTAGCAATCCTCTTACTTTGATTGGTGTAGAGAAATCTCCTACTCCTTGTGCGAAAAAGCCCAAAACTGCAAAAACTTTTTCTCAAAAGAGTGCTAAATTTTTTTGGAGTATGGGAGATGATAGCTCTATTTCTTTTAATGGTTTTGATGTTGATGGCTACAATATATTTGAAGTTATTTGGTTCTTGCAAAATCTTGCTTTGAGTCCTAATGCTAGTTCTTTGAATATTGCTTTTACAAATCATATTACAAATGCTCTCATGAAAATTAGGGAGGAAAAGTTGAAACAAAAAGCTTCTATTCCCAAGAAGTTAGAAGATGGTTGGGAGCCCATCATTGATATGCATGTTAATGGTTTTGATTGCCATGCTTTATGTGATCTAGGTGCTAGTATTTCTATTATGCCTAGAAAGATTTATGATATGCTTGGTTTACCATCGCTTGAAAAGTGTTATTTTGATGTTCCTCTTGCTGATGTTGCTAAGAAGAAACCTTTGGGAAGTATTAATGATGTTCTTATTCTAGTTAACAATAACCTTGTTCCCGTTGATTTTCTTGTCATGGATGTTGAATGCAATGCTTCATGTCGTATTATTTTGGGAAGACATTTTCTTCGAACTGTAGGTGCCATCATTGATATGAAGAAAGGCACCATCAAATATCAATTCTCATTCAATAAAGGTATAGAACACTTATTTTTGACTCTATTCTTAGAGAAAATTATGAACTTGATGCTTCATCGCTTGATATTACTTGATTTCCACCTTTCTGCGCCTAGCTCAAAGGCGTTAAAGAAAAACACTCTTGGGAGATAACCCATTGTTTTCTTTTCAGTACTTTTTCTATTATTTGAGTCTTAGAAGTTATTACTACTATAATAACATCTCCTTATCCTTTTTATTTTGTTGTTGTGCCAAGGAGAACCTCTAATTTGAAGGAGGTAAGATTTGGGGAGGTTGTTGTCCTGAAACAGATTTCAGTGCTGCACCGTAAAAATTCGTGAAAATTCTCAGAATATCTTTTTGACCTGCGATTTCTTGTGTATATGCCCCAGGTTATATCCAAACTTTCATTAGTTTTGCACTTTTAGATTTGAGCAACAGAAGGTCCTCAAAAAAATCGACCTTTGTCAGCTGTTCTGTTTTGACAGATTTCTGCCACTATTTGTGTTTGCCTCTCGATCGCTTTCTTTTTGAGTTCTTTTGATCACAGAGCTTTTGAGGAAGTTGCTACAGTGGTATATGCTTTATATGTGGTGTTTTTGAGTTGAAACCTGAACCAAAAGGGTTGATCTACTTTTATGCTTATGCTAACGTTGCTAATAGAATTGTGTGAAATTTTGTATGAAGGAAGTTTTCAAGTGTAGGGAATGGAGAGTGATGGGATGAGATGAAGTATGGACAAAAGCTCAAGCTTGGGGATTCCCATGTCACCCCAAGAAATATCCAAGAGGTACAAGCGTCAAAGCTTGGGGATGCCCCCGAGGCACCCCTTCTTCATCGGCAAAAATCAGGTCACGTTTCAACACACTATATTTTTATTGCTTCATGCACTATGCGTTTTTCATGGAGCGTCTTTACTTTTGCTTTCAGTTTTTTTTGTTTTTATTGCTGCAATAAATGTTTGGACCCCAACAAATTTCTTTTGGAGGAGACGCATTCCGTTTTTCATTTGCCAAGAACACTCTATTTTTTACTCTTATCGTTCAACGAGCGTTCTCTTTTTCTGGAACTGCGTTTAGCTTTCGTTTTCCGCCTTGATTTTTGTTCAGATCTTGTTATATCTTTGCATCAAGGTTTATTTGGACCTCTGGTCCATGTTGGTATTCATCAAAAGAGTTGTTTCAAAAAAGGTTTGAATGGTTTTGGAAAAGAGAAAAAAGTTTCATGCAAAAAGTGGTACAAAAAGGAGCTTGTTTAGACTGCGGCTTAGACTTTTGCATGCCATGCTTGATTGCATTTTGATAGTATGCTTAGTGATTTTTGTTGTAGCATGAATTGTCTCAAATGACTGAGATTTCTTAATGAGTCTTTGAAAAAATCATCGTTGTTTTTATTATGTGGAAGCATTTATTTGGTTTTCTCCTTGATGCTTTATTTGGGTTGACTTGGCGCATGCTTACAACATGTTTGACTCTAACAAGTCGCCATAAGCCTCCATGATCATTTGGTTTTTGACTTGTGATGCCATTTTATGCTTCTTTTAATGATGTTTTGTTACTATGCATGATTATGGCCGTTATTGCTCTCTTAGTTGGTCGCTCCCAGTCTTTTGCTAGCCCTCATTTTATACTGAGTATGAGCTCTACTCGTGCATCCAACTCCCAAAAACCAAGTTATTCCAATGTGTCCACTATAAATTCATATGCATGGTATTTGTAAGCCATTACAAGTAAATTTTCATGTGCTACCTTTCAAAAAAAACATTCAAAACACTTCTCGTTTTGTGACACTGTTTTCAGCTCATGGGGACATAGTGGTCGGATTTGCTATCTTCCATATTGTCTTATTCCAAAAAGGAAAAAAAGAAAAGAAAAAAAGGCACTCCTCCATGGTATGTGAATGTTGGTGGGCACCCGATGGAACCGGTTAGCCATGGTTTGTGAAAAGAAAAAGGCGGGGAGGAGTGGCAAGCTTTATAAAGGAGCACCAAAGTGCCAATCTCTCTCAAAAACTTGCTTCATTTTTGTATGGAAGATAGTAAGAACCCCATTGCCAGTCGTTGACAAAGACAACCACCACTCAAAACCAATTTTTATCTCTCTGTTTTAGAAATGAAAAGCTCTAGCACATGTTTAATCACTGCTTCCCTCTGTGAAGGGCCTTTCTTTTACTTTTATGTTGAGTCTCCACCTTCTACCTTTATGCACCGTCTAAGAGAGCATAGTTGCCATTCTGAGTTTCATGTGAATAGTCCCAAAGTTTATCATTGATTGATTCATGAATATGGTTTTGCTTGTTCTTAAATTATTTGTATCTAGTCGCCCTCTTAAACTTGAAGGTGTCCTATGCATTTATGTTTTGCTATTCCATGAAGGACAAGCTGAAAACCACTTTGATATGTTTTTCCATATGATTTGAACACACGGTTGACTTTCATTGTTTCATTATTCATGATCTTTTGTTTGTGTTTCTTTTCATGTTATAACATGGTTGCTAAGTTTTTATTGTCAAGATTATGTCTCTTATGCCCATGTTTGAAGTTCTTTGATCCCAGCACTCAATGATTTACATAGTTGATCAAGATTGTGATGGTGCATATCACCTAAAAAATTATTCTTTTGTTATCAGTTACCTACTCGAGGACGAGTAGGAGTTAAGCTTGGGGATGCTTGATACGTCTCAAACGTATCCATAATTTTTGATGCTCCATGTTTGTTTTTACACCATTTGCTTAGTGTTTCGTTACACTTCGTGGCATTTTTATACATTTTCCGGAACTAACCTATTAACGAGATGCCACAGTGCCAGTTCCCTGTTTTCTGCTATTTTTGTGTTTCAGAAAAGCTACACAGGAAATATTCTCGGAATTGGACAAAACAAAAGCCAAACCTTCTATTTTTACCCAAGGTTCACGAAGACCGAAGATGAGACGGAGGAGGGCCAGGAGCCGGCCACACCCTAGGGTGGTGCGGCCTACCCCTGGCCCGCGCCACCAGGGGGTGAGCTGCCCTGGCCCACCTCCTAGCACTGCTCTTTCGCCTATAAGTTCCCCTCAACGGGAAAAACCTAAGGGACGGATCGCTTTTCCATGAAACATACTGCAAGCCACCGCCGTTGTCATCGCGAGATCGAGAGGATCCAGGAGCTCTTCCTGGCACCCTGCCGGAGAGGGGAATCCCTGCCGGAGGCCTTCTCCACCACCATGGTCGCCTCCGGAGTGATGTGTGAGTAGTCTACCTTGGACTATGGTTCCATAGTAGTAGCTAGATGGTTGTTGATGGGTTCGTAGCATAGAAAACAAAAATTTTCCTACGCAAGAACGCATAAACTGGCCAAGATACTCTACGAGGTGGTAGCAACGGATACTCACCCTCGACGACCATAAGCGGGGATTACGTTCCCGCACAAACGTTGACGATGGAGAGTTGGTGAAGACGCACGTAGTCGACGTAGTTGTTCACTTGACGTAGTCGATGTCGTGGTTCACTTGACGATCACAAGATCGTGTACCCGGCGCCACAAGTGGCAGCGCCCCCGTACTCGCACACACGTGCAGCTCGACGTCGACTCCACCACGCCCTCGGTCCAGCGGGGCAGCGGAAGAAGGGATCCGCCGGACACTCCTTCACACACTTCTCCAAGTGTATGAACTACGAACTACAATTCCGGCAGAGCTTCGCTAAGCCAAGACGGAAAGTGGGCAGCAACTATGCAAGGGAGGGAGGATCAAGAAGTGTGTGACAAGGGAGAGAGGGAGGGGTTTATATAGGAGGAGAGGCAGCCCCAAGGGGTGGCCGGCCAAGGGGTCTCCTCCTCTTCATTGCCCCCTCTTCATTCCCTTTATGGTGATAACTCCCTCATCAACATGAGGTAACCCCCATTTTAATGCATGACATTCATGCTAATTAACATTTACACTTATTGATTTAATAAAACATTTTTATTTCTTTAATATTTGTTAATTCATTCAATTAACAAACATTAACAAATACACCCTTGAGTTATTTCGATATCTCGAAACAGTTTCGGTGCTTTTCTGAAACAACCCTTATGCTGTCCTGTAATTCGATCGGAGTATCGTATCCACTCAAAGACGACGGCGAACCTTAAGTGTGTCACCCTACGGTTCGTGAATAACATGGACATGATCGAGACTCCTCTCCGATCAATAATCAACAGCGGGATCTGGAAATCCATGATGACTCCCACTTACTCAACGATGAACTAGTGATCGTGTGAACCAGTAACGAACATAGTTAATTCCTTTTGTCTTGCGATATTATTACTTGTCCGAGATCCGATCATTTGGTATCAACCATACCTAGTTCGATCTCGTTCCCGACAAGTCTCTTTACTCGTTCCGTGATAATGCATTCCTGTGACCTAGTCACATGCTTGCAAGCGATTCCAATGCAATATCACCGAGAAGGGCCCAGAGAATATCTTTCCGTCATCCGGATGGACAAATCCCACTCTTGATCCATGAGCCTCAACTAATACTTTCAGAGTACCCAAATCAACCTTTATAATCACCCTATTACGGTGTGATGTTTGATATCATCAAAGTACCCTTCCGGTATCAGTGATTAACATGATCTCATGGTCTGAGGATTAGAACTATTTCGTATGAGTTTGATATAGCAATGAACTTGATGACTTGATCGTTTTGCTATTCATACTATGGGTGTGAGTGTTCATCATATCAGTCTTCTAATGATATGACCCCGTTATTAACAACATCCAATGTTCATGATCAGGAAACCTTGATCATCAGTTAATCAACGAGCTAGTATAAAAGAGAGGCTTTACTAGGAACCTTTTTAGTTTATTAATCACACAAGTATTAATGTTTCCGATTAATACAATTCTAGCATGAGAAATAAACATTTATCATAAACATGGAATATGATAATAACCACTTTATTATTGCCTCTCGGGCATATTCCCTTCAGTCTCCCACTTGCACTAGAGTCAATAATCTAGTTGATACTTGCGTATATAACACTTATGGCTTTCACGTGTTATCCGTACGCGTTGTAGTGGTTAATCTGATCTCCAGATCTGACACTTTCAGTTCTGTGTGTATTTGCATGTCTTTGCGTCTCTACGCATCACTCATTCTCAAATGAGACAGTTGGGTATAAATTTGGTCCTTAGGTGAGACCTTAGTTCCTTTAGCTAAAATTATGGTGTCACTATTGTCACACAATAGATCTTCATAGTAATAGCCCGCTTGGAACTACACCTAGTTTGATAACAAACTTCTTGACACAAATGCCCTCCTTTGCTACTTCTAAAGCAGCCATATACTCAACCTTTGTTGTAGAATCCATCACAATGTCTTAACTTTGGAACTCATCCAAATCCATCATGGAACTTCCTTCCATTACATTGTGCCACCTAACGTATAGCTAAAATTGAGATAAACTTAATTTGTATCTTGTGACAAACTTAGTATCAATGTAACACTTTACAATGAATTATGTGCCACTTTGTCATACACAATATATATCCTTAGTCCTTCCAAAGCACATAAGGATATATCTACTATTGTCCAGTGATCATCTTATGACTTTTATCACTCTGGTATATGCTCAAAACATTTAGAGCATAGGACATATCTGGATATGTACATATCACGGTATACATGATCGATCAAATCATTCATGTGGCTTCACTCATCAAGTGTCAAAAACACCTGAATCTTGTTTCAACCTCTTCCATGCGGCAAGAACTTTTCTTGTCGTTTCCATATTGAACTTCATTCAATATTTCATCTATGTACTTTGGCACAACCATATTGGCACCTCGATCTATCTACATAGACATCGAGACCCAATATTTTCGTTTTGCCTAAGTCTTTCATTGAAATCTAATTTTAATGAAATTCTTAACCTATGTCAATAAAAGATACATCATTTCCAATTAACAATATGTCTTCTACATAATGTACTGAAAATATGTCTCAACGCTCCCACTTAATTTCTTGCAAATGCAAGCATATTCATCGTATCTGATGAAACTAAACCTTTTAATTATTTCATCACGGTGAATATTCCAACTCCGCGATGCTTACTTCAACCATTGAAGTTTGCATGCCTTTTAGCATCCTTTGAATTTACAAAACCCATTGGACCATGTCATGTACATGTCCTAGGTAACCATTCTATTAGAAGAATGTTGTCTTGTTTGTTCAACTAACATATACCAAACTTGGCACATGTAGTGGTTGCTACAGTAATCCGTCCAGACAAAATATCGCTGTGAAAGTTCAAATCTTGTCACAGTCAACTCCTTGAACACAATCGTAAACTCTTTTAATGATGTGTTGACTATTTCATAGATGTTAAACATCCATGTCTGCCTTTATAGATCCAAATACGTTCATTAGGCTTCATGCCTTTTGAGGGTCTTCCAAGTTCAGAAACTTGGTTTCTCGTATATGAAACTATCACGGATTCTATGGCTTCTAGCCATTTGACGGAGTCAGGGCCCATCATCGCTTCTTTGCATGTAGTCGGTTCATCATTATCAAACAATAATGATCTGTTCTCAAATCTAACTATTTGATTGTTATCCGACTCACGCGGTTCAATAGGAACTTAGATCTATGTGACCACAACCTTTGAGGTACGATAGCCATGCGCATTGTGGCCGCCTCCGGGACACTTCCCAGCGCTGCGCTACTCAGCACATATAGCTTAGGTTCAATAACCCAATCAAAGTTCTATTGTCCTCCCACTTGACTTTTTGCGAAAAATTCCTTCTCAAGAAACTTGATGTTTTCAGCGACAAATAATTTTGTCTTCAGTGTTCTGGAGGAATACCCAACAGTTACTTTGGGATAACCTACAAAGACGTATTTATCCAACTTTGGTTGTAAACATTTTACATATGCCTAGCATACCAAAATTTTAGAAAAGACAACTTGGGTTTTATCCCATGCCATAACTCATATGGTGTCATTTCAACGGATCATGATGGCGCTCTTTTCAGTGTAAAAGCGGTAGTCTCTAAAGCTTTATCCTTAAAATATAATGGCAGTTTTATAGACGAGACCTTTGATCCAACGATGTCAAACAAAGTTTGATTTTATCTCTCGAACACTCCATACTCCTATGGTGTTTTGGGAAATACAAGTCTATGGAACGATTCCTCAACTTTTAGGTGTTTGCTAAACTTGTAACTCAAATATCTTCCTTTATGATCAAATCATAAATTCTTTATTCTCTTGTTACAATGATTTTCAACTTCAACTAGAAATACTTTGAACAATATTCAAGTATTTCATGATTCTTCCTTATCAAGTAAATATACACATATATCTACTCAAATCATCGGTTAAAGTAAATGAAGTTCAAGAATTCACCACACACGGCTACACATAATGGACTATATACATCAACATGTACAATATCCAATAAGTTAGTCGTCCGTTCTTCTTTGGCCTACAAACGGAGTTTTAATCATCTCTAGGAAATTTTCACAAGCGTCAATTGATTCAAAATCAAAAGACTCCAAAATCCCATCAACATGGAGTTTCTTCATGTTTACTTTCCAGTATGATTTAAACGGTGGTGTCACTCATAAGTGATCTTCTAATCATTTGTCTTGAGACACTTTTAGCATAAGTGTTATGGATGTGATTTCTCCAACAAGATAAGCGTTCATCCATCTTTTATGAATGCGGTAATAATTTGAACAACCATTGTTCTCATAATACCAGAACAAAATAACAATTATTCAAACAAATCTTGAAGGCTAGGTTTAATTCCAACGAAACACAATAACACTTTATTTGTTTTCGATGAGAATCATCCCATATTCATTTGCTAGTTAATTAAGCCATTGTAGTTCTTGTATTGCGTTGTTCTGTATGATAGTTCATACCAACCAATTTAGTATCAAATACCCAAGAACCACATTATTTTAACAAGCAACGAATACACCCATAACATGTATATCTTCTATATACCTGAGCTGGACATTTCCAGTCTTTTCTTTTCTGCCAGAATAAATTTTGGATTCTCTTTTAGCAATTCTTTTCCTTCTAGAAGAATCTGTCAACATCAATAGTGGCGCCATTCACATGGCACATAGTTCAAGGCATGATTAGTCAAACACTAATACCCTTGGACTCACACTTTGAAGTAGATCACCATAATCACATATTTGGCATTCTTCCAAATTCCATTCTTTAGTAATCTATTAATGTAGTAAACATTTTACCTACATTTTTCCATTCATCCTATCATGACAACTTTCATGATCGAGCTACTATAGCTCATGAGGACGAATTGTGAGTATAATGTTAGTTCCTAAACCTTTTAGGAGATCTGGACGCCTAGCGTCTCCAATCTTCGCAAATTCTCATACAATACGAGAACATGTGTCTTACTAAATTATACTCTATCACATTGCAACCAAACATCGTTTCAGATATCAAAATATCTTCCACATATGATAGTTTATGAAACAATTCTTTCAACTCCTAGATAACCTTGATACTAAAAACAACTTTTTAATATCAAGGATCATGGAGGCAAGTGTGATACTTAGATACTAACACTGGAATTGTTACTCTTGATTTAATACTACTTATTAAAATTCATCGAGTAAACAAGGTTTGCTAAAAGTTTGCAATAAGACTTTAAACTTTAGATTGACATTCAAACAATACGATACCAGTTCGTAAAGTTAACATCCAGAATTCTATAGTTCTATTATCTCAATTATAGCTAAATGCAAGGTAGTAAACGGATGCCAATGACTACAACAAACTATGCAAATTCACTTTGATTTAGTTCATGATAAATTGAGTTCTATAATTCAAAATTACTAAATGAACTCCCACTTAAAAACAACATCCCTCTTAGTTTTCTTAAGTGATTACACGAACCAAATTCACTATACCGTAACCGATCATCACGTGCAACGGCATAGTTTCAAAGGCGAACATCACCATGTTCATCATATCAACCATATGACTCATGCTTAACCTTTCGGTTCGTGTTCCGAGGCCATGTCTGTACATGCTAGGCTCGCCAAGTAGAACCATAGCACTTGCGTGTGTAAAACTGTCTTACACCCGTCGTATGTGAACGTAGAGTCTGTCACACCCGATCATCACGTGGTGTCTCGAAACGACGAACTTTCTTGACGGTGCATGCTATGGAAGAACACATTTTTTATCTTGATATTTATGTGAGAGGGATCATCTTATAATGCTACCGCGCGATCAAATCTAAGCAAAATAAGATGCATAAAAGGATAAACATCACATGCATATATAATGTGATATGATATGGTCCTTCACGCATTCGATCTCCATCTTGTGCGTCATGGTATGATCTCCATCATTCCACCGGCGTAGCACCAAGGTCCATGGCGCGCCACCTTGGTTGTCTTCCTCCATTACAATATATCACTTGGATATATATATTCGGCACGCAGGCCATTTAAATGTAAAGACAACCATATGGCTCCTGCCGGTTGTTTATAACTTACAAAAAGGATCATCGCATACAATTTGTAACATAAACAATTTAACCATATCACATCACATGCCCTGCAAAAACAAGTTAGACGTTTCTAATTTGTCTTGCATATTTTACGTGGTTTGGGGCTTTCTAGGAAGAACTGTTCTTACCTACGAACATGTAACCACAACGGTGATAAAAATATTATTAACAACTCTTTGTAAAATAGATCATAACTATAGTGGGAGAAACGTGAACCCGCAAAGCCACATATGCCGAAGCATGTCAAGTGTGGGACAAGTCTCGTGAACGCGGTCACGTAATGTTAGTCTCGGGCAGCTTCAATCCCACTATGCCACTATGATCCAAAATACAAAAAATTGCAATAACACGATCATCAACGCCCACATCCACATGTGTTCTAACCGTGCAAACCAACTACGCATAGAGATGGCTCTGATACCACTGATGGGTTCGTAGCATAGAAAACAAAAATTTTCCTACGCAAGAACGCATAAACTGGCCAAGATACTCTACGAGGTGGTAGCAACGGATACTCACCCTCGATGACCGTAAGCGGGGATTACGTTCCCGCACAAACGTTGACGATGGAGAGTTGGTGAAGACGCACGTAGTCGACGTAGTTGTTCACTTGACGTAGTCGATGTCGTGGTTCACTTGACGATCACAAGATCGTGTACCCGGCGCCACAAGTGGCAGCGCCCCCGTACTCGCACACACGTGCAGCTCGACGTCGACTCCACCACGCCCTCGGTCCAGCGGGGCAGCGGAAGAAGGGATCCGCCGGACACTCCTTCACACACTTCTCCAAGTGTATGAACTACGAACTACAATTCCGGCAGAGCTTCGCTAAGCCAAGACGGAAAGTGGGCAGCAACTATGCAAGGGAGGGAGGATCAAGAAGTGTGTGACAAGGGAGAGAGGGAGGGGTTTATATAGGAGGAGAGGCAGCCCCAAGGGGTGGCCGGCCAAGGGGTCTCCTCCTCTTCATTGCCCCCTCTTCATTCCCTTTATGGTGATAACTCCCTCATCAACATGAGGTAACCCCCATTTTAATGCATGACATTCATGCTAATTAACATTTACACTTATTGATTTAATAAAACATTTTTATTTATTTAATATTTGTTAATTCATTCAATTAACAAACATTAACAAATACACCCTTGAGTTATTTCGATATCCCAAAACAGTTTCGGTGCTTTTCTGAAACAACCCTTATGCTGTCCTGTAATTCGATCGGAGTATCGTATCCACTCAAAGACGACGGCGAACCTTAAGTGTGTCACCCTACGGTTCGTGAATAACGTGAACATGATCGAGACTCCTCTCCGATCAATAATCAACAGCGGGATCTGGAAATCCATGATGACTCCCACTTACTCAACGATGAACTAGTGATCGTGTGAACCAGTAACGAACATAGTTAATTCCTTTTGTCTTGCGATATTATTACTTGTCCGAGATCCGATCATTTGGTATCAACCATACCTAGTTCGATCTCGTTCCCGACAAGTCTCTTTACTCGTTCCGTGATAATGCATTCCTGTGACCTAGTCACATGCTTGCAAGCGATTCCAATGCAATATCACCGAGAAGGGCCCAGAGAATATCTTTCCGTCATCCGGATGGACAAATCCCACTCTTGATCCATGAGCCTCAACTAATACTTTCAGAGTACCCAAATCAACCTTTATAATCACCCTATTACGGTGTGATGTTTGATATCATCAAAGTACCCTTCCGGTATCAGTGATTAACATGATCTCATAGTCTGAGGATTAGAACTATTTCGTATGAGTTTGATATAGCAATGAACTTGATGACTTGATCGTTTTGCTATTCATACTATGGGTGTGAGTGTTCATCATATCAGTCTTCTAATGATATGACCCCGTTATTAACAACATCCAATGTTCATGATCAGGAAACCTTGATCATCAGTTAATCAACGAGCTAGTATAAAAGAGAGGCTTTACTAGGAACCTTTTTAGTTTATTAATCACACAAGTATTAATGTTTCCGATTAATACAATTCTAGCATGAGAAATAAACATTTATCATAAACATGGAATATGATAATAACCACTTAATTATTGCCTCTCGGGCATATTCCCTTCAGTTGTCTCCTCCACTATGTGCTTCATGTTTAGATCTTGTGAGCTACCCTATATGATTAGGATCATCTTTATGTAATTCTACATGTTGTGTTTGTTGAGATCCGATGAGTATTGGTACTATGTTAAGTTGATGTGCTGAATTATATATCTCATGTTATCTATATGTTGTTTATGATCTTGCATGCTTTCCGTTGCTAGTAGATATCTTGGCCGAGTAGATGCTAGTGACTCCAAGAGGGAGTATTTATGCTCGATAGTTGGGTTCATGCCTCTAGTAATCTGGGGAGTGACAGAAACCTCTAAGGTTGTAGATGTGTTGTTGCCACTAGGGAGAAAACAACATTCTTGTGTCCAAGGATATTTGCTTTGTTTACATTACGCACTTTGCTTAATGCAATTATCTGTTGTTCGCAACTTAATACTCAAGGGGTACTCGGATGACTCCCCGCGAGTGGATTTTTAGTCATAGATGCAGTTGGATGGCGGTCTATGTATTTTTTCGTAATGCTCAGAGTGAATCTCATAGTTATCCTCATGACATATGTATGTTATCTTTACTCTATCAATTGCCCAACTGTAATTTGTTTACCCAGCATGTTGTTATTTATCTTATGGAGAGACACCACTAGTGAACTGTGTACCCCGGTCCAATTTCCTTTACATTGCTATTACCGTTTACTTTTACTCGCTCTGTTTATATTCTTGCATACTATTACCTTTTACCACTCGATACGCTCAATCCTTTGTTTACAGCAAACTGGTGAGATTGACAACCTCATCGTAAGTTGGGAGCAAAGTTCTCGGTTGTGTTGTGCAGGTTCCACGTTGCTACTGGTGAAAAGCTACACGCCGACAAGCAGTTTATCTGGCGCCCTTGTCCGGAGTGTCACGAAGCTAGCAAGCATCACCTTCTGAAGTTTGGCTTTCTCCTACTGGTTCGATTCAACCTTGGTTTCACAACTGAGGGATCCTTGCTGCTGTGCTCCTCATACCTTCCTCTTGGGGTTCCCAACTGGGTGCCTTAACACCGCACCATCATACCCCTTGAGTATTAAGTTGTGAACAACAGATAATTGCATTAAGCAAAGTGCGTAATGTAAACAAAGCAAATGTCCTTGGACACAAGAATGTTGTTTTCTCCCTAGTGGCAACAGCACATCTACAACCTTAGAGGTTTCTGTCACTCCCCCAGATTACTAGAGGTATGAACCCAACTATCGAGCAAAAATACTCCCTCTTGGAGTCACTAGCATCTACTTGGCCAAGATATCTACTAGCAACGGAGAGCATGCAAGATCATAAACAACATAGAGATAACAAAAGATATATAATTTAGCACATCAACTTAACATAGTATCAATACTCATCGGATCCCAACAAACACAACATGTGGAATTACATAAAGATGATCCTGATCATGTAGGGCAGCTCACAAGATCTAAACATGAAGCACATGGCGGAGGAGACAACCATCTAGCTATTGCTATGGACCCGTAGTCCAAGGTAGACTACTCACACATCACTCCGGAGGCGACCATGGTGGTGGAGAAGGCCTCCAGCAGGGATTCCCCTCTCCGACAGGGTGCCGGGAAGAGCTCCTAGATCCTCTCGATCTCGCGACGATGACGGCGGCGGCTTGCAGTATGTTTTGTGGAAAAGCGATCCGTCCTTTAGGTCTTTCCCGTCGAGGGGAATATATAGGCGAAAGGGCAGCGTCAGGAGGTGGGCCAGCTGGCCTCACCCCCTGGTGGCACGGGCCAGGGGTAGGACGCGCCACCCTAGGGTGTGGCTGGCTCCTGGCCCCCCTCCGTCTCATCTACAGACTTCGTGATGCTTTGAGAAAAATAGAAGGTTTGGCTTTTGTTTCGTCCAATTCTGAGAATATTTCCTGTGTAGCTTTTCTGAAACACAAAAACAGCAGAAAACAGGGAACTGGCACTGTGGCATCTCGTTAATAGGTTAGTTTCAGAAAATGCATAAAAATGCCACGAAGTGTAACAAAACACAAAGCAAATGGTGTGTAAACAAGCATGGAACATAAAAAATTATAGATACATTTGAGACATATCAAGCATCCCCAAGCTTAACTCCTGCTCGTCCTCAAGTAGGTAAGTGATAACAAAAGAATAATTTTTGAGGTGACATGCACCATCACAATCTTGATCAACTATGTAAAGCATTGAGTGCTGGGATGAAAGAACTTAAAACATGGGCATAAAAGACATAATCTTGACAATAAAAACTTAGCAACCATGTTATAACATGAAAAGAAACACAAACAAAAGATCATGAATAATGAAACAATGAAAGTCAAACGTGTGTTCAAATCATATGGAAAAACATATCAAAGTGGTTTTCAGCTTGTCCTTCATAGAATAGCAAAACATAAATGCATAGGACACCTTCAAGTTTAAGAGGGCGACTAGATACAAATGATTTCAGAACAAGCAAAAGCATAGTCATGAATGAATCAATGATAAACTTTGGGGCTATGCACATTAAACTTAGAATGGCAACTATGCTCTCTTAGACGGTGCATAAAGGTAGAAGGTGGAGACTCAACATAAAAGTAAAAGAAAGGTCCTTCGCAGAGGGAAGCAGAGATTGCAAGTTTTATAAACCTTCAAAAATTATGGTACTTACTAACTTTGAGCTCTCATTGCCCCCATCATAGGTATCTTGAATGGTTAAAGTAAATGCGAGTACAATTACGAAGCATATGCTTAACAAATCATAAGTTGAAAACCTGGTGTCTCGTGAAGTACGAATAGTCAAACCTCATGCTACTCGACTTAGGTCCCAAGCAAGCTCTTGTCATTGTAAGTATACACGTATCATCGAGAACCGCCAATGGGGTACCTCTTGCCCGACGACATTTAACAATCCCACATCAAAATGACAAGACAAACAGACAATTAACAAAGCGGCATCTCTTTTATTTATCATTGGTATAGCTTTTTATTGTGAGATGCGTCGTCAAATGTCCACTATGGGCATGCTGTAAATTTCCACCATGAATGATGCATGGCTTAGATTAGCGGCCTAGGCGTTTCTCTAACACATATACAAACTCCATGATCTCGCAAGATCCCAACTTATTTCACATCGCGAGTATCCATAAACAAAAGATCACGATATCAACTCAAATGAGAGAAGTGCAATGTTGAAAGCTTTCGCCATAATGGCATAGTTTGGCTAATTTCCAACTTACAACTTGCAAGCATAACATCAACATAAGAGAGCCACAATGTCAAAATTTTAAAAGCAAGAAAAGTAAAGTGTGCCATCAGGTTCGTGAGAGCTTTACTGACTAATTTTCATATAACACCAAAAAGAGTTTAATTCGAAGGATAGATAAAGGCAAGTCAAATGTACTTTGGATAGCAAATTGCTAGTAGATATGTATGGTGGACACATTGGAATAACTTGGTTTTTGGGAGTTGGATGCACGAGTAGAGCTCATACTCAGTATAAAACGAAGGCTAGCAAAAGACTGGGAGCGACCAACTAAGAGAGCAGTAACGACCATAATCATGCATAGCGACAAAACATCATTAAAAGAAGCATAAAATGGCATCACAAGTCAAAAACCAAATGATCATAGAGGCTTATGGCAACTTGTTAGAGTCAAATATGTTCTAAGCATGCGCCAAGTCAACCCAAATAAATCATCAAGGAGAAAACCAAATAAATGCTTCCACATAATAAAAATAACGCATGATTTTTTCAAAGGCTCATTAAGCAACTCAGTAATTTGAGACAAGTCATGCTACAGCAAAAATCACTAATCATACTATCAAAACGACATCAAGCATGGCATGCAAAAGTCTAAGCCGCAGTCTAAACAAACTCCTTTTTGTACCACCTTTTTTTTTGCATGAAACTTTTTCTTTTTTCCAACACCATTCAAACCTTTTTGAGACAACTCTTTTGATGAATACCAACATAGACCAGTGGTCAAAATACACCTTGATGCAAAGATATAACAAGATCTGAACATAAATCAAGGCAAAAAAACAAAAGCTAAACGTAGTTCTAGAAAAAGAGAACACTCGATAAACGATACGAGTGAAAAATAGAGTGTTCTTGGCAAATAAAAAACGGAATGCGTCTCCTCCAAAAGAAATTTGTTGGGGTCCAACCATTTATTGCAGAAAACAAATCAAAAGAAAACTGAAAGCAAAAGTAAAGACGCTCCAAGAAAAACACATAGTGCATGAAGCAATAAAAATATAGTGTGTTGAAAGGTGACCTGATTTTTGCCGATGAAGAAGGGGTGCCTCGGGGGCATTTCCAAGCTTTGATGCTTGTACCTCTTAGATATTTCTTGGGGTGACATGGGCATCTCCAAGCTTGAGCTTTTGTCCATTCTTCATCTTATCTCATCACTCTCCATTCCCAACACTTAAAAACTTCCTTCATACAAAACTTCACACAATTCTATTAGCAACGTTAGCATAAGCATAATAGTAAATCAACTCTTTGGTTCAGGTTTCAACTAAAAAACAACACATATAAATCATATACTACTGTATCAACTTCCTCAAAAGTCCCGTGATCAAAAGAACTAAAAAAGAAAGCGATCGAGAGGCAAACAGAAATAGTGGCAAAAATCTGTCAAAACAGAACAGCTGACAAAAGTTGATTTTTTTTAGAACCTTCTGTTGCTCAAATCGAAAAGTGCAAAAATAATGAAAGTTTGGATATAACCTGGGGCATATGCACAAGAAATCTCAGATCAAAAAGATATCCTGAGAATTTTCACGAATTTGTACGGTGCAACACCAAAATCTGTTTTGGAACAGCAACTTCCCCAAATCTTACCTTCCTCAAATTAGAGGTTCTTCTTGGCACAACAACGAAATAAAAATGATAAGGAGTGGTTATTACAGTAGTAATAACTTCCAAGACTCAAATAAAACAAAAACTACTGAAAATAAAACAATGGGTTATCTCCCAAGAGTGCTTTTCTTTAACGCCTTTGAGCTAGGCGCAGAAAGTGGAAATCAAGTAATATCAAGCGATGAAGCATCAAGTTCATAATTTGCTCTAAGAATAGAGTCAAAAAGTAATTTCTTCCTCCTTCTAGTGAAGTGTTCCATACCTTTCTTGAGTGGCAATTGATATATAATAGTGCCTTCCTTCATATCAATGATGGCACCTATAGTTCGAAGAAAAGGTCTTCTCAAAATAATAGGACATGAAGCATTGCATTCAACATCCATAACAAGGAAATCAACGGGAACAAGGTTATTGTTAACCATAATAAGAACATCATTAATTCTTCCCAAAGGTTTCTTCTTAGCAACATCAGCAAGAGGAACATCAAAATAGCAATTTTCAAGCGGTGGTAAACCAAGCATATCATAAATCTTTCTAGGCATAATAGAAATACTAGCACCTAGATCAAGTAAGGCATGGCAATCAAAACCATTAACATGCATATCAATGATGGGCTCCCAACCATCTTCTAACTTCTTGGGAATAGAAGCTTTTTGTTTCAACTTTTCCTCCCTAATTTTCATGAGAGCATTTGTAATATGATTTGTAAAAGCAATATTCAAAGAACTAGCATTAGGACTCAAAGCAAGCTTTTGAAAGAACAAAATAACTTCAGATATATTGCAGCCATCAATATCAAAATCATTAAAATAAATAGAGTTATCATCTCTCATACTCCGAAAAATTTCAGCACTCTTTTGAGAAAAAGTTTTTGCAGTTTTGGGCTTTTTCGCACAAGGAGTAGGAGATTTATCTACACCAATCAAAGTAAGAGGATTGCTAGCTTTTGTAACAACATCATTTGAGGTGGTAATGGTACATACCTTCATCTTCCTAGCCATCTCATCTTCTCTTTCCCACCTGGCATGCAATTCCGCTAACATCCTAATATTTTCATCAATTCTAATTTGGATGGCATTAGTAGCGGCAAAAGTATTGATTTCTTTCACATCATTAGGCAACACTTTTAGTTTCAGAAGTTCAACATCAAGAGCAAGGATATCAACTTTAGAAGCAAGAATATCAATTTTACCCAACTTTTCCTCAACAGACTTGTTGAAAGCAGTTTTCTTACCGATGAAGTCCTTGAGCATTACCTCAAGCTCAGAGGGCGCGCCCCTAGTGTTGTTGGAGGAATTACCATAAGAGTTACCATAATCATTACCATTGGTAGAAGGATACGGCCTATAATTGTTGCTAGCAAAATTATTCCTATAAGCACTGTTGTTGAAATTATTATTTCTAATGAAGTTTACATCAACATGCTCTTCTTGAGCAACCAAAGAGACCAAAGGAACATTATTAGGATCAACATGAGCTCTATCATTAGCAAGCATAAGCATAATAGCATCAATCTTAGCACTCACGGAAGAGGTTTCCTCAACAGAATTTACCTTCTTACCTTGTGGAGCTCTCTCGGTGTGTCATTCGGAGTAATTTACCATCATGTTGTCGAGAAGCTTCATTGTGGCGTCCAAGGTAAGGGACATAAAAGTGCCTCCAGCAACTGAATCCAATAGGTTTCTTGAAGAAAAATTCAGTCCTGCATAAAAAGTTTGGACAATCATCCAAGTAGTCAGTCCATGAGTGGGATAATTCTTTATCATAGATTTTATTCTTTCCCAAGATTGAGCAACGTGTTCATTATCAAACTGTCTAAACTTCATAATATCACTACGCAAAGCTATAATCTTAGCATGAGGGTAGTACTTTCCAATAAAAGCATCCTTACACTTATCCCAAGAATCAATACTATTTCTAGGCAAAGAGAAAGGGAACAACTTAAGCTTAATAATATTACCATCTACATCCTTATACTTTTGCATCTCACATAGCTCAACAAAATTGTTGAGATGAGCTACAACATCATCAGAACTGGCACCGAAAAATTGCTCTTTCATAACAAGATTCAACAAAGCAGGTTTGATCTCATAAAAAATTGCCTCAGGGGCAGGTGGCGCAATAGGAGTGCAGATAAAATCATTGTTTTTGGTGCTAGTAAAATCACACAACTTGGTGTTCTCAGGAGTACCCATTCTAGCAAAACTAAAAGCAAGCAAGTAAAAGTAACAACTATAAAGGAACTAATTTTTTTTTTGTATTTTTGATAAAATGATGCAAGCAAAAGTAAAATAAAGCAAAACAAAAACAAAGTAAAAGATTGAGCGTGTGAGACTCCCCTTGCAAAAATCTTCTTTCTCCCCGGCAACGACGCCAGAAAAATGCTTGATGGTGCGGTGTGATACGTCTCAAACGTATCTATAATTTTTGATGATCCATGCTTGTTTTTACACCATTTGCCTTGTGTTTCGTTACACTTTGTGGCATTTTTATGCGATTTCTGGAACTAACCTATTAACAAGTCGCCACAGTGCCAGTTCCCTGTTTTCTGCTATTTTTGTGTTTCAGAAAAGTTACACAGGAAATATTCTCGGAATTGGACGAAACAAAAGCCGAACGTCTAGAAATTCACCAAAGCTTCCAGAGAACCGAAGAGGAGTCGGAGTGGGGCCACGAGGGCCCCACACAATAGGGCGGCGCGGCCTAGCCCCTGGCCGCGCCCCCTACGTGTGAGGGCGCCCTGGCAGCCCCCTGACGACGCCCCTTCACCTATATAAAGCCTCGGGACGGAAAACCCTAAAGGAGTCGGCGTTTTTCCCAGAACAGTTCCACAGCGCCGCCGCCATCGAAGACAAAATTCGGGGGACAGAAGTCTCTGTTCCGGCACCCTGCCGGGACGGGGAAGTGCCCCCGGAGCCATCTCCATCGGTCTCCATCGCCGTCTCCGCCGTCTCCATCGACCTCAACGCCATCTCCATCAACCTTGCTGTCTCCTATGATGACGAGGGAGTAGTTCTCCCCCGGGGCTGAGGGCTCTACCGGTAGCTATGTGGTTCACCTCTCTCTCCCATGATGTGATCTTTATGTTATCATGAGCTTTGTATCTAGTTGAATTGGTAGGTGTTATTATTCAGATATTATGCTACTCCTATGCTTTATTATTATACTCTCCGGAGATACCTCGTATCATAGTGTAAAGGTGACTAGTATGTGCATCATGTGTATCTTTTTGGTTAATGTCTCTATGAAATATTGGTGTTTGTTGGAACCATCTAGTGCGTTTACGGTGATAGTGTGGGACAATCTAGTTTGGGTACATACGGACTTTGAGGAGTGCTTCGTAGCCCTACGCATGATTAGTGTATATTTTCCATTGGAGAATTGTTTTGAGCTGCATATTGATGATAGTATCTATTGGTTCAATTATGTTATATTTGTTGGGAGTGTGTCCACTAGTGAAAGTATGATCCCTAGGCCTTGTTTCCAAGCTTTGCACACCGTTTACTTCCTGTTTTGTTACATGTTTGCTCGCAGCGATATTCCAGATTGCATTTACTACTTATAATCATCCATACCACTTGTATTTCACTATCTCTTCGCCGAACTAGTGCACCTATACATCTGACAAGTGTATTGGGTGTGTTGGGGACATAAGAGACTTTCTGTATCGTAATTGCAGGGTTGCTTGAGAGGGATAGCTTTGACCTCTTCCTCCCTGAGTTCGATAAACCTTGGGTGATCCACTTAAGGGAAACTTGCTGCTGCTCTACAAACCTCTGCACTTGAAGGCCCAACACTGTCTACAAGAACAGACGCGTGCGTAGACATCAAGCTCTTTTCTGGCGCTGTTGTCGGGGAGGTAAGGTAAAAGGTACTCGCATCCTCCTGTGTGAGTGCTCGGAGTTATTTCCTTTAGATTCTACAATTATATCTTTTTGTTTCTTGTTTTTATTTTCACTAGTTAGGCTTAATGGAAAATAAAGAGTTCTTTAGTCTTTTTCGTGAGTTTAGATTTGTAGAGAAAATTGAAAAACCTTTGGAGCTTAATTTGCATACTAATAGTGTTGTTAGTATGAATGCTTTAAATACCGTTGTTGCTAATGCTATAGAAAAGTCTAAGCATGGGGAAGCTGGTTTTGTTAAGCATGATATTTTTAGTTCCCCAGCTTTAGTGGAGAAAGTTTGCTCTGATGATATTTTATCTCCCCTATGTGATGTTCCTATTCCTGTTACCTATGTTAGTGATCATGATTGGGAAAAGCACTCTACTTTTGATATTGAAAATCTTTTTGGTACCAATTCTAAGGTTAATAATTGTTGTACCATTAGTACTATCCATGTTCCTTCTTATGATGATATGTTTGATGAATATGCTTTGCGAAATAGCTGTTCTCTAGCTTGTGATGATACTAAACCTCTAGTTTATGATGGTTATGATGATGAGTATAATATTTTCAGTTCACCTGCTTTTGAGGAGAAAATTAGTTATGATTACAGTATGCCTCCTGTTTTTGATGATTATGGTGATGAGAATAATTATTCTGTTGAATCTGCTCCTACTACTATTGTTCATGTGGGGAGTATTAATTCTTTTATGCATGTGGCTCATGATATGGATGCTTTATGTGATAGTTATATTGTTAGTTCTATTCATGATGCTACTGAAAGTTATTATGAGAGAGGGAAACATGGTTTGATGGATCTCAACAATATTGAGTTTCCCCTCTTTATGTTGCAATTCTTGAAGTTGTACTTGTTTTGCCTTCCTATGCTTTTTGCTTTGCGCTTTCATGACTTGTCTCTTTACAAGACTATTTTTCATAGGAAGTAGTTTAGATTTAAATGTGTTTCATATTTGCTTTTTGATGCTCTCTTTTGCTTTAAGTTCCAATATAGCGCATTTGCCTCAAGCTCTTATATGGCGCCCACATGAGCATCTTTGCAAATTACTGCGCCTAGCTCAAAGGCGTTAAAGAAAAGCACTCTTGGGAGATAACCCATTGTTTTATTTTTAGTACTTTTTCTTTTATTTGAGTCTTGGAAGTTATTACTACTGTAATAACTGCTCCTTATCCTTTTTATTTTGTTTTTGTGCCAAGAGAAGCCTCTAATTTGAGTGAGGTAAGATTTGGGGATGTTGCTGTCTAGAAACAGATTTCGGTGCTGCATCGTAAAAATTCGTGAAAATTCTCTGTATATCTTTTGGACCTGCGATTTCTTGTTCATATGACCCAGGTTATATCCAAACTTTCATTAGTTGAACACTTTTTGATTTGAGCAACAGAAAACCCTCTAAAAATTCGACCTTTGTCAGCTATTCTGTTTTGACAGATTTCTGCCAATATTTGTGTTTGCCGCTCGATCGCTTTCTTTTTGAGTTCTTTTGATCACAGAACTTTTGGGGAAGTTGCTACAGTAGTATATACTTTATATGTGGTGGTTTTGAGTTGAAACCTGAAGCAAAAAGGGTTGATTCAATGTTATGCTTACACTAATGTTGCTAATAGAATTGTGTTTAGTTTTGTATGAAGGAAGTTTTCAAATGTAGGGATTGGAGAATGATGAGATGAGATGAAGAATGGACAAAAGCCCAAGCTTGGGGATGCCCATGTCACCCCAAGAAATATCCAAGAAGTACAAGCGTCAAAGCTTGGGGATGCCCCCGAGGCACCCCTTTCTTCATCGGCAAAAATCAGGTCACCTTTTAAAACACTATATTTTTATTGCTTCATGCACTATGTGTTTTTCTTGGAGCATCAGTTGTTTTTGCTTTCAGTTTTCTTTTGTTTTGTTTGCTGCAATAAATAGTTGGATCACATCATGTTCTTTTTGGAGGAGATGAACTCCGTTTTTCATTGCCAAGAACACTCTAGTTTTCACTCTTATCGTTCAATGAGTGTTCTCTTTTTCTGCTACTGCGTTTAGCTTGCATTTTTCGCCTTGATTTTTGTTCAGATCTTGTTTTATCTTTGCATCAAGGTGTATTTGGACCTCTGGTATATGTTGGTTTTCCTCAAAAGAGTTTCCTCAAAAAGGTTTGAATGGTGTTGGAAAAGAGAAAAAGTTTTATGCAAAAAAGTGGTACAAAAAGGAGCTTGTTTAGACTGCGGCTTAGACTTTTTCATGTCATGCTTGATGTCTTTTTGATAGTATGCTTAGTGGTTTTTCTGTAGCATAACTTGTCTCAAATGACTGAGATTGCTTAATGAGCCTTTGAAAAAATCATGCGTTGTTTATATTATTTGGAAGCATTAATTTGGTTTTCTCCTTTGATGCTTTATTTGGGTTGACTTGGCGCATGCTTACACCATGTTGACTACAAAAATAAGTCGCCTATAGCCTCTATGATCATTTAGTTTTTGACTTTTGATGCCATCTTATGCTTCTTTTAATGTTGCTTTGTCGCTTTGCATGATTATGGCCGTTATTGCTCTCTTAGTTGGTCGCTCCCAGTCTTTTGCTAGCCCTCATTTTGTACTGAGTATGAGCTCTACTCGTGCATCCAACTCCCAAAAACCAAGTTTGCCATTGTGTCCACTATAAATTCCTATGCATGGTATTTGCAAGCCATTCCAAGTAAATTTTCATGTGCTACCTTTCAAAAAACCTTCAAAATACTTCTCATTTTGTGACACTATTTTCAGCTCATGGGGACGTAGTGGTCGGATTTGCTATCTTCCATATTGTCTCATTCCAAAAAGAAAAAAAGAGAAAAAAGAAAAAAGAAAAAAGGCACTCCTCCATGGTATGTGAATGCTGGTGGGCACCCGATGGAATCGGTTAGCCATGGTTTGAGAAAGGAAAAAAGGTGGGGAGGAGTGCCAAGCTTTATAAAAGAGCACAAAAGTGCCAATCTCTCTCTCAAAAACTTGCTTCATTTTTGTATGGAAGATAGTAAGAACCCCATTGCCAGTCGTTGACAAAGACAACCACCTCTCAATACCAGTTGTTATCTCTCTGTTTTACAAATGAAAAGCTCTAGCACATGTTTAATCACTGCTTCCCTCTGCGAAGGGCCTTTCTTTTACTTTTATGTTGAGTCACCACCTTCTATCTTTATGCACCGTCTAAGAGAGCATACTTGTCATTCTGAGTATAATGTGCATTGTCCCAAAGTTTTCATTGATTGATTCATGATGTTGGTTTCACTTGTTCTTAAATTACTTGTATCTAGTCACCCTCTTAAACTTGAAGGTGTCCTATGCATTTATGTTTTTCTACTCCATGAGGGACAAGCTGAAAACCATTTGCTATGTTTTCCATATGATTTGAACACACACTTGACTTTCATTGTTTCATTATTCATGATCTTTTGTTTGTGTTTCTTTTCATGTTATAACATGGTTGCTAAGTTTCTTCTATCAAGATTATGTCTTTCATGCCCATGTTTTAAGTTCTTTGATCTCAGCACTCAATGCTTACATCGATGATCAAGATTGTGTAGGTGCATGTCACCTCAAAAATTATTATTTTGTTATCACTTACCTACTCGAGGACGAGCAGGAGTTAAGCTTGGGGATGCTGATACGTCTCAAACATATCTACAATTTTGGATGCTCCATGCTTGTTTTTACACCATTTGCCTTGTGTTTCGTTACACTTCGTGGCGTTTTTATGCGATTTCTGGAACTAACCTTTTAACAAGTCGCCACAGTGTTAGTTCCCTGTTTTCTGCTATTTTTGTATTTCAGAAAAGTTACATAGGAAATATTCTTGGATTTTATTCTTTCCCAAGATTGAGCAACGTGTTCATTATCAAACTGTCTAAACTTCATAATATCACTACGCAAAGCTATAATCTTAGCATGAGGGTAGTACTTTCCAATAAAAGCATCCTTACACTTATCCCAAGAATCAATACTATTTCTAGGCAAAGAGAAAGGGAACAACTTAAGCTTAATAATATTACCATCTACATCCTTATACTTTTGCATCTCACATAGCTCAACAAAATTGTTGAGATGAGCTGCAACATCATCAGAACTGGCACCAAAAAATTGCTCTTTCATAACAAGATTCAACAAAGCAGGTTTGATCTCATAAAAAATTGCCTCAGGGGCAGGTGGCGCAATAGGAGTGCAGATAAAATCATTGTTTTTGGTGCTAGTAAAATCACACAACTTGGTGTTCTCAGGAGTACCCATTCTAGCAAAACTAAAAGCAAGCAAGTAAAAGTAACAACTATAAAGGAACTAATTTTTTTTTGTATTTTTGATAAAATGATGCAAGCAAAAGTAAAATAAAGCAAAACAAAAACAAAGTAAAAGATTGAGCGTGTGAGACTCCCCTTGCAAAAATCTTCTTTCTCCCCGGCAACGACGCCAGAAAAATGCTTGATGGTGCGGTGTGATACGTCTCAAACGTATCTATAATTTTTGATGCTCCATGCTTGTTTTTACACCATTTACCTTGTGTTTCGTTACACTTCGTGGCATTTTTATGCGATTTCTGGAACTAACCTATTAACAAGTCGCCACAGTGCCAGTTCCCTGTTTTCTGCTATTTTTGTGTTTCAGAAAAGTTACACAGGAAATATTCTCGGAATTGGACGAAACAAAAGCCGAACGTCTAGAAATTCACCAAAGCTTCCAGAGAACCGAAGAGGAGTCGGAGTGGGGCCACGAGGGCCCCACACAATAGGGCGGCGCGGCCTAGCCCCTGGCCGCGCCCCCTACGTGTGAGGGCGCCCTGGCAGCCCCCTAACGACGCCCCTTCGCCTATATAAAGCCTCGGGACGGAAAACCCTAAAGGAGTCGGTGTTTTTCCCAGAACGGTTCCGCAGCGCCGCCACCGTCGAAGACAAATTTCGGAGGACAGAAGTCTCTGTTCCGGCACCCTGCCGAGACAGGGAAGTGCCCCCGGAGCCATCTCCATAGCCGTCTCCGCCGTCTCCATCGACCTCACCGCCATCTCCATCAACCTTGCTGTCTTCTATGATGAGGAGAGAGTAGTTCTCCCCCGGGGCTGAGGGCTCTACTGGTAGCTATGTGGTTCACCTCTCTCTCCCATGATGTGATATTTATGTGATCGTGAGCTTTGTATCTAGTTGAATTGGTAGATGTTATTATTCAGATATTATGCTACTCCTATGCTTTATTATTATACTCTCCGGAGATACCTCGTATCATGGTGTAAAGGTGACTAGTGTGTGCATCATGTGTATCTTTTTGGTTAATGTCTCTATGAAATGTTGGTGTTTGTTGGAACCATCTAGTGCGTTCACGGTGATAGTGTGGGACAATCTAGTTTGGGTACTTACGGACTTTGAGGAGTGCTTCGTAGCCCTACGCATGATTAGTGTATGTTTTCCATTGGAGAATTGTTTTGAGTTGCATATTGATGATAGTATCTGAAAGGGGTCCCACGGGCGACTAGAGGGGGGGGGTGAATAGGCGCTACACAAAATTTTACCTTTTTCAATTTTAGGCTTGACACAAAGTAAATTCTCTAGATGTGCAACTAGGTGAATTTCCTAAGTGGCAAGCAAGCAAGTGAACAAGTAAACAAGTAAACAAGTAAGTGAGTTCGGGCAAGAAATAACCGAGGAGCGGAGACCGGAGACACAAGGATGTATTCCCGTAGTTCCTTCCCTTTGAGGGGAAGTACGTCTACGTTGGAGAGGTGTGGTGACACGGAGTCGACCAACGCCACGGAGGCTCACCTTATTCTCCGGTGAGCAAGCCACGGAGGCTAGCTCGTTCCACTAAGCGGTGGTATTGGGGGAACTCACCGAATCCCTTACACGGAGATTGGGGCACACATCCACAACTGAATTGGAGGCTCCCAAGAAAGCCACGGAGGCTAGAATCCACAAAGACTAGAGAAATCTCGAAACAAGTCACCTAGTGTTTCCAAAGAACCACTAGGAACAAATCCCTCAAGCAAAAGGAGGGGAAATAGAAATTCCTTCGGTGGAGATGTAGATCGGGACCTCCTCCTTCGATCCTCCAAAGATCTAAGACTTTGGGTGGTTGAGGGTGGAGATCTTGCAGTGGGGTTGGCTCCAAATAGTGTCTTCTTCTTGATAAGGACGAGCCAGCAGGAGAAGAAGAGGGGAGGGGATATAAATACCCCTTCCCGAATGTATCCGTTGCAGCCTCCAGGGACCGGATATCCGGCCCAAACTTGAACCGGATAATCCGGTCACCGGATAATCCGGCCCACTTCTGGACAAAAATCCGGCCAATAATCCAGCCAAGAATCTGGGTGACGCGCACTCTGGAACTTTTGGTCCTTAGCCATTTTCACCGGGGGGCGGATAATCCGGCCCACTTTTGGACAAAAATCCGGCCAATAATCCGGCCAAGAATCTGGGTGACGCGCACTCTGGAACTTTTGGTCCTTAGCCATTTTCACCGGGGGGCGGATAATCCGGCCCACTTTTGGACAAAAATCCGGCCAATAATCCGGCCAAGAATCTGGGTGACGCGCACTCTGGAACTTTTGGTCCTTAGCCATTTTCACCGGGGGGGCGGATAATCCGGCCCACTTTTGGACAAAAATCCGGCCAATAATCCGCCCATAGATCTGGGTGACGCGCACCCTGGAACTTCTGGTCCTTAGTCATTTTCCGGGATGGCCGGATTATCCGGCCCAGTTTTGGCCTAAAAATCCGGCCAGTCTTCCTGCACAAAAACTTTGGTAAAATGTCTTGGTGTTGTCAACTAACACACAAAACTAGGGAGGCTAGAAAATGCCCTAACAATCTCCCCCTTTTTGGTGTTAGATGACAACACTAAGATTTACAATAGTAGGATCAAAAAAATAAGGGAGCTCCCCCTTAAGATATGCAAGAGTACAAATGAAGCTCCCTTTAGAGATAAGCAATATAACAAGATTGACAAAAGCAATAAGAGCAAGACACTTTAAGCAAACAGACTTTAAACAAGTTCCACACACAATAGATCAAACCTAAAGAAGATTCACCAAGCACACGATAACAATAGTTCGACGATAAGTTCATAAGCAAGAAAAACTGAAACTGAAAAGCAGCTCCCACCAAAGCATCCCAACGAGAAGTCCTACTAGAACAACTTCTCCCCCTTTGGCATCAAAACACCAAAAAGGGACAAGAGCAAACTACACGCCCCAAGAAGTCATTCAAAGTCGTCGTCGTCCTCGTCCTCCTCGTCCTCATCCTCCTCCTCCTCCTCATCTTCTTCGAACTCACCTTCCTCATCCTCTTCCAAGTCCTCTTCATCTTCATCTCCATCAACACGAGTGGTGCGACCAACATAGAGAGCCTTCTCCAGCGTGCCCCAATCAAAGGTCTCGGAATGCCACTTGTTGTAGGCAATGGGAGGAGCAGGAGTAGGAAGAGCAGCTTGGTCCCCACTGAGCTTATGAAGAATCTCTCGCTGAGTATCAAGAATGGTCTTGCGCTCACAATAGGCTTCATAGTTCTCACGATGTATTTCCACCTTCATGCAAAGAACATGCTTCTGAAACCAGCTCAACTTCCTCACCTTCTTGGGCACAACATGGGACACAAACTTGCCCCTTGGCACACTAGAACGAGCATCTCTCATGAAGGAATCGGGACCCATGGGAGCTGGAGCAGAAAACGGCTTCACATAGAGCTTCTTGACCTTGTGAGACACACACTGACTGCTGAAATCCTGACCTTTGCAAGTGTCAATAATGAGCTTCATGATGAAAGGAGCATACGGAAGAGAACCCTTGCTGACCATAGCATCGAACATCTCATTGAAGATGAAGTCCATCACGTCAAGGGTGAAATCTGCATCCGGGTCGGTAGACGTGGCACAAGTATGAGAAAAGACAAGGAGATCCACCAAGGAGCTCCTAATAGCATCATTGTTCCCTCCACTTGGAGCAATGTTCTCCCTGAAGATGCGCACTAGAAGATCATACGGATACCTCAGACCAGCAGCTAGACCAGGAACACCACCAGGTTCATACATATCACAAAGCAGATTCTTGTCGGCAGGAAGCGGAGTGTGAACCCGGTGACCAACAGGATTCGTCGGGCCATTAAAAGGAAAACCCAACAGAGCAGCAAACCGGACGAAGGAAGACTGACAGAACCGAGTCCCGGTCATCCACTTGAAAGTCCTGGCATCATCAGCTTCAAAGGCCAAGGTAGCATAAAACTGCAGAATGAGCTGAGGATCATAATCACACTGAACAGTCAACAAACCAGAGATGCCAAGCCTCTCAACAACCTGAATAGCTGGAACAAAATACTCCTTCGACTTCAAGAAAGTGAGATCAAGGGGATGCATCGGACGAATAGGCTTACTCATGCGAGCATAGATATCCTGAAAGATGTACAGCTGCTCTGGACACCAGAAACGACGGTCTTCAATGTGAGTTGCCCTCTGCTGAGTGGCGAACCAATCTTTCTGCCTCAGGGCAGAATAGGAACTCTGACTCATCTGCTTGTAGTTGACACGAGGTTCTTTTCCCTTGTTGGATCGAGCAGCTCTCTTAGCAGACCTCTCAGCTGCCTTAGCATCCTTGGCTGCCTTCACTTTCCTGACCGCAGCACGCTGTTTTGTCCGGATGGACACCTCATCTTCAAAAAAACCTTCATCATTGTAATGGAAGTAGCGAGGACGACTCCTCTTGGCTGGACCGGCACCTGTGAAGAGAATAGGTAGGGAGCATGGTGATGAGGATGCACACAAGTTACAGGAACATACACTAGGGTGATGAACATAGCAGAGGAACGCATGACATTGATGAACAAGAGAAGAGAAACTTACGACAGCATATAACAGGCCGGATTATCCGGTCCAGATCTGGGCCGGATAATCCGCCCCCTGACAGAAATTTCTCAAATCTTGCCCTAACAAGTCAAAATCGAAGATCGGCTAGGTGCATCACTAAAGTATATCACAAGGCCTAAGGAGAGATCAAAGGGAACAACTAAACTCCAAGAACTAGGCAAAATAAATCTCACAAAAGCTTCACCACTAGGGCTAGGAGATGCGAAATTTACCCTCATCCATTGGAGGAACTGCTTGGAGGAACTTGTTCCCGAGAAGGAGGAGAACACGAGCCTTGAAGATCGGCCGGATCCGGCGGCCGGGGAGGCGCCGGCGAGCAAGAGGAGAAGCAGGCGGCGGCGGTGGCGGAGAGAGGGGGTGTGGAGGTGGAAGAACTGGCCAAAGTGGCCAGTTCACCCCGCGCCCCCCTTTTTATATGGACTGACCGCAGGACCGGATTATCCGGCCCATACTTGGACCGGATATTCCGGCCCCCGGATAATCCGGCCCAGAAGTGGCCCGGATTATCCGGCCTGGAACTCCTTTTGCTCAGGAAATTTGGCAGGAAACTGAACTTGTGTGCATGGAAAGAATGTTTAGGGATGAGATGGGCTTAGGTTAGAAAGCAAACATGGAGTGGTTCTCGGCACTTGAAGTTGCAAAAATGTAAGAAAACATCGAAAGACCAACCCAAGTGCCTTCCCATAACAAGAACAAACACAAGAAAAACTTAAACCAAACTCAAAAGATTTTCAAGGAATGAACTCTTCAAAAGAAGAGGTCGGTGGCCGAAGCCACCATATATGAGTGTTTTGGCATTGAACCGCGAAGATATATCTTGGGTCCATAACCAATACTCATCATTGAAGCTCACATATCACAAAATGATATTAAGAGAATGATTGCATTACTATCGGCATAATGGGGGAGGGATAGCCCAATGAATTAGGACCGCACTCCCCCTATGTCCATGCCCACATCTAGAGTCGAACACGTGCTATCGTATGGGAATGAGTGCACACTAACAAGCCACATTGCAAGAATCAATGATATTCAATTCATGCCTCAACTCTCGGAATCTTGCTTCATCAAGGGGCTTCGTGAAGATGTCGGCGAGTTGATCATTTGTACCTACAAAAGACAAGTTAATATCACCTCGATTGACATGATCCCGGATGAAGTGATGCCGAATCTCAATGTGCTTCGTCTTGTTGTGTTGAACCGGATTATGAGCGATCTTGATGGCACTCTCGTTGTCACAAAAGAGTGGAACCTTGTCGCAATGAACTCCATAGTCCTTCAACGTTTGCCGCATCCAAAGGAGTTGAGCACAACCACTTGCCGCGGACACGTACTCGGCTTCGGCGGTGGAGAGAGACACACAATTTTGCTTCTTGGAAGACCAACTAACCAAGGACCTACCAAGAAGTTGGCAAGTCCCGGAAGTTGACTTCCTATCAACTTTGTCTCCCGCCCAATCCGAGTCCGTGTACCCAACAAGCTCGAAGCTTGATCCCTTCGGGTACCAAAGGCCGAAAGTTGGAGTATGAATCAAATATCGGAAGATTCTTTTCACGGCCATTAAATGACTTTCCTTTGGGGCGGCTTGATAACGTGCACAAATTCCCACACTAAGCATGATATCGGGTCTAGATGCGCAAAGATAAAGAAGCGAACCAATCATCGAACGGTAAAGCTTTTGATCCACTTCCTTACCACTAGGATCGAGATCAAGAGTAACCTTTGTTGGCATGGGGGTTTTAGCTCCTTTAACCCCGGAATCCATGTTGAATTTCTTGAGCATGTCTTGGATGTACTTGGCTTGATTGATGAATGTCCCTCCTCGCAATTGCCGAATCTCAAAGCCAAGAAAGAATTTCAACTCTCCCATCATGGACATCTCGAATTTGTCTGTCATTAGCTTTGCAAATTCATCATTGAAGAGCTTGTTAGAAGAGCCAAAAATAATATCATCTACATAAATTTGGCATATGAAAAGCTCCCCGTTGACTTTCTTAGTAAAAAGAGTTGGGTCGATGAGCCCAATTTCAAACCCACGGTCTAACAACAACTCCTTAAGGTGCTCGTACCACGCGCATGGGGCTTGTTTAAGGCCATAGAGTGCCTTATCGAGTTTGTAGACATGGGTCGGGAAATGGGGATCTTCAAACCCCGGGGGTTGCTTCACATAGACCAATTCATATAGAGGACCGTTGAGAAAAGCACTCTTCACATCCATTTGATATAACTTAAAGTTGAAGTGAGAAGCATAAGCAAGAAGGATACGGATTGACTCGAGACGAGCCACGGGAGCGTAGGTCTCCCCACAGTCGATTCCTTCCACTTGAGAGTACCCTTGAGCAACCAAGCGAGCCTTGTTCCTCACAACGATCCCATTGGCGTCTTGTTTGTTCTTGAACACCCACTTGGTTCCAATGACATTCCGGCACTCCTTGGGCTTCTCCACCAAAGTCCAAACTTCATTGCGCTTGAAGTTGTTGAGTTCTTCGTGCATAGCTTCCACCCAATCCGGGTCTTCAAGTGCCTCAAACACCTTTTGAGGTTCCACACAAGAGACGAAGGCATGATGGATGCTAAAGTTGGCTAATTGTCTCCTTGTGGAAACTCCTTTTCTCACACTTCCAATCACACTATCCAAAGTATGACTCCCTTTGCGAAGAGCTTCTTCCACTTTCCTTGCACGGCGAGCTTGAGCTTCTTCAAAAGACTCTTGAGAAGCCACTTGGTCATCACCACTATTTTGGTCCTCGCCTTGACCTTCAACTTGAGCTTGATCAACATCATGAGCATGCTCAACATCTTGAGCTTGGCCTTGATCTACCATTGGTGAGAAATCACCACCGTCCACTTGGTCTTGATCTTGGCCTTGCTCGCTTGAATGAGGGTCTAATGCTTGTCTTTGGTTAGCATCTATCGGTCCTTGAGGAGCTTGTAGAGCTTGTGAAGGTGAAGGCTCCACTTGAGTAGAGCATAGTCCTTCTCCTTCGGCCAAAAGGTGTCCCTCAATGGGTATGAGATGACCCACACCCATTCTTCTTATGGCTTGGGGAGGTATTTCGTCACCTACATCACAAACACCACTTTGCTCCACACGGGAGCCGTCATTCTCGTCGAATCTCACGTTAGAAACTTCAACAACACGAGCGGACTCTTTGTCAAAGATTCTAAAAGCATGAGATTCGGCGGCATAACCAACAAAGATACCCTCAAGAGCTTTAGAGTCAAATTTGGACAAATGAACACCCTTTCTAAGATAGAAGCACTTACAACCGAATACTCGAAAGTATTTGATGTTAGGCTTGTTGCCGGTGAGGATCTCATAAGGAGTCTTGTTCAAGCCCTTGCGAAGATATAGCCGGTTGGAAGCATGACAAGCGGTATTGATAGCTTCGGCCCAGAAGTTATACGGAGACTTAAACTCCGCTAACATTGTCCTTGCCATGTCCATCAAGGTCCGGTTCTTCCGCTCGGCTACACCATTTTGTTGCGGAGTGTAGGGGGAGGAGTATTGATGTTGAATTCCCTCATCACTCAAGAATTCGTTGACGGTGTAGTTCTTGAACTCCGTCCCGTTATCACTCCGGATCATCAAGATATCTTGGCCATATTGACGCTCCACTTCCTTGACGAAGTCCATGACGGTTTGTTGGGTCTCGTATTTGTGCTTGAAGAAGTAGACCCAAGTATATCTTGAATAGTCATCAACAATCACCAAGCAATACTTCTTCCCTCCTAGACTTGCATGAGATGGAGGGCCAAAGAGGTCCATGTGAAGGAGCTCTAAGACCCTCTTAGAGGAAATGATCGTCTTGCTAGGATGAGGAAGTTCATGCATCTTTCCTTCAATGCAAGCTCTACACACACGATCTTTGGCAAAAGTTAGATCGGTTAGTCCTAGGATGTGGTTACCTTTGTGGAGTCTTTGCAAAGTTCTCATATTGACGTGGCCTAGCCGGCGATGCCATAGCCATCCCACGTCAACTTTAGCCATTAGGCAAGTTGCGGCTTTAGTGACCTTCTCCGAGAAGTCAATCACATATAAGCCGTTTTCAACATGCCCAACAAAAGCTACTTTAAGAGACTTGCTCCACAAAAGAACCACAATCCCAACATCAAAGAAAGTTGCAAAGCCCATATCGGCAAGTTGAGCTACGGAGAGTAAATTGTAAGAGAGAGACTCAACAAGCATGACATTCTCCACGGAAACATCTTGAGAAATAACAACTTTACCAAGACCCAATACCTTTGACCTTGAGGAATCTCCATAGGTGACGTAGCCCGCACTAGATGAACCGGTGCGAAGCTCCTTCACCAACTCTTTGCTTCCGGACATATGATTGGTAGCACCGCTATCAATTATCCATTGTCCCGCACCGGAAGCAAAGCCCTACAAGAGATCAAGCTTTGTTTTTAGGTACCCATTTTTCAATGGGTCCTCTTTTGTTAGTGACAAGGGTCTTAGGAACCCAAATAGACCAAGCAATGCATTCATTAGGTGAGCCAACAAATTTAGCATAAACATGTCCATCATAAGCACGACGAAGAACATAAGAGGGGTTATATTTTCCCGCAAAGTCGTTGTGGTTAGGCATTGCCCTCTTGGCATTCCCAACTACCTCCCTCACAAGCTCCCCCTCCTCCTCATAAACATTGCCATCCTCGTCAAAGCATATGTCATTTGGGATGTGCTTCTTAGGAGGAGGAGTGGGCACAAGAAATTGCGTCTTCTTGTTGTTCTTCTTCTTGTTCTTTTTCTTGTTCCTCTTCTTGTTGGACTTGGGAGTGAAACCAAGCCCGGTCTTGTCACCATGTTGCTTTTGAGCACTCAAAAGCTCGTCAAGTCTTGTGTCACCTTTGGGGGCATCTTTCTCATAAAGAGGGTTAGAGTAACAAGTACTTGCAACAAAGGTGCTAGAAGATAACTTGGTTGCTTCTTTAGCAATCATAGCATTTAGTTTCTCATTTTGCAACCTAAGTTCATTAGCTACTGATTGAGCAATATCACGATCATTCTTAAGTCTAGCAATGTCCAAGTTATAGGATTCTTCAAGACCTAACTTGGATGCCTCAAGTGCCATCCTTAGATCTTGCTCAACCTCAAGAGATTGATTGAGAGTTGCAATTTCATCGGCATACTCACGAGCATGCCCTTCTAGCTCAAAGATGCGTTCCTCATTTTTATCATTAAGTTGAAGAGACTCATTATATTGATTTAGGAGAATCTCAAATTGAGCTTTGGTCTCCCCATTCAAGGTTGACATGAAGGTGTCAAAATCATTAGGCTCATCCTTATCACTACTAGTATCAACACAATCCATCAAAGATAAGCTTCTAGGTATGATGGGTATGAAAGTCGGTGATACCTTTGTAGCGTGAGCCATAAGACATGTTCCCTTGGAGTTGAAGCGCTTGGACTCGTTTGCGGAAGCGAAGAGGGATGGTGAAGAGATGGGCTTGGCGATGGCGATGGTGGCCCTTCCTACTTCTTCATCATCACTTGCATCATCACCGGATGGGTATTCTTCTTGAGTCGTCAAGGCATGTATTGGAACGGCTTTCTTCTTATCAAAGTTCCTTGGTGGGTAAGACTTGGCCTTCATCTCCTTGCGAATGAGTCTTCCATTGTGATCTTCCACTCTTTCATAGGGACAATCCGCGATGAAGTGGTGTTGATTCCCACAATTGTAGCATGTCCTCACTCTACTTGTGGCCTTAGGTTTGGAGGGACTTGATGACTTCCACTTCTTCATGAAAGCCCGTTGAGCAAGAGCCATGTGTTCGGCATGAGCATACTTCATGTCTTCGGGACTTCCACTCATAGACTCTTCCTCTTCCATCAAACTTGCTTCTTCATGAAGAGAAACTTTTGCCTTCAAAGCAAGGTTGGGTGCACGCACACCACGTGCACGAGCTAGAGCATCATCCGCATTCTTCTCAGAAATCTTCCTTGCCACAATCTCTTGCAAGATGTCATGAGCGGTCATCTTCCTAAAGTTGGCATCTCCCTTGATTGAGTTCATAGTATCCTTGAAGAAGGGCAAGAGAGCTTGGACAAATTTCCTCTTCATCCATCTTCCATCACATTGAGTGGAGCCGAGGTCGACAAGCTTCACTTGGAGTGCCGAGAGACGACGATGAAGTTCTTCGGGAGATTCACCATCAAGCATAGCGAAGTTGTCCGCTTCATTAGATGCCTCATCAAACTTGGATTCTTGAATGCTCTCATTGCCGATGAAGAGTTTGGTGAGAGCATCCCAAGCTTCCTTGGCGGAAGAGATGTTGCGGACGAAGGCCTTGTCCTTCTCGGAGAGTGACATGTGAATGAGGTGCAAGGCGGAGGCATTGAGCTGCTTGTCGATTTGCTCCCAAGGTAACAAGTTGGTCAAGTCCTTGGAAGTTGGATGATAACCCTGCTCAATGATCCTCCAAAGCTCAATAGACACGAAATTGATGTGAGAGCGCATGTTATCTTGCCAATTGGCAAAGCTAGAAGCATCAAGTTGTGGCGGAGGGCCGCATGAGGCAAGGTGTGGCATTTGAAGGTGCCTTCCGGAGACATAGCTTGTAGGATGTGGAACCTCCGTGCTATGTCCCCGAGAGGTGTCATCTTTCTTGGGGGGATCCTCGTTGTTCTCATTCCCATCCTTCTCCGGATCTTCCTCGTTTAAGGATGGCTTATCCTTACCCGAGGTGTCATCCGGAGTTGGTGGAGTGGTACTTGATGTTCCACTAGTGAGAGCATCAAGTTGAGATTTTTGGCTTTCCATGGCTGCCATCATAGCATCCATGCGAGTCATTATGTTGTTAAAATCCGCCTTAGTGGCGGGTTCCTCTTCGCCCATGATCTCTTAGGCGGTTAAGCCCAATCAAAGAGCACGAGGCTCTGATACCAATTGAAAGGGGTCCCACGGGCGACTAGAGGGGGGGGGGTGAATAGGCGCTACACAAAATTTTACCTTTTTCAATTTTAGGCTTGACACAAAGTAAATTCTCTAGATGTGCAACTAGGTGAATTTCCTAAGTGGCAAGCAAGCAAGTGAACAAGTAAACAAGTAAACAAGTAAGTGAGTTCGGGCAAGAAATAACCGAGGAGCGGAGACCGGAGACACAAGGATGTATTCCCGTAGTTCCTTCCCTTTGAGGGGAAGTACGTCTACGTTGGAGAGGTGTGGTGACATGGAGTCGACCAACGCCACGGAGGCTCACCTTATTCTCCGGTGAGCAAGCCACGGAGGCTAGCTCGTTCCACTAAGCGGTGGTATTGGGGGAACTCACCGAATCCCTTACACGGAGATTGGGGCACACATCCACAACTGAATTGGAGGCTCCCAAGAAAGCCACGGAGGCTAGAATCCACAAAGACTAGAGAAATCTCGAAACAAGTCACCTAGTGTTTCCAAAGAACCACTAGGAACAAATCCCTCAAGCAAAAGGAGGGGAAATAGAAATTCCTTCGGTGGAGATGTAGATCGGGACCTCCTCCTTCGATCCTCCAAAGATCTAAGACTTTGGGTGGTTGAGGGTGGAGATCTTGCAGTGGGGTTGGCTCCAAATAGTGTCTTCTTCTTGATAAGGACGAGCCAGCAGGAGAAGAAGAGGGGAGGGGATATAAATACCCCTTCCCGAATGTATCCGTTGCAGCCTCCAGGGACCGGATTATCCGGCCCAAACTTGAACCGGATAATCCGGTCACCGGATAATCCGGCCCACTTCTGGACAAAAATCCGGCCAATAATCCGGCCAAGAATCTGGGTGACGCGCACTCTGGAACTTTTGGTCCTTAGCCATTTTCACCGGGGGGCGGATAATCCGGCCCACTTTTGGACAAAAATCCGGCCAATAATCCGGCCAAGAATCTGGGTGACGCGCACTCTGGAACTTTTGGTCCTTAGCCATTTTCACCGGGGGGCGGATAATCCGGCCCACTTTTGGACAAAAATCCGGCCAATAATCCGGCCAAGAATCTGGGTGACGCGCACTCTGGAACTTTTGGTCCTTAGCCATTTTCACCGGGGGGGCGGATAATCCGGCCCACTTTTGGACAAAAATCCGGCCAATAATCCGCCCATAGATCTGGGTGACGCGCACCCTGGAACTTCTGGTCCTTAGTCATTTTCCGGGATGGCCGGATTATCCGGCCCAGTTTTGGCCTAAAAATCCGGCCAGTCTTCCTGCACAAAAACTTTGGTAAAATGTCTTGGTGTTGTCAACTAACACACAAAACTAGGGAGGCTAGAAAATGCCCTAACAGTATCTATTGGTTCAATTATGTTATATTTGTTGGGAGTGTGTCCACTAGTGAAAGTATGATCCCTAGGCCTTGTTTCCAAGCTTTGCACACCATTTACTTCCTGTTTTGTTACATGTTTGCTCGCAGCGATATTTCAGATTGCGTTTACTACTTATAATCATCACAACTACTTGTATTTCACTATCTCTTCGCCGAACTAGTGCACCTATACATCTGACAAGTGTATTGGGTGTGTTGGGGACACAAGAGACTTTCTGTATCGTAATTGCAGGGTTGCTTGAGAGGGATAGCTTTGACCTCTTCCTCCCTGAGTTCGATAAACCTTGGGTGATCCACTTAAGGGAAACTTGCTGCTGCTCTACAAACATCTGCATTTGGAGGCCCAACACTGTCTACAAGAATAGACGCGTGCGTAGACATCACGGTGTTAAGGCACCCAGTTGGGAACCCCAAGAGGAAGGTATGAGGAGCACAGCAGCAAGTTTCCCTTAGTTGTGAAACCAAGGTTTATCGAACCAGTAGGAGAAAGCCAAACTTCAGAAGGTGATGCTTGCTAACTTCGCAACACTCCGGACAGCGGCGCCAGAAAAGTACTGGTGCGTAGTTGACGTGGGAGTTTCTTCACCAGCAGCAACGTGGAATCTGCACACAACACAACCAAGAACTTTGTCCCCAACTTACGATGAGGTTGTCAATCTCACCGGTTTGCTGTAAACAAAGGATTGAGTGTATCGAGTGGTAAAAGGTAATAGTATGTAAGAATGTAAACAGAGCGAGTAATAGTAAACGGTAATACCAATGTAAAGGAAATTGGACCGAGGTCCACAGTTCACTAGTGGTGTCTCTCCAAACGATAAATAACAACATGCTCGGTAAACAAATTATAGTTGAGTAATTGATAGAGTAAAGATAACGTACATATGTCACGAGGATCACTATGAGATTCACTCTGGGCATTACGACAAAATACATAGATCGCCATCCAACTGCATCTATGACTAAAAATCCACTCGCGGGTTGTCATCCGAGTACCCCTTGAGTATTAAGTTGCGAACAACAGATAATTTCATTAAACAAAGTGCGTAATGTAAACAAAGCAAATGTTCTTAGACACAAGAATGTTGTTTTCTCCCTAGTGGCAACAGCACATCTACAAACTTAGAGGTTTCTGTCACTCCCCCAGATTACTAGAGGCACGAACCCAACTATCGAGCATAAATACTCCCTCTTGGAGTCACTAGCATCTACTCGGCCAAGATATCTACTAGCAACGGAGAGCATGCGAGATCATAAACAACATAGAGATAACATAAGATATATAATTCAGCATATCAACTTAATATAGTACCAATACTCATCGGATCTCAACAAACACAACATGTAGAATTACATAAAGATGATCCTGGTCATGTAGGGCAGCTCACAAGATCTAAACATGAAGCACATGGCGGAGGAGACAACCATCTAGCTACTGCTATGGACCCGTAGTCCAAGGTAGACTACTCACACATCACTCCAGAGGCGACTATGGTGGTGGAGAAGGCCTCCGGCAGGGATTCCCCTCTCCGGCAGGGTGCCGGGAAGAGCTCATGGATCCTCCCGATCTTGCGACGATGACGGCGGCGGCTTGCAGTATGTTTCATAGAAAAGCGATCTGTCCTTTAGGTCTTTCCCATCGAAGGGAATATATAGGCGAAAGGGCAGCGTCAGGAGGTGGGCTAGCTGGCCTCACCCCCTGGTGGCGCGGGCCAGGGGTAGGCCGCGCCACCCTAGGGTGTGGCTGGCTCCTGGCCCCCTCCGTCTCATCTTCGGACTTCGTGATGCTTCGGGAAAAATAGAAGGTTTGGCTTTTGTTTCGTCCAATTCCGAGAATATTTCCTGTGTAGCTTTTCTGAAACACAAAAACAGCAGAAAACAGGGAACTGGCACTGTGGCATCTCGTTAATAGGTTAGTTCCGGAAAATGCATAAAAATGCCATGAAGTGTAACAAAACACAAAGCAAATGGTGTGTAAACAAGCATGGATCATCAAAAATTATAGATACGTTTGAGACGTATCAGCTAGCAGCAACTGGGCGGCGCCGCCCCAATCCCAGCTGGGGACGAGACCACTTGCCTGGACGGGAGGGCTTAGATGCCGCTTCGAAGCTACGGAAGATCCTCGCGGAGAGGAAGAAGGAGCTCAGGCATCTTGCGTCGAGCACGGCACGGCCATCCATGTGGCCTCGAGTTGCAGCGGCAGGACGATGCCGACGCGGTTGAAACACCGTGAAGAGCCAAATTTCCAGAGCAGAGGCTCTAGATGAGAGCCTCCTCTGTGATGAATCACCTTGAGGTCGCTCTTGCCCACCTCCTCGCCGCCAAGGCCGGCCAGGTGGTGAAGAGAAACCTGCGAGAAGACGAAGCAGCGGAGGCTGCGCTTGACGAAGAAGAGGGAGCTTGACGCTCGCAACCCCACCCACTCCTGCTTCCCCTCGCCACCAAGGCAGGCCAGAAGCGAAGGAGCATAAGGAGACCACGCAAAAGAACGCCGCCCGGAGCCGGCGCCGCGCACACGTGTCGAAGCAGCAACACCCTCACCACCTCCAGGACCACGGGCCACTGACGCCCAACTCGTCCTCCCCTCGCCTCCATGGCCAACCAGAGGAACGAGGTGGCAGACGGGATCCGCAGCGGAGAGGTGACAGACGACCTACGGCTTATTTGAAAGAGAGGTGGTGACCGCCATCGTCATTCTTGGCTCCGACCAAAGGAGCACGAGCGCCGCCACGACAAACCCTAAAAACCAGATCCGACCGCCTGGATCTGGCCATCCACCTCCGGGCAAAACACCCAAACTACGGACAGGAAGCCGAGACCTACTACTACTAGTACTACAGTTCGGCTTCAGATCGGTCTGGCTCGCAATAGGGAGCTCTCAGGGACTGGAGCGAGGAGAGAGTGTTGTTGTTGTTGTTGTTGTGGGGGGAATGAGGCAATGAGCCGCCTCTACTCGACAAGTCCATAATAGTAGAAAAGACGGCGCCGGCAGATGCTGCCGATAAGGCTACTCGCGTGACGGCTTTTGGGATGCCGTTGCCGGCAGACGAGTTCTCCTAGACTTTCCAGCCCTCTAGGCTCTAGCTATCCTAGCAAAGTTGGCGATTCCTAACATCAAATGCTGTAGAGTCACGCTACCGCAATACAAAGAATTGCACCGACCACCGAAACACAGTAGCCATTGAAGATCACAAGAAATACTACAGCACATCCAAATGGTCATCAGACATTTGCAAGACTGGATTATATCACGTCAGGGAAGAAATACAAGACATATGGTAATTATTAATATTAATTCGTGTTGAGCACTTGAAATTTCTTCTCAGAACATCACCAGAGTGCCAGTATATCTGTAAATGAGAAGAGACAGTGATCATACATTTAGATAGTATCTGCCTTTTCAGGCTTCTTCATGTATGTTTTCTCATTATGGATATGTGAATCCATATCTGTCTTCCTTTAACGTATACGTACCCATCGTTCACTTCAAAATTTGTGAATAGTACAAAAAGATGTTGCAAGTTATTCACAGCTCAAGACGCTCACACTCTACAACCTACAAACAAAATCGTCATTCCCATCAAGTATGGGAATTGTGGTGTACTTGGTTTGGCTGATTCTTCCCCTTTCTTTTCTCTGTGTCGCATGCAAACACAAGACGTTATTGTGTCGGTACCCCAATCTGCCTCAGAGCAGACTTGATGTCATCAGTAGTGCAACCCTGGACTTCAATGATATTTGAGCTGTCCAGTGCCACGACATCTTGTAGGGGGTATCTCCTGACTGTGTGGATTCTGTTTGCGGGAATATTGAAGTCGCCCTTCAGGATTATGGTCCTGTGGAGACCTCCTAGCAGTTCTTCATAATCTGAGTCACCGCTTTCACCAACAAGGACTACAATGTTTGGCAACTCTATTCCCCAGCGTATAAACAAGTACCTAGTTAAACAAGAAGTTTATCATCAGGACTAAGAGTATAGTTTAGTTCACAGGCATGTGCAAGTTAACAGAAGGCTCCCCATTGTTAGCTATCGCCAGACAGAATGCTACACCTTGTGTCGATTTTAAGGGGAAAAAGATCATCCAGTCCATGCTCTCTAAATTGATAGAAGTTGGTATGCGAATGCATAAAGCATTTCATAAAACTTGGAAAAGAATGCTACTACTCCAAAAGCACCTACTCCACATTTGTATTGAAAAGAACATGAATACATGTTTTTCATATTCAGCATAAAAAACAATGTTGTATGTAAAAACTGGAGGTCATGTATGGTGACAATGTAAATTGATAAATCAAGGAAAAAAGAAACAACAAACCTTATTGCCTGAGAGCGAGACGCATGAATAGGAGTTACAGACAGTCTGGTAGCACTGTGGTTATACAACGCATTACAACGGAGTGACTGGATTCTCATCAACTTCCTCAACTCCTTTAGAGGAGGTAGCTAGATAGGGGAAGAGAGAATATCAAATTAAAAACTGTGAAGGGAACTATTGCAAAGTGTTAAGCACAAACAGGGTTCAACTTCCACAGATTGAAAAATTAGAGAAAATGAAAGGCTTACATGATTTGGATTGACCACTTTAAATGCAAGACAATAGGCAGAAGAATGTTCAGGATCTTCAAATATCATTTGCCTTTCAATTCTTCCCTTTCTTTCTACCACTGAAGTAGCCCATTTCACTAGATACTTTCTTAGACCTTCTCCTCCCCAACGATACTCAATATGTGATTGGTGATTTTGATCTATTACATGTGTAACCTTGGAACTGGTTGGCGTATTACCAGAATATGAAGGATAATAAATGCTACTTCCACTATTGCAGATGAAAGCGTCAAAACCAGCAGGATGCATGCCTACAGATACTAGCAGTGAACAAATCTCTGATATTGTTAGTGAAGTTGACAGCACGAAACCAGTTGAAGCAGGCGTGTTCTGTGTATGTGCAGCCTCAATAGCATTTCTGATTATCCGGACTAGATCTTCCTTGTTAACAGAGTCTACAGAAATAACAATTATATGCTTCCTTCCTGATATAGGTGCATTACTGCTTTCCTCTTTGCTACCTATAGCAGGAGATCTTGCACCAAGAGTCAATATCCTTGACAAGTGATTCTTGCAATGTTCAGGCCATGAAAATTGGTGAATATTTTTTAACCCGTTTTCTCTGCATCTTGACCAGAGTTGCTTCTCAGACAGAAGTTTATACAGTGCATCTGCAATGGCATTCTGATCATGTGGATCGACAAGGAGACCATTGTTGAGCACCTACATTGAAATTGACCAAAGAGCAGCCACAGTGATGCCGTCTTGAAATGAGCTTCTTACATTAATAGCAATAGCATAACATAAATCGTAAGGCACACATACCTGATTAATTTCAACAGGAGCTCCATTTTTTGTAGCAATGACAGGCAAACCATTCATAGCAGCCTGCTCACAGATATAAAATAAGAGTTAGTTGTAATTAGGAAATTGAAAAGGTAATTGCTGCAACTGGAAAATTAGAGTCAAAAATTCTACCTCTATCAAGGTAACACCAAATTGTTCAAAATAAGCCACATTTACAAAAGCGCCCTGAAGAAGAAAAATAGATTATCAGCATCCATGTAAGCAGGACAAGAACAGCTAGCACTGATGAACTCTACATTACTATACCAAAAACAAATAAAATGCTTCCACTGCATATAATCAGGAATAAAATCTTTGTCTTATTTCAACATATTTCATTCATGTGTATCTATGGATTTTCACGAAAGAAGTGAAAAGAAGATAAATGAGTAATAAGTGCATCAACAAAAGGAACTGAACCAAGGGAACATAAAAGAAGCATGAGGAAGCTAGCACAGAGCTTTCTTGTCACCTCATGAAAAACATACCTTCGTTCTTGTGGCCAATCGATAGATGTCAGGAACTTCAGAGTGCTTATGATGCTTGGGGTATGCCACTTGACCATACAAATCATATTCATCTATTAGTGTGAGCACTGATGTCAAGACAGAAGCGCTCGTGTTGTGCATCTTTGAAATAGCCTCACGGTTACCCATGATTAGTGTCTGAAATGCAAAATCAAAAGTTTACACAACAAAAGATAGCATCATTACATACACTACATAGAAGGAAATAAACCATATAAATCAAGATTGTCAAGTCACATCTTACGAGATTCGCGAGCTCCCTTAGTGGGCGACATTCACCAAATGCTTTTACAAGTGATGTGATATTCTTTTCTGGATATGGACGGGCAACAGCCAAAATCATAGGCTTCCTAGGATTCGTAAAGAAGCGCATTATCTGTCATCGGTTGTACATGCATCAACTATCAGTGTTTAGACTTAGAAACGCAGGCTTAACAGGTAAAATCAAGTAATCTTCATTAAAAGAATAAAGGTTAAACTAGTAATTGGGTCTGAAGAAAATGCAGTGACCTGCGACCATATAGGTGGATCCTCAGATGCTGGGCCATGGTTTTCTTCTTCACCATCCACATCAAAATCATGAACGATATGACCAAATTCAACACCGGGAGGAATTATCTGCAGTGCCAGGAACAGAAAAGTAATGAATGTCAAGGAAGTGTAATAGAAACTTTGTGCAAAACTAGAGACGCTGATAATTGCTTAGACTGCAACATATAGTTGTCATAACTGGAAGCAGCAATTGCAACAGGGAGTAAAAAATGTGTATACTTACAACCATACGAGGCATATAACGTCCATAGCAGTTAGCACCACGCTTGACTCTTGCTCGAAGCTTCCTTGCAAGTATGACCTCAAAACCATCATACAAGTTCCACTGCTCTTCTATCTCTTGCCTAGTGCTAGCAATAACAATTTCAGATGCATCAAGAGATAATTCCTCTGCCTCAATTCGGCGCATTATTTTGTATGTCATATTTATTTGTTCCCTTGATTGTCGCCCTTGCTTGAGAAGCCCCTCCAATTTATCCTTCCCGAGAAAATGTCCCGTGAATGCCATAGGCAGATTAAGTGCTCCCGACAGCAGAGAAGCGGCTACTCCAGCACTGGCATAATGCCCGTGAATCACAGCAGGCCATACTGGATGCCCACAGCCAATTTCTTCACCAATGGTTTTTGACATCCGCAAAATATGGCTGAGTGCACCATCAACAAAATCTTGAATGAAAGGCCACATCTGTTCTTTAGCAAGGTACTTGTCTTTTGGTCCAAATGGTATCCGAATGATGTATCCACCACTGTTCTCTCCCTTCTCATGTTTGGAATTTTTAAAGGTCGTCGAAACCAGCATCTCTTCAGGTTCACCGTAACTACGGTCGAAATTTGGTGCTACAATTTGTCTTGTGAGCAAATCGACCCGGTATACTCCAGGAGATGAACTCAATGCTTTAGCAAACTCAACCACATATTTAACCTACAAAATGGTATACGAAAGCAACATTATACACCTATTTGCCCTTGGATGGGAAATCTCAGAAGATAAAATAAAAAGGAGGATTTAGATCCCTTATATTCATGAAAGGACAAGATTATATGTGATGAGAAGGTTAATGCAAGTCTGAATGTTACCAGGAACCTACTTAAACACAAAAGGAAAAGGGAAACATCATGCCCTCGGTACGGTGGACCTTAACTACAACTAAAGAAAAGCATCACATGTTATCAGGAACCTATTTAAACATAAAGGGCTGGAAAGAATCCAAGGCCCAAAAGAAACTCTCCTTAAGATGCACGCTGAAGTAAATTTCGCACTGTAAAATGGTACTCCCTCCGGTTTAGTTTACAAGGCACGCACGCAGTTTAAGATAAACTTTGACTGCCAATTTTTGCCAACAAAAAATGAGATATATATCATAAAAAAGATATGATTGAATTCATATTCAAAAGAAGTTTCCAATGGTATAATTTTTATGGCGTATAATTCATAATTTGTTGGTGAAAATTGGTGATCAAAGTTTATCTTAAACTGCGTGCGTGCCTTGTAAACTAAACCAGAGGTACTCCCTCCGGTCCATAATTCTTGACTCAACTTTATCTAGATTCATATGTATCTAGATGCGTTTTAGTGCTAGATACATGCGAATCTAGACAAAGTTGAGTCAAGAATTATGGAACAGAGGAGTAAGAATCTATGTTATGTCGATATGGTATGCTATGTTGACTTTGAGATGCTAGTTATTAGAAGACAATGTAGTACACGGGATCACTTTGTGCAATCATGAAAGCCAATCAATCCAATCATACTAATTACATCATTACCTGGCCACCAGTATCTGAATCTCGGCCTAGCTCCATATTCTCACCACGGACAAGACCATGTAAGCTGCAGTGCAAAGCATTGATGATTAACAAACAGTACAATTCAACACAAATCTCAGACGTGTATGACACTTCATTTGACAGTTCTACAGCTGACAAAGCATCATCCCACCGATTCCGAGTCTGAAGGGGGATTATAAAGTTGCTAAGCTAGATTCGTTCTGCCACAAATTGTGTGGTTCTTCAAAGGCTTTCAAACATGTCATGCATTGATAAAGTGTTAGTTCTTGCAAGCCTAACTCTAGTGCGAACTGCGCACAATAGTAGTCTATTACATTAAAAACCGCTGCAAAAATTTACTAATAATATAAATAAATTAAACCAGAATCATATGTGGAAACAAAAAATGTTAATCAGCTATTTCCTGAAAATGATGATGTGCATAGTGTACAGTGCACACAGTGCCAGAAATAGAAACTGTCATCCCTGGAGACTAGACTATTCATACCAGGGGACAGGAGCGGGGACATTTGTGCCATCATAGTTTCCCAAATTTCATGATATAGATGTATTGCTGCTTCATGCATCATGAATAGGGTTTTCCTTCAGATTATTCTTTTGCTACACAGTGAAGGACTTCTTGGTGCGGGTTGTTTTGAAGGTATGAAATAAGAATGTTCTTCCTACTAACTGGTTGACTATCTACTATTCGGCATGTGTCTTTTAAAGAGATTAAATTGTTATTTGTTCTTGCTATTATGATGAACAGTAAGAGAGAAATAACATAAATTCAAAATGATATGCTCTGTACCTGATCAATACTATATATAGCTTGTCAACTGAACTGGTCTTAGGTGAGCTCCCTGTGGTGCTGTCACCATATGCAACAGATGGATCACCGGCATCTTCTCCCTTTTCGCCTTCAAAGAGATCTTCAGACATATCGGCCGTAGTATCAGTTCGTGTTTTCCCGGTTTCTGGATGCCTTTTCAACAAACGACAGGCTTCTTCTTTCTCAAACTGCATATCAGAACATGTACACGATAAACAGAGGACATGCTAGAATTACAGACCAATATTGGTCCTTTAAACAAATATTTGTGCTCTACGATATAAAATGTAATATCTAAATTTCGTTGGAACTTCATCAAGAATGGCCATAAGTCTAACGCTGTAAAAGCGTGGCAAGTATCTCCTCTGAACAGATCTGACGCCTTCTCAGTATCACCTACTACGCCACAGCACTTTTTGATTATTTTCATATTTTAGCTTCCCCTGAGCAATACTAGACCGATTAAACTCACACTCGCTAGAGCTTCTCATTCTATGCACAGAATCGTCGCAAGTAACCCCAACCTCACAAACAAAAGCTACAATACAAACAGAGAAGTCAGCGGAGAAAGAGCCCACCTCCTTCTTCTTCCTGGCGAGGTTCCAGATCCTCCATGTCATGTTCTCCAGCCGCGTGTTCCTCTCCTGGGGACTCCGCATCGCGTTCGCCTGCAGTCGCATCGCGCAGATCGATCAACAAATCGTAAATTCGTAAGCAGAACGGAGAAACACAGAGGGGGTTTGGGGGATTCGACGCTCGCGTCCACCACATACGCGGAGCCATGTCTTGTAGAGGTCGGTCTCGTCGTAGCCGGTGATGACCTCCTCGACGAAGTAGCGGGCCGGGGAGAAGTGGCCGCGCTCGCGGAGGAGCAGCGAGGGGCGGTCCCCGCCGATGGAAGACTTGCCAGCGTCGAGGATGGCGTCGAGGTAGCTGTTGATCCAGTTGTCGTTGCCCACCATCGCCGCCGCCGCCGCCGCGCGACGACGAGATCGGGGGATGGGAAGAGTGGAGGCGAAGCCAAAGGAAGGGGTGGAGGCAAGTGAGGAGAAATGTCGAAGCAAAGGAAAGCGTAGGATTTGTTATTATTACCAAAAAAAAATAAGAGAAAGAAAAAAAAGTTGCCTGGTAATAATGGAGCGAGACAGTCTGGTACGTTTGGACTTTTGAATCAGTGCACGATAGTTTCCATAGTATAATGGCAGTATGAGATGCTGATTCTTTTTTTGCTTAATTTGATTCGATTGCTTTTGCCTGTTTCCTGACTTGGATTCATAGATGGACTTCAAACTTTTTGGACACTAGGTTTATTTTTTCTACTTAATAAAATATTCAACACGACTAAAACAAACTTTCACTTGCAAATCTGCACTTCTCAACTTTGGCTAAACTGAAGGTGGTTCGGATGGATGGGAGTCGTTGCATCACACATCACCCAATGCAGGTGTGGCTGAAAATCCCATATCGGCATAAGGGGTATATGAACATGTTGCTTTCCAACCACATGAGCTCCTCGACGTAATTAGCATTGTGTTTTCGCATTCCATGACAACGACCAAGTATAACCGCCATCAACATCTCCATGATAGATGAGGTCCAAAGAAAATGCTACTTCCATCCTCAAATAATTGTACTTCTAACTTCTTCTACTAAATTAAATCTTTTAAACTTTGACAAAAAAATAGCAACATAAATCCCATCAAATTGGTTTAATATGAAACTACATTTAATATAGATCTACTAATACTAAATTTGTGTCATAAATGTTGACTTTTTCTATATAGTTAGTCAAACTTTAAAATATTTAACTTAGTACAAAAGCTAAAAATACACTTATCTGAGGACGTAGGGAGACCAGTGGTAGAGCCACAGTATTAACATGAAAAATGCTAAATTGTGTTTGCACAAATAAGTGTGCTTGAACCCCATGATTTACAACTGAGTGAACCCAATACTTGGTATTCATGGTCCGCCCCTGGAGAGTACACGACATTAGCATCCCTCCCTCCCCCTCCCTCCGGCACGTAAGTGCCAACCCTATCAACCATCAATAGTGACACTGCTATGATCTTTGTCCCAACTTTGGTTATATTATCCACCATCTAGTTTGGTTGTCCCACCACTTTGGCAGGCCCAAATATCCTTCACTTTTTTACTGTAATAGGAGAGGAGATAGTAGAAGAAGGATGTGAGGATCCATGGAGTAGCAGCAAGGAAGGGATTGGACAATGTCACATACATTGATAAATAGATATGAGAAACGAGTACAAAATAAATGCGGGTATGTACGCTATGGTACTCTTTATTTGTCAAAGGATCATGTTTGTATGTGATTAGTTACATTTAAAACTAACAACACATAGCGGTGCCCCAAAGAGATACATTCATTATTTTTGAATCAGTGAAGTGTACGAATAGACATCTATTGTAAATTTAGAATTTGTATATATGGTTCTCCATTTGTAGTATGGAAAACTAACTTTGGGGGTACTTTCTAATTACAATATAGTCTTATAATGTAAATAATGTATTTAAACATTAAGGCGTCCAGTTTATGGAGAAGTCAACAATATGTTTTCTTAAGGGATAGTAGCAATATTTCGCAAAGAAAAAGAATAGTAGCAATAGACATAATAGCAAACACCAACAAGTACTTGGCCAGTACTTTATCTGTGAGCATTTTATTGTGCATCAACATGCATTGTTTAGCCGCAATCTTTCCTATAGCAAACACCGACAAGTACTTGGCTATTACTTTATCTGTGAGCATTTTATGGTGCATCAACATGCATTGCTTAGCCGCAAACTTTCGTATATTGGTAAAATCTCACACACTAACATGATAGACTACGGAAATTCACTATAATTATTATATATGATAGCCAAGAACCACAAGGATGGCTGACAGATCCGCAACGTGGGGGGGGGGGGGATGGCAAATCATATGCGTAGAGATGACATGTAGATTAGCGCTGAGGTTGCCACCACATGTCATGCGGGTTGGCATGCAGATTTATGGCAAGGTCGTCGATGCCATGCAACTCCTCCACCCCTAACGCGATGCAAAAGTTGTGCGTAAGAGAGAGGTGCTCAATGACTTAAAAAACAACCAGGATTTCCCCCATAAATATATAGGGATACACATCGGCTTAGAAATGTACTCCTTTTTAGTTAGTTTGCTAGCTGTAGGGTTTAGTGAGAAGTGAGGAAGTCAAGAGTGTGGCCATTGCTTGATCCTACTAAATTTAACCAAATGCGCGGAAAACTGCATGGGGTTGCTATTTGGCTCTCATGCGATCTACCAAACATGCCCTAAAGTCATAGAATCCATACATGGTTGATCATAAAGGTCTTAGCTACACCAACAAATACACTCTCATGAAAAACAACCAATTAGACCTATGTGGGCGGAGAAATTTGTTCAGCGAGCGTATAAAACCAACTCCCCCCCCCCCCCCTACATATTGGTTTATTAAAGTAGGCACTTTGCATACACTAACAACATATTGGAAACCATTTATCTCCATCCATGGATATCACAAGTAGACGTAATAGTAAAAGTACGTATTTGCATATTATGTTGCATCAAGAAAGCATCGGGTGCTTGGGATGTCGTTTTGGCTCCTCGGAGAATATGGACAATAATCTTGAAAGAAATGTTTTTTTACTATTTCTTCATACCATATAATTTGTATCTTTTACATGCATGCATGTTTTATGAAGAAAAACATATGTAGTGTCATAAGCAAAAAAAAGTACACTGATATAAGTAGCCTTTTTTAGTTAGAACTTTGATATCTTTATAAAGTCACTAACATCTTATTTTCCCTAAATATATATGTGTACACATACGAGATGGATATGCACATGTTCTATTATTATTATTTATATTTTTTAAACGTGTCTCATAGACTCTATTTTTAGATTACATGTTGCAAGCCCATATACGAAAGTACTCACAATGCAATATATAATATGGTGTATCATGTAGTATGATACTACTCCATCCGTTTAGAAATATAAGATGTTTTAGCTTTGTGAAGCTAATATATCTAGACATCTTTTAGTTTATAGATTAGCTATATACTAAAAGATGTCTAGATACACATCTTATATTTCCAAACGGAGGGAGTATTAGTTATGATCTTCACAATGTATAATATCATAAGATTTCCTTTTTATTAGCATTTTAAATATGGTGACCTATTATCCTAATAATATGATTCTCATTAAATTCTCGAGATCGACGTCATAATAATATACCAAACTATGCGGCCGGCCATGGTGAGAGTATCATGATAGTATCATGCAGCCTAAGTTAACAAAAAGACGCATGTGAAACAACAATTGAAGAAGAGACATAATAATAGTATGATGATATGATACAATATCATATTACGTAAAAAAAAATTGACAGCAACTAGATCTTGTACACAAAGTTGCATTAAAATTCTATCAAAAAATTAATTAGAATAAAATAAAGATACTATTGTACACTCCATGTTTCTTAGTTGCAGTTTCACCTTATTTTCCTACTTACAAGGCATCATATGTCGTTGCATGATACTACCTACGATATTAACATTGTGGGAGGCCTAAGGATTATGTACCTTATGCGATTACCAAATGTATTTTAAAGTGTTTGCATAGTCTTACAACCATTATTAGCTCAAAAGAAAATTCAGTTCATTACTAACCATCCACCGATCCACTACTTTGTCTATTTCTGATTGACCATATGGTAAAGTGATTAAATAAGAAAATATGGAATAAATCATACAAGATTGCAATAGAGGAAAAAGTATGGATGCAAATCGGAAGCGAACCCATCACGACAACGCAACTCTCACAAATATTGTCAATGTTAGCTAGGTGGTGGGGCCTACAATTTTGCCGCGTGGCCGAGAGAAAACAAAAGTTGTCATCCACGGTACACTTGAAGATCCGACGGCCCTCGATACGGTCACTCCGCTGGACTGAAATTTTCATGTTGACTCTTACAAATTTTCTATATACATCTATATTAGCGAAGATTATTATGGATCGGAGGGAGTAGTACGTATTTCTATACATTTTGATAAAACAAGTCCATAGAAAATGGTCAAATGTGGCGTCGCCCCTCAAAGATCCACCATCTCCCTTCCTTCGGTCGTTCGCTGCGGCTGCGTCCGTCTTCTTCCTCCGGCCAAAACCGAATGAAATAATTAAACACCAAAAATACCCAGTCAAAACGCCCTTGCGACAAGGTCCCTCGGGCCAGCCCAACCTCCGCGTTCTTTCCCGTTCTCTCCACCTCCTCCCCTCCCCTGCCCTCCGACCCAATTCCGAGGAGCCCGATCTCGCCATGGCGTCGGAGATCGAGGTGCTCGAGGACACGACCGCCGCCGCCGCCGTCGTCACTGCCACCGCCACCGGAGCGGCCGCCGCGGGGGAGGCGGACGCGGCGGAGGAGTCGCTCAAGGACGACGTGTACACGGGCGCCGCCTACGGGGACCTCGAGAAACTGCACCGCCTCGTCGAGCGGGAGGGCCGCTCCGTCACGGAGCCCGACGGCCTCGGCTACCACGCGCTCCAGTGGGCCGCCCTCAACAACCGCGTCGCCGCCGCGCAGTACATCCTCGAGGTCCGCCATTGCCCCGAGCTTCCCGATACGCACCTTCTCATTACCGTCTGTTACAAATGTTCCCAGCTGCAGTTTTTACTCGTTGAGCAATGCAATTCGAATCGCTTGCCTATTGATCAGCTTCGAATTTCGTAGCCGAGCTGTAGTTTGTTTAGCTCCTGCTGAATGGTTTCGAATGTCCACACTGTTGTCCACTTACTGGTGCAAATTTGCAATTGCCATGGGCCAATGTGTGATTTTGGCTCGTGACTTGCAATGACAGGAAAGTATAACACCATCCTTTTGTTGTGGGGTTCTTTCTGGGATCAATGGGCATCTGGTATAGGTTTTGGGCTTTACCTTTATGCTATGTTGGTATGCAGCCTGTGGATGTTATCGTTGGTAGGTGTACAAACTATTCTGATGTAATCCCACTTGACCAAACTGGATCATACCAGGTTGTGTGGTTTGTTTCAATTGTATGTCCTGCTGTTAAGGTTTAAGACAGTGCAATCAATCCCTTTGACATTGGTTTTCTCCAACTTGACCTCCTTGATATCTGTGGGGTTAATCATAAAGTGAAAGTGCCAGCTTCAGGATGGTTACCCCTAGTATCTCTACGCTGATCTTGGCCTAATCTGTCACAGTTTTGCTATGCACTTATCTACGGTTACACTCCTTTTTGGTTTACTATTGTGTAATGATGATTAATGCTTGTTATCTGGACAGCATGGAGCAGATGTAAATGCTATAGACCATACAGGGCAAACGGCACTTCACTGGAGTGCAGTGCGTGGTCATATTCAAGTTGCAGAACTACTTCTGAAAGAAGGGGCTAAGGTGGATGCTGCTGATTTATATGGATATCAGGTTTGTGTATTAAGTTTTCTGTTATACCCATGACGCTTGTCAACTCTCATGTTCCTTCTTTTCCAATATATTTTGGCTAGTTCACCCTGAGGTAGACATGTGCGCGCGCGTGTGTTTGAGGAATTTTACTACCTCTGGCACAGAATAAACGAAGTATTATTAGGTGGTACACAGGTTAAGAAATGATGTAGCATTGCCGTCAGCTCCCTTACCATAGTAATGGTTTTGGCAGGATAGATGTGCAAGTACAAACTTTTTGTTCTTCATATCAGTTATGTTTTTTGACTAATTTGTGCCAACCGATTTGTGCTCGTTTACCATTCTATTTTGATAACTCGGTTATATAGCATTACCATTAACACAAGTGCAATTTTGGAATTGAAAGGACTGGTTTACATTAAACTTCAGTTTGTGGTTTCATCCAAATGCCAATCTGCAATGTTTGTAAACACTACTTAAGTACGCAACTTAGTTATTTGTAGCACATAGAATCTCCTAATTTGGCCATAAAAACCTCAACAGAAGAATAAGCCATTAAGTCCGTGTTAGCTTGTGGAATATTTTCCATTGTTCCTTAATCAATCTACTGTAATGTCACAGACCACACATGTTGCAGCACAGTATGGTCAGACAGCATTTCTTTATCACATTATTGCAAAATGGAATGCTGATCCTGATGTCCCTGACAATGATGGCAGAAGTCCTCTTCACTGGTTTGTACTTTTCCCTTTTTTTGACAAGTGTGTCCTCCTAAATATGTTATCAAGCATGACTACATGCTGTCCCTAATGATGCGTTAATATATTCTTAACATTTGTAGGGCTGCGTATAAGGGGTTTGCAGATTCCATACGTCTCCTTTTGTTTTTGGGGGCTTATAGGGGACGGCAAGATAAAGAAGGCATGTATAAAATTTCTTTACAGCCCCTACTACACCTACTTGTGAAGCGTGAATTCTCGTTACTATTGTATCATTGGGAGCATGGTATTCATCTCTGGTATAAATGATTTTCATAGGTTGTACTCCTTTACATTGGGCTGCCATTCGAGGGAATATGGAGTCATGCACTGTGCTAGTTCAGGTTGGTAAGAAGGAGGACCTTATGGTGCAAGACAATACTGGGTTAACTCCAGCCCAACTTGCTGCTGATAAGAATCACCGGCAAGTTGCATTTTACCTTGTGAGTATTATGAATTGATTAATGCTTTTCTTGTCAACATACTTGAGTAACTTCCTAGCATCTCAAGAGTCAATCTATCTTCTGAGTACTCTAATAGGTTTGTCAATCAAACTGAATGAGATGCGTTACTGATTGCTGTGCTTTGTTTGCGTAGTTGCACTTTGCACGTGTTCGTCCTAGAGAATTATTTTGCAGACCTGATTACAAGTAGTTTCCAGTATTAGTGGAGCCAGTGTGTTCCAAGGCCCTGCTTTTTAAAAATAGATTTTGTATAAGTTCCTGCTACCCAGCACTAGTTCTTCTACCAAATAAAGTGGATATCTGTCTTTGTAGAGTACATTTTTAGTAATACTGGCATGAATGACTGAAGCAGAAAATGGTGACCACTACTCAAAGCGCTCGTCTGTACTGTGGAGAATATACTTTTACCTATTGCCAATGTAGATTATCTGGACTAGGGACTTATAGTGGTCATTAGTACCCTCATTGTAAGATTTCTCCCGGTACAGTAGGCCAATGTTAAAGATGAACTCAGATGGCTTGCTTGGTTTTATGCAGGGAAATGCTAGAAAAGTGCATGAAAGAGGATGTGGTGGGAACAGTTATTATGTGAAGCTATCAAAATTAGGACTCGCCCCTGTTCTTTGGTGTATTATTATTGGCTTAATTGTTGCATATATACATTCAGTTATCGGAGGTATACTATTTTGACGCTATCCAGATTCTTTAGTTATCCGGAATATGATAATCATTTGTTTCCTTTGCAGGACAATACAACAGCAACATGCCATTGTTACTTGGCTTATTTTCATGGTTGGGTGTTTTCCTTGCGACAGTTGGACTGGTTATGTTTTATAGATGTAGCAGGTAAATATTTGGTCATGGTACAATAGAAGAACAATATAGGGAGAATGCTAACGTGTTAATAATTGTGACCTTTAAGTCATTTTTTTGGGGAAAAATTGAGTTCCTCATGTATTATTCTCACATGTATATTACATAATAACTGTTTGTCGGATTGCGTGGTTTGGAAAAGTAAGCATTCATTTCTTTGTTGGAATTCAGTGTTGGTACCGTACGTGATTTTGACCATTTAAAATTCGTTTGGAATGATTTTGACCATACTTTTTGTTATGTAGGAAAGATCCTGGTTACATCGATAAGAATGTAAGAGACTCGCAAAGTCAAAGAGATGATGTAAGCTTGAAAGATTTGGGAAGCCACTGTGGCGTCCTATCAATATGTTAATCTCCTATTTCCTTATAGATTCTCACCTTTGAGAACTTGAAATATTATTCCGTAAAAATGTGCAATGTTAATCTTGTGTTTACTCATCTAGGAACCTTTGTTGAAGAGGGGTCTAGACAACCCAGAACTTCTGGCTGGCAATTGGTCTCAACTATGTATTACTTGCAAAGTAAGTTATTCCCTTTTTCATTGTGTGATCAGTATATCTAGTTGGTTTTCCTTTTTATATTTAGCCTCAAATAATCGTTATTTCCGGGTTTTTTTTTCAATAGATTGTTAGGCCCATACGCTCAAAACATTGCTCTACGTGCGATCGATGTGTTGAGCAATTCGATCATCACTGCCCCTGGGTATCAAATTGCATTGGAAAGGTACACTTCAGTCCCTTTTGTATGCTAAACTTCCTTATTTGTAATCAAATAGTACCTCCATTCATAAATAGATGATTTCTTAGAAAGCGTGCAAGTCAAACTTGTTTAACTTTGACTACTAATATATAGAAAAATATTTAGATTGGTAAGGTGAAAATAGCATCATTAGATTTGTCATGAATTTTCTTACTACTATATGCCTAGAGAAACTAATGGTTGAAGATTGTATCGGAGACTATGCCAGTGACTAAAACGGCCATGTATGTATGAAGGAAGGGTTTGTATTAATTGACGCTAGAAAGCTGCATGTTTCAACCAACCATCCTGACAACTAAACTTGGTATACACACCAAAGCTGAGGCCGAAGAGCAAGAAAAGACTGTTATGTTCGTAGTTGGAGAATCACAACCCTTTGAATATTTGTGATGTAAACTCTCAGTATTGCTTGTTCTAAGCAACGATTGGTTCCAATTGCAGAAGAACAAATGGGAATTCTTTATGTTTCTTATCCTAGAAGTTTCTGCGATGATCATTACTGGTGTTACGGCTGTCATAAGTATGTATACATCTTATTTCTTTTGACTGTACAGTTTGCAGTACGAAAGATTTCCTAACCTTCGTCGTTTTTGTGACGGCAGGAATTGTAGGAGATCCAGCCTCTCCAGCATCATTTGGTGGATGGCTTGACTATTCAGCTACAAACCATCCTTGGGTGGTGTCTTTTCTTGTAATGGATCTCTTCCTTTTCTTTGGCATTATAACTCTAACATTAGTTCAAGCGTCACAGGTAGGAACCTTGCCAATGTTTACCTTTTCACATCTATCATCACACCTTTTGAGGTCTATTGCCTAGATTGAATCCATATAGCAGAAACCCTTGATGCAAGTTAATAAGTAGAATCAAATCTCTTCTGCTTTTTGTTTTGCTCGTGAAATCTGCAACAATGTCCATCAAGTAAGGACATGTCTCTTGCCATGGGCAACCATTTGTTTGATCATTTAGACTCCTTACTTAGGAGTACCTTTTCGCATCTTATTGTCACCGGCACAGCTTGGATGTAGTTTCTAAACCACGTGCCACATTCTTTGACGAACATCTATATGCCATTACATTGTTTTAACTTTTTGTGCGCTGTTACATAGTATTCTTCCGGTGCCAAGTGCAAGCTGTACTTTGTTTGCATTTCCTCTAGTCTAGTACTGAGATCAACACGGATGTATTCTGGTTATCCATATGCTTGTGTGTACATATGATTGCAGAGATAATAATTTCTGCGTATGACATGATTCATATATTTCATTGATACTGTGTTCCGTTTTTCCTACTAAAAAATGATTGGTCTTCTTTTTTGTTTGTTGAGACATGCACATACGTGATTTTGTATAGCTTGCCTTCAACCCACACAATTCTCCACGCGTCAATCATTTCTTGCTTCCTGCCTTGCAGATATCCGGAAATATAACGACAAATGAGATGGCAAATGCCTTGAGGTACAGTTATCTCAGAGGCCCAGGTGGCCGGTTCAGAAATCCATTTGACCATGGGGTGCGTAAGAACTGTTCTGACTTCTTCCTGAAGGGATACAATGAGGATATTGAGAAGGTACAGCAGACATTGCATCCTGACGAGGAAATGGCAACAATGCAAATGACAAGAAGTGCAGTCCTGCAGAATGGCGAGAGCATGCCACTTCATGCTAGTTGCACTGATCATGGTTGCGACGATTCACAAGCCAACTCAAAGTCCCATCGCCAAGTTAGTTCATCTAAATGTTGCAATCACAGTAAGAAGGCTGATAAGACCCCTTTGGGCCTAGGGTTGGGCCTTGGACGTAACAATCCCGCTAGCCGATATGCACGGAACCTTCTCCCCTTGTGACTCATCTGGAGAATGTGCTCTTATTTCCTTGTGATTCAGTTGGAGAAGGCAATCACATTCTTATTTTAGTTGTATGTGTTCATCATACAACCACAGAATTTTTGGCTGGCTATTACTTCATCTGAGATTCATCTCTTCAGACTGGCTGCATTGATATCGTCTGGGTGGTCGATGGCTAGATGCAGTCACAGATTCATTGAGTACTAAAATGGCAAGAGTACTAAAGGAGATCGAAGTTGTATCAGAGCTCCAAGCGACAGTAAAATTCGGAAGGCACGAGATTTTTTTGGTGCAAAAATGCACCAGTGTATAATATATGACATTTTCTGTGTACATGAAGGGTTGCTAGTTCAGATGCTGTCCTATTTTGGAAAATACAGTTGTACATTGGAAGAGCTATAAATCACAAAGTAACATAATGCTCCCACAGCATATTTCCTGTTTTTTTGTTCCATTTTTGTTATTGCTCTGTTGAGCGACATATAGAGGTCTTGTTAGACTCAAATTGTCGGCGTCATTCATTACCGCTTTTTCATGTATCCCAGGACATGAATTCGTGTGAGTGCTATATAGGAACACTTGATGATGTGATCTGTAATATTCTGTGATCTTTGCAATTTGAGACGAAATGTTATAAAACACATTCTTCTTAATGCTTGATCAATGAATAAAAATGATAGAAAATAAATAAATATAAAGGAGACTATTACAACTTCCTTGATGTTTAGAATGCTTGCTTCTTTCGAGAACATATCTAGTAGGTAGTATTACCACCGTTTTGAAATATAGTATGTTAGAGGTCTAAGGTAGGGGGATCCTATTTTCCCCCGGCCTTTTGTCATTGTGATGGAAGTGTTAACTCTGCTGGTGATTATGCAACTGAGTAAGGAATGCTGTCAGGCATTAGGGGATGCACGCCAAAGCAGAGAATTTCGATTTATGCCGATGATGTCGCTTTGTTCATCAAACCAAATGTGCAGGATATAGTAACAGTGAGGCAAGTTCTAAACATGTTCGGCATGCCATCAGGGCTACAGGTCAACTTCAGCAAATCTTAAGCAGTAGTAATTAGAGGGTAGGTGGAGGACGAGATGACAGTGAAACATGTGCTGGGGTGTGAGGTTGGAGCTTTTCCTTGCAAATATTTGGGACTACAACTGTCCACATGTGAGCTCTCACTAAAGTGCAATGGCAGCCGATACTGGATAAGATCATTGCTGCATTGCCTGCTTGGCAGAGAGGGCTCATGTGAGGTCAGGAAGATTAACTTTGATCAAATCAGTTATCATGGCTAGCCAATTCATCAGATCCTAGTAGCCGAAGCTCTTCTTTGGCTCTTGGAAGAGATAAACAAATGGGCTAGGAATTTCTTTTGGGCAACCAAAGATCAAGTGAAAGAGGGGCAATGCTTGGTATCCTAGGAATAGATTTGTCGGCCAATCTGCTATGGTGGGCTAGGGATCAAGAATTTGAAGCTGCAGGGGCTGGCCCTACGGGTTAGATGGGAGTGGATGTTGAGAACAAGGCAGGATAAGCCTTGGCTGGGGCTTCCAATGGCAAGGGACGTCAAAGCTAGGGAGGTGTTTGACAGCCTGGTCTTGATCAAGGTAGGGGAAGGATCGAAGGTCTTGTTCTGGAGGGATAGATGGATGAATGGGTGTCTGTGCAAGACATTGCACCTAATCTGCTAGCAACGGTGGGAACACAATGTGTCAACAAACGCACGGTTCAGAAAGCTTTGGTACAACACAGATGGTTTGAGGATGTGAAGAACAACATGCCGGCTCGAGAAGCATCTGAATTTATGGCCTTGTTAAACCTAGTGGGCAGCATTGACAGGATATGACTGAACCTGATCAATTCATCTGGCCGTGGGAAAGCTCGGGGGTCTACTCGACCAGATCAACATATAAGATGCTATGCTATGGCACAATCACCTGGGAGTGTATTTGGAGGAGCTGGGCACCACTGAAGTCTAAAATCTTCTCCTGGATGGCCTGGAGGGACAGGATGTGGACTTCAGAGAGGCGTTGAAACGTCAAAATACGCAAAATAAGGTTTTCCTGTCCTGCAGAGTTATAACCAAAATAAGAGGGATCGATGGAAAATCCCCATAAATTAATACAAATCATGATTATAACATCTAATAACATCTTAATATGTTGGAATATGCATCAATAAACTACAAAATTCATGCATGAATTTTGCATGCATCACCACCGACCGCCGACGTTGCCCCGAGCCCGCCCGCGTAGGCCAGTCCCAACTGGCGGCGCATGGAAGGGCGGAGCAGGAACCGAGCTCGGCCGACACCAAATCTGGAGGTGACGGAGGTCATCGACTAGGGGCGTGCGGGGTCCGTGACCGGGCTGACGCGAAGAGCTGTTGCGGCTAGGGTTCTGGATGCCGCCCAAGTCGCCCTAAGTGATACTCCGCTCACTCTTAGTAACACAACCCAAAAAGTCTGAGCAAACATATTTATCTTTGAGTAAAATTTCGTAGTAATTACATTCGGGTAAAATTTCATTTACAAATACGCATAGTGAGAAACAAAAAGGCAAATTCAGTTGTGAATGCATAGTTCAAATTTCAACTGAGGCTTGAAATTATCCCTTTTGTTTATTAGTGTATTATAATTTAACTTGAGGTTGAATTGCTAAAAAATAACTTGAGGTTGACATTTTATAGCATTGGATATGTAACTTAGAATTCTTCTGAAAGATTGGTAAGATGATCACACTATGCTTCATTCTTCCAAAGGTGGGTAAGATGATCAGACCTATGCTTCATTCTTCCGAAGATGGATAAGATGATCAAACTATGCTTCATTCTTAATGCCATGACATGCTATCCAGCATATTCTTAAAAAAACAAAGATGGATAAGATGATCAAACTATGCTTCGAACTTTTGAAGATGGGTAAAATGATCAAACAAATTAATTTATGCTTACCTCAACTATCAAGGACAGATCATATGAGCTATTGACAAATCAAATTATGTTTTTTTAGGGTGGAGCAAGCAAACTAGATAAGATAGGAGAAATTAGGATATCAACTTCTGAATCGCATGATGCACAAACCTGAAGTACGGTTATTGAGGGAGGATTTATTTTTTAGGGAAAAAGATCTATTTGGATCACAAAAAATTTGCAGTCAATAACTTCCCGATAGTTCAAGAAAACTAAATACTATAAATTTTAAAGAAATGATGAAAACACACAAAAAAATAAATTAGAAAGACAAGCCTGTTTGGTTTAGTTTCCCAAGTTGCCCCACCAAAATATTGGTTGCCCATCAACTTTTGGTCATAGTTTGATTTGTAGCTAAAATTTTAGCTGCCAATAGATGTCCACCCCTTCCACTCACAGATTCTTGCCAAATAGTTGGTCAAATATAGGCTAAAGATTTGTTGACAAAAAAATTGGCAGCTTGCCAAATATTTGGTAGGGCAAAATTGGGCACCAAGCCACCAACCAAACAGGTTCAGACAGACAGACTCCGCCTCCGTCGCCCCAAACCCTCCTTCTCCCCTTCCCCTCCGCTGTGCGGCGGCCACGATCGCCATGTCCTATGCGACGGCGCCTCCGGAGATGCAGCACGGGCTAGCACCGGAGATGCTGCGCCCCGGCGACGAAGCGCTGCTCTCATTCCTCTACGCCTTCCTCCCCAAGCCGCCCGTCTCCTCATCCCCCTCCCTCTGCTGCGCCACCGCCGCCGCCGACAAGACCGACCGCGTCAGCGGCCTCCCCGATGATCTCCTCCTCCGTGTGGTCTCCCTCCTCCCCGCCAAAGATGGCGCGCGCACCACCGTGCTCTCCTCGCGCTGGCGCGGCCTCTGGCGCTCCGCCCCGACCGTCCTCGTCGACACCCACCTCCTCCCCGCGGCATGCGCTGGGGCCCGGCCGGCGCGCGCCGGAGCCAGATCGCGTGCCGTCTCCGCCGCCGTCTCCGCCGCCCTCGAGTCACACCCTGGGCCCTTCCCCTTCACCAGCCTCACCTGCAGCTTCATGGACGGCGCCGACCGCCGCTTGCTCGCGCGCTGGTTTCAGCTCCTTGCCACGAAGGGCGTCGAAGAACTCGTCTTTGTCAATCGCCCCTGGCCCCTCCACGGCCTGCGCCTCCCTTCCTCGCTCTTCAGCTGCGCCTCTCTCTGCCGGCTCTGCATCGGCACCTGGCTGTTCCCGGACACCGCCGCTCTCCCGCGCGGCGCGGCCTTCCCCAACCTTCAGCAGCTCATCCTTGGCTGCGTCGCCATGGAGGACAAAGACCTGGAGTTCGTGCTCGCCGTCAGCCCCGTGCTGGAGATTCTCACGGTTACCGGAAGCGTGTACCCATTGCGCGCTCGTCTCACCAGCCGCAGCCTACGGTGCGCGCAGCTCTGCTTGTCCCACTTGGAGGAGGTCGCGGTGGTGGACGCCCCAAGCCTGGAGCGTTTCTTCCTCTGGAGAAATTGGACTGACAGCCACAGCACAATTAGCACGACAGTCAAGATTGGCCATGCCCCCAAGCTGCGTGTGCTGGGATACCTGGAGCCAGGAATGCACATGCTGGAGATCGGCAACACCATCATCAAGGTACGTGTAGCGTCATGCCCACTCATATCTCAGGTTGAATTTCTTTTCATGATTTGGACGGAACAAGCAATAACCAAGTCAAATGCTAACTTGCAACAATGTTCTAAAGCTCAGGGTTTTACTCCCCAAGTAGTCATATTAGGTGCGGCACGAGTAGTATTAGCAAAAAACGAGTAATTAACAGAACAAGCTGAAATTCAAGATGGTTACTCAGGAAAGATTAGCTAGCGGACCAAGTATAAGGTGGGTATGCATGATTGCCTGTTTAGGATTTAGAACATTGGTAATCGTGTGTTTGCCTTAGGATGACATATATTGATGGTTGATACTTATTGTCTCCGATTTGCCATGCATTTGTCGCTGGTTTGCAGTTATAAGTTGGAGCTTCATGATCCTGATTTATAGTTACATGATTGATTATAATAATTTTGCTCAAGTTGTGATCCTTCTTTACATCATTGATATCCAGTTATCCATTTCTTTCATGAGTTGACCTCGCTTTTCATGCTACTAGTACCAATCTGATATGTTTTTACTTTGATTGAAACCTCCAGTATAAATCCAAACAGTATAACCAATGGATGGCTATGATTCTGTTAGAATGTACATATATCAGAGCCCTTTTAAGATACTCTAGTTGCCTCTTAAGAGGTAAGATAACTATATAATCTTAGCTGTTAACTGATCTTTATCGAAAAAAGCTGTTAACTGATGAAGGGTGAGTTTAGCATGTAGTCATTCTATTTATATCATTATACATCACTTTATAGAAAGATGCATACTTTTTAGATGGGTTTAATTATCACTTTCCATATATTAGAGATTCACTTATAATTTCCCTAAAGACCAGATGACTTCTCTTGTCTTTTACATGATTCACAATATAGTTGCTAAAGTGTACAGAGCATATATCTCTTTAACATTTCAGTGCTTATTTTTCCTATAAATGAAAAGGTGCCTGGTACCTCGGAGTTGATCTAGTTTTTTATACTATCTCCTTACCTATTCTCATGGAGTGTTGGAAATAAAAAAATTAAATACAACCTGCTTGTGCTCCTAAGTAACATACATTATCTGATGCATTACTAATAAATAGCCTATTTAAGTTTTTTGTATTGATATTTTCTTTGGTCCCACTGAATTGGAGGTTTTGAAAAGCATGTTATGACTGCCTTATCCTAACATTTGAAATTATTTTCTTTCGGTTTGGATTTATGTTTCTCCGAATACTGATAAATATTGGAGATATTTGATCTTCAGATGTTTGTTTTATTGAAATTTATTTTAATTTTTTTGGTTTCTAATTATAAAATCCATAAATTTTATGCTGACCTTTAATTATTATTTATGTTTATATTTGATAGGGCCATGCTAGTAATTTTTTTAGAGATATTACATCCGTTCCGAAATGTAAGCCTTTTTAGAGAGATAAATTAGCTTTCTAAAATGGCTTTTTTTGGGAAAGGAGGTAGTACAACTTTCATATGTAATCCAGTTGTTAAACACATAGTGCTTGTTTAACCTGAATGGTAAGTTGTGAACTCTTACCTTTACATGATAAACCAGTGGATCATCCAAAATGGATGGTCCAAAATAACTGGCAAGCACCTAAAAAACTATATATTAATCTGCTATTCTAAATAGACAAATCGACTAAAAGGCTGAGTACCCAGTTCATCAACGTATAATCACTAAATGTAGGATGGTAAGGTGACCGAGCAAATAACCTTTGCCGAATTTTAGAAAATTTGATGCCAATTTTGTGTGTGATCGATTTGTTTTCTTTTCATGCATTGAAGGCTGGAACAAAGGCGAGCACGCACACTACTGTGCCAAGCGTCCAGATGTTGGCTGTGCAACTGCAATTTGGAGTCCTCAGTGAAGTCAAGATGCTTCCCAGCTTCCTCAGATGCTTTCCTAATGTTGAGACGTTAGTTGTTGAGGTAACACCCCCTCGTGTCACCCTTTCATTGGCATTCGGATCATCATCACTATATTGCATAATATTGTTGCTGCATTATCCCCACTATATATTGCAGCTAACTGTTTGCTGATTCCAATTGCAGTCTCGTGAACCTGCAAGCAGATTTGGCCTGAAGATCTGGCAGGAGACAGGTCCTATCGAGTGTGTCCAGTCTCACCTCAAGATTGTGGCTTTTCATGAGGTACAAGGGAATCGCAATGAGTTTGAATTCCTCACGTTCGTTGCGGAGAATGCGCGGAAGCTGGAGAGGATGTTCATCGTGATGAAAAATGACCTTACTTACGCCGAGAGGCAAGCGGTGGTTGCTGGAGTTGGGGCTCTCTATTCTGCTAATTGGGTTAGCAAGGACTGCAAAGTGGAATATAAGATCAGTTGCTATCCTGTAGGAGGGGGTTCTTGGAGCCTCCAAGCGGGATCAGATTTGTCAGTTGATGATCCTTTTGAAGCTTTCCCTGAAGACTAGGCGCTGGTGTGTTGTGTTGCAGTATCCAGTCTAGGAACTGTTTTGTGTTCTCTGAACAGAGTTGCATTTTGTTGACAGAGTTCTACTTCTAGTAGCTGCTTCATGTGCTAAATCTATATGAAATATATTCTTTGGAGAGTCCGTTTGCAGTTGCTGCTATCTGCATGACGACTACTATCAACAATTTAATGTGGTTTCGGTGATGTTGCATTATGAAATTTGTACAAAGTACCTGGGTCCATTCCGGTGGTAGTAGCAGCGACTGGCTCATTTCGGAACTAGTCGTATTTTGCTTACTAAATTACTAATATGGCGCTCTACAATGTTTCTTGTTACAAGCAAGTTACAACACTGCAGAGCAATTCTTGCAAATTTGCGAGATTGAATGACAGATATTTTTTACGCAGTGTGGCATTTCTGAGCTCGGTACAGCTGGGTTCTTCTTGGACAGTAGGTGACAACAATGTTACTGCAGCCTCTTAAAATTCTGGTGAAGATGGATACATGATCCTATGAATCGTTCTTCTGAAGGATGGGTAAAATGATCAAAGCTCAACTCAAGAACAGATCATATTGATTCCTGAGAAATCAAACTACTTTAAAATAATAAAAAGTTAGTATTGCAATTGCTAAATCACGTGGCACTTGAACCCTGAAGTATAGTTTTTTTGTGTGGACAGAACCCTGAAGTATAGTTTTTTTTGACAGACCCTGAAGTATAGTTATAGGGGAATCGAACTGTATGTTCGAACCGAGGAGAACATGCCATTTAAAAGGTTGATTAACCGAGGAGAACATGCCATTTTACAGGTTGATTCGGCTTACAGATTTAATGACTCTTTGAATATTTACAGCTTTTGGATCAACTTAATAAATTTAGAAAAATAGAAAAGGTGATTTAGATGACGTGACGTGAAGTTTTTCCAGGTACACGTTACGAACTAAGAACAACTATAGCAAATCCTCTAGATTAAGGATGGCAATGGAGCGGGTTTGGACGGATATTGCAAAATCAGATCCAAATCCAAATTCATCAGCCTCACCTTGCCCCGCCCATGAAAGTATCCATGGACATGGATGTCGCTCCAAATCCAAACCCACCGGATATCCGGGTATCCATGGATATCCATGGGTTTACACACTATGTACATTTCATATTGAAGCATTTTGGCATTTCAGCAACAATGGAGGGGAGGGGGAGTGGCGGACACGGTCGTGGTCGCTTTGACTAACTAGTCTGCCTGGTTGGATCCAAATAATTAGCATTTAAGGTTGGACAATAGGTGTATTAATTAGCATTTAGGCCTAGGCAAAAATGCATATCACTAACATGTGGGTCCCACCTATTAGCTGGATATCCATTGGATATCAAACCTGTGCCCGTACCCACCCCAGTAGTAAATGGATATCCGCCCCATGAAATCCATGGGCGTGATCGGCCCTCCATACCCGTGCCTGCCAGGTTGGATATCCGTGAATACTCGGCTCCATGGATAAAATTGTCATCCTTACTCTAGATTGAATTTAGAGGATCCACTAATCCCATTTTAACGAGTGGATCATCAAAAAGTGGTGTTTTGTTTCTCCCGCCTACGGATTAGTGGACGTTTAGGTTTTGTCCTAGTTAAGCTTAATTAAAATTTACCAACTTCCTAGAAAAAGAGAAAAAAAATTGTACTAAATAGTATCACTAGATCCATCTTGAAATTTAATTTCATAAGGATTAGAAATTTATGAAACAGACTGTAACATCCCAGGATGTGAGGCTAGAAATAGAGAGGAAACAGAAGTGTGCATTGCATTCATGCATATAAAATCTGGGAAATTTTCGCGCTTTTAAATAAAACTTGTCAAAGTCATTAAAGTTTCACTTTAGTTGATGGAATTGAAGTAGCTCATTAACTGAAATGCGATAAACTCCAACATGACATTTGTTAAAACTATTATTCTAGGTAGAGGGGTTTACAATAGAATTTAACCATTTAAATAATTATCCAGTACTTCTGGGTATTATATAATTCACTCTTAAACTTGTTACAAGAATTGGTAAACCACAAGGTCTAGAGTGCATAAGAGCCACACATTCTTATTTAAATCATAACTTATCAACTATATGAGATATAACAAAACTAAACTCATTTACATTACATTAAACAACTCAAACTATTTGAATAAAAATAACTATGATCATTTTGAAACTCTTATGATCTTGCCTTGGTGAAATCAAATAAAATCATTTAAAATTTGAACATGACCTTTGCTAACTTTGGATATTTTGAGCACAACTTATAATAGGAACAAATAAGATATGAAAATATGCAATTCATAATAAAAGGATCATTTCAAATATGAACTTTGGAAGTTAAACTTCCAAACAATTAATATAATATCCATTGATAACAATTCAATTATGAATTACAAATATGTATAAGAATATGAATTGATTTAGCCACAAGTCCATTTAGTGCCAAATGCCACTTGGCTGTCCAAAATAAAGATTATTAGAGGATAATTATCATGCCACCTAGAATAGTTATCCACTTGAAAATATCTTCCTATACTTGAACCCCAAGTAATGCTCATGCATGAGAGCATGACAACCAAGCACCTTACTCACCTTGCATAAACAAGAGTCATCACTTGAGGTGTCAACTTATGGTGGGCATCAAAATGCTATAAAAGGAACCCCATGGCATCCATTTGACCCCATAAAATCATGGTATGAGAACACCAACGAAATTAGGCCACTCCATACATTAGATAGGACCAAGATGAAGCAGCTAGGAGGTGCAGGCATGCCACAAGATGCAGGTTACCAGATTTCCTGAAGAACAAGCTTCACAAGACCACCAGGTTGGTCTAGGATGAGAGAAGAGGAGTGTACTTATAGGGAAAAGGGAAGAACTCACCATAAGAAAGAGAAATATATGCCTCTATCTAAAATCATCTACTAAAAACATATACATGATCCAGGGGCATATCACATACATCTAAATGATCATATGAGCACCAAGAACAAACAAGTAAATTTACTAGGAAGCAAATCAGACCCAGAAAATGTAGAGTAGCTATTCATATCATGCATATGTATGTGCCAAGAAATCACTATCAACTCATGCATATTATTCACACACCTACATTTGCATAACAAAGGTTAGAACATTATCTTTTAGCTGTCATTAGTTAGTGTACATACCAATAATTAATTGTGTGAATGCTTATATAGCCTAGCATGCTAAGATAAATTAGTATACATTCTAACACCTCACTTACACATTATTTGAGATGCATTTTTGCATATAGCCAGATTAACTAGATACCATATCCTTTGCAAGAGCATGTGTGAAATTAATTGCCAAATTACTAAATTAAGAAAAGCACCCCTTTCATTTAAATGAACACCTGCATGTATGTATCTCAACCAGCAAGTATCATAGGAGATGAACTAGATTATCTAGCACCAGACCACCACCCATGACCAGATAGTATAGGGCAATATCATCAGCAAAACCCTCTAATCATTTGATTATCTCAAAATCCAAGGGTTGCATCCAAACAATAATCTCTCAAGGATCAACCAAGTCTTTTATCTAGTACTCAACTCTTATAGTTGAGTGCATCTTTGATTCTAAACTCAACTCGCCTTTATAAAGATGAGGAGAAACATAAAATTATGTATATAGGGTATACACCTATATATGAAATCCAACATTACTATCAGTGTTATCCTATCATATCACTGCAAATAGATGGTTCTACAAATCAAGAGTAATTGTCCAAGACTTGGTCAAAGTTTTGAACACTCTCATAAAAGTGTTTGAATTCATCTCTATTAAAGAACTCTTTTCAAATCCTGCACAATGTACAATGGATTATATGTGCAACACACATATAAGGTATCCTAATACTACATACTGCCCCATTAAAATATTACCTATATTTTATAATCAGTCATAAAGATAAATTCCTGCAATATAGATTTGGAAATCAAACTCAAATCTCAAAATAGGAAATAGTAAAGGGAAAAATATAAGAAGCTAGAAAAAATATAAGAAGCTTACCTGGCCGAAGCCCACCGAGCCGGCCCAGCATACGACCCAGTTGGGGATACCGATTCGGTATTGGCTGACAGGGGGGACCCACCGAGGGGAAGACCGTCGTCTTCAACCTCCGATCAGCAAAGTAGCTCGCTATCGAGCTCCCTGCCGTCGACCGCGCCAGGATTCGTGCCGCCGCCCTCAAAGGCCTATAAAATCCTCTGCGCCACCATCGAAGAACCCTAGGACACGACCCCTCCCTTCTTCCTCTCTCTGGCTCATTCGGGCCAAAACCCTAGCTCCGGCCAAATCCTGTCGCCATCGATTGGGACCACCCCAAGCTCTAGCGTTTGTTCCTGGAGGAGCGCCTGGACGTCTTCGTCATCCTGGTGCAAGCAATCGTGCAGGGGGGCTTGTAACCGAGCGCATCTCGATGTTCCTTTGTGCCAGACCTCGCCGAATTTCTTGACCAATCGCTCAACTCCGGTCATCTCCTACCTCGTCGACCATCCTGCAAGCATCATGGTGAGCTTGCGCACCTTTTGAGCCTTTCCATTCATCATATGATGGTCTGTAGCGTAATCCTGTAGATCGCCGTCGTGCACCGCCGCAGAACGTCGTCGTCGTCGTCGTCACTCCGGTGACCATTTGGTCACAACGCCGCCACCTTAGTGATCCTTGCATATTCCCGGTCCTTTTTAGCCTACTCGTGCATCAGGGGAAGCAGTAGAGCGCCGCCGCTATCGTTCCCTATCCCGCCGGCGGTGAGCTTCCCGGTCTAATCATCGATTTTGACTCGGTCAAGGCATACGTGGCATTGACTGGATCCATGGCCCACTTGTCAGCCTGCTTGACCCAGTCCTCCGCATGTGTGGCTGCTGACTAGGCAGCAACTCCACCTGTCAATGTGTAGGGTTAGGTGTCGTTTCGATATAAAAAGTATTTGCCTATTATTTGTAATTCCAGAAAATGCTGAAAACTTAGAAAATTCATATCTATTTCATTTTTAATCAAAAAAATGCAAATAATATATCAAAATAATCACACAAATAATATCTATCTGTTTGTATCATAACATTTCATACTTTTGTGTAATAATTTTTAACTCAATTATAAAACATGTCTAAGTAGAATTTCAAATATGAATTCAAACTAAAATTTATGAATCAAATAATTCTTCCAAATATCAAGTACATTTTAAAATACTTAAATAATGTTATTGTAATTAACTTTTTGTTGTTCTAAAATGTTAATTCCAAACTTTACTATTAGTGTTTCATTAACCTAAAATTATTTTTCTTAAATAATTTTGAAATGCTAGAATCAGGAAAAATCCTAAATAACTATTGGCTTGTATTAAAAATCTATTTTCAACTATAACCTGGTAATTGAAAATTGTCTTATTAAGAGTTACTTTTAATCATGAGGATGTCTAAATTCAAATTAGAAGCTATTTAAAATTGTGATTCAAATCCTAACAACTATAAATTAAGAGCCTATGTTTTCTTAACTATTTAAATGTTCTTAGAAGGTAAGTAACTAAAAATAAAATTTAATTAGTAAGTATCTGAAAGGACACGGATGTCGCCTAAGGGGGGGGGGGTGAATAGGCGATTTAAAACTTTTACGAGTGGCTTGACAAATGCAGAATAAAACTAACGTTTAATTTGCCAAGCATACAAAACCTAAAAAAACTAGGTTCACCTATGTGCACCAACAACTTATGCTAGACAAGATAAGCAACTATGTGATAGCAAGATATATATAACTTCAAGCACGAAGGCTATCACAAAGTAAATTGCATAAGTAAGGAGCTCGGGTATAGAAATAACCAAGGCACGCGGATACAACGATGTATCCCGAAGTTCACACCCTTGCGAGTGTTAATCTCCGTTGGAGCGGTGTGGAGGCACAAGGCTCCCCAAACACCATGGAGGCTCACTGTAATCTCCTCGAGCCCTCCCACCAAGATGGAAGACCCGCCCACTATGGGACACTTGAGGGCGGTCACCAAACCCGTACAAGCTTGAGGCAATCTCCACAACTCAATTAGAGGCTCCCAAGAATCGCCACTGAGGCACCACAAAGCTTGGAAAGATCTCCACAACTTAATTGGAGGTCCCCAAGTAATTCCACGGAGGCACCATAAAGCTTGGGAAGATCTCCACAACTTAATTGGAGGTCCCCAAGTAACCACTAAGCCACTAAGCCATCTAGGGTTCCAAGAACCCAAGAGTAAAATGCTCAACGAACTTTCACTACCGAATCTCCGAGGAGAACTCAAACTGATGCACCAAATACAATGGCAAGAACACACGAAGTGCTCAAATCCTTCTCTCCCAAATCCTACCAAAGCAACAAATGCTATGGAGGGATATGAGAGGAAGAACAAGGAGGAAATCCACAAAGAACTCCAAGATCTAGATCCAATAGGTTCCCCTCACATAGAGGAGATAATGATTGGTGGAAATGTAGATCTAGATCTCCTCTCTCTTTTCCCTCAAAAAGATGCAAGAAACGTGGGAGGGATGGGGAGGAAGGGCAAGCTCTTCAAGGTCAACAATGGAGGAGAGAAAAATGGAAGAGCCAATCTCCAAATGAGGAAGAAGGGGCTTTATATAGGCCCCGCATGAAATCTGACCGTTACAGGAATTTTAACCCAGAAATTCTGGCCCCGGAGGCGGAATTTCCGCCCCCCTAATAAAATTTCCGCCCAAAATTTCGGCCCCCCTTATAGAGGGTTGCACCAAAAAGACTTAGCAGAATTTCGCAGGGGCGGAAATTATGGAATTTCTGGCCCCCTGGAAATTCCGGTCTCGGGGGCGGAAATTCTGGCCCTGGGGAAAACATCAGTACGAAAACGGTTGTAACTTTTGCATCCGGACTCCATTTTCGATGATCTTGGGCTCGTTGGAATCACCACAACGAGCTCTACAACTTCATCCATAGAAACATCATAGTCCAATAAAGGAGGATGAAACCAAATGATAAAATGTTTGACTTAGCTATAAAGATGAACCGGTAAAACTTTCAAACACCAAAACCGCAATAAGAGTTCCATACGAAATCCATTTTTGATGAGCTAGAGCTTGTCATGGAAATAACCACAAGCTCTAGAACCTCACATGGATAAAAGCCAAATAAGAACCAAGAAAGATAATGCCAAGTATGCAAAGGTTTGAGCTCTCTCCGAATGATACAATTAAGTTACTCACTCGAGAGCCTCTCTTGATAGTACGGCTACCAAACCTAAAACCCGGTCTCCCAAACACTATGAGACCGGTAAGAAAGCTACCCTATCAAGATTATACCTTTGCCTTGCGCATTCCACTTGACTTGAGCTAGATGGTGACGATCTTGATCTCCTCAAGTTGGACTACCTTTCTTGATTGCGCTTGCTCGGTGAAGTCTTGTGGATTGCTCCCCCATACTTCACTATGGGAGAGACACTAGTTGAAATATCTTCACATATCCATTACCACCAAATGAACACCGAGCTTCAAGCAAATGATATCTTCTAGATGCATATCTTGAACTTGCGCTTCGACTTGATCAAACATTGCACTTCATCTTCTTCCTTCATAATGATGTATTCTCAAGACACACTCTATATAGGCTCAACTCCTTTGATCATCACATAATCTTCTTTATCTGCATCTTATTACAACCTTGAAACCAACATATGGCTCAAGCGTTGTCTACGGACAAGCCCTACAAATAAAACTCGATGCAAATATTAGTCCATAGGGATTGTCATTAATTACCAAAACCACACATGGGGGCAAATGCTCTTTCAATCTCCCCCATTTTGGTAATTGATGACAATCTCTTTGAGAGGGTTTATATAATGAATTTAAAGGACTAAGATGGTTACACTAACATCAAATACTACAAAAGTATGTGATGTTAGTAGAACCATCATATATAGAGCAAACTCCCTCATAATCTATGCATGTGTGAATGAACTTGAATTTCATTGCATATATTGCCAACCAATCTTGTTGGTGGAGTTTCCACTATATATACTCAACCATGCAAAGCATGCAAGGAAAATGCTTAAGAACAAAACAAAAGCTTGAAACCCAATTCCCTTCAAACCCTCGAAACTTCTCCCCCATTGGCATCCATTGCCAAAATGGGCGGAAAGGCTTAGAAGGCCAATATAGTGAGAGGTCCTCCTCAAGGTGTGCATGGCACAAAAAAGAGTGAAAACACATGCACAGATCCAAGGACAAAAATTTGGAGGAAATCAAACTATATTGAGGATCAAAGATTGCAAACAAAATAGGATGACATGATGGTTAAACTTCCAACAAATGAAGATAGCAATCAAAAGATCCAAATAGCGAAACAAATAAAGATATTATGAGAAGATCAAAACAATGCTCTAAATAATATGAAGAAGCTCCCCAAGGTTTGTGCACAACATATTCCATTTGAATTCAAGTATAAGGTGCACAAACATCACTCCCTCGATATTATTCAACACATAATGATACCAAGTGACATCAAATACTATGATAACCACAAAATGGTGCTTTAAAATGAAATGAGGAAGCTCCCCAAGGTACATGCACAAGATAGAATATTTGCATTTGAATACAATTTGCACAACATGGAATCCTCACTCCCTCAATACCATTTAAAAGGAACCATTAGCAAGAGACCATAGAAAAGAAATCAAGCTTAACACTTGCATTAAGAAAATAGTTGAGCAACAAATAAGGAACCGACATATTAAACGGCTCAACCAAAGGAATGTGTGATAGGAATGACAAAGCATATTATAAGACTAGTACAAAGATGTACATAGAGCATCCACATAGTCCTCAATGAATGATATTGCTTAGCATTCCATCCCAACACACAAGGTTTAAAAAAAGATATCAAATAAGGAGATATCATCTCTCATGTGTATAAATTTCTAAGTAGACAACATCACAACGATAATTATCACAGAGAAAAATGTACACATAAAATAGATACAAAGAATAGAACATGATATCCAAACAAGTTCGTGCAATATACCAATGAGATTTTTACTTTTAAAGTATGGCCAAAGGCTCACTTTATCTTATTGCATATTGAAGAACTTCAACCACAAACATGTCAAAGACATCACAAATATCAACAAGGGAAAGAAGATAGTTGGGATGTTTTGAGAAAAGCAACAAGTATCATGAATAAGTATACCAAAAGAAAGAACTAAATTTGCACTTTCATCAATATTGCACATGTGAGGAACTTGAGAAATTGATATGCCATAAAATTGCAAGATAGACATATTTGGGAAGGGTGAATCATGAGCATGATTTTATATATTCCCCAAAAATATGCACTCATCTCAAATTACTCACATTTTCAATAGAGAGGTTTTATTACGATCCTTGCAAATAAAGATTTGCATGCCATGAAATGACCCACACAAGGTTAGATGCTAGAAAAGTATGCATGAATAAGATACTTGTTACCGAGATACCATTGGAAGGATGAGTAGATATGAGTTCTTCAATAATCCTAGCTTGCCACGAAATATCAACTAGTCACCGCTTCAAACTAATTATTGAGACAAGCACCAATATATCTCCCATGTACCTAAAACAAATTCAAGTACAATATGATCCCCAAACTCATTGGGTCTGAAGTAGTTAGAGACACTACAATATATAGGACAAGCTTGATACGTCTCCAACGTATCCATAATTTTTGATGCTCCATGCTTGTTTTTACACCATTTGCTTAGTGTTTCGTTACACTTCGTGGCACTTTTATGCATTTTCCGGAACTAACCTACTAACAAGTCGCCACATTGCCAGTTCCCTGTTTTCTGCTATTTTAGTGTTTCAGAAAAGTTACACAGGAAATATTCTCGGAATTGGACGAAACCAAAGCCAGTCGCCCAGAATTTTACCGAAGCTTCCAAAGAACCGAAGAGGAGACGGAGTGGGGCCATGAGGGGCCCTCACACCAGGGCGGCACAGCTAGGGGCTGGGTCGCGCCCCCTATGTGTGAGACCACCTCGGTCCACTTCTGACGATGCCCCTTCGCCTATAAAGACCCCCCGATGGGAAAAACCTAAAGACCCAATCAATTTTCTAGAACACATCGCGATCCGCCGCCGCCGTCGACCCGAAGATCGAGAGGGTCCAGAAGCTCTTCCCGGCACCTTGCCGGAGAGGGGAATCGCCACCGGAGGTCTTCTTCATTGCCATGCTTGCCTCCGGAGGGATGAGTGAGTAGTCTACCTTGGACTATGGGTCCATAGCAGTAGCGAGATGGTTGTCTTCTCCACCATGTGCTTCATGTTTAGATCTCATGAGCTGCCCTACATGATTGAGATCACCATTATGTAATTCTACATGTTTGGTTTGTTGGAATCCGATGAATATTGGTGTTATGCTTGAGTTGATGTACTGAAATTTATCTTTTGTTATCTCTATGTTGTTTATGATCTTGCATGCTCTCCGTTGTTAGTAGCTATCTTGGCCGAGTAGTTGCTAGTGACTCCAAGAGGGGGTATTTATGCTCGATAGTGGGTTCATGCCTCTATTTAATCTGGGGGAGTGACAGAAACCTCTAAGGTTGTAGATGTGATGTTGCTACTAGGGGGAAAACAACATTCATATGCTCGAGGGCATATGCTTTGTTTACATTACACACTTTGCTTAATGCAGTTATCTGTTGTTCGCAACTTAATACTCATGGGGTGTTCGGACGATATCCCCATGAGTGGATTATTAGTCATAGATGCAGTTGGATGGCGGTCTATGTATCTTGTTGTAATGCCCAGAGTAAATCTCATAGTGATCCTCTCATCATATGCACGTTGTCTTTATTCTATCAATTACCCAACTGTAATTTGTTTACCCGGCATGTATTATTTTATCTTATGGAGAGACACCGCTAGTGAACTGTGGACCCCGGTCCTATTTCCTTTATATTGCTATCACCTGTTTACTTTACTCGCACTGTTTACTTTACTCGCATATTATTATCACTTTCCACTCGATACGCTCATACCCTTTGTTTCAAGCAAACCGGTGAGATTGACAACCTCATCGTAAGTTGGGAGCAAAGTATTTGGTTGTGTTGTGTGCAGGTTCCGCGTTGCTATCGGTTGAAGACGAGTCAACAAGTGTCGTAAACGGCGCCCTTGTTGGAGTGTTATTAGGCCAGTCAGCATCACCTTCAGTCGTTTGGCTCCTTCCTCTCTGATGACCCACAAGTATAGGGGGTGTATCGTAGTACTTTCGATAAATAAGAGTGTCGAACCCAACAAGGAGCAGAAGGTGTTGACGAGCAGTTTTGACCAAGGAATCACTGTAAATACTAGCAAACAGGTTTTCAGGAGTATTTGGTAATACGAGTAAATAAAGTGCGAGTAAATAAAAGACAGTAGTAACAATTGCAGCAAGTGGCCCAATCCTTTATTCAGCAAAGGACAAGCCGGTTGTGTACTTATAATAACCAAACGTTCTCGAGGACACACGGGAGTTTTCTGTCAAGAGCTTTCGCTTCATAGAGCCAATAGTATTCATTGGTTTGGTAAGTGTTATGGGGGTGAACCTGTGCTAGCGCACTACCCTTACTAGGATAAATACACACTTGTGATTATACCCCTTGCAAGCATCCGCAAATACAAGAAAGTAATTAAGATAAATCTAACCACGGCCTTAAACTCTAGGATCCTACGCTCCCTGGTGCAATGGTTTCCCAACGGAGGTTTAGGTTTCTGTCACTCCAGCAACCACACAGTCGGTAGCCAAATACACAATGCATCTCACTAGGCCCATAAATGGTGAAGTATCATGTAGTCGACGTTCACATGACACCACTAGTGAAATAGCACCACAACAATATCAAACCACTAAATATTTCTCAACAATAATTCACTACTAACATCTTGACTTCTCCCATGTCCTCAAGAACTAAACGAACTACTCACAAGACATCATATGGATCATGATCAGAGGTGAAATAATGGTAAATAACAATCTGAACATAAACCTTAATTCAACGGTTCCACCCAATAGCATCAACTACAAGAGTAATCAACACCGGGAAAGTTTCCCATATGAATATACCAAGATCCAACTCAAGATGTTACAGCGGGACGGCGTGGTGATGGTGGAGATGAAGGTGCTGGTGATGGAGATGATGATGATGATCCCGATGAAGTCTAGTGCGATGGTGATGACGATGGCGACGATCTCCCCTCTCCGGGAAGGAATTTCCCCGGCAGATTTCTCCCTGCCGGAGAGCTTTCTCTCTCTGGTGTTCTCCGCCCCGCAGAGGCGGCTGTGTCTAACTCTGAGACCCCCCCTTGACTTAGGTTTTCGGGGACGATGATGTACGCGGAGGGGCGAGACCAGAGGTGGGCCAGGGTGGCCCCACGCAGGGCTGGCGCGGCCAGGGGTGTGGCCGCGCCGCCCTGGCGTGTGGAGCCCCCCTGGCTCCTCTCGACTCCCCCTTCTGGCTTCCTGAGTCTTCTGGGAAAATATAATTTCTGGGTATTTTCCTGGAATTTTCCTGATCTTCAAAATATGGTCTCTTGATGGTCCTTTTTCCAGCAGAACCCTGACTCCGGCAGCAACTCCTCCGATGATCATCAAACATGTGAAAACAAAGGAAATAACATAAGTAACTTATCTAAATATGAAATATATCAATGAATAACAGTAAATTATGATACAAAATAGTGATGCAAATTGGACGTATCACTCTCCTGAACGATAAACCTTGGTTTCTTACTGAGGGAAAATCTTGCTGCTATATTCATCATACCTTCCTCTTGGGGTTCCCAACGGGCCGGTCATTTACTAGGCATCAAGCATATTTTCTGGTACCATTGCCGAGGAGGAAAAAGAAGACTTCTGCGATGGGAGTTTTTCGCACGCACATCCTTTACTTTGTTTATTGTTTTGCTTTACTTTATTTTTACTTGCATCGTTTTATCAAAAACCCAAAAAAAAATTAGAATCCTTGGTAGTTGTTATTTCTTTACTTTTAGTTCATTATGTTGTTCCCTAAGTACGTTCTGGAGGACCTCTCAGTAGGTAGTGGTTCGATTATTGGAAAAAGTAACATTGAGGAGTTCTTTAATCATATTAGTATGGATAAAGAAGTTGAGGAAAAGTCTTTGGTTGAGCTTGATCCTAGTATTGAAGTTGCTTCTGCTTATTTAATTCACATGTTGGAAGCTAGGTTTGCTAGCCTTAATCCTTTTATGCAACACATGTTCCTTAAGCTTCATGAAATTGAGGATCCTGAAAAGAAAGCTTTTATCTTGGAAACTTTGCGCTTAGAATTTAGAGATATTGCATGTGGGGACCCCGGATTACCCATCCGGAATACCCGACATGCATACAATTCACGATCCCATGATCAGTGTATCGTGAATCCACATATCCGAGTTGATAACAGAATTACATCATCCATTACAGTACCGAATAATATACTTACAATTGGTCACATGACCAAGTATGATATTGCCACGCAGGGCAAGTCTACAACTAAGTAGCGGATACCAAGCAGCGTTGATGACCCACGTCATGCCTACTACCCTACAGGCAACTGACTGGGAGACGTTCCTAGTTCGCACCAGCGTCGTTGTTCCCACCATCATCGTCAACACGGTTCATGAACCTGTCAGCAAGAGAATCCCAGCTCTTGGAATTATTTCCCCATCCTTCTTCACCCTTGGAGCTTCCTGTCCCTGCATTGTTAGAACGATCTATATCCCAGCCAGAGGGTAATCGTGATTTGGGCACCTTTTGGAACTGATGCTCATGAATCAGAGTATGGAAAGGATTTTGGCGTGGTGGAGACGTCCGTGGAGCTAAGGTGTGATGCGGCACACCTCCTCCGGTCCTTATGCGAGCACTCTTCTTGAACTTGTCATAATCTGTCACCACCCCTATGCTGGCAATCACGGTGCTCGGCCTCAGACTTTGATCTTCCTCTTCGTCTTCGCTTTCAACCTCTTCTTTAAGCCGGAAATCTTTGGTGTAATCCTCCGGAGGTGTTTCCTCCTTGTCACTGCTTGAAGAGGCCATGACTCCCCCAAGCTTAAGATCAACTCCTGACAGAAACAGCTTGAAACAAAACACGACGAGAAAACGATATACAGACATCGGGGACTCCGGGAGGTTAAATAGGCGAAAATTATACATCGAAACGAAGTCACAAGAGGAAAACGGGACGGAAACGAGTTCCGGTGTGTTCTCACATAGGGGTGGCGCGGCCAGGGGTGGGCCCGCGCCACCCGTGTGTGAGACACACACGGACTCTTTTTCCTGCCCCTTTTCGTCTCGTGATTTTTCATATTTAGTAAAAACAGCAAAAATATTGAAAGAAGAACTTTTCGCGAAACTTTTCTGACTAGAACTGTTACCTACTCGAAAGCGAACTCTGCAGGTTCCTGCAATTTGTCTTGGATAAATTCTTCCGAAGAAACTGTTTCGATAACATCAACATCTTCATTATAAGAATCTCCAGAAATATAATGCTTGAGTCTTTGCCCATTCACCACTTGTGTAGAATCATCTTTCAATGAAGCAATCTTAATAGCACCTGAGCGGTACACTTCCACAATAACATATGGTCCTTCCCATTTAGAGAGTAATTTTCCTGCAAAAAATCTGAGACGAGACCTATACAAAAGAACTTTCTCACCAACATGAAACTCTCTCTTAAGAATTCTCTTATCATGCCATTGCTTGACTTTCTCTTTGAAAAGTCTGGCATTCTCATACGCTTTGTTTCTCCACTCATCTAGAGAACTCAAATCTAACAACCTTTTCTTACCGGCTAGTTTAAAATCTCTGTTAAGCTCTCTCACTGCCCAAAAAGCTTTGTGTTCTAATTCTAAGGGCAAGTGACACGCTTTTCCGTAAACCATCTTATAAGGAGACATACCCATGGGATTCTTATAAGCAGTTCTATAAGCCCATAAAGCGTCATTTAACTTACTAGCCCAGTTTTTCCTAGATTTATTAACAGTCTTCTGCAAGATAGACTTGATCTCCCTATTTGAAAGCTCTACCTGCCCACTAGTTTGGGGATGATAAGCAGAAGCAATTCTATGATTGACATCATACTTAGCAAGAGTTTTCCTAAAACTACCGTGAATAAAATGAGAACCTCCGTCAGTCATAAGATATCTAGGCACTCCGAACCTAGGAAAGATAACATCCTTAAGCATTTTTAACGAAGTCTCACCATCGGCACTCTTTGTAGGTATGGCTTCTACCCATTTAGTAACATAATCAACAGCAACAAGTATATGGGTATAGCCTTTTGAAGGAGGAAAAGGACCCATAAAGTCAAATCCCCAACAATCAAACGGTTCAATAACAAGAGTGTAATTCATAGGCATCTCATTGCGTCTAGAAATATTACCAACTCTTTGACATTCATCGCAAGATAAAACATACCTTCTGGCATCTTTAAAGAGGGTTGGCCAATAAAAACCTGATTGTAGAACCTTCTGTGCGGTTCTATCTCCAGCATGATGCCCTCCATAAGCACTGCTATGGCATTTCCTTAATATCTCTTGTTGTTCATATTCCGGTACGCATCTTCTCATGATACCATCAACTCCTTCTTTATATAAATGTGGGTCATCCCAAAAATAATGCCTCAAATCATAGAAGAATTTTCTTCTTTGCTGAGCTATAAAGGTCGGAGGCAAATACTTGGAAACAATAAAGTTAGCATAATCAGCATACCAAGGAAGGTCTCGTGAAGTTACATTAATTGCAGCCAACTGTTCATTTGGGAAACTATCATTAACAGGAATAGGATCAAAAGAAATGTTTTCCAATCTAGATAAGTTGTCAGCCACAGGATTTTCAGCACCTTTCCTATCTACGATATGCAAATCAAACTCTTGTAAAAGCAACACCCATCTAATAAGCCTAGGCTTAGCATCCTTCTTAGTCATGAGATATCTAATAGCAGCGTGATCAGTATGAATAGTAACTTTAGAATCAACAATGTAAGATCTAAACTTATCACAAGCAAAAACAACAGCAAGAAACTCTTTCTCAGTAGTAGCATAATTCTTCTGAGCAGCATCAAGAGTCTTACTAGCATAATGAATAACATTCAACTTATTATCTATGCGCTGTCCAAGAACAGCACCAACGGCAAAATCACTAACATCGCACATAATTTCAAAAGGTAAATTCCAATCAGGTGGTTCAACAATAGGAGCAGTAGTTAAAGCCTTCTTAAGAGTTTCAAAAGCTTCCTTACAATCATCATCAAAGACAAATGGTACATCCTTTTGAAGAAGATTGGTAAGAGGCTTTGAGATCTTAGAGAAATCTTTAATAAACCTCCTATAGAAACCAGCATGACCAAGAATACTACGAATACCTTTAACATCTCTTGGACATGGCATTTTCTCAATTGCCTCCACTTTTGCTCTGTCAACTTCAATACCTCTTTCGGAAATTTTATGTCCAAGGACAATTCCTTCATTTACCATAAAGTGGCATTTCTCCCAATTAAGAACAAGGTTAGTTTCTTCGCACCTCTGCAAAACTTTATCAAGGTTGTGCAAACAATTATCAAAAGAAGTTCCATAGACGGAGAAATCGTCCATGAAGACCTCCACAATTTCTTCACAAAATCCATGAAAAATAGCAGACATACATCTTTGAAAAGTAGCAGGAGCATTGCATAAACCAAACGGCATACGTCTATAAGCATAAGTTCCATAAGGGCAAGTAAAAGTGGTTTTCTCTTGATCATCCTTTTTAACATCAATTTGAGAAAAACCGGAATAACCATCAAGGAAACAAAAATGAGTCTTCTTAGACAACCTTTCTAGCATTTGATCTATAAACGGTAAAGGGTAATGATCTTTCTTAGTAACCTTGTTTACCTTCCTATAATCAATGCACATTCTATAACCAACAACTACCCTTTGAGGAATAAGCTCGTTATTCTCATTGGGCACAACAGTCATACCTCCTTTTTTAGGAACACAATGAACAGGACTAACCCATCTACTATCAGCAATAGGATAAATAATACCAGCATCAAGGAGCTTTAATACCTCATTTCTTACCACATCCTTCATCTTGGGAATTAGGCGGCGCTGATGCTCCACAACTAGCTTCGCATCTTTCTCCAGATTAATGGCATGCTGACATAAAGTGGGAGAAATCCCTTTTAAATCATCCAGAGTATATCCCATAGCTCCTCGGTGTTTCCTCAATATCTCCAATAATCTTTCTTCTTCCCTTCCTGAAAGTTTAGAACTAATAATAACAGGATATATTTTCTTATCATCAATATAAGCATATTTGAGGTTATCAGGCAAAGGCTTTAATTCAAACACAGGATCTTCTTTAGGCGGCAAAGTGGTACCAAGATCCTCCACAGGTAGATTATGCTTGAGTAATGGTGGTTGACGAAGGAGAATATCGTCAATCTCTTCTCTTTCCTTGCTAAAAACATCACTTTCGTGATCTTCCATGAATTGCTGCAAGGCATTATTAGGAGCAAGAGCAATAGAAGCAAGCTGTTCAACTCGAAAATTTTCATTAGGCATGTCATTTTCATAAGAAGTCTTAGCAAACTTGGAAAAATTAAACTCATAAGACTCTCCATTAAACTTAGTAAAAAAATTCTCCTTCTTACAATCTATCACGGCACCACAAGTGTTCAAAAAGGGTCTACCAAAAATAATAGGACAAGTTTTACTAGCCTCCTTACCAAGTACTAGAAAATCAGTAGGGTATTTAGTCTTACCGCATAGAACTTCCACATCTCGAACAATACCAAGAGGCCACACAGTCTCTCTATTAGCAAGCTGAACAACCACATCAATATCTTCAAGTTCACAAGCGCCAATCTCGTGCATGATTTCTTTGTAAAGCTCTAAGGGAATAGCACTTGCACTAGCACCAATATCACATAAACCATAGTAGCAATGATCTCCAATCCTGACAGAAATAACAGGAACACTTGCTTTCCTGTGCTTTTTTGGATGTGAAAGAATGTTAGAAGCATCTTCACAAAAAAGAATATATTCATCCCCTACATCTTTAGTAACAAGATCCTTCAATATAGCTACAGGAGACTTAATAGTAATTTGCTCATCGGGTTCTGCAGCTTTCTTAGTACTTTTATTAGACACACTTACCAAAGTAGAATACTTTTTTACCTTAGCAGGGAAAGGTGTCTTCTCAAAATAAGGTTCAGGCACAATGCTATCAACAGTACAAACTTCAGTAGCTGCAGCAGGAATATGACTAATAGAATCTTTATAAGGCGCATGATATTTGTTCCAATCTTTCTTTGGAACATCAATATAAGAGGCAAAAGCCTTAAGACAATTAGCAAGTATTTGTGAATCAAGATCATAAGCAGCGCTAACACTATGAAAGTCATCGGTTCCCATAAAAGATTTAATGCATTCATAATCATAGTTTATACCTGACTTCCTACCTTTGTCGTTTTCCCAACCTTCAGCATTTTCTTGTATACGGTCAAGAAGTTTCCACTTAGCATCTTCTTTCATATGAGTAAACGATCCAAAGCAAGAAGCATCCAAATAATCCTTATCAGGAAGAGTAGGCCGCGCATAAAAATTATTAATAACAATATTATTGGGAAGCTCATGAATGGGGCATTTGAGCATTAGTAACTTCAATCTCCCCCACGCTTGGGCAATACTCTCTCCATCATGAGGCCAAAAATTATATATCCGGTTACGGTCTTTATGAATTTCACTTGGAGGATAAAACTTGGAATAAAAGAGAGGCACAATATCCTCCCATGCCATAGATGGACCATCCTGGAGTAGTCGATACCACTCCTCAGCTCTGCCTTTCAATGATAATGAGAATAATTTCTTCTTAACCTGGCTTGGTGAAATACCTGCACATCTGAACAACTCGCATAATTCATGTATAAATAATAAGTGATCACCCGGATGGACAGTTCCATCTCCTGAATAGCAGTTATCCATAATACGCCCAACAATTTTCATAGGTATTTTAAAAGGATCAATTTCAGCAGGCGGTGGCGGTGGTGGTTCCTCCGCATGTGCAGCAGCAGCAGTAGTAGAAGATGTGTTTCCAAATAGGAAACCAAATGGAGAGTTCTCCATAGCAGAGTAAAATAAAAGACAAAATAAAAACAATACTCACAGTGACGGTTACCTTTACCAATTCCACTCTTCAATAGCGCTACACTCCCCGGCAACGGCGCCAGAAAATAGTCTTGATGACCCACAAGTATAGGGGGTGTATCGTAGTACTTTCGATAAATAAGAGTGTCGAACCCAACGAGGAGCAGAAGGTGTTGACGAGCAGTTTTGACCAAGGAATCACTGTAAATACTAGCAAACAGGTTTTCAGGAGTATTTGGTAATACGAGTAAATAAAGTGCGAGTAAATAAAAGACAGTAGTAACAATTGCAGCAAGTGGCCCAATCCTTTGTTCAGCAAAGGACAAGCCGGTTGTGTACTTATAATAACCAAACGTTCTCGAGGACACACGGGAGTTTTCTGTCAAGAGCTTTCGCTTCATAGAGCCAATAGTATTCATTGGTTTGGTAAGTGTTATGGGGGTGAACCTGTGCTAGCGCACTACCCTTACTAGGATAAATACACACTTGTGATTATACCCCTTGCAAGCATCCGCAAATACAAGAAAGTAATTAAGATAAATCTAACCACAGCCTTAAACTCTAGGATCCTACGCTCCCTGGTGCAATGGTTTCACAATGGAGGTTTAGGTTTCTGTCACTCCAGCAACCACACAGTCGGTAGCCAAATACACAATGCATCTCACTAGGCCCATAAATGGTGAAGTATCATGTAGTCGACGTTCACATGACACCAATAGTGAAATAGCACCACAACAATACCAAACCACTAAATATTTCTTAACAATAATTCACTACTAACATCTTGACTTCTCCCATGTCCTCAAGAACTAAACGAACTACTCACAAGACATCATATGGATCATGATCAGAGGTGAAATAATGGTAAATAACAATCTGAACATAAACCTTAATTCAACGGTTCCACCCAATAGCATCAACTACAAGAGTAATCAACACCGGGAAAGTTTCCCCTATGAATATACCAAGATCCAACTCAAGATGTTACTGCGGGACGGCGTGGTGATGGTGGAGATGAAGGTGCTGGTGATGGAGATGATGATGATGATGATCCCGATGAAGTCCAGTGCGATGGTGATGACGATGGCGACGATCTCCCCTCTCCGGGAAGGAATTTCCCCGGCAGATTTCTCCCTGCCGGAGAGCTTTCTCTCTCTGGTGTTCTCTGCCCCGCAGAGGCGGCTGTGTCTAACTCTGAGACCCCCCCCTTGACTTAGGTTTTCGGGGACGATGATGTACGCGGAGGGGCGAGACCAGAGGTGGGCCAGGGTGGCCCCACGTAGGGCTGGCGCGGCCAGGGGTGTGGCCGCGCCGCCCTGGCGTGTGGAGCCCCCCTGGCTCCTCTCGACTCCCCCTTCTGGCTTCCTGAGTCTTCTGGGAAAATATAATTTCTGGGTATTTTCCTGGAATTTTCCTGATCTTCAAAATATGGTCTCTTGATGGTCCTTTTTCCAGCAGAACCCTGACTCCGGCAGCAACTCCTCCGATGATCATCAAACATGTGAAAACAAAGGAAATAACATAAGTAACTTATCTAAATATGAAATATATCAATGAATAACAGTAAATTATGATACAAAATAGTGATGCAAATTGGACGTATCACTCTCCTGAACGATAAACCTTGGTTTCTTACTGAGGGAAAATCTTGTTGCTATATTCATCATACCTTCCTCTTGGGGTTCCCAACGGGCCGGTCATTTACTAGGCATCAAGCATATTTTCTGGTACCATTGCCGAGGAGGAAAAAGAAGACTTCTGCGATGGGAGTTTTTCGCACGCACATCCTTTACTTTGTTTATTGTTTTGCTTTACTTTATTTTTACTTGCATCGTTTTAGCAAAAACCCAAAAAAAAAATTAGAATCCTTGGTAGTTGTTATTTCTTTACTTTTAGTTCATTATGTTGTTCCCTAAGTACGTTCTGGAGGACCTCTCAGTAGGTAGTGGTTCGATTATTGGAAAAAGTAACATTGAGGAGTTCTTTAATCATATTAGTATGGATAAAGAAGTTGAGGAAAAGTCTTTCGTTGAGCTTGCTCCTAGTATTGAAGTTGCTTCTGCTTATTTAATTCACATGTTGGAAGCTAGGTTTGCTAGCCTTAATCCTTTTATGCAACACATGTTCCTTCAGCTTCATGAAATTGAGGATCCTGAAAAGAAAGCTTTTATCTTGGAAACTTTGCGCTTAGAATTTAGAGATATTGCCTGTGGGGACCCCGGATTACCCATCCGGAATACCCGACATGCATACAATTCACGATCCCATGATCAGTGTATCGTGAATCCACATATCCGAGTTGATAACAGAATTACATCATCCATTACAGTACCGAATAATATAATTACAATTGGTCACATGACCAAGTATGATATTGCCACGCAGGGCAAGTCTACAACTAAGTAGCGGATACCAAGCAGCGTTGATGACCCACGTCATGCCTACTACCCTATAGGCAACTGACTGGGAGACGTTCCTAGTTCGCACCAGCGTCGTTGTTCCCACCATCATCGTCAATAAAGTCTTCCTCCAGTCTGACCAAGTTAATAGCCAGGGACAAAGCCATGAGTACATTTTGAATTGTACTCGCAAACCATCTAAAGGGGAGAGAACAATATGCAATTTGGCTATAGCAAGGAAAGGCTCTAGTCTAGTTTATTTTCTTTGAAAACACGGTTTTCTAGTGTCAATATAGCATGTCTAGAACCATGTTCTACGACATCTCTATATCCTTAGAAACATTTATAAAACAATTTTAGTAGAATCTCTAGGAAGGGGGAAACCCTTTTCTTTTCATAAACCAGGTCAATCAAACATGACCATCTCCATTCATAAGACCAGGTCAATCACACATGACCATCTCCAATTCCTCGGCAGTACCCTACAGGTACTCCGAACTATACCCGTGCCACGGCAGTACCCTCCAAGTACTCCGTCCAGCACCCTTCTCCATTTTTCCGAAAACACTTTATAAAACCAAAACCGACACAGGTTAAGTATGGCCATTCTAACCATCCATGACCGAGGACTCGGCTATTCGAATAGATTTACACTCTGCAGAGGTTGTACACTTTACCCACAATCATCCGGATTCTCATCGTGTGGGCATCTTCCCCGCATAACATCATATGCCACGACAAGCACCCGATCAGAGCCTTTCGCTTATCTACCTTAGTACAGGGACCTACCCTATGGAGTATGTACCTCCCCGGCACACCCTGGCAGTCTACCTCCACGTTCGAGCGTAACTCCAGTGCCACGACAGGAGACCCATAGTGTCTTCCGGCGGCTCGGGATATGCCGTGATATGTGTTTCCTCCTTCCTGAGGACAACCCGGATTCTGGGGTACCGCGTACCCTTATATAGTTGTGAGGTGCCCCGTACTAAAGCAAATAAACTACGAGCTAAGCCCCGTCCCATACCAGGGTAATTGTGGTTGCACGGGTTAATTGGTTTGGCAAACACTTATACACAATGCCCTTTTTCATAAATCCTCCTCCTCCTTTTCTCCATTTTCTAGAACATATTTTCCTGAAAACACTTCAGTGGAAGAGAGCACTATTCCAAGGTTTTTGAAATCATTTTTCAAAGTCCCATTTGAGTGTTCCCAACCTAGAGTTTTTGCTCCACTATAAAGTTTTCCAAAGGCTATGATGCTAACCATCACGCCACTAACCCAGGGGATAAGTAGGTGTCGAGAGGGTCATCCAGGAGGATGATAACATTTGACTCGTGGAGACAAGTCGCCAATAACTGCTATCTAGGGGTAATAGCAATATAAAACATGCATTTTCATTAACATTTATAAACATGCAATAAGTAAAACTAGGATTAAATATGCAACAAGATTAGATGGCTTGCCTTGATCAGCTTGTCCCTGGTCTTCCTCTTGGTATTCAAAGACTTCTCCTTCCTCGATACACTCGATGTCATTCGAATCTAGCGTCGGTAAATAATAATGATATAAGTATGCATGCACAGGTAAATCACACACTTCACCCACAACAAGCATAACACACCAAGACAAGCATCAGTAGCACATACTACACCATACTGAACCACTCCATTTGTTTTCAAGCAATTATCTATTTTCAAGGTTAAAATGAGAATTTCGACAAACAACTAAACCCTAATGAGCCACAAATGAAGCTCAGGTAGCTCTAGCCATCCATATCATGCAAACAGCATACCGGTAGGAAGATAACATTTTCTGGAACCCAACAAAAGTGGATTCAGTCCAAAAGGATTTGTAGTTATTTTTTTTCTATGATTTTCCAAATGCATACAATAGCTGATTAGGCAATTAAATTCCAAGATATTGTGTGCTCAACAGAAAAATCTGCCAGCAGAAAATATGAAGGTTAACAAAGTGCATGATTACTGAGAAATTAGAATCATGCCATTATCACCTATATAAAGTCATTTTGAAATAAAGAAGTCATACAAGCACATGTAGCATTTCATTTTTCTATACTTACTAAAATCATCACAGAGACATCACTCCAGTGCCATACGCAAGTACAAACATCCAGATAACATTGAAAATTGGTTTTTGCTCAATTTGGTTCCTTATAACTGTAGATTTGGATTTTTGAATCCAAAGGGGACAGATCTATCAAAATAATTTCCAAAAATTCTGTAAGGATTTAGTGGTCATGGGCTGGTACAGTCAGATAGCTATGTTAACAGGGTCTCCACAGAAATTTGAATGAAGTCATTTGGGATCATATTTATTTTCCTACGAATTTTCAAAGTTTCCAAATCTAATCAAATATTTGGCAGGCAATCCAAAAAAACAATCGCGAGCTGCATGCAAAGATCTGGGCCGAACGGCACCGATCCAGTAAGATATTGGCTGTGAATCTGTGATCAGAACCTTGAAAAAAATAAGTGTGCTTTAAAAATCGTGCAGCAGGCTAGCTAGGCATGCACGCCTGCTCGCTGTTCTCGACGCTCCTCGACGGTGACGACGGAGAAAAGGCAGGGGCTCACCGGGATTGCCTCGGGACGACCGGGTGACGTAGAGAGGACGAGGAGGGTCGTCTCAATCTCCTCCGGCGCGCACGAGAGTTCCGGTCATCGGTGAGGCCGGAGGCGAGCTCCCAGTTGGCGGCTTGGTCAGAGGCGAGCCCGGCGTGCGCACGGACAGAATCACGGCGACGGCGATGTCCCGGCAGGGCCCTGGCAAGAAAAGGGAGACATCGAGGCGTCAAGATAGGTAGAGAGAGAGATACGCAGAAGATACAGAGAGAAAGAGAAGACGGCAGGGACGGAGGGCGACGTCCCCGCCGCGAACGACGACACGCCGCACGGATGGCTTAGCTCGATTTCTTCTTCGGCGAAAAATAAGGCAGGGATCCCCTCCGAGAGTGAGGAGGTTTGGGTTTGAGATAGAGAGGAGGCTTGGAGGCGCTTTAATCAGGGGATGGCTGGCGCACTGTCACGACGTGGCGGACGTTGTCTGGCCGGGGTGCGCGGCGAGAGTGGCCAGAAGGAAGGGGACAAGAAGAGCCTTCGGGGCTACGCCAAAGAGTCAAATAGGGTGCATCTCGGTGTATGGCGAAGGCACGGGTCAGGAGGTTGTCGACTGGCATGGAGAAAAGGTGCCCAAGTCTTGGCCGCCATCTGTTCGATGAAACGACGCGCCAAGAGCGGTGTTCAGCACGGTGTTCAGAAATAGAGGTGCGGCTAATAATCGTGTCTGGGAGGTTTCCGGTGCACGACTCGTCCATGTAGTGAACGTGAGGTGGGAGGCGTGGCCGTGCCCACGGCAGTGTGCCTGCAGACGATTGGGGGTTTGTCTTGGGTGTCAGTGAGCTAGAGGGGAAAGGGAGGTGTCTAGAGGAGAGAGAGGGATGCCTGGGGGCTCGACCAAGGCCACTGGTAAGCATCCATGCAGCATAAAGAAGGGATGGAGGAGAGTGTCCCCTTCTCTCGGGTTCCAAGAAGGGTGGGCGAGAGTGAGCCTAGCTAGGGTCGGTTAGGGGACAGGGGTAGAGATGCAGGTGTGTAAGTGTTGAGTGCACCTTGGTGGCTCAGCAAGATAGTAGAGAGAGAGAGGGAGATATGGCACTTAAACGCCACAAGCTTGGCATGGCCGGCTCCCCTCTTAGAGCCAAACGAAAATGGACAAGAAAGTTATCCAATGGACGATGCATGTTGATTTAGCCAGGATGCTGATCACCTTGGTTCATTTTGGTGAGTTTGAGAAAGATTAGAAAGAACATAAGGTAGATAGGTATGGAGATGGGGATGATAGACATGATGATACTGTGAGCTAAAATTGATCCACTTGCATAACTATGCATAGTAGATTTTTTTTAAAAAAAATTAAAATAGGAAAGAAAAGCAAGAAATGGCATATGTACCATTGATTGTATTTTTAAGGAAAAGAAAACATAATAAAGAAATTTGATAAATATGATTTTTGTAAAGGAAATGGTATGATAAACCATATCAGTCACAATTCCTATTTTTATTTGGGAAACGAAATTTGAAGAACCGTGATAAACTTTGGAATATCCTTGATTTCAAGATAAGAAACAATTTTGGGTTTCAAGAATAATTGGAGGGAATAGTTTGTTTGAATAATAATGAGGTCCTCTCCGGCTTAGAAATATTTTAGGTATCTGTTGGTTTCTGAGCTAATAGTCACAAATCCAAGTGAAGAAATTGGATTGTAACCACTCAGAGAAGAGAAGAGACAAATTAATTAATTGAGATGATCTTTAAAATATGATAGAAGTAGAGGTTAAGATATAGGGTTTTGAAATAAGGTTTGGTCACGTAGTCAAATAAACCGGAGCTAGATATAGATGATTTGTATTGAAAAGGGGAATCATAGCCAAGTGGGATTTTTGGAAGAGATTAGCCACAAGCACATTTATAAACTTTGGGTAATATTCCCAAAAAAAAATTAGGGACAAGAATAATACCAAAGGGTACTCTCCCCAATTCTGGTATTTTTGGAAATAAGAAGAATAATGGTGAAAATACTTTTTCGAAATATATTTGTAAAAGGAAATAAGTGCCCATAAAGAGTGGAGCTCATTTCTAATTTTTGATGAACTGGAGTTTTTTAAAAAATTACTCCTCTCATAAGAAATAGAGTTTTACGGTTTATAGAGAGGAAAACATTGAAATAGTTTTGTTTGGAAGATAGACTAAACAAAAATTTATAAGAATACCCCCACTGGCCATTATATAAATAGATAGGTTTTAGATAGGTTAGGCAATAGGCCTAGTTGTAGATCATAGCTACACCCAAGCAACTCATTTGAAGTCAAACAGGGTCACATAAGGTCAACTCATCACACAAAGTCAATCATTAGGAACTAATCAAGCATCACTAGAACAATGGTTGAACAAGCGCTCAATAGTGATCATGCCATGGTGAAATTGAAAAAGAGTTTCAAATAGAGAAGTAAGGCTTTTGTAAATATTTCCAGAAACTATTGGAGACATAAACATCTCCTCTACCAAGTTTTCTCAAAGGTGTTCTGAAAACCACCCATCAACGGTTTATAAAATAGTAGTTTTACAAAAAAAAAGTGGGACTACAACACTATGTCCCTATAGTTTTGTAAATACTTAATATTTTGGGTAATGGATCTTGGCTCCTGTTTTGGGAAATTAAAAGATTTGAAATAAGAGAGGTGCCAAGATACTTTGTTTGGAGAAAAAGCTAGAAGCAAAAAAAAAATTGTGGCATGATCTCAAGAGCACACTAATTTTGTTGTTTCACAAGTTGTTCAACAATCAACTCTAACGTACAAGATCAACATAGAAATCAAGGTAAACATTCATGAAATTTTATTGAGAACTAAAAAGTTTTTGTTGGCCCTCATGTTTGCCTCACTAAACCCTACCTAACCAAGGTTAGAAAGGATGGGGTGTTACATTGCCATTGAAGCTAGGAAAGTTCTTAAGCGCTTTAATAAGTTGGGTTCACCTATAAAGGTTATTAGTACAAACAATGAGGGAACCGAGATACCTATACCTAGCAAACTCTTGAGATTGTATGAAGCTTTTGAAAATAATTTTGATTGGATCTGTCCCAAAAATCTTTTTAGTGATTTGAGTGAACCAAAGCGTGATCACAAAGGGGCTTCAAAAACTTATGTGGATGAAATACAATGCCTTATTGAGAATACCTCTTCAGTTGATATTAATGCTTCATCACTTGATATTACTTGATTCGCAATTTTCTGCGCCTAGCTCAAAGGCGTTAAAGAAAAGCACTCTTGGGAGATAACCCAATGTTTTTACATTCAGTTCTTTTTCTTTTATTTGAGTCTTGGAAGTTATTACTACTGTAATAACCGCTCCTTATCCTTTTTATTTCGTTGTTGTGTCAAGAGAAGCCTCTAATTTGAGTGAGGTAAGATTTGGGGATGTTGCTGTCCTGAAACAGTTTTCGGTGCTGCACCGTAAAAATTCGTGAAAATTATCTGTATATCTTTTGGACCTGCGATTTCTTGTGCATATGCCCCAGGTTATATCCAAACTTTCAGTAGTTGAACACTTTTTTATTTGAGCAACAGAAAACCCCTCAACAATTCAATCTTTGTCAGCTGTTCTGTTTTGACAGATTTCTGCCAATATTTGTGTTGCCGCTTTATCGCTTTCTTTTTGAGTTCTTTTGATCACGGAACTTTTGGGGAAGTTGATACAGTAGTATATGCTTTATATGTGGTGGTTTTAGGTTGAAACCTGAAGCAAAAAGGGTTGATTCTATGTTATGCTTACACTAATGTTGCTAATAGATTTGTGTTTAGTTTTGTATGAAGGAAGTTTTCAAGTGTAGGGATCGGAGAGTGATGAGATGAGTTGAAGAATGGACAAAAGCTCAAACTTGGGGATGCCCATGCATCACCCCAAGAAATATCCAAGAAGTACTAGCGTCAAATCTTGGGGATGCCCCCGAGGCACCCCCTTCTTCATCGGCAAAAATCAGGTCACCTTTCAAAACACTATATTTTTATTGCTTCATGCATTATGCGTTTTTTTTGGAGTGTCAGTTGTTTTTAGTTTTCAGTTTAGTTTTGTTTTGTTTGCTGCAACAAATGGTCGGACCCCAACAAATTCCTTTTGGAGAAGTTTCCTTGTTTTTCATTTGCCAAGAACACTCCGTTTTTCACTCTATTCGTTTCAACGAGTGTTCTTCTTTTTCTAGAACTGCGTTTAGCTTTCGATTTTCACCTTGATTTGTGTTCAGATCTTCTTATATCTTTTCATCAAGGTGTATTTTTTCCTCTGGTCTTTATTGTTTTTCATCAAAAGAGGTGTTTATAAAAAGTTTGAATGGTGTTGGAAAAGAGAAAAAACTTTATGCAAAAAAAAGTGGTACAAGAAGGAGCTTGTGTAGACTGCGGCTTAGGCTTTTGCATATCGTGCTTGATGTTTTTTTGATAGTATGCTTAGTGGTTTTGCGGTAGCATGACTTGTCTCAAATAACTGAGATTGCTTAATGAGCCTTTGAAAAAAATCATGCGTTGTTTTTATCGTTTGGAAGCATTATTTTGGTTTTCTCCTTGATGCTTTATTTGGGTTGACTTGGCGCATGCTCACATATGTTAGACTCATACAAAGTCGCCAATAGCCTCTATGCTCATTTAGTTTTTGACTTTTGATGCCATCTTATGCTTCTTTTAATGTCGCTTTGTCGCTTTGCATGATTATGGCCGTTATTGCTCTCTTAGTTGGTCGCTCCCAGTCTTTTGCTAGCCCTCGCCTTGTACTGAGTATGAGCTCTACTCGTGCATCCAACTCCTAAAAACTAATTTTGCCAAAGTGTCCACCATACATACCTATTAGCAATTTGCTATTCCAAAGTACATTTGACTTGCTTTTATCTACTCTTCAAATTAAACTCTTACCAGTGTTATGCAAAAAATTGGTCAGTAAAGCTCTCACGAACCGGAAGGCACACTTTATTTTTTTCGTTCTTAAAAATTTGACATTGTGGTCTCTTATGTTGAGTTGTTATGCTTGCAAGTTGAAAGTTGGAGATTAGCCCAACCATGCCGTCATGGGGCAAGCTTTCAACATTGCACTTCTTATTTGAGTTGATATCGTGATCTTTTGTTTATGGATACTCGCGGTGTGAAATGAATTGGGAATCTTGCGGGATCATGGAGTTTGTATATGTGTTAGAGAAACGCCTGGGCCGCCAATCTAAGCCATGCATAATTCATGGTGGAAATTTGCAGCATGCCCATAGTGGACATTCGATGACGCATCTCAAAATAAAAAGCTATACAAATGGTAAATAAAAGAGATGTCGAGGTGTTCATTGTCTGCTTGTCCTGTCATTTTGATGTGGGCTTGTTCCATGTCATCGGGCACGGAGGTACCCCGTTGGCGGTTCTCGATGATACATATATACTTACAATGACAAGAGCCTTGCTTGGGACTCTAAGTAAAGTAGCATGAGGTTTGGGTACTCGTATTCACGGGATACGAGGTTTTCAACTTATGATTTGTCAAGCATATGCAGCATGAGTGTTCTCGCATTAACTTTAACCATTCAAGATGCTTATGATGGGGGCAATGAGAGCTCAAAGCCGGTAAGTACCATAATTTTTGAAGGTTTATAAAACATGCAATCACTGCTTCCCTCCGCGAAGGGCCTTTCTTTTACTTTTATGTTGAGTCACCACCTGCTATCTTTATGCACCATTAAGAGAGCATAGTTGTCATTCTTAGTATAATGTGCATTGTCCCAAAGTATTCATTGATTGATTCATATTGTTGGTTTCACTTGTTCTCAAATTATTTGTATCTAGTCGCCCTCTTAAACTTGAAGGTGTCCTATGCATTTATGTTTTGCTCTCCATGAAGGACAAGCTGAAAACCATTTATATGTTTTTCCTTATGATTTGAACACACGTTTGACTTTCATTGTTTCATTTTCATGATCTTTTGTTTGTGTTCATTTTCATGTTATAACATGGTTGCTAAGTTTCTTCTATCAAGATTATGTCTTTCATGCCCATGTTTTAAGTTCTTTTGATCCCAGCGCACAACGCTTACATAGATGATCAAGATTGTGTAGGTGCATGTCACCTCAAAAATTATTTCTTTTGTTATCACTTACCTACTCGAGGACGAGCAGGAGTTAAGCTTGGGGATGCTGATACGTCTCCAACGTATCCATAATTTTTGATGCTCCATGTTTGTTTTTACACCATTTGCTTAGTGTTTCGTTACACTTCGTGGCACTTTTATCCATTTTCCGGAACTAACCTACTAACAAGTCGCCACAGTGCCAGTTCCCTGTTTTCTGCTGTTTTAGTGTTTCAGAAAAGTTACACAGGAAATATTCTCGGAATTGGACGAAACCAAAGCCAGTCGCCCAGAATTTTACCGAAGCTTCCAGAGAACTGAAGAGGAGATGGATGGGGCCACGAGGGGCCCTCACACCAGGGCGGTGTGGCCAGGGGCTGGGCCATGCCCCCTATGTGTGAGACCACCTCGGTCCACTTCTGACGATGCCCCTTCGCCTATAAAGACCCCCCGGCGAGAAAAACCTAAAGACCCGATCAATTTTCCAGAACACATCGCGATCCGCCACCGCCGTCGACCCGAAGATCGGGAGGGTCCAGAAGCTCTTCCCGGCACCCTGCCGGAGAGGGGAATTGCCACCGGAGGTCTTCTTCATCGCCATGCTTGCCTCCGGAGCGATGAGTGAGTAGTATACCTTGGACTATGGGTCCATAGCAGTAGCTAGATGGTTGTCTTCTCCACCATGTGCTTCATGTTTAGATCTCATGAGCTGCCCTACATGATTGAGATCACCGTTATGTAATTCTACATGTTTGGTTTGTTGGGATCCGATGAATATTGGTGTTATGCTTGAGTTGATGTACTGAAATTTATCTTTTGTTATCTCTATGTTGTTTATGATCTTGCATGCTCTCTGTTGTTAGTAGCTATCTTGGTCGAGTAGTTGCTAGTGACTCCCAGAGGGGGTATTTATGCTCGATAGTGGGTTCATGCCTCTATTTAATCCGGAGGAGTGACAGAAACCTCTAAGGTTGTAGATGTGCTGTTGCTACTAGGGGGAAACAACATTCATATGCTCGAGGGCATATGCTTTGTTTACATTACACACTTTGCTTAATGTAGTTATCTGTTGTTCGCAACTTAATACTCATGGGGTGTTCAGACGATATCCCCGTGAGTGGATTATTAGTCATAGATGCAGTTGGATGACGGTCTATGTATCTTGTTGTAATGCCCAGAGCAAATCTCATAGTGATCCTCTCATCATATGCACGTTGTCTTTATTCTATCAATTGCCCAACTGTAATTTGTTTACCCAGCATGTATTATTTTATCTTATGGAGAGACACCGCTAGTGAACTATGGACCTCGGTCCTATTTCCTTTATATTGCTATCACCTGTTTACTTTACTCGCACTGTTTACTTTACTCGCATATTATTATCACTTTCAACTCAATATGCTCATACCCTTTGTTTCAAGCAAACCGGTGAGATTGACAACCTCATCGTAAGTTGGGAGCAAAGTATTTGGTTGTGTTGTGTGCAGGTTCCGCGTTGCTACCGGTTGAAGACGAGTCAGCAAGTGTCGTAAACGGCGCCCTTGTTGGAGTGTTATTAGGCCAGTCAGCATCACCTTCAGTCGTTTGGCTCCTTCCTCTCCTGAATGATAAACCTTGGTTTCTTACTGAGGGAAAATCTTGCTGCTATATTCATCATACCTTCCTCTTGGGGTTCCCAACGGGCCGGTCATTTACCAGGCATCAAAGCTCCACATAAATATGTGCATATAGGTATGAACTTGAATTTCATGCACATCTTAGCTGATTTAGGATTTATTGGAGTTTACCCTATATATTGGATCAAAGAAAGCAAAGCATGCCATAGAGTATACATTTAGTAAATATGCATGCACAAGACTTTCAAGAGCCAAAAGAGATACAATTTGGACAAAACACCAAGAAGACCAAGAAGTCACACAAAGGTGTGAGGAACTAAAGGTTGTCCAAAATTATATTAAAGAATCAACTCAACACAAAATTGACTCCAAAGTCCACCAAGTGAACAAAGCAAACGCCAATGAGCATAAAGGATCACTAAAACACACATGCCCAATGACTTCTCTCATTTTAAGAAAATAGACCAAAATCAAGAAAAGAGATAGCCATTCTCCCAAAGAGAGCAAGGTTCCAACAAACAAACCGAACTCTCCACTCTTTTTATGATGGCACACTAAGTACCAAAAAGAAAAGATTTGTCTTCCAACAATAACCAAAACCAATTGAAATAAGCCACAAGAGTATGTTATAGAAAATATAGGAGAGCTCCCCCAAGATTAGTGCATTATTTATGATTTTGCATTTGAATACAAAATGCACACAAATGGGATCATCATCTCAACCTATATTAAAAATAACGCAAAACAAGGTCAACAAAATCAAATGGGATCACAAGAGTCAAGGAAGACAATGGGAATTCAAAACAAATACATTCATTGGCAAGAGATAAGGTAATTAAAAGCAATAGCCAATAAAAAGATGATCAATATATATATACCACATGATAAAGTACTAATTGTCCAAGGACAAGAGGTAATTGGAGTTATTAATTTCCCGGTGGTATTTTACACATAAATCCAAGATCATCTTCACAACAAAGAAGCATATGACAAGGATAAGAATTAAACACCATGCTAAAGAAGATATTCTTGATAGACTCAAATAGTTAAACAATCACGCAAATCAATGATCAGGATAACTTGAAGCAAATGATTTTCCAACTTTGATGTAGAATTTCACATTTTAGGAAAACCCTACCAAGAATGTATCTCACAAACAAGATCCAAAACAAGAGCAATAAAACAATTTAGAAAAATGAAACTTGTTTGAGCAAACATGTCACATAGAAGAAAGATAATTTGCAATATCAACACTATGTGACACAACCTCAAATATACATATTTTATTGGTTTGTAGTATGAACAAAGCATATTACTCCCCCCATAATGTGATAAAGCATTTATTTTCACAAGAGGCAAATAAAATTCAATATGATAAGATTAATGGACATTATAGAATTTGAATTTCTCATGAACATGATATACCACGTAGAGACTAGATAAATTCAAATATCAACACTAAGTGGTATTCCTCATGTGCACACATATTTAGGATTGTGAAGTGCCAAAGCATATCACTCCCCCAAAATGGGATAGTCCAATAGTCTCTCAAAAGAGCCAAATAATATAAAAGAATATGCAATATAGGCTCAAACACAAACACACGTACATGGTGTGCAAACCCACAAGTACATACTTGATTAATCAAAATAAAACAAGTAGGTAGCACAACATATACCAACACATGTAATGGAACACAACCAACACATGCAAAAGGAGCGAGTAACTTTTAATGTAGATAAGTTGAGTACATGTTACCACAAAGAGGAACATTGGATATATGATATAAACAAGATAATCCAATTGACTTGACTTGAGACAATATATTGATGAAGATCCCTCAATTCTTCATGATATAGCCAAGTCTCCAATGCCCTCCAACAAACACCTATTGATCAAGTTTTGGTGTGTTGGTACCCAACCAAGTTGGGTCCTAAGAGGTTAGTCACAATAGGCTTGGCCACCCAAATGGTTCTTTTCTTGACACCACATTGAGTACCAATAAATTTGGCAAACACATTGCCAAACTTATCCTTGCAAAGGGAATAAGCATCATCAATTATGATAGGGTTGGATGAGTTACCCATAGTGCATGAAGAAGAAAGGTGACCCTTCTCACGGCATATGTAGCAAGTTCTTTTTTTCACCTTCTTCTCACTTGATTTATCCGCAATGGGAGCATTAGCTTGATTCTTCTTGGGAAGTGGCATTTCTTCAACTCGAGGTTGAGCATGACCTTGAACTTGAGGCCGCTTCCCTAGTTGCTTCTCAACTAGTGCCTTCTTCTTCAAAGGGCAAGATCTAACATGGTGCCCTTCAATTTTGCACTTGAAGCAAACAATCTTGGCCGGATCTTTGACTTGTCCTTGGCCCTTCTTCTTCTTGTTAATCTTGGACTTGTTCTTATTGTTGGAGATAAACCCAAGTCCACTCTTGTCATTGGGGGATTTTTGCACTCTCAACATATTATCAAGATTGGATTTCCCTTCATGACTCTTTACCAAGTCTTTCTTCAAAGAAGTGACTTGGGCCTTGAGCTCTTCGATTTCCTCTACATGGTTAGTAACAACACAAGTACTAGAGGAAGTAGAAGCTTCATTGTTAGAGCAACAAGGAAAGGAAAGTAATTCATCGCAAGATGTAGCAATGTTATGAGTGGATGAATTACTAGGACTAGCACAAGGCAATATGGCATTTTGAGAAGTAGTGCAAATGTCCACATGAGGCTCACTAGATGTTACCTTTGACATAATAGCCTCATGAGCTAATTTTAGCCAATCATGGGAAGCTAGAAGATCCTCATGGGAGCTAGAGAGCTTTCCATGATTTTCTTCCAATTTCCCATAATTGCTAGTTAGCAAATCAAGTTGAGCCCTTAGCTCAACATTCTCCTTCAAGATGGATGCTTCACAAGAAGTAGAGTTAGTAGCACAAGCATCATTACTAACGGAAAGCGGAGAAGGCAATTTAGTAAGCTCATTTGAATTTGAAGCTTTAAGTTGCTCATGCGACTCGGTGAGAATGATGGGCTCACATGAAATGATCCTAGAGTCATTTTTAAGAAACACAACATTCTCAAGGAGTTTAGCATAAGTAACTACAAGCTCTTCATATTTAGTTTCAAAATCATTTGCCACCACAAGAGTTCTATCATAGGATTTTTGTTTATTTTAGATAACTCTAAAGTAAAGGTCTCCTCAAGAGATTCCTTGGTGGTTTGTTCTTCTTCTAGAGCTTCTTTTAGATCCGCGATCTCATCCGCGTAATCATGGACATGACCTTGCATTTTAAAAATGGTATTTTCATGCTCCTCAATAATTTTATTGCTCTCGGTGGTAATAGCCAAAATCTTATAGAAGTAAGAGCAAGCAATTTTATTCTTATGAATAGCATGAAAAAACATTTCACTCTTCTCAAATAAAGATGCAAGATCATCATCTTCTTCATTATCCTCATTCTCATCATCACTAGATATATTTGGTTCCAAAGTAGGAGTTACCTTTGAAGCCCTAGCCATAAGGCAAATGTGGGAAGCAATAGATGATGATGAATAAATACTTGAAGCTCCAAGTGAGACCATGTCTTGGTCAATAGAATTTCCGGTTTCCTCTACATTGTTAGACACACAACAACTAGAGGAACTAGAGGCATTTATATCATGGCAACAAGACGAAGTAAGCATATCATTATGAGATGTGTTCAAGGAGCATACACATGATATGCAAGGACTATCAATACAAGCATGTAAAGCATTTATGATGCTAGAAGTGTTTAAGTCCAAAGATGAAGCATGGCAATGAGATAGAGATAAATGGTCATCACAAGTAAGCTCACTATCAACATTGCAATTTCCATCACCACTCACCATAGAGTTACCTTGTGTCTTGCTACACTTTGGTGAAGTGGAAGAGAGTTCATCACGACCGGAAGTGGAGGGAATACAATCATCCTCAATCTTGTTGGACATATCATATTTATCTTGAATCTTTGTCCAAAACTCATGAGCGCTAAGGAAAGGCATGATTGCAAGAATAACTGCATCGTTCACAAAATCAACAAGCACATTAGAAGCTTGAGCTTCTAGATAAGATTTTTTCTTCTCCTCTAAAGATTGATTTTGGGAATCCTTAGGAGAAGAAAAACCCATATCTAGAATTCGCTCTATATTTGGGTCCATATCTCGAAAATGATTAAGCATGCTAATTTTCCAAACATCATAGTTTGTGCCATCAAATATAAAAGTGTGATTGTGCACTAATCCCCTAGCCGACATCTTTGCTCTCAAGGCGGTGAAGCCAAAAAATGAGAGACCCGCTCTGATACCAATTGAAAGGACACGGATGTCGCCTAGAGGGGGGGGGTGAATAGGCGATTTAAAACTTTTACGAGTGGCTTGACAAATGCGGAATAAAACTAACGTTTAATTTGCCAAGCATACAAAACCTAAAAAAACTAGGTTCACCTATGTGCACCAACAACTTATGCTAGACAAGATAAGCAACTATGTGATAGCAAGATATATATAACTTCAAGCACGAAGGCTATCACAAAGTAAATTGCATAAGTAAGGAGCTCGGGTATAGAAATAACCAAGGCACGCGGAGACAACGATGTATCCCAAAGTTCACACCCTTGCGAGTGCTAATCTCCGTTGGAGCGGTGTGGAGGCACAAGGCTCCCCAAACGCCACGGAGGCTCACCGTAATCTCCTCGAGCCCTCCCACCAAGATGGAACACCCGCCCACTATGGGACACTTGAGGGCGGTCACCAAACCCATACAAGCTTGGGGCAATCTCCACAACTCAATTGGAGGCTCCCAAGAATTGCCACTGAGGCACCACAAAGCTTGGGAAGATCTCCACAACTTAATTGGAGGTCCCCAAGTAATTGCCACAGAGACACCACAAAGCTTGGGAAGATCTCCACAACTTAATTGGAGGTCCCCAAGTAACCACTAAGCCACTAAGCCGTCTAGGGTTCCAAGAACCCAAAAGTAAAAAGCTCAACGAACTTTCACTACCGAATCTCCGAGGAGAACTCAAACCGATGCACCAAATGCAATGGCAAGAACACACAAAGTGCTTAAATCCTTCTCTCCCAAATCCTACCAAAGCAACAAATGCTATGGAGGGATATGAGAGGAAGAACAAGGAGGAAATCCACAAATAACTCCAAGATCTAGATCCAATAGGTTCCCCTCACATAGAGGAGATAATGATTGGTGGAAATGTAGATCTAGATCTCCTCTCTCTTTTCCCTCAAAAAGATGCAAGAAACGTGGGAGGGATGGGGAGGAAGGGCAAGCTCTTCAAGGTCAACAATGGAGGAGAGAGAAATGGAAGAGCCAACCTCCAAATGAGGAAGAAGGGGCTTTATATAGCCCCCGCACAAAATCTGACCGTTACAGGAATTTTAACCCGGAAATTCTGGCCCCGGGGGCAGAATTTCCGCCTCCCTAATAAAATTTCCGCCCAAAATTTCTACCCCCCTGATGTCTACGCATGCGTCTGTTCTTGTAGACAGTGTTGAGCCTCCAAGTGCAGAGGTTTGTAGAACAGCAGCAAGTTTCCCTTAAGTGGATCACCCAAGGTTTATCGAACTCAGGGAGGAAGAGGTCAAAGCTATCCCTCTCAAACAACCCTGCAACTACGATACAGAAAGTCTCTTGTGTCCCCAACGACGAAGAGATAGTGAAATACAAGTAGTAGTGACGATTATGAGTAGTAAATGCAATATGGAATAAATATGGCAGCAAGCAAACAAGTAACAAAACAGCAAGTAAATGGTGTGCAAATCTTGGAAACAAGGCCTAGGGATCATACTTTCACTAGTGGACACACTCCCAACAAATATAATATAATTGAACCAATAGATACTATCATCAATATGCAACTCAAAACAATTCTCCAATGGAAAACATACACTAATCATGCGTAGGGCTACGAAGCACTCCTCAAAGTCCATATGTACCCAAACTAGATTGTCCCACACTATCACCGTGAACACACTAGATGGTTCCAACAAACACCAACAATTCATAGAGACATTAACCAAAAAGATACACATGATGCACACACTAGTCACCTTTACACCATGATACGAGGTATCTCCGGAGAGTATAATAATAAGGCATAGGAGTAGCATAATATCTGAATAATAACATCTACTAATTCAACTAGATACAAAGCTCACGATCACATAAAGATCACATCATGGGAGAGTGAGGTGAACCACATAGCTACCGGTAGAGCCCTCAGCCCCGGGGATGAACTACTCCCTCCTCATCATAGGAGACAGCAAGGTTGATGGAGATGGCGGTGAGGTCGATGGAGACGGCGGAGACGGCGATGGAGACCGATGGAGATGGCTCTGGGGGCACTTCCTCGTCCCGGTAGGGTGCCGGAACAGAGACTTCTGTCCCCTGAAATTTGGCTTCGACGGCGGCGGCGCTGCGGAACTGTTCTGGAAATTTCGCCGACTCCTTTAGGGTTTTCCGTCCCGAGGCTTTATATAGGCGAAGGGGCGTCGTCAGGGGGCTGCCAGGGGCTCCTCACACATAGGGGGCGCGGCCAGGGCCTGGGCCGCACCGCCCTGGTGTGTGGGGCCCTCGTGGCCCCACTCCGCCTCCTCTTCGGCTCTCTGGAAGCTTCCGGGAAAAATAAGACTTCTGGAACTTGTTTCGTCCAATTCCGAGAATATTTCCTGTGTAGCTTTTCTGAAACAAAAAAACAGCAGAAAACAGGGAACTGGCACTGTGGCAGCTTGTCAATAGGTTACTTCCGGAAATCGCATAAAAATACCACGAAGTGTAACGAAACACAAGGCAAATGGTATAAAAACAAGCATGGAGCATCAAAAATTATAGATACGTTTGAGACGTATCAGCATCCCCAAGCTTAACTCCTGCTCGTCCTCGAGTAGGTAAGTGATAACAAAAGAAATAATTTTTGAGGTGACATGCACCATCACAATCTTGATCATATAGGTAAAGCATTGAGTGCTGAGATCAAAGAACTTAAAACATGGGCATGAAAGATGTAATCTTGACAATAAGAAACTTAGCAATCATGTTATAACATGAAAAAGAACACAAACAAAAGATCATGAATAATGAAACAATGAAAGTCAAACGTGTGTTCAAATCATAAGGAAAAATATACAAATGGTTTTCAGCTTGTCCTTCATGGAGAGCAAAACATAAATGCATAGGACACCTTCAAGTTTAAGAGGGCGACTAGATACAAATAATTTAAAAACAAGTGAAACAAACAATATGAATCAATCAATGAAAACTTTGGGACAATGCACATTATACTAAGAATGACAACTATGCTCTCTTAATGGTGCATAAAGATAGAAGGTGGTGACTCAACATAAAAGTAGAAGAAAGGCCCTTCGCGGAGGGAAGCAGTGATTGCAAGTTTTATAACCTTCAAAAATTATGGTACTTACCGGCTTTGAGCTCTCATTGCCCCCATCATAAGCATCTTGAATGGTTAGAGTTAATGCGAGAACAATTATGATGCATATGCTTGACAAATCATAAGTTGAAAACCTCGTGTCCCGTGAATACGAGTACCCAAACCTCATGCTACTCAACTTAGAGTCCCAAGCAAGGCTCTTGTCATTGTAAGTATATATGTATCATCGAGAACCGCCAATGGGGTACCTCCGTGCCCGATGACATGGAACAAGCCCACATCAAAATGACAGGACAAGCAGACAATGAACACCTCGACATCTCTTTTATTTGCCATTTGTTTAGCTTTTTATTTTGAGATGCGTCGTCGAATGTCCACCATGGGTATGCTGCAAATTTCCACCATGAATTATGCATGGCTTAGATTGGCGGCCCAGGCGTTTCCCTAACACATATACAAACTCCATGATCCCCACAAGATTCCCAATTCATTTCACACCGCAGGCATCCATAAACAAAAGATCACGATATCAACTCAAATAGGAAGTGCAAGGTTGAAAGCTTGCCCCATGACAGCATGGATGGGCTAGTATCCAACTTACAACTTGCAAGCATAACAACTCAACATAAGAGACCACAATGTCAAATTTTTAAGAACAGGAAAAAGTAAAGTGTGCCTTCCGGTTCGTGAGAGCTTTACTGACCAATTTTCGCATAACACTGGTAAGAGTTTAATTTCAAGGATAGATAAAAGCAAGTCAAATGTACTTTGGAATAGCAAATTTCTAATAGGTATGTATGGTGGACACTTTGGCAAACTTGGTTTTTAGGTGTTGGATGCACGAGTAGAGCTCATACTCAGTACAAGGCGAGGGCTAGCAAAAGACTGGGAGCGACCAACTAAGAGAGCAATAACGGCCATAATCATGCAAAGCGACAAAGCGACATTAAAAGAAGCATAAGATGGCATCAAAAGTCAAAAACTAAATGATCATAGAGGCTATTGGCGACTTTGGATGAGTCTAACATGTGTGAGCATGCGCCAAGTCAACCCAAATAAAGCATCAAGGAGAAAACCAAAATAATGCTTCCAAACGATAAAAACAACGCATGATTTCTTCAAAGGCTCATTAAGCAATCTCAGTTATTTGAGACAAGTCATGCTACAGCAAAACCACTAAGCATACTATCAAAAAGATATCAAGCACGACATGCAAAAGCCTAGGCCGCAGTCTACACAAGCTCCTTCTTGTACCACTTTTTGCCTAAAGCTTTTTCTCTTTTCCAACACCATTCAAACTTTTTATAAACACCTCTTTTGATGAAAACCAATAAAGATCAGAGGCAAAAATACACATTGATGTAAAGATAAAACAAGATCTGAAAAAAAATCAAGGTGAAAAACAAAGGCTAAACGCAGTAGCAAAAAAAGAGAACACTCGTTGAACGATAAGAGTGAAAACTAGAGTGTTCTTGGCAAACGAAAAGCAAGTTCATCTCCTCCAAAAGAAACATGATGTGATCTAACCATTTATTGCAGCAAACAAAACAAAATAAAACTAAAACAAAAACAACTGACATTCCAAGAAAAACGCATAATGCATGAAGCAATAAAAATATAGTGTTTTGAAAGGTGACCTGATTTTTGCCGATGAAGAAGGGGGTGCCTCGGGGGCATCCCCAAGCTTTGATGCTTGTACTTCTTGGATATTTCTTGGGGGTTGCATGGGCATCCCCAAGCTTGATCTTTTGTCCATTCTTCATCTCATCTCATCATTCTCCAATCCCTACACTTGAAAACTTCCTTCATACAAAACTAAACACAAATCTATTAGCAATATTAGTGTAAGCATAGTAATGAATCAACCCCTTTTGCTTCAGGTTTCAACCCAAAACCACCACATATTAAGCATATACTACTGTAGCAACTTCCCCAAAAGTTCCGTGATCAAAAGAACTCAAAAGGAAAGCGATAAAGCGGTAAACACAAATATTGGCAGAAATCTGTCAAAACAGAACAGCTGACAAAGGTCGAATTTTTGAGGTGTTTTCTGTTGCTCAAATCAAAAAGTGTTCAACTAATGAAAGTTTGGATATAACCTGGGGCATATGCACAAGAAATCGTAGGTCCAAAAGATATACAGAGAATTTATACGAATTTTTACGGTGCAGCACCGAAAACAGTTTCAGGACAGCAACATCCCCAAATCTTTACCTCACTCAAATTAGAGGCTTCTCTTGGCACAACAATGAAATAAAAAGGATAAGGAGCGGTTATTACAGTAGTAATAAATTTCAAGACTCAAATAAAAGAAAAATTACTGAAAATAAACAATGGGTTATCTCCCAAGAGTGCTTTTCTTTAACGCCTTTGAGCTAGGCGTAGTAATTTGCAAAGATGCTCATGTAGGCGCCATATAAGAGCTTGAGGCAAAGGCGCCATATAGGAACTTAAAGCAATAGAGAGCATCAAAAAGCAAATGTGAAAGATATTTAAATCTGAACCACTTCCTATGAAAAATAGTCTTGTAAAGAGACAAGTCATAAAAGCGCAAAGCAAAAAGCATAGGAAGGCAAAACAAGTACAACTTCAAGAATTGCAACATAAAGAGGGGAAACTCAATATTGTTGAGATCCATCAAACCATGTTTCCCTCTCTCATAATAACTTTCAGTAGCATCATGAATAGAACTAACAATATAACTATCACATAAAGCATCCCTATCATGAGCCACATGCATAAAGGAATTAATACTCTCCACATGAACAATCGTAGTAGGAGCAGATTCAACAGAATAATTATTCTCATCACCATAATCATCAAAAACAGGAGGCATATTGTAATCATAACTATTTTTCTCCTCAAAAGTAGGTGAACTGAAAATATTATACCCAACATCATAACCATCATAGACTAGAGGTTTAGTATCATCAAAAGCTAGAGAACAGCTATTTCGCAAAGCATATTCATCAAACATATCATCATAACAAGGAACATGGATAGTACTAATGGTACAACAATTATTAACCTTAGAATTTGTACCAAAAAGATTTTCAATATCAAAAGTAGAGTGCTTTTCCCAATCATGATCACTAACATAGGTAACAGGCATAGGAACATCACATAGGGGAGATAAAATATCATCAGAGCAAACTTTCTCCACTAAAGCTGGGGAACTAAAAAATATCATGCTTAACAAAACCAGCTTCCCCAAGCTTAGACTTTTCTATAGCATTAGAAATAACGGTGTTCAAAGCATTCATACTAACAACACTATTAGCATGCAAATTAAGCTCCAAAGGTTTTTCAATTTTCTCTTCAAACACTTCATATCTAAACTCAGGAAAAAGACTACAGAACTCTTTGTTTTCCATAAAGCCTAACTAGTGAAAATAAAAACAAGAAACAAAAAGATGTAATTGCAGAATCTAAAGGAAATAACTCCGAGCACTCACACAGGAGGATGCGAGTACCTTTTACCTTACCTCCCCGGCAACGGCGCCAGAAAAGAGCTTGATGTCTACGCACGCGTCTATTCTTGTAGACAGTGTTGGGCCTCCAAGTGCAGAGGTTTGTAGAACAGCAGCAAGTTTCCCTTAAGTGGATCACCCAAGGTTTATCGAACTCAGGGAGGAAGAGGTCAAAGCTATCCCTCTCAAACAACCCTGCAATTACAATATAGAAAGTCTCTTGTGTCCCCAACACACCCAATACACTTGTCAGATGTATAGGTGTACTAGTTCGGCAAAGAGATAGTGAAATACAAGTAGTAGTGATGATTATGAGTAGTAAATGCAATATGGAATAAATATGGCAGCAAGCAAACAAGTAACAAAACAGCAAGTAAACGGCGTGCAAAGCTTGGAAACAAGGCCTAGGGATCATACTTTCACTAGTGGACACACTCCCAACAAATATAACATAATTGAACCAATAGATACTATCATCAATATGCAACTCAAAATAATTCTCCAATGGAAAACATACACTAATCATGCGTAGGGCTACGAAGCACTCCTCAAAGTCCGTATGTACCCAAACTAGATTGTCCCACACTATCACCGTGAACGCACTAGATGGTTCCAACAAACACCAACAATTCATAGAGACATTAACCAAAAAGATACACATGATGCACACACTAGTCACCTTTACACCATGATACGAGGTATCTCCGGAGAGTATAATAATAAGGCATAGGAGTAGCATAATATCTGAATAATAACATCTACTAATTCAACTAGATATAAAGCTCACGATCACATGAAGATCACATCATGGGAGAGAGAGGTGAACCACATAGCTACCGGTAGAGCCCTCAGCCCCGGGGATGAACTACTCCCTCCTCATCATAGGAGACAGCAAAGTTGATGGAGATGGCGGTGAGGTCGATGGAGACAGCGGAGACGGCGATGGAGACCGATGGAGATGGCTCCGGGGGCACTTCCCCGTCCCGGCAGGGTGCCGGAACAGAGACTTCTGTCCCCCAAAATTTGGCTTCGATGGCGGCGGCGCTGCAGAACTATTCTGGAAATTTCGCCGACTCCTTTAGGGTTTTCCGTCCCGAGGCTTTATATAGGCAAAGGGGCGTCGTCAGGGGGCTGCCAGGGGCTCCTCACACATAGGGGGCGTGGCCAGGGCCTGGGCCGCGCCGCCCTGGTGTGTGGGGCCCTCGTGGCCCCACTCCGCCTCCTCTTCGGCTCTCTGGAAGCTTCCGGGAAAAATAAGACTTCTGGAACTTGTTTCGTCCAATTCCGAGAATATTTCCTGTGTAGCTTTTCTGAAACACAAAAACAGCAGAAAACGGGGAACTGGCACTGTGGTATCTTGTCAATAGGTTAGTTCCGGAAGTCGCATAAAAATGCCACGAAGTGTAACGAAACACAAGGCAAATGGTGTAAAAACAAGCATGGAGCATCAAAAATTATAGATACGTTTGAGACGTATCACCCCCTACAGAGGGTTGCACCAAAAAGACTTAGCAGAATTTCGCAGGGGCGGAAATTATGGAATTTCCGCCCCCTCCCCCCCGGAAATTCCGGTCTCAGGGGCGGAAATTCCGGCCCTAGGGAAAACATCAGTACGAAAACGGTTGTAACTTTTGCATCCGGACTCCATTTTTGATGATCTTGGGCTCGTTGGAATCACCACAACGAGCTCTACAACTTCATCCATAGAAACATCATAGTCCAACAAAGGAGGATGAAACCAAATGATAAAATGTTTGACTTAGCTATAAGGATGAACCGGTAAAACCTCCAAACACCAAAACCGCAATAAGAGTTCCATACGAAATCAGTTTTTGATGAGCTAGAGATTTTCATGGAAATAACCACAAGCTCTAGAACCTCACATGGATAAAAGCCAAATAAGAACCAAGAAAGATAATGCCAAGTATGCAAAGGTTTGAGCTCTCTCCGAACGATACAATTAAGTTACTCACTCGAGAGCCCCTCTTGATAGTACGGCTACCAGACCTAAAACCCGGTCTCCCAAACACTATGAGACCGGTAAGAAAGCTACCCTATCAAGATCATACCTTTGCCTTGCGCATTCCACTTGACTTGAGCTAGATGGTGATGATCTTGATCTTCTCAAGTTGGACTACCTTTCTTGATTGCGCTTGCTCGGTGAAGTCTTGCGGATTGCTCCCCCATACTTCACTATGGGAGAGACACTAGTAGAAATATCTTCACATATCCATTACCACCAAATGGACACCGAGCTTCAAGCAAATGATATCTTCCAGATGCCTATCTTGAACTTGCGCTTCGACTTGATCAAACATTGCACTTCATCTTCTTCCTTCATAATGATGTATTCTCAAGACACACTCTATATAGGCTCAACTCCCTTGATCGTCACATAATCTTCTTTATCTGCATCTTCTTACAACCTTGAAACCAACATATGGCTCAAGCATTGTCTACGGACAAGCCCTACAAATAAAACTCGATGCAAACATTAGTCCATAGGGATTGTCATTAATTACCAAAACCACACATGGGGCCAAATGTTCTTTCAGTATCCATTAAAGGTTATGTTCTTCAAAAATATTCTTTTGAAGAACATCAGTTAATCATCACAACAACTCTTATGCGATCAAACAAATACTTTCCTATATTTGTTAAGATTTTTGTCAACCCTAAACTAATGAATGTTGTTATGTGATGTGTTTGCTTCAACTTTGCATGTCTGTGATCTACCAACTGATTGCTAAATATAAGTTGCAACTTAAAAACTGTTACTTTCATGTCTTCATCACTAATCATCATTCTCTTGTAACAAGGAATGATGATAAAACCCTAAAACAATAGCTGTTGTTAAAGTCTTATCCTTTTAATAGCACATGATAGTGAGCTAACCTAAAAATGCTTAACAACCTTGTTCTGGTGTGATTTAAAAGTGCAACACATCATAAAGAAATCACCGTAATTCAATGATAACAAATCATCAGGGTTAAGTTACGCTTAGATCGATGCATAACATATATTATGCATAACATGCTGCAGATTTCTAACATCATCCTTACTGGATGATGATTGCTATTTCAGAATTGGGATTTCTTACGTATCGAAGACCTTGACTTGCATAATCTTGTAGTCAAAAGGCAAGTTCACTCTTGCTCATATCTCTTGTGTATTTTTATCAAATTACTTGCAAATATATATACCTATGGTATTACTATTGCATTTAAAAGAAAAAGGTTCTGTCTTCATAATTAATATGAAGTAGTGGTTTCGACCGGAATGGTTGTTGCCCTAGGAGGGTGGGCAGTGGGACCATGGTATGAGTATGGTGGAGGTCCCACTGCAACTGGAAAGTTCACCTAGAATTAATAACAAATGTCGCCAGTGATTCTAGCACCGTAAGTGACAAGGGTATAGTTAATAGAGCCCGTTAGTTGAGTACCCCTGAGGCCCGATAAGCTAGGCCCAATTGTAATGATAGTCGAATACGAGTTAATACCGTATGTCGATATTTGTAATCTGTATCGAACCCTACCCGATCCTCGAGACCTGGCCACCTATATATAGGGGCCAGGAGGAGACGGTGTAGGGCAGATTGAAAGCAAGCCAGGTTGAACACCCAAGTTTACTTTCGATACACACCTATTTCGACTAACTTTACCTTCGAGTTCATCTGACGCCCTATCTCCCCGATCCTAAGTCCTTCATCTAGGACATTTGTCGAGTTAACCCTCGTCAATTGGCGCCGACCGTGGGGACTCTGGGCGTTGGAACCATGAATTCGACGGCTTTTTCGCTTTTAGCCAACAGCAGTCCAGAAGTCGACGGAAGTCAAGAGGTGGAACTAACAATTGGAAATTTGAGCATCTTCATCGGGCCGTCGGGTTCCTCTCGCCTTTCGGATCCGACGAAACAAGATCAAGATCCCTCGGCAAGCAAGCCCGAAACAAAGGAAGCACTGGAATCATCAGAAGGCTCTTCCAGCGAGGTAAACTCGCCGGTCAGCTTAGAAAAAGCATTACTCACAGAAAGCGACGAAATTCAGGAAAAATTCGACTCAGAAGAAAAAGCGTGCCAGACGCACAACAACGCAAGGGACTTCGCCGTAGGAAGCAGCGGCGTCTCCAAAGTACATCAGTTATGCGTTATTATCACTGAAGCAGAAGATGGAAATAACAGCGAAGGAAGCAAAAAATTCGACAGGCAAGTCGACAAAGTGAAAAATCACAACAAAAAGGAAAAAGAGAAAGTCCATGTCTCGGCTGGTGAATGGAGGATGATTACATCAGCCATTAATCATGGTACAGAAGTACCCGAGGGATCACGAAGAGAAGTTCTCATGGGATATCAGTATGCACTATACCAACACAAGAAGAAACTAAGGGAGGAAAGAGACATGATGTTTCAAGACAACAACAGCATATCAAGGGAAGAATACGGGGAAGACTATAGTGAAGACTCAGAATATAGCAGAGAGAGGCGTGGAGATCCAAAACACAGAAGGGGGGTAACAGCACGCGATAGAGAAGAGGGGTATTCGAGGAGCCCCACCCCACAGCTAGAAGAGGAGGAAGATGACCTGATACAAAAAACGCCAGAGGCGGCATTGGCAGCAGCACAAGCGTATTTACTAGCCACAAGACCAGAGCATGGGGACCCGCGAGAAGATATGCACCGAGCCGCGATACGAAGCCTCGGAATAGTAGAAGGTAAAATCAGGGAGCAAGCCCCAGAGTTGAAGTCGACAAGTTACAAGGGAAGCGGCAAGGAGAAGTTCAGGTACAAGTACTCAAGCGATGACTATAGTGAATCATCAGAAGAGAGAAAGCGACGGAAAAGGAAGGAGGATGCAAGAAGTATAATAGCACAAGCTCGAGTAGATAAATCGCGGCATGCTTGGAGGGAAGAAAATTACGAAGACGATGATAAAGATATGGGGGCGTTATGCTTTACCCGTAGGGTTCGCAAAACGCGAGTACCCAAAGGATTTAAATTACCTCATGATCAGAGCAAGTACGACGGATCACAGGAACCCACATTATGGCTATCAGATTATCTACAAGCAGTACAGATATTAGGAGGAACAAAGGCGACCGCAATGCAAAGTTTGCAGCTACACCTCACCGGCGCTGCCCGGTCTTGGTTGAACACCCTACCCGACGAATCCATTGGAAGCTGGGGGGAACTCGAAAGTCAATTCGCAAGAAATTTTCGTTCCACCTACAAACGCCCAGCATCATTGGAAGAAGTTAAAGCATGTGTGCAAAGGAAAGGCGAAACGCTACGTTCTTATATACAACGCTGGAGTATAATTAAAAACTCAGCAGAGGACGTCTCCGACGAACGAGCAATAGACGCTTTTTCGGAAGGACTTCGTCGCTCAGACCTTGTGGAAGAAATAGGAAGAACAAGACCTACGACAGTAGCTGAGCTAATGGAACAAGCCAACAAATTTGCTGATGGAGAGGACGCGTATAACAATAAAAGAGGACGTTCGCCAGAAGTCGACAGAACAAGTCGACAGAGGAGACGATACCGCAGCGGGGGTAACCAAGGAAGGCGAAATCAGGTAGCCACAGGTTATGTACTAGAAGAAGAGGAAGGGTACGAAAGTAGGAGGTTTCAGGCAAAAGGGACAGAAAAATCAAGATACTCTGGTCCTTCGGCTGAGGATATGCTATACGGACCTTGTCGAATCCACTACGCGTACCTCGACGGGAAAAGGGTCTCAAATCACCAGATGAAGGACTGTCGAACATTCCTAAGGTTGCAAGGTGCCATGGGCTCGAGCCAAGAAGGAAGGCAAGAAGGAAAACGTAGAAACCAAGGATATCAAACTCAAAGGTCATCAAAGCACCTAGAGTCGCAAGTATACATATCAGCCATGATTCAACCAGTGCCTAAGTCGAAAAAAGAGCGAAAGAGCATATCCAGGCAAGTGAACCTGGCAATATCATCACCACCAGCTACCACAGATTATCTACGATGGTCAGAGCAACCAGTCAAGTTCAGTAGAGCGGATCACCCACGGAAAGTTCCTAGGCCGGGCCATTCGCCTATGGTTCTAAAAGCGCAAATAGGAGGATACGACATCGGAAGAGTGTTCATGGATGCAGGGAGCGGCATAAACTTAATATATGCTAGAACACTAAAGGCTATGTGCATATCACCGACGAGTCTAAAGCCAACAGATTGCTCTTTCCACGGGATAGTACCAGGAGCAGCAAACTACCCTTTGGGAAGAATAGAACTCGACGTCTGCTTTGGTAGCAGCGAAAACTATAGAAGAGAGAAACTGGAGTTCGAAGTTATGGATTGGCCGTCACAATATCATGCAATCCTGGGGCGCCTAGCATTTGCAAAATTCATGGCAGTACCGCACTACGCGTATCTCACGTTAAAAATCCCAGGGCCCAAAGGAACAATCACAGTACAAGGGAGCTTTGAAGTAGCCAACACATGCGACAGAGAATTCAACAAGATGGCACAAACCTTCGGCATGACAGCAGAATACGAGAGGTTAAAAGGAGAAACAGATCATAACGTGCTACCCGACGTTGGACGATCCCTACCAGATAAGGCTTTCGACACAACACAGGATTCAAAGAAAATACAGGTCCATCCTACGGACCCAAATAAGACGACATCAATTGCGGTCAACTTGGATCCCGCATAGGAAGGCGCGCTCGTCGAGTTCCTCCGTGAGCGCTGGGAAATCTTCGCCTGGTGTCCATCGGACATGCCAGGGGTTCCCAGGGAACTCGTCGAGCACGCACTAAATGTAGATCCCAAGGCGAAACCAGTAAAGCAACCACTGGGGCGATTTGATGAACCCAAGAGGAAAGCAATAGCGTCAGAATTGCACAGATTAGAAAGTGCTGGATTTATCAGAGAAATCAAAACTTCGAGTTGGGTGTCGAACCCAGTAATAGTACCCCAAGAAGAACACAGACGTACAAAGAGTATGTGTCGACTACACGTCTCTCAATAAGCACTGTCCAAAGGATCCCATCCCCTTACCCCGCATCGATCAAATAATCGATTCAACAGCGGGCTGCGCAAGGCTTTCCTTTTTGGATGCATATTCTGGCTATAACCAGATCAAGCTGAGGAAAGAGGACGAAGAAAAAACGGCCTTCATCACACCGTATGGGGTGTTTTGCTACCAAGTGATGCCATTCGGCCTAAAAAATGCAGGAGCAACTTATGAAAGGATGATGCAAAGTTGCCTCGGGAGCCAAATAGGGCGCAACATACAAGTCTACATTGATGATGTAGTCATCACTACAAGAGAGGAGAAGTCTTTAATCAGCGACTTGGCAGAAACCTTCGATAACCTGAACAAGTTCAAGCTTAAATTGAACCCGACAAAGTGTTCCTTCGGAGTTTCAGCAGGGCAACTTTTGGGATTCTTGGTATCAGCACGAGGAATAGAGGCAAATCCAGAGAAAATTCAAGCAATTCTAACAATGGGGAAACCCACGAAACTCCATGACGTACAGAAATTAGCAGGACGAGTCGCGGCATTAAGTCGTTTCGTTGCTCGACTAGGGGAGAAGGCGCTCCCTTTTTATGCACTTATGAAGAAGTCAGACGACAAATTTGAGTGGACAGAAGAAGCAGACGCAGCATTTGCGCAATTGAAAAAAGTGCTTTCCACGCCGCCAGTGCTGGTCGCACCTAAAGAAAAAGAGCCACTACTACTGTACATCGCCGCAACCCATCAGGTGGTAAGTACAGTTCTAGTAGTCGAAAGAAGTGAAGAAGGCAAAGCTCATGGCGTCCAAAGACCGGTATATTTCATCAGTGAAGTGCTATCTCCAACCAAACAGAGGTACCCGCATTATCAGAAGTTGGCATACAGTGTCTTCACTACTGCACGTAAATTACGACAGTATTTTACTGTGCACCCAATTATAGTGGTCAATGAAGCACCACTATCGAACATATTGAACAACCCTTTAGCAACAGGCCGTGTCTCTTTGTGGGGAATCGAGCTATCTCCCATGGACATCACGTATGAAAAAAGGAAGGCGATCAAGTCGCAAATTTTGCCAGATTTTACAGCAGAGTGGCTCGAGCTGCAAAGCACGGGACCACCAGATTTATCGAGTACTTGGACAATGTACTTCGATGGATCAAAGCGAGTCCAAGGAGCAGGCACAGGAGTAGTGTTAATATCGCCTCATGGCGACAAATTAAAGTATGTCTTAAGGATGAGCTTCCCGCAGGCTTCTAACAATGAAGCGGAGTACGAGGCTTTGTTGCACGGAATGAAGATGGCTAAAGCTTGTGGAGCAACTCGCCTAAAGATATTTGGAGACTCTAACCTTGTTGTCCAGCAAGTTATGAACAGGTGTGACACAATCAATGACAACATGATGGCCTACAAGAATCTGTACCATTATCTAGAAGGAACGTTCGATGGATGCGAAGTCTCTCACGTCAGCAGGAACATCAATGAAGAAGCCGACACTTTAGCAAATATTGGATCACAATGCTTACCTGTACCATCTGGAGTATTTTGGGAAGAAATAGCGGAAAGATCAATAAAAAGTGCTAAAAGTTCGACTACCACGGTAGGCTCGGGGGCTATGACAGAGCTAGAGGAGGTCATGATGATAGAAGAAACATGGATGCAGCCATATCTCGCATACATGATAAATAAAAAGCTACCAGAAGATGCAGTGGAGGCTAAGAGGATAACTCGAAGAGCGAAAGCATTTGTCGTGATTGAAGGAAAACTATACAAGAGAAGTATTACAGGCGTTTTACAACGCTGTGTCACACCCTAGGAAGGGCAAACAATATTAAAAGACATACACGGCGGAGTATGTGGCCATCACGCCAGCAGCAGAGCAATAGCGGCAAAAGCTTTTCGAGCGGGATTCTATTGGCTAACAGCCATCGAGGACGCAAAAGATATAGTTCGAAAGTGTGAAGCATGTCAAAGGTTTGCATCCAGACCGCACGCACCAGCAGCGGAGCTACAAACAATACCATTATCCTGGCCCTTTGCACAATGGGGACTTGACATGGTGGGAAAGTTGCACAAATCTTGGCCTGGAGGGCATGTCTATATGCTAGTGGCAGTCGATAAATTCACCAAATGGGTGGAAGCGGCTCCAGTGACAACCCAAGATTCTACAGCAGCAATCAGCTTCATCAAGTCGATAGTTTTTCGTTTTGGTGTACCACACAGCATCATCACAGACAATGGGACAAATTTTACCTCAAAAGAATTCAAAAGTTACTGCAAAGGATTGGGGATCAAGCTTAAATTTGCATCTGTGGCGCACCCGAAGACAAACGGGCAAGTCGAAAAAGCCAATGGCTTGATAAGTAGTGGAATAAAAAAGAGGCTTTTAGCACCTCTCGAGAAAGCTAAGAGCGCTTGGGTAGAAGAATTGCCCTCCGTTCTGTGGAGCCTAAGAACTACGCCCAATGCAGCAACTCAAGAAACTCCTTTCTTCCTGGTCCATGGCGCAGAAGCCGTGCTTCCAGTCGAAGTTACACACGAGGCACCAAGAGTGACAGCATATGATGAGGCGACATCTACAGAAGCATTGCAAGACGACGTCGATGCGCTAGATGAAGCAAGAGATAAAGCATTAGAAAGGGCTACACAATATCAACAAAATTTACGAAACTACCATAGTAGTCGAGTTCGTCCACAATCCTTCGTGGTAGGAGACCTTGTTTTGCGACTTCGGCAAGATAGCCATGGGAAATTGGAGTCCCCTTGGGTGGGACCTTACATCGTCACGGAAGTCATACCAGGAGGAGCATATCGACTACAAGACAAGAAGACTGGGAAGGACGAAAGCAATCCGTGGAACGCAGAACAGCTACGACATTTTTACGCGTAGACTAAATATACAGATATCAATATATTCGAGTTAGCCCTCTGAACCTAGAACATGAGGCCACGGGTCGGGTTCTTTGGGTTGAACTCGACAAAATTGTACGATTCTTGTGCTACTTCTCCGCTCGGGGGCTTCAACCCCTGGGTCGTACGAAACAAAAATTATTATGACAAGATGGAGGCTTTTCCCTTATTATAAGGTTGTTTAGACAACCCGATGAATATTGATAAAATTTGGTTCATGAGAGGAACCCGATATTATTCCTACATTTTTTGGTTCGCAAAGAGCCCAATATATGGAAAACATACCTCAGAACATAAATTGTTCTCATGGTACTGGCAAAAGAAATTGAGTACTTGGATAATATTAAATTGTAGATAAGTAGCAAGGACACGATAAAAAGAAATTACATAAAAATATAGAAAGTCCTAACGGAGGTGGACTTCAAGCTTCGTATTCCCTCTGGCAAAGAGTGCCATCGAAGATCTTCACGTCAAACTTCGACGTCCCGATATGGAAGTCGAAGGCCATGAAGAAACCTTGACGGATGTCATGGTCCTTCGCAAACTGCGCCCAGCCTCCCCTGAAGTACTGTTCGCCGTCGCCATCGTACCATACCTCCACCTCGTATGGGATGCCACCGCCAGATTGTTCACGAAGAACAGCTTCTCGCAGCTCGCGACCATCCATAAACTTCGTAAAATTCAGCGGTAATCGCTGAATCTCACGGCATTGCGCCATGGCAATGCAGAGGAAGGAGAAGATTTGAGAAGGAGCAGCGGGAGCGGCAGGTGCAGCAGAAGGAGGAGCAGCAGGGCCTGGAGTGGCGCTGGTCACTTTAGGCTTGTTCTTGCTCCCAGGTGGGCGGCCGGGTCGGCGTTTAGCCGGAACGTCAGAAGAAGTTCCTGCGGCGGCTGGCATGGTCTTCTTGTTCTTACTTCCACGAGGGCGACCTCGACCTCGTGGGGCTACCGGAGAGCCAAGGGTCAGACGGGAACCTTGAGCATCAGCCATGAGCGCAACAAGAAAAACCTCGCAAAAACCCTAGATGGAGGAAGAAGATGATGCGGCGGAGGAGGAGTCTGATTAGGGTTTTTTACCTTAATCAGCAGGCGCTTTATTTATAAGCACATATTATTGGGCCTTTGGGCTACATCAAAGCCCGTGAACATAATTTATAACATGAGTTAAATTCTGCGCACAGCAGACGATAATATCAAAGAAGAAAAAAAAGGGGGGAAGATTATGCGATAAGGAAACCTCGACTTGGACTCGGGGGCTCGTTAAATAATAAGAGGTCTACAGAAGAAAGAAGAGCTGAACTTTGAGCCTATGATTGACTACAAGTTGCCAAACATAGCCTCGGGGGCTACTCCCATCGGGAGCGCTGAGCGCGCACCCGATAGAGATGAGATGGTGAATATTTTAGATGAAGAAGGATAAAACTTTGACTACGTAATCGACAAATTGAAGAGAGATTACTCCCATCGGGAGCGAGTTTTATGGTTGTAGAAACCTGAATATTTTCAGTCAAACTTTGACTGCGACATAAGATTCTCGAGTTGCGTTATCGCAACGAAACTCGAATGCCGTGATTTATCATGAAGGTAAGACCCCGGGATCCGTCCTGTGTGGCCTGGTATACGCACATGGATGCGCTCTGCTGGTATGTATCCGTGTCTACGACGCGAAGAAAATCCTGGTGGACGCACTGGGTACCCTGAGAACCACTGGGACTCATTTTTTGTAAGTCCTAATTGAGGCAAAAGAGTGAGTTTGACTGGTATCCCGAATTCAAGTCCAAGGGGATTGAATTTGAAGTAGGTGACAAGTATCTGTTCCGGCAGTTAGCTGACCTCTAGATCCGTCAGAGTTGTTAGGCTTGTTCATCGAGACCCCTTGCGAGCAAATTATCATCAGTATAAGTCGAAAGACCAAGTCGAAGATTGGAAGATAAAGTCAAAGAATTGATCAAGTCGAAGATTTGAAGATTAGAGATTCAACCCGAATCTGCAATTCTGGTAGAATCTCAGGGGCTACTGACAAGGGTATAGTTAATAGAGCCCGTTAGTTGAGTACCCCTGAGGCCCGATAAGCTAGGCCCAATTGTAATGATAGTCGAATACGAGTTAATACCGTATGTCGATATTTGTAATCTGTATCGAACCCTACCCGATCCTCGAGACCTGGCCACCTATATATAGGGGCCAGGAGGGGACGGTGTAGGGCAGATTGAAAGCAAGCCAGGTTGAACACCCAAGTTTACTTTCGATACACACCTATTTCGACTAACTTTACCCTCAAGTTCATCCGACGCCCTATCTCCCCGATCCTAAGTCCTTCATCTAGGACATTTGTCGAGTTAACCCTCGTCAGTAAGTAACGGTCAACCATAAGATCTAGAATGGGACGGAGAAGTCAGCTGTATCTTTTTTCTCTCGCATATCAACGGATCAATAGCGGAGGGTTGTCCTGCCTGGGCTACTATAGAGTATAGGGGGGATGGGCTTCCTGCCGGTCTACCTATAGTATAGAGGAGAACAGACTAGCTAATTGATCTATGATGGATTGTAAGTGTCACCCAGAACGGTCTACCCATATTGTATAGGTGCGGGCACGTCGGGGTCCAGAACGGTCTGCCTATGGTGGAGTCCATAGTGTAAAGGTGCGGACCGGTGCGCCAAACGGTCTACATATGTGGTATAGGTGAGGATGGACTTACAAAAAAGTGGGTCTGCGGGGTCGTGGAGAAGAACAGTGATTGGCTTGGATCATTGACTGGGCCCCACACAAAGGAAGTGTGGACGAGCATCGAACTCGGATGTGCAACAAGGCTTTGATCTCTTATGGGTACAAGTGACCACCTCTGCAGAGTATAAGAAAATATCTGGATACTTCCTGTTCCGAGAAGGAGCTGCGAACGCGGCAGGAAAGGAGCCCATCGAAGCTCTAATCAACCTGTGAAGGCTGACAGACATAGTTCTTCTGAATAAAAACAACCTCTTGAAGAAATGTTTACGAAAACTTGCATTGCCAAACGACTCTTGGGTCTAAGGCTGTAGATAGTGCATAAAACACCTTATTCCTTATATGAACTTGCTAGGTAACGCTCGTTACTTACCCCACTCCCTCGTAACCCTTGCTTAGATTGGAGGCAGCACAAGGAGGCAAACTCGAGACATTAAAGATGAAGATGAATCCTTCTACCAATGTCAGAACTATCAGCGGAGTCAACAACTATATAAAGCTTGGTGGAAAACTAGAATAGGAAAAGAAGGGACCCAATTCCCTACTCCTAGAACCTAAGTAGTTAGGGTAGTTCTGTAGTTTCTGTAGCAAGCCAACTACATAGCTGTAGCTTTAGTTTAGTCTCCTAGTTGTTCTTTCTAGTTTGTAATCGCTAGGACTAAACCTCTACCTGCTGAGGAGGTTCTGAAGCTCTTCTGTATGATAAAATTGTAATCCTATAGACATACCTTGGACCTGCGATGTTTCTGTTGTACCACTCTGATCGATGTAATACTAGTGAGACAGTGTTTCATTGGTGTTATGTCAATGACTTGCATACTACACATGTAGTGGTATGTTGGGTCACCACACAGACCCCACCACCGTATAATGTTTGACTTCCGATGAAGGATAGTTTTCACGATCCAAAGTCAATCTCGCTCCAGAGTTTGGCGACGAGTTTATTTATTAGGCTGAAGGAAGGATTGTACAAAGTTTACAAAGACTTTTATTTTAAACGACTTATAAAGTTCGCCTGATGAGATTTACAAGTGGATCTATAATTTATAGCTATCCATGGAGTCTATGGCAGAGACTTGGGTGTAGATGCTCTTGTGGACTGTGCAGAAACTTCTGTCTGGGTCGTGTAGACCTCTTCTTTGGCCCACGGGCCCTCGCCCAAAACCTACTCCTCGTCTCCTCCAGTCCTCCTCCGCGTGCTGTGCCTGTGCGGCGGCGACTGCCACTATCACCATTTCTTGCCCCACCACCGACTCCGTTGGGGAGGAGGCGATGGCGACTCCGGCGACGGTGCACGGGCTGCCAGCGGAGACGCTCACCCCCGTCGAACAAGTGATGCTCACGTTCCTCTACGGCTACCTCCCCTCGCCGCCCGTCTCCACATCCTCCTCCCTCTGCTGCGCCGCCGCCGCCGACACCACTGACAAGACCGACCGCGTCAGCCGCCTCCCCGACAATCTCCTCCGCCGCGTGGTCTCCCTCCTCCCCGCCAAGGACGGCGCGCGCACCACCGTGCTCTCCTCGCGCTGGCGCGGCCTCTGGCGCTCCTCCCCGCTCGTCCTCGTCGACACCCACCTCCTCCCCGCGGCCTGCGCCGGGGCCCGGCCCGCGCGCGCCGGGGCCGCATCGCGTGCCGTCACCGCCGCCGTCTCCGCCGCCCTGGAGTCACATCCGGGCCCCTTTCCCTTCGCCAGCCTCACGTGCAGCTTCATGGACGACGCCGACAGCGGCCTGCTCGCGCGCTGGTTCCAGCTCCTCGCCACCAAGGGCGTCGACGAGCTCGTCTTCGTCAACCGCTCCTGGCGCCCCAGCCTGCGCCTCCCTTCCTCACTCTTCAGCTGCGCCTCCCTCCGCCGGCTCTGCATCGGCGCCTGTTTTTTCCCGGACACCGCCGCACTCCAGCGCCGCGCCTACTTCCAGAATCTTCGCCATCTCGTCCTCGGCTGCGTCGCCATGAGGAACAGTGACATGGAGTTCGTGCTCGCCGCCAGCCCCGCGCTTGAGATCCTCACGGTCACCGGAAACCTGACCCCCTACGTGATGCAATCGACTAATGGTATTCAGAGTATGGCTGTGACACCGTTCCGTGCTCGTCTCACCGGCCACAGCCTACGGTGCGCGCAGTTCTGCCTGACCATCCTCGGGGAGGTCGCCGTGGTGGACGCCCCGAGCCTAGAGCGTCTCTTCCTCTACAAAAACTGGAACAAGCGCCATGGTTTGAGCAATGTTACCACAGTGAAGATTGGCCATGCCCCTAAGTTGCATGTGCTGGGATACCTGGAGCCAGGAGTGCACTTGCTGCAGATCGGCAACACCATCATCCAGGTACGTGCATAGCCATGTCCACTAATATCGCAAATTTTATTTCTTTTCATGATAATGGATGGAACAAGGTGTAGTCTCTGTGCGAAGCAACTAGTCAAATGCTTACAGGCAACAATGTTCTGAAACTCCGTTTACTCAGTCAACTAGTTGTAGTAGGTGATCCATGAGTAAAGATTAGCAAAAGCGAGTAATTAACAGGATAAGCCGAAATTCCAGGCAGCTACTCTGGAAATCAGCTAGCCGTCCAGGTATACGGTGAGTACATACATGGCTGCCTGTTTAGGATTTAGGACATTGCTAATCGTACTTTTGCCTGAGGATGATGTGGATTGATGGTTGAGACTTATTGCAATTTTCCATGCACTTGTTGATTTGTAGTTTTATATCAGAGCTTCTCCATCCAGACTTACCATTACACGATTGATTATAATTATTTTTCTCAAGTTTTGATCCTTCTTCACTTCTTCCTTCTAGTCTTGTTGAAAATTCGCGTCATTGATATTACAGTTATCCATTTCTTACATGGGGTGACCTCACTTTTCATGCTACTAGGACCAAACTAATGTCTTTTTTATTTTAAACCTCTAGCATACATCCAAACAGTATAATGGTTTTGATTCTGTTAGAATGAACATATATAAAAGCCATTTAAGTTACTCTGCTTGTCTCTGAGGAGGTAAGATGATATTAGAATCATAACCCTTAATTGATCATGTGTAAGTTTATCATATGGTTGTTCTATTTATATCTTTTTACATCACCTTTTAGAAAGATACAGATTTTTACATAGTTTTAGTTATAACTATCCATACGTTAGGGATTCTCCCTAAAGAGCAAGCAGAGTTCTCTTGTCACAATATAGTTGCTAACGTGTACAGAACATAAATCTCTTTAATATTTCTATGCTTATTTCTTCTATCAATGGCAAGTTGCTGGTTCCTCGGAGGTAATCTAGGGTTTTTATACTATCAGTTTAGCTATTCTCATGGAGAGTTAAAACTAAAAATAATGAAATACAATCTGATTGTGCTTCTACATAACATACATTATCTGCATATGCGTTCCTAATAAATAGTTTATTTTATTATTCGTATTGATAGTTTTTTCGTACCACTGAATTGGAATACATAGTGAGGGTGTCAAAAAAGTATGTTATCATCTCACTATCCATATGTTAGGGATTCTCCCTAAAGAACAAGTGACTTCTTTTGTCTTTTACGTGAGTCACAATATAGTTGCTAACATGTACAGAACATATCTCTCTCTTATATTTTGATGCTTATTTCTTCTATCAATGACAAGTTGCTAGTTCCTCGGAGGTAATCTAGGTTTTTATACTATCTCTTTTGCTATTCTCATGGAGTGTTAAAAGTAAACATAAAGAAATACAATCTGACTAATGCTTCTACATAACATACATTATCTGCATACGCGTTCCTAACAAACAGTTTATTTTATTATTCGTATTGATAGTTTCTCTCGTACCACTGAATTGGAATATGTAGTGAGGGTGTCAAAAAAGTATGTTATCATCACACTATCCTAACATTACAAATTGTTTTCTTTTGTTTTGAATATACATTGCTCTGAATACTTATTTAATTTATTTGGAGATATTTGTAACTCCAGATGTTTGTTTTGTTGAACATTTTTAATGTTTTTTGGTTTCTAATTCTAAGAATCCAAAATTCTATAAATTTCTGCTTACTTTTTAATCATTTTTTATGTTTGTATTTGATATAGCAATTATAGTAATGTATCTTTTAAGGATCAACACTATATACAACTTCCATACTTAATCGTAGCGTTGAACTCCTAGTGCTTGTTTACACCTGATTGGTAAGTTGAGAACTCTTACCTTACACAGTAATAACCAGTGGATCATTCAAGATGGATGTTCCAAAATAAGTCACTTGCACCCAAAAAAACTATATGTATTAATCTTATATGATAAATAGACGTATCGAGTAAAAGTCCAAGTACCCGTTCTATCACGGTATAATCACAACATGTAGGCCGGTAAGATGATCGAGCAAATAATTTGCTGAATTTTTAGAAGATTTGATGCCAATTATGTGTGATCAATTTGTACTCTTTTGGTGCATTGAAGGCTGGAACAAAGGCGAGCACGCACACCACTGTGCCAAGCGTCCAGATGTTGGCTCTGCAACTGCAGTTTGCATTCTGCAGTGAAGTCGAGATGCTTCCTAGCTTCCTCAGATGCTTTCCTAGTGTTGAGACGTTGGTTGTCGAGGTAACACTCCCTAGCTTCGCCCTTCCATTTGCATTCAGATCATCACCATGATATTGCATAAGATTGCTGCTCCATAATCACCACCATGTGCCGCTGAACTGCTTGATGATTTCAATTGCAGTCTCGGGTACATCGTGAAACCCTTAGCAACCGTAGCCTGAAAATGTGGCAGGGGACAATTCCTATTGAGTGTGTCCAGTCGCACCTCAAAACTCTCGCTTTCCATGAGCTACAAGGTAATCACAACGAGTTCGATTTCCTCACGTTCGTCGCGGAGAGTGCTCGGAGGCTGGAGCAGATGATCGTCGTGATCAAGAAGGATTTAACTTACGCCGAGAGGAAATCGGTGGTTACTGGAGTGGGGGCTCTATATTCTGCCAAGTGGGCTAGCCGGGACTGCAACGTGCACTTGAGGACCAGCAGCTATCCTGTAGGAGGTAGTACCTGGAGCCTCCCATCAGGATCAGATTTATCGCTTGATGATCCTTTTGAAGCCTTCCGTGAAGCCTAGGTGCTGTTGTGCTGTGTTGCAAGTGTTGTGTCACCGCGTATCCTGTTTTGGCGCTGGTTTCAGTTGTTGAATGTGTTCGCTGATTTCCGTTGAACAGGGTTCTGCCTCTAGTAGCTTCTTTATTTACTAAATTATATCTAGAATATTCTGTGGAGAGTCTGATATCAACAATTTCATGTGGTTTCAGTGGTGTTACATTACGAAATTGTGCAAAGTACTTGGGTCCATTCAACCATTTCTAGTACTAGAAACAGAGAACTAGTAGTATTTTGCTTACTGAATTGCCAATATTACAATCTGCTCTACAATGTTTATAGATGCAACATGCTAGACACATATTCTTTACACAGTACGCGACATCAATGTTACTGCAGCCACTTACAATTCTTGTGAAGATGGATACATGATCAAACTGTGATTCCTTCTTCTGAAAGATGGTTAAAATGATCAAATTGATTAGGCCTCTGCTTAAATCAAGAACAGATCATATCAATTCTTGAGAAATCAAACTTGCAATCTTAACCCTGAGGTATGGTTATAGGGAAATTAACTGCATGATCAAACCGAGGAGAACATGCCATGTTACAAGGTGATTCAGCTTACAGATTTAATGTCTTTTTGGATTTTTACAGCTTTTGCATCACACAATAAGTTGTGTGATAGAAATATTTTGCTGTCTTTTTCTGGGTACATGGTACGAATTAAGAGCAGCAAAACCTCTAGGGAATTTAGAGGATCACTATACCCTAGAGTCTACTAAAACAAACTAGGATAGCGGATGAGACAGAGGATAAATTAGTGAATGGGGGTGTCTTAGGGATGACTATTTTTCTTACCTTATCCTGTATTAATTCGTGCATGGGGTGTTTTAGGGATCTGCTACAGACCTACAGTTACTCTGACTACATAAGATTTCAACAAGAATTTCGTAGTTGATGACTTTTTGTAGTTCAAGAAATTAATTACTATATGAGTTTGAGAGAAATTAAGAAAAGCAACATTGGACTTCTGAAGAAGAATAACATAGGGAGATAAGGAAATGACATTGGATCCCTCCTGTAGAGTGGCCAGTGGAGCGTAGGCAGACTCTGCCTGACAGGCTGACACACATCACGTCGTCGTCGGTGCCCAAAACCCTCCTCCACCGCGTGCTGTGCGGCGGCCACCATCGCCATGTCCTGCACCACCACGTGCTGTGCAACAGAGGGTCGAAGTTAGCATTCAACGCTATCCTGACGGAGACGACGATGCTCCATATCAGCCGGAGTGCGCCGGTGCTGCCAGTCCTACTGAAGATTGCAAACTGTTAGCATTCAACGCTATCCTGACGGAGGCCACCCGTTTGGGTGGGGACAGCGCACAGCGGCCCGACATATTTTTTTCCTAAATTCGACCATTTTTCATAAGAATGCGAGAATTTCATTCAAATTTTGTTACATATTACAAACCGGACATAATTTAAAACATAACTAAAACATGTGGTCGTCGTCGCGAGGAGGTGCCGGCTGTGCGCTAGACGGCCCAGCCTCGCTGCCCGTCGCCTCCTTCGACGCGCTGGCCCGAGCATGCCACACGATGCTGTCGGCGATGGCCTGCCGACGCTCCGCCCTGCCGCAGACCATCTCCTGGTGGAGCAACGCTGCTGGGCTGGGCGGCGGGTGTCGAGGATCCATCCCTTCCCGCTGGGCTGCCCTGGAGATGCCGCGCTCCTGACGTTGCGTCTCGAAAGACGCGACAATGGCCGCTTGCAGGTCAGCCGGAGGAACTCGCCTTCCTACGCGGCGTCGAGCCCCTCGAGGAACTTGTAGAAGCTGAGGGAGACATCGTCGGCCTCCTTCTCCTCCTCCTCCTCCTCCTCCTCGGTATCCTCCCGCGGCGGCGCCTACGGCGGTGGGGGTGGGGGTGGCGGCGGAGGTGCATGTCCACCGGCTCGGCGGCCATGCCCTAGCTTGGCGTACGTGGTAATGAGCCGGCGAGGTATTTTCTCCGGCATGGTGAGAGGTTGAGAATGCGACGTCCAGGCGCAAGCGCCCTGGCCTTTTATAGCCGGAGGCGGGCAGGAAACAGAGGGGGCACGAGGAAGGGGGACGGGGTCTCCGAAGACCATTAATGGCGAGCGGCGGTGGCCAGTGGTGCAACACCATTGGTGGCGGCGCAGAGTCGGAAACGACGACACAACCTTTTCCCGATGCAGACAACTGAATCGGCACGGGGTGCAGAAGACGAAGCGGTCGCGGTCGCTGGCAGGCGGGCCCCCGGGTGAAAGGGGGAGGGCACGCGCAGACTGCACGGTCAGTCCGCGGCGACGCAAACCGCGCCCAAATTTGGGTTGTGTTTGCGTCGCCGCGGACAGGCTGCCGAAAATGCGTCGGGCCGCTGGTCTGGGTTTTCCTGGCCCCCAATAGTGGAAAACACGGCATTAGCACCGGTTGCTAACTGCCTTTTGCACCGGTTTTGTAACCGGTGCAACGCATCCGGGACTAAAGCCCTAACCCTTTAGCACCGGTTGCGTTACGAACCGGTGCTAATGGGTCTCCACGTTTGCGTGCAGACGAGCTTCTGCAGATGGACCTTTAGCACCGGTTCATAATACGAACCGGTGCTAAAGGTTGGCGACGTGGTAGCCCCTAAACCGTAAACGCTGCCGCGGCTAAAACCCTAAACCCTAGCCATTTGAAATACGGTTTTTTCAGGTATTTGAAACACATTGATGCACATATAAAAGAAACTATTATATTACACAATATCGTCATGTATATAGAGATCGAAGCTAGTGTCATCTTTCATCGTGCTTGGTCGAACATATTACATAATGGTACATCATACACGTTCATGCATATATAGAATATTATTTCTATTACGATTTTCCAAAATCGTATTGCCGATGGTATTCTCCGGTTGGTGCTATGACCTCATCAAGTAAGAATCCCGCCACTTTCTCTTGAATTGCTCGTACACGCTCGGTTGCTAGAAGACGATCTCGCATCCGCTCGATCTAAATGTAAAGAAGGGGATCAATATATATATATATATATATATATATATATATATATATATATATAGCCCAGCTATTCTACAACCGGTTGTAGATTAAGGATCTACAATCATTTTTGAACTTCCATGGTAAACACGGTTGAACTTCTCGCTATTTGTTTAGATGAACATTGTTGAACTTCTCGCTATAATACATGAGACTACAATGTTTTGATTATAATTTTCTAACCGTTCATCAGATTTGAGCAAATGATATACCGTTAAAAAGCTTATCAAATTCCGAAACTTTTATGTTTTAACAGTTTTTTGAAATTTTAAATATTTTTCAGGTTATTTTTAAAAAACAATAATCGGATTTTCGCGTCATTTTGTATGGGCGGACAGTAATTTGGCCACGGTTTTCACATTGTTTATTGGAATAACGCATACAATATACCGTTGGATTCGCAAGAAAATTGCCCAACTTATTGATCTTAAGTGTTTTTTGAAATTCGGAACAGTTTAGAAGTAATTTTAAATATACGAAACATTTGTTTCGCGGATTTTTTCATATCGAGCAGTATTTTGCTCTTCATTTTTCAACCGTTTATCCGATTTATGCACATGATATATCATTGGAAAGCTGTGGATTAGGCGCAACTTTTTCATTTTGATCATTTTTCCGAATTTCCTACCATTTAAGAGCAGTTTTGAATATAGTTGATTCGGATTTCCGGATTTCTCGATTTTGCATGAACTGTTTTTGCAATTACTTCTAAACGACTAATCGGAATAAAGTAAATGATATACCGTTCGAAAGATATTAAAATTGCACAACTTTTTTGTCAAGGTGATGTTTCCAAATTTTGCAAGGTTTAGAAACCATTTTCAAGAATAGTAAATAGTAGGAATGACGCCCATATGCGAGCGATTTGAATTTGGCATGGCTATGGTGATTGAGTGGGGCATGACACCATGTATAAGTGAAAGTAGACTCATATCATTGTATATTAAGTATTTATGTGGTTTACTTGTGCAACCGGGACATATAGAAACGATTTTAATGGGTAGGATTTCCGCTCGGAAAAAACAGAGTACTTGAACCGCTTCTCACATGCAGCTGAACTGCTCTGGATGTGTAACTGAACTTATTTTATGATTAAATTGAATGTTGACAAAATTTAACTTTTTAATTTCTTGCAATCGAACTTTCCTCTTGTTCAAAGTAAACTTTCGCTTAGTATAAGCAGAAATTTCCATAGTGGTAAAAAATAAATTCGACAAAAGTGAAAATTCTAGCGTGTTCAAGGTGAATTGATGCGTTTAGTGCATCCGAACTTCTCAGAGTTGCTTTCCTGAACTGTCTCCTCACTGCGCCTAAACTGCCCTGAGTCATGCCTATATGTCACTTTCTCTGAACTGCCGCGTTAGTGCACCTGAACTGCCCGAGTCAAGTTGCTGAACTGCATCGTTGGTGCGGCTGAACTTCTTGAAGTTTCGCTAGCCTGTACTTCCCTCGTTTGTACGCCTAAACTTTCCGGAGTTGCGGTCCTGAACTTTTCGAGCTAGTGCATCTGAACTGCTTGGAGTCGCGCACCGCGGTCGAGTTTTCTAAATTACCTCGTTAGTGCACTTGAACTTCCCAAAGTTCCGCACACCTGTACTTCCCTCGTTAGTGCGCCTGAACTTCGCACGGTAGTGTTCCTGAACTTACCGCGCTAGTGCACCTGAACTGCTTTGAGTCGTGTATCACGGTCGAGTTTTCTAAAATGCCTTGCTAGTACACCTGAACTACCTCTAGCCACCACCTGCACTTCCCTCATTAGTACACCTGAACTGCCTCTAGCTACCACATGTACTTCCCTCGTAGGCACATCTGAACTGCTTGCGTACTCCCCTTGTAAGCATATGAACTGCCTTAGGAGGAGCACCCGAACTGGGGGACAAGGTGGCAGCCCCCGTTAACAAAGATGGTGCGGGGCCATCTAGCCCGCCGGCAGGAAGCACCTCGGTGGCGCAGAACTGTGGTGGTGCGACGGAGGCTTCCAACGGCCGGCTCGAGGGCGGCCGAGGACCAGCGGCCGATGCGAGGACATCGGGAAATCCCTAGCGGCAAGATGGAACTGGCCAGTGGTGCGCGGTTCCATGTCCAGCGGCGGCGCGATGAGCATGATGAGCGTGGCCTCCCGGTGGTAGCGTGTGGGGCACGAGGGGCGTGGGCTCCGGAGGAAGCACATGGGGACAGGAGGGTCGCGGGCTCCCGACGGTGGCACGGGGAGCAGGAGAAGGTCAGGCACTCGACGGTGGCGACAGTGGGCGCCACTTGGTAGCCGACGCGTTGGATAGAGGGCGGGATCGGTTCTGGTTCGGCTGCGGTGCACACTCCTCTTCCAGTGGCGCGGTGACCGGCGGCAGGGCGTGCGTGGTTTTCTAGTCGGCGATGGGGAAGAAATAGGGGAGGTTGTGGGGGTGCGGGGGTGTGTATGTGGTTCAGATTTTTCCATGGGAACCCCCGATGGTTTGGTTCGGTTTTTTGGTTTATTTCCGGATCGTCTCCTTATAGGGCCGGCCCGGGTAAGCACCTAAACATGCGATGCACACCTAAACTGTCTGATACTTCCTCGTAAGCACCTGAACTGCCTCGCGAAGCGCACTTGAACTACCTTGCGAAGCGCACCTGAACTGCCTCGTGAAGCGCACTTGAACTTCCTCAAGTCATGTCCGGAGTCACTGACTTGTCGCGAGTCGTGTTACCGAACTGTCGTGTTTAGTGGTCTTGAACTTTTTGGAATCACATTTATGAACTGTCATATTAGTGCAACCGAACTTTCCCGGATTCTAGATAAATCGCTTAATTCACTTAATTATATATTTTGCTTACTTTATTATTTAGATTTAAGAATAAATAATAGACTTGATTTATGGGATGTATATACTTCTCCGAGTATGCACCTGAACGCCTGACCGATTTTTGCAAGAATATAAATAGTACTACAAAACATTCTTTTCCCATATTTTGTCTCTGAAGTCGTGAACTTCCCTTGGAAAAGGAGTTGAACTGCCTATGTCGAGTTTCCCTCAAAAACAAAACTGCCTATGAGTACTTGCGCTGGAAAGCTGCTGAAATTATGGTGATGTGAACTTGCGGTTTTTCCATGTGTACTTCCCGTGGTTGAAATGCAAACTTCCCAACATTTATAAGTGCATTTTTTGGTACTCCTCAACAATCATAAGTACACTTCGGACGATTGTACTGCTACGCAGTATGAGTGTACTTCCTGAAATCGGAGAAACAGCAATGTGCACAAGAGTATCTCGATTACATCAGCAACGATAAGTCAAAATAGCTAGTACAAACTTAGAAAAACATGCTTGTTTCGTGTTAACTGCTGCTGCCTGCACTGCCGCTTGCACGAACTGCTGCTGCGTGAACTGCCGAGGATGGGGCGAAGAGGACAACCGCACGGCGACCGTCGGGACACGGAAGCACCAGGCCACTGGCGCCAAGTAGCGGGGCGGCGCCTGTAAGTGCAAACGCGGCTGGCTACTGCGGCCGTCCGATGATCCCCTCGTCTTCAACAACTCTCGGCAGACCTTGGCTTCCGGCAGAGACGACCAAACGAGGAGTCGCGGACATGGCCATAGATTCCACCAGGAAGGATCAGAGGCAGCATCACTGCAAGGAGTGCGCCGTCGTGCGGGAGCTCAGGAGGCAGTTTTTGGGTGCCTGCAGAGGCCGTCAGTGGCCGGCGGTGCGAGTGAAGACAACGCTTGGAGAAGGCGGCACGAGGGAAGACAACACGCTGAGCCGGCGGGGGCAGCAACGTGCGGCCGGCGGCGGAAGAAGCGGCGAGCGGCCGACGGCGGGAGGAGCGGCGAGCGGCCGGTAGAGGGAGGAGCGACGCGCGGCCGGCGGCGGGAGCAGCAGCGCGCGGCCGGCGACGGGAGGAACGGCGCAGGGCCGGCAGCGGGAGGAGCAGTTCGCCGGAGTCGAGGAGGGCGGGCGGAGGGGTGGGCGGGATGGACGGCGGCAGGGTGGGCGGGATGGCCAGCAGCCGGGTGGGCGGGATGGCCGGAATGGCCGACGGCTGCGGGGATCCACGGAGGTAGCGCGTTCGGGAGGTTGGCATGGGTTTCTGCGGGTGAGGTTTTTTTTCAGGTGGACTCGTTCGGATCACTTCCTTATACGGCCGGCCTGGTTGTAGATTACTAATCTACAACCGGTTTTAGAATAGATGGACCCTATATATATATATATATATATATGGATGAAGAAACTCAATATAAATGATGGTAATAAAATAAAATTGTGAATATTGTTTACGTACATCTAGTTGTTCTAGGACTCTGCCCTTTTCACAGCAAGTCTCTCGAATGAACTCGCAGACATAGAATCCACATAAATTATTTTCGTTTTCTTGCTTCAAGCATTTTACGAGAATAGAGTTCAATCAAAATAATAATCAAGGATGATAATGGTATTGAAACTAGAACCAAAGAGATGCGCGGACCTAGCTAGTAGTACTTACCGATACTTGTTTAAATTCAAGCTCCTTTTTCCATGGACCCGGTGCCTTATTCGTGAACCGTTTTCAAGCACTGCCCGATAAAGAAAATGAATAAAGAAGTTACTAATTACTTGATATCGGGAAATGAACGAAAGTTGCTGATATAGTGCCATGCATAATGATTGAAATTACCACTAGAGTGTATCAATCATGTCCCAGAATGTCTCAAGGGGTTTACGTTTTGAGTCCATGACTAGTACTCGTCCTCTATCAAGTTCAATAACTAGCAAAATAAAATGATACCTGCACACACGCATAACACACACTTAACATCGAGTAACCAAAATAGTAATGTGTACAAGACAGTAACACACTCACTTGAAGTTGTAAAGAAATAGTATTTTCGTCATGGTTTCTTGTTTCCTTAACGCCTATACCAAGTTATTCTCCGTGTCCTTGATATGGTTATGGAGACTATGCTCGTTCACGATATATGGGTCAATGAACCTAATGTCATAGATTCGTCCTCTTTTGCATTCGAGTTTCTTCCATCTGCATAATATAGTGAGTAAAATTATGCATGCAATGAATGAGATGAGCTAAAGACTTAATTACAAAAATAATACTTATAGATAATAGGCACTGATCATCGATTTGTCGAGGGCGTCATGATTGTATAACTGAAATAATTCAGCAAATTCGATGTTTATGTTATCAGTTCCATGAAAGTAATGCTCATCATTAATTCCCAGTATGATCCAGTTCTGCCCATGCTTTGAGGCTTCCATATACCACTTATGCAATTTTTGCATTCTTGTTGGTAGATTTGGAATCTCCTCGGGTCTGATAAGAGGGCTCCCGTGCCGGTATTTGTATGCTATATCAGCCGTGGAGAAATAACACTTGCTTAAATACTGAGAAACAGACATACCATGAGCTTCGGCATCCTCTTTGTATAGTGCTATGATCTCTGGATCATACTGGACATTGGGAAACACTTGGAGCGGGGGGCACGAGTTCATCTGTTCTCCGAGCTGAGGAACTAATTTACCTTTTGACCGCTTTGCTGCATTGACTTGAGAATATTGTGGTTATAGTCTGATACATGCCTTGGCTCGGGTTGGTGAAGGGTCTTCACAATTTTTAACACTTTCGAATCTAGAGGAGGCTGCTCGGCGGACTGCTCGGTCTTCTTTTTCTTCAAATTTTCAAAGAAGTTCTTTGATTTCTCTTGTACGATCGCCGCATTTTCCTCCGGAGTATAGTCGTAAGGTCTCTTGGGAGGAATCTTAGGTACTCTTGGGAGGGGCTCTTGTCGACGGATCGGTGATCGGTTACGATGACTCATCGATGGAGCGGCGATGGTACGCTTCCGCTTTTGGCTCTGAGCCTCAGTGAGCGGAGGTGGCAGAGACGACTCACTAGCTGGAGAAGGCTAGTATGCTGGAGAAGGCTGATGCGGCGGAGATGTCAGAGAAGGATGACACGGAGATGGCAGAGATGGCTGACGTGGCGGTGGAGAAGGGTGACGCGCTGGAGACCTTGGCGTCCAATTTGAAAGCATGATGTATTCCTTTAGCCATAGAACAGTGGTCTTCTTGGCTTCTCCCAGCTCATACAAATCCCCTTCACCCGCAGGGTGGTCAAGCTTCAGCTGCTCAAATCCGCCCATAACTTCATCCACCCCACCCCGGCAACAGCGTAGCCACTGACGGCAATGATAAGTTGCATTAGGTCCAATGGGTAAGGCATAGCCGACCGCCACCTTCATGGTTATGTTCACGACTTTCACATGTAGCTCGCAAGATGTCGACTCCGTGATATCATCCACTGGGTAGCGGATCGCCGGTTCATCATCATCCTCTGGGAGGTCCATGGAAGTCACGCTACTTTTCCGCTAAGATGGTGGGCCGGTAGCATCATGTGCAGCTTCTATCTGCGGCTGAGATGCGGCGGACGTTCCTTGCTGGCTCATCCGATTTAACAAGTCTGATTGCCGCTTCAGCTCTTGTTCTATCAGAGACATGCGGTCTGCCTCCCTTTCCTTTCTTCTCTGACGGCTTCTATCAGGAAATTTCTTCCTTTCAACGGGAAACCCGAGTTTCCACGGTTTGGAGCCTGGTGTGGTTCGTGTTCGTCCTGGGTGTTCATCATTCCCAAGGGCGCGTGTGAGCTCGTCTTTCTCTCTTTCGGGATGGAACTTCCCCTCTTCAACATCCTTTGATGCGCTTCTAAGGGCATCAATGGGAAGGGGGTCTTCGTCATGCTTTTTTGTATATACACACTTTCCTTCTGAGTCCAACTTCCCTCCATGCCCGTAAAACCAATCCCTTGACCGATCGTTCCATTTCAATGTCTCCGGAATGATCCCTTTAGCAATTAGATCGTCCTCCATTTTCTTCCACTTAAGCTTGCCAGACTTGTAGCCTCCTTGCCCCATAGTATGGTGATACTTCTTTTTAGCAGCATTTTTCTTATTTATTTCTGACCTTTTCTTAGCTGCCTCCGAAGTCTTGTACTCCACGAATGCGTCCCAATGGTCTTTTATCTTCTCATATGCTCCAGTGAACACCGGAGTCTTTTCTTTGTCGACAAATTCCTTGTACAATCCTTTCTTCCAATTGTTGAATTGTAGTGCCATCTTCGAAAGAGTCCACTTCTTGACTTTCCGCTCTATGATATTCAGATGACGATCATCGTCATCTGAATCCTCCTCATTTGGATCCTCCTCATTTGGATCCACCTCTGGCGCCACCGGTAGGGTAAAATTCACCATGAGCTTCTTCCAAAGCATATTCTTCAATCTCTTGCGGACATAATTAGCTGGTTCCGTCTTTGTCTTCTTCCATTCTCGAATGGTGATCGGAATGTTGTCCCTAACAAGAACTCTGCATTGTCTTGTAAAACTTGCGTGAGCCGCGGGAGCAATCGGTTCGCCATCTTCACCGATTTGTTCTATCCGGTACCTTTCATGTTCTTCCAACCTTCTGGCCGGACCTCTTTTATTTACAGAAGAGTGGCTCGATCTAGAGGGCTAAAAGAAGAAAGAGCGTTAATATATGTATATACACAAATCAAATAATCCATCTATACAACATAGGCTTAATTTATTAATACACATCTACCTCGCCGGACTTTGTAATATTCAAGGTTCTATCGGAGCCGTCGGCTCCTCCCTCGTCGGAGCCGGTGCCTTCTCCCTCACCGGCGCCTCCACCCTCACCGGCACCTTCTCCCTCATCGGAGCCATCTCTACGGTTTTGTTCATCTCCCTCACCGGAATTGTTTAGAAACAACGAGGTGACATCATCATCATTATCGCGGATGATGTCCTTGATAATATTTTCCTCGAATTCGTCTCTTCCGAGATCCATAATTTCTGCAAAGAATTATTACAAGTTATTATATAAGAATCCTATTTCTATTTCTAAAATATGTGTCATATATAACACATCTATGCTAGCTAAATTAACTTAACCCAAACAGATATTATACAAGCAATGTTGCATTTGAAATTTGTATAAATTGCATTTGAAATTTCATTAATATATGAGGAATTGCTAAATTTGTATGAATTGCATATGAAACCGGAATCAATTTCCAAACCCTATTTCTAAAATCCTATTCCTATTTCTATTTCTAAAATTTCATATCTCTAAAATTCTATTCCTATTTCTATAATTCTATTTCTATTTATGAAAATCTTATTCCTATTCCTATTTCTAAAATTCTATTTCTATTTATAAAAATCTTACTCCTATTTCTATTTCTAAATTCTATTCCTATTTCTATTTCTAAAATACTAAACAAATTAACCCTAAATACTAAATACTAAACAAATTAACCCTAAATACTAAATAAAAATCTTATTCCTATTCCTATTTCTAAAATTATATTTCTATTTATAAAAATCTTATTCCTATTTCTAAAATTATATTCCTATTTCTATTTCTAAAATTCTAAACAAATTAACCCTATAAATACTAAATACTAAACAAATTAACCCTAAATACTAAATAAAAATACCCTAAATTAATCCTAAACTAATTAAGTACATGTAGGGCTCTCGGCGGCCGTGGGCACGGGAGGCGGCCGGTGGGCACGGGAAGCGGCTAGCGTGGTACGGGCGGCGGCGCGCGGCACGCGCGGTGGGCGGCGGCGCGGCAAGGGCGGCGCGGCCGCGGGCGAGGTACCGGTCGGCGCGGACGGACGACGTGGTGCAAGCGGGCGGGCGCGGCGCGGGCGCGGCGCGGGCGTCGGCGGCGAGCGGGCGCGGCGTTGTCGGCAGCACGAAAAAATTCGACAGCCTGCCGGCGTCGATCTTGCTCCCAGCACAGTCCTTAGCAGTTTCGGCGATGCGAGAGAGGAAGGAGACGACGGTTTATAAAGCAAGGACCTTTAGCACCGGTTGGTGGCTTCAACCGGTGCTAAAGACCCTTTAGCACCCTTCAACGGGTGCTAAAGGTCCGACCTTTAGCACCAGTTCGTGCTAGGAACCGGTGCTAAAGGTGCTTTGGCTGGGCACTGCACCGCCACCCCCTTTAGCACCGGGTTGAACCACGAACCGGTGCTAAAGGGGCATTTGAAATGTTTTTAAAAATTTTGGTTGTTCCCGCCTTATTCCATATTGAAGCTATGATCAACATTCCATAAAATATTGTAAAATAATTAAAAATCAGAAAAATACTTATAGCATATCAAAATGTTTATTAGAAAAATATCTATGAAATATTCACACATTGAAATGTTGAAAACTATTTTGTTAAAATTAGTAGGCTTGCAAACATTTTAAAATCGGTGGAGGCCCGCTAGGTTTGAACTACATGTATATGATATAATGCTCATGATTTTTTGTAAAAATCATTTTTAGGTTCACAATATGTTGTTTTATCAGAGATCCACCGCAAGTCTAGCGAGACTCAACCCCGGGCTATGAATCTTCATGCCCGCCATTTTGAATATAATTTCAAACGGGTATAAAAATTTAAAAAATAATCCAAACAATGTGAAACCTTCGCGTGGTGTCATATTATGTGTTATAGCTGCAAGGAAAAATATTAAACTTGGAAAATTGCAAACATCGCAAAAAAAAACCTTCACAAAATGAGCTATCATGTTCGATGTTTCATGGCTTTTAGGCCAAATGAGCAATGTTATGGCTAGAATCGAGGCATAGTTTGTGATAATATGCCCATATTATGCACACATGTGCATCTTGAGATTTCTTACGATGTTGCAGAAGGAAGTTTCCCTTTTCGTCACACGGAAAAACAATTTTCCATTTTTTAGATGCCAAAAACAAGTTTTTTTGTGAAGCAACCACCAAATTGATGTTTCACATTGCTATCAAAACATTTTTCAAAAATACTAGACCACCTTAGATAGAAAATTCCAGAGCCGGTGCATCTGAAACCTTTCCGTCCACACCTCATGAAAAAGATAAATTCCTGCCAATTCGATAGGAGGCCCGCTAGGTTTAAACAACATGTATATGATATAATGCTCATGATTTTTTGTAAAAATCATTTTTAGGTTCACAATATGTTGTTTTATCAGAGATCCATCGCAAGTCTAGCGGGACTCAACCCCGGGCTATGAATCTTCATGCCCGCCATTTTGAATATAATTTCAAATGGGTATAAGAATTTAAAAAATAATCCAAACAATGTGAAACCTTCACGTGGTGTCATATTATGTGTTATAGTTGCAAGGAAAAATATTAAACTTGGAAAATTGCAAACATCACAAAAAAACCTTCACAAAATGAGCTATCATGTTCGATGTTTCATGGCTTTTAGGCCAAATGAGCAATGTTATGGCTAGAATCGAGGCATAGTTTGTGATAATGTGCCCATATTGTGCACACATGTGCATCTTGGGATTGCTTACGATGTTATAGAAGGAAGTTTCCCTTTTCATCACACGGAAAAACCATTTTCCATTTTTTAGATGCCAAAAACAAGTTTTTTTTATGAAGCAACCACCAAATTAAAGTTTCACATTGCTATCAAAACATTTTTCAAGTTCTCCAACAATGTTGTTATTTATGAGATGTGTCCGCAACCAACCGCCGAAAGTAGCCATATGTTTATGTGTAATCCAGGAGTCAGACTGAGCCGGGTGTTGGGAGCGTACAATATTCTTGTGTTCAGTGATATACGGGGCCACCAAGGTGGAACTTTGTAGAACTGTGTAGTGTGCTTGAGTGAAAGAAATCCTATCCATACAATATATTGATTTCTTTCCTAGTGTGCCTTTTCCACTTAGTCTCCCCTCATGCCGCGATTCAAGAAAACCTATCGACTTAATGTCAGGGACAAAGTCAACACAGAACTTAATGACCTCCTCTGTTCCATAGCCCTTGGAGATGCTTCCTTCTGGCCTAGCACGGTTATGAACATATTTCTTCAAGACTCCCAAAAACCTCTCAAAGGGGAACATGTTGTGTAGAAATACATGACCAAGAATGGCAATCTCTTCGACAAGGTGAACCAGGAGATGCGTCATAATATTAAAGAAGGATGGCGGGAACACCAACTCAAAACTAACAAGACATTGGGCCACATCCTTCTGTAACCTTGGCAGAATATCTGGATTGATTACCTTCTGAGATATTGTATTGAGGAATGCACATAGCTTAACAATGGGTACGCAGATATTTTCTGGTAAAAGCCCCCTTAATGCAACCGGAAGCAACTGCGTCATAATCACATGACAGTCATGAGACTTCAGGTTTTGGAATTTTTTCTCTGTCATATTTATTATTCCCTTTATATTTGACGAGAAGCCAGACGGCACTTTGATACTTGAAAGGACTTCAAATAAGATTTCCTTCTCTGCTTTGGTAAGAGCGTAGCTGGCAGGACTTAAGTGACGCCCTTTATCCATCTTGTTTTGTGGATGCATGTTGTTTGGGTCTTTCATACGTTGCTGATCCTCCCATGCTTCTGGTGTATCTTTTGTCTTTCCATACACGCCCAGAAAGCCTAGCAGGTTCACGCAAACATTCTTCGTAACGTGCATCACGTCGATTGAAGAGCGAACCTCTAGGTCTTTCCAATACTCAAGCTCCCAAAATATAGATTTCTTCTTCCACATGGGTGCGTGTCCGGTAGCGACGTCATTTGGAACATATTGACCGCCAGTACCCTTTCCAAAGATTACTTCTAGGTCCCTGACCATATCAAATAAATCATCACCAGTATGGAGTTCAGGCTTTGGCTGGTGATCTGCCACACCTCTAAAATGCTTGCCTTTCTTTCTTACAGAATGCGTGGCCGTAATAAATGGATGATGCCCCAAGTACACAATCTTCTTGCATTTTTCCAAATATATACCGTCAGTCTTATCTAAACAGTGCGTGCATGCATTGTATCCCTTGTTTGTTTGTCCTGAAAGGTTACTAAGAGCAGGCCAATCATTGATGGTTACGAAAAGCAACGCTCGTAGGTCAAATGGCTCCTGTTTGTGCTCATCCCATGCACATACACCTGGTTTGGCCCACAACTAAAAGAGTTCATCAACTAATGGTCTTAGATACACATCAATGTCATTCCCGGGTTGCTTCGGGCCTTGGATGAGCACTAGCATCATAATGAACTTCCGCTTCATGCACAACCAAGGAGGAAGGTTATAGATACATAGAGTTACAGGCCAGGTGCTATGACTGTAGCTCTGCTCCCCAAAAGGATTCATGCCATCTGTACTTAGACCAAATCTTAAGTTCCTTGCGTCGCCTGCAAAGTCCGGGTAGTCTCTCTCAATTTTTCTCCACTGCGACCCATCAGCGGGGTGTCTCAACATCGCGTCTTTCTTACGGTCTTCTTTGTGCCATCATAACAACCTGGCATGCTCTTTGTTTTTAAAAAGACGTTTCAACCGTGGTATTGTAGGAGCATACCACATGACCTTGGCAGGAACCCTCTTCCTGGGGGGCTTGCCATCAACATCACCAGGGTCATCTCGTCTGATCTTATACCGCAGTGCAGTGCATACCGGGCATGCTTCTAAATTCTCGTACTCCTCACCACGGTAGAGGATGCAGTCATTAATGCATGCATGAATCTTCTGCACCTCTAATCCTAGAGGGCAGAGAACCTTATTTGCTTCGTACGTACTGTCAGGCAATTCATTATCCTTTGGAAGCTTCTTCTTCATTATTTTCAGTAATTTCTCAAATCCCTTGTCAGATAAACCAGTCTCTGCCTTCCATTGTAGTAACTCCAGTGTGGTACCGAGCTTTGTGTTCTCATCTTCACAATTTGGGTACAACTTCTTTTTGTGATCCTCTAACATACCCTTTAACTTCCGCTTCTCATTTACACTTTCTGCTTCTCTGTGTGCATCAACGATGGCCCGACAAAGATCATCATCAGGCTCATCTGATGCCTCTTCATCTTCAGCTTCTCATGTCCCTTCAGCTTTAGCTTCCCCCGTTGCAGTATCACCATATCCAGGGTACATATCATCATCCTCTTCTTCTTCATTGTCTTCCATTATAACCCCTCTTTCTCCGTGCTTGGTCCAACAATTATAGCTAGGCATGAAACCTTTCCGAAGCAGGTGGGAGTGAAGGATTTTCCAGGAAGAGTATTCCTTCTTGTTCCCACAGTCAACACATGGACAACACATAAAACCATTCCGAATGTTTGCCCGAGCCACATCGCCAAAATTACGAAGACCTTCAATGAACTCGGAAGTGCGTCGGTCACCGTACATCCATTGTCGTTGGTTCATCTGCATCATATAATTAGGTTTACCAATACTATTACAGAACATCATAAATAGTGAAATGACCACTGTATATGGAAACATGCATTTGTATCAATAACAAATGAAAGGATAGACTTGCTAACCTCGATCGAGGAGGAAAGAACGAGGACAAGACCTAAGTATCGCTCGGGCACCTCATATCATTTTTATTTTGTGTGAGCTTAAGTAGCATCATGCTCTTAGGCATTTCATCAAACACCTCTTGTGCATAGGGGAAAAAATCAAACTAGCACACCCCTTCTCACACCTTCCAAAGGAAAAAAACAGAGGATAGGGCTGGTGGGTGGGTGTATTTATAGGCAGGACCTTTAGCACCGGTCCGTGCCTTAAACCGGTGCAATAGGGAAGCCTTTAGCACCGGTTCGTGCCACGAACTGGTGCTAAAGGTCTGGCGCCTGCCACACGGCAGACGCGACACCTTTAGCACCAGTTCATGGCACGAACTGGTGCTAATGGTCCTAACGAACCAGTGCTAAAGCTCCACGGGTTCCATTTAGTTTTCTGGCAGCTCGAACCGGTGCTAAAGCACCCCTTTAGTCTGGGTTCATAGGCCAACCGGTGCTAAAGCCTTTTACAGCTCCAAACGAAAGCCCTATTTCCTACTAGTGCCCGGTCAAAATCGGACCGATTCGGACGTCCGCGGTTCATTTGTGTCCGGTCGTTGAAGATGCCCTTAGTGTTGAAAAATTAGATGAAGCCTAGTGTTAAATTTCTGTTGTGCTTTTGACCTCATAACTTCGACGGTAATATCTTTTGGGAGCACAGAAATGTTGTTTAATCACGTGCTTAATACCATGGGAAGAACTGAATCTGATCACATATTTAGAGTAACTTTAGGAGATCCCTTATATCCACGCTCTTAAAGTGTTGATAAAGGATATTGTAAACATGTTTCGAGACAGCTGGGAAGAAAGAGATAGCTGGGACGAGCTCCTGTTAGAGTTGGCCACCATTGCGGTGACCCAGCATACCACTGCATGTGTAGTATGCAAGTCGTTGACATAACACCAATGAAACACCGTCTCACTAGTATTACATTCATCAGAGTGGTACAACAGAAACATCGCAGGTCCACAGTATGTCTAAAGGTTTACAACATTCAGCATACAGAAGATCTTCAGAACCTCCTCAACAGGTAGAGGTTTAGTCCTGGCAACTACAATCGAGAAAGAATACAATGAAGACTAAAAGAAGACTACGACTACCTCTAATGCAGTTGGTTAGCTATAGAGATAACCTAGCTACTTAGGTTCTAGGATTAGGGAATTGATTCCCTACTATTCCTATGCTAGTTTTCCACCAAGCTTTGGTATAGTTGAAGACTCCAATGATAATTCTGATGTTGGTAGAATGCTTCATCTTCATCTTTAGTGTCTTGAGGTTGCCTTCTTGAGTTGCTTTCAATTTAAGCAAGGGGTTAGGAGGGAGTGGGGTGAGTAACGAGCGTTACCCAGCAAGTTCATATAGAGTATAAAGTGTTTGATGCACTAACTACAGCCTTAGACCCAAGAGTCATTCGGCAATGCAAGTTTTTGTAAACATTTCTTCAGGAGGTTGCTTTTATTCTGAAAACTATGCCCGACAGCCAACACAGGGTACTAGTGCCTTGAGAGCACCTTTCCTGCAGCGTTCGCAGCTCCTTCCCGGAACAAGGGGTAACATGTCACATCCTTTTACACTCTGCAGAGGTGTGTCCTTCCAAAAGAGATCAAAGCCTTATTGCACAACCGAGTAGCTTGCTCGTCCACACTTCCTTGGTGTGGGGCCCAGTCATTGATCCAAGCCATTCATTGCCTTCTCCGCACAACGCATGCCCACCCAATTCACGCAAAGCAGGTTTAGCCCCTGATATTCACCCCCAACGATGAAGTACCTAGGCGCCTCTTGCGGACCATCATAGACACCAGTGGCCGTGGGCACTAAGGGGTCCTACCCATGTGCACGTATTCTCGCAAGACATACATCGAACGGTAGCTGAGTGTCCATTGACATGCGATCGAGAGAAGATACAGATGACTTTCCTGTCCTATTCCAAGTCTCATGGACGACATGGGTTTTATGGCGCAAGTAAAACTGTGGCATTGGTTATTATTCCTAGGGTTTACTTTCCCGTGCAAGTGGAACCTCCACCACAACAATCTTACCATGGTTCCACCTGCCAGCCTTCCTAGGTTATCACCACTCGGGTCGATAACCACTAGTCATATTATTATGAAAAGAGAACCTTTTGCTTTTAGATGCAGTAGTAATACCACAGGTATAAATTTGCAAGTAATTTGATAAAAATAATCAAGAGATATGAGCAAGAGTGAACTTGCCTTTTTGACTGCAAGATTATGCAAGTCAAGGTCTTCGATACGCAAGAAATCCAAATACTGAAATAACACCATCATCTGGTAAAGATGATGTTAAAAGATTGCAGCATGTTATGCATAATACATGCTATGCATTGATCTAAGCGTAACCTAACCCCGATGATTTGTTATTATTGAGTTGTGGTGATTTCTTTGTGATGTGTTGCACTTTTAGATTCACTTACTCACACAAGGTTGTTTAAGGATTTTAGGTTAACTAACAATTCTTCAAAAGCAGTATAATAAAGCTTCAAACAAGAGTTATTGCAAAAGATAGGCATAGTAATAGGCGAAGACTTGAAAGTAACACTTTTAAGTGGTATCTTTTTATTAGCAATCAAGTAGTTGGTTATGGACAAGCAAAGTTGAGGTAATGCATATTTGATAAGAGTACCTAGTTAGTTTTAGGGTTCACAACAATCTTAACACAAAATAGAGTTATTTATGTTCAAGCTTAATGGAATGGTTTGTTACTTACTTTCAATGTTTCTAGAAAGAATAACATTTGAAGAACATATTTCTTAGTGAGCAGAAGTACTACACATAAGGTTTAGTGTTCTAGGGTTTAGCATATTTGGCCACTACTCATGAAGTAGGTATTAGGTTAAACATATTAAGGACGCAAGTTAAAATTCATCTACTACTAGTAGTGTATTAGTTGAGCATGATCATTCAAAGTAGTTTGATATTGCTGTTACCATGTATAGTTGTTTCTATATTTGACACAACATTCTTATCGAACATAGGTAGCTACTTAGAGCAAGGCATAAGAAGGGGTGTGATGCTTGTTTGATATGTTCTTTAAAAGAATAACTTTTGAAGAACATATACTTTAATGGACATTTGGTACACAATACCATTCAGTGGTCCTGTTCATTCTAGGAGTCTTTGAGTAATTAAGAAAACATGAATCCCTTTATTTTAGTTGCTAGGGTTTGAAGCATAGCTTCAAATGGTTATCACTTTAAATTAAGCACTACTCATAATGAAATATGAATCTTAAGTAAACAATGCTTAATTAGTGGATTGGTTGAAAATGGAGTTTAAACACAAAGTAATGCTCAATTGAGATTTATCCTACTAGCAAAGCATTAGTTGGACATGATCATACAAAGCAACTTATATTGCCGACACCATATAAAGTTGTTCCTAAAGTTGATATTTTTATATTACACAAAGGAACGGTGATTAAGGTGATGGCATGGAACACTAGGGTTCCCATTAGTTCTTTACTACCAGATCACATGGACATGCTTTCCATTTGCTTGGTATAGATTCAAAAGTGGTTGCTAAAGTAAGTTTAGTTCTTTATAGATTTTCTAGGGTCTAAGTCCTAATAATGGAAAAAATTGAGTTAATAAGTTGCTATGACATGGTTAAAACATTTTAAGGAAAATAGTTATTTATTGGATTATAGTTAAGAAATAACTTTATAATACATTAATATACTTAGTTAAGGGTTTTCATAATTTTTTTGTTATTTAAAATTATTTTAAGAAAATAGTTTTACGGGTTTAAATTCTAATTGGTAAAGTTTTGAAATTAATATTTCTGAATAATAAAATATTAATTGAAACAATATTCCTTATGTCTCAAAATTTTCTTTGCTATTGAATTTTTTTGTTTCAATTATTTTAGTTGGATTTAAATTTCAAGATCAAATAGTACTTAAACATGTTTTCAAATTTAATTCAAAATGATTTCACACAAGCATTCAAGATTATAATGTAAATGGATAAATTATGTTTTTCTGAATATTTTGATATATTATTTGTATTTTCTGATTTAAATTGAATTAGTTATGAATTTGCAAAGATTCAAACTTTTTCTGGAATTTGAATTAAACAGGAATGCTAGTTGTACCTAGGCTGAACCTACCCACAGAGGTTGACTAGTGGGTCCAGGCCACGTCAGCTGCCAAAGTGGCAGTTGACTCAGTCAAAATATTGACTGGTCCTGGACCTCACCGCCGGCGAGTCAGAGGATGATGGCGACGACGATCAGAGGTTCCTGGGGATGCACGGCTAGGTCAAATCGAACGAGGACGGTAAACTGAATCGATTAGTGTAATTGCCGCTCGAGTTTGGTTACCGGGGCATCACCGTAGACCTTCCCGAACGGCGGCGGGCGGTGGCGCTCGAGGTCAGACTAAACGAGGATGAAATCGAGTCATTGAAATGGCTCGAGGCAACACCAGCTCACCACGATGCTGCAGGGATGGTCGATGATGCCACGGGAGATCGAACGGTGGCGCCATGCTCGACGGTGACCAACAGCCTCGCGGAGAAGAAGAGGCCGATGCCGTCGATTCACTTCATCTCGGGGCGATTCCTTGGATGAGGAAGGAGAAGGAGACGAGGCAGAGCTTCAGGGCTTCTCATCGGAGCTCGGGGTGTCCTCTAGCGGCGGCGACGGAACATGGCCGAAGCTAGGGTTTCGGGACACGATGCCGAGAGTTTCGGGGAGGAAGAACTAAGGAACCTAGGGTTCATTCCCGACGGCGGCACCCCCTTTTATAGCCATCGGAGGTCGACGGCCTTCATCCTGGGCGTCGAGGAGCGGCGGTGGATCGGGCGTCAGGCAGCCCTCCATCGAGCTGCTTCTCGGTTCGAGGAAGACGACGACTCCCTCCCGAAATGGTAAGCGGCTTGGCTTCGTTGGTTGGGCCGGTTAGCTGGGCCGTGCGGCTGGGCTCCAGTCCGGTGACCTCTCCTCCTATTTTTTCTTCTATATAATTCTTATCTATTTTCTGTTTCTGTTTTCATTTTTAACTCAAATTTGCTGCTTTATTTTGCAGGTATTGAACTTGGGGTTCTTCTAAATTTCTCAATATAATTACTATTATTTGTCTTTTAATAATCGTATTTCAAGTGTATTATCACATGAAACAATTTAGACATTTAGGTGTATGTTGCCAGAGACCTAATTTTTAAGCTCAACAGGTTTTTCTTACAATATGAAAATTACCCATGGACCATTCCAATTTCATAGGGTTTCTATTGACTATTTACTTGGGTTAGGACGAAATATGATTCTATGGTTTGCTTGTGATCACAAAGTGATGCATCAATAGAATTAAGGAATTTGATATGGTGGTACTACTCTCATCAAATTATAGTGAACACACCTAAGATATGGTTTGGGGTTCTATAGGCTTTAGCTAAACTAGGTTTTAGGTTTTAAGTTGGAACTCTCCTCTACCCATATCAAAGTGCTTTGCTTACTAGAAACTTGTACACAGATCACGGTTTTCATTATAGCTTCATAGATGGTATCTCCTAAGTGAGATATGCTCAAGTAGGTTTCCTACTCCACCCTGGTCTTAGGATGATATCTTCTTATCACATTAGGTTACATAGATAACGTAACTATCTTCCACCAACAAGTATAATCATGTACTAGACATGATCATCTTTTATTTCCTTCATCAACTCCCATAGTCTGTGCATCTAAACTTCCTTCATAAACTCCTTCTCAAAGTATTGAGATCAATACTACTACCAATACTCCTCCTTGATATCTAGTGGGTTCATCCTATGTACTACCCTAAAGGTTGACTTCTAAGTTTGGATTACTTCTCTACTCATAATCCACATTCCTCCTAGGGTTCATCACTGTCTTAAGTCTACTCCTATCTAGGGTCAAACTCTTGGTTATACCTTCCTTCTGAGATTAAGGATAGAATCTCCCCTTTGTGTTATTCACATAGGAGCTACTTCCTCTTCATAACTCCACAAGTCTGTGTATTGGGTATACACCCCAAAGATGGTTCTATTCCCATAAGGTGAGTATAACACTATATGAATATGGTTTCTCTCTTCTTGCTCAGAAGAAAAATAGATTTGGGTAATGAAGGATAGAGGATAGGCAAGGATTTGAAGATAAGACATGTGTTGAATTACTTTGTTACACATATGGTTTATTGACTTAAGTTTAAGAAATACCATGATGATCATGGTAGTAATAAATGTTGGTTCATAAAATGATGTGGTAACATTATTGTTGTAACTTACTTTACTCTCTCTTAACTACTATTACACCTCTACCCAAATGAAGGTTTTTAGCATGGGTCATGTTGAAGTTTATCGCGCTTCAGTTGATGAGCTACTTCAATTCAATCAACTCAAGTGAAAGTCCAATCACTTTGATATGTTTTATTAAATGCACGAAAATTACCCGGATTTTCTTATGCATGAATGTAATGCACACATCTGTTGCCGCTATTTTGTGACCTCTAATCCTGGGATATTACAACCATCCACCCTTCGGCTGAGCAAGATAGTGTGTCTTGGGCCCTCGAACCCTCATGAGAATTTTTTCAAGAAAGTCTTTGTATTTGAGGTTGGTTTAGGGTGCTTCGGTAGCTTATGCCAAGAATATTTGGAAAATTGCTTGCCTTTTGAAGGTGCAGATTTTTCTTTGGCAGCGCACCAGAGGGCGCCTGCATGCCAATGCCCAGATTCGACATTGCCATGGCCCTTCTAATGGCCTTTGTAAGCTATGCAATCTTGTTGAGGACGTCCAACACATCTTCTTTACATGTCGGTTGGCTAGATTTGCTTGGAGTGCGCTGAGAGATATGCTTGGGGTGGATTGGGATCCGTCTTCCTTTGCTGATTTGTTTGCGATCCTACAACGCTATACAGGAGAATTCAGACACTTCTTATGGTTGATCTTTATCGCACAAAGCTAGGCTCTTTGGACAACAAGAAACAAATTTACCATTGAAGTAAAATTCCTAGGTCGCCCCTCTAACTGTATTTTGAAAACAATCTTATTTTTGCAGCTGTGTCGACCTCTTCAAAAGGCCAAGGTGCTCCCCCAGCTGGACGATGCAATAGCTAAGCTCAAGGAAACCTTTGCCAAGACAGCTGCTTAGTAGCCCTCCTTCACTTAGTTACTTTCCCTGATGTCATGCAGTGTTCCCGCTTGTCGTCATTTTGGGCTGTAAAAACTTAAGTTTTGTTCGCCAACAACTATTTCCTGTACTCCTGAGCTATGGGCTTTATTAATTTAAAGCAGGGCATGAGATGCCTACGTTCTAAAAAAACATGTTTTGAGTTGCCGCTTGGGCTGCGGCTGAACACATGAGAGCAGTAAAACATGTTTGCCGCGTCTGTTGGGCCGTAACCCAAAGCCGTAAATATGAATAAATCAAGCCTTAAACAATAATCTGACAATAGACGACAATATCTGACATAGGTTTGAACAACAGAAGACTTCGGATTCATCACCACCGGCAAGCTTGATGCAAGATTAAGCAAGCAAAAAATATTCACGACACCGAATGATGGGAGATCAAGCATAGTCGCCAAGCACGCTGGAGGCATCACCACCGTCACCACCAGCCGCCGGATCATCGCCAACACCACCACCATCACGGCCACCGCCAACACATTAGCCGAAGCCTCACCGCCATCACTTGTCGGAGCCTCACCATCACCGCTTGCCAGAGCACCGCCGCCACCACCACCACCACCACTTGCCGGAGCACCACCAGCACCACTTGCCGCTAGCCTTCTCTGTTGTAAGATCTCCATATCCTTGCCAAATCCCATCACTCTTTTGCTGAGGCATCCATGGTAGTTGGGTCCATCATCATTTTCTTGTTCTACTCGGCAATGAGCTCTGCCATAGCCCTCTTTTCCTCCGCATTGGCCTTCTTCGCCTCCACAGTAGCCTTACGCATGTCATCTTCCTAGATTGCTTGCCACCTTGTTTTCTTCTCTTCAATCTTCTTCCCGGCAATGAGAATATTTGTCTCTAATGTTTTGTGCACCAACTTCTCCTTGGATTTTACCATGTCATCAACTTTGTCCCTCAAACTTGATGCCTCGGCTTGCTTCTGTTTCTCGCTCCCATCCCCCCTCAGAATCACTATCATCATCCAATTGGACCATTGCTCCGTTTTTCGTGGAGCTTTCTACTCCCTCAACTTCCATTCCACGCTATTCCTTAGCAATTTCCAACAATTTTGTAGCACAAATGACTTGCCTTTTGAAGCCGACATTTTCTTGTACCTTTCCATTGCTATTTTTCCCTACATATCCAACGATGCACAAGTATTTTAAATGCAACACAAGTAAACATATTTGGAATGCAAAAGTACCACAATTATGTCAAATGAATGGAACAAAGAACAAATTAAGTTAAAACAATGCAAGAGAAAATCACATAGTCATCAACGGTGGCACCACTTGGAGGAGCATTCCTCCCTTGCTTCATACATCCACTCCAATGGCTACAATTCGAGGCATGCATTGGAAAAATTGGTCTTTGATCCCTATGCCAATACATCTTCCCAGTTTGGTCTTTGTCGGCCACGACATCGAGTGAAACACTCCTCCGTGCCCGCACCAAGCAAGCATATTCCACGTCGCTGTAGTTCATGGCCCTCTTGCGTTGGGTAGGTTGCGAGCCATCAAACACTCCCTCCTCTATCTCCTCCAACTCCTCACCATTGCCCTCATCCATGCCCTTTTCGTAATCCCCGAGCAACGCTTGATCGATGTCAACGCACATTGTCGTTCAACAAATAAAAAATGAGCTAGGAACCTCATGCAAATTCGAGCTACAATACGGAATTGTGAAATAGTCGATTGGGATACAATACAGATGCGCAATGTTGACATTCGAACTTTAGAGAGGATTAAAAATACATACCTCTCGGGCATTCCATGCACACTTGGAAAGCATATGTGAGGTCGGGAGGGGTGGGAGCAACCGCCACAGTAGTAAGAGTGACATCCTGCCTTGTCGATTCCTTTCGTACCGTCGGCCTTGGCTTGGCTCACCCCGACGGTGCCACACCCTTCTTCTTCTTCAGCAGTGCGAGAGGTGCCATGGTAACCGCATCGGGCCGGGCCCTTGTGGGTGCCCAGGCAGTAGTACTGGCGCCTTGGACGAAGTGATTACCCTGCTACTTCGCGAAGGCGGAGGAGAGGTTGGCCACGAGCGCAACTATGGTGTGAGCCAAGCGAGATGCAGGAGGGGCTCGGTTGATTGGGCCGACGCGAGGTCGCTAGCGATGAGCGGCTGCGGGAAGGAGTCCATGTCGGTGCTAGGAGGGCGCGATGAGGACGGAGGGGCGAGAGAGAGGAGATCTACGTTGGAGGCGACAACGGCGATAGGGAAGGGGAAAATTGGTCGATTTTCCCTCCCGCCGAATGGCTAAGGGTACCCGCAGGTCAGCCGCACAATCCTCGTTTCTGTGGTTTTGATTGAAACGACACCCTTAAAAAATTTAAGGATCCCGCATATACGACATTTGCTTGTTCCTTTTTTTTCACCGGCAAACCGGGTAGTGGAGATTTAATGCACATGGACACTAGTGACCTGCTCATTTTTCAAAAATCAAAAATTATATTTTGTGTTAAAAAAATTCTCGAAACAAACTAGGATGCAGCTAGTGGTGTATACCACCAACCTGCAAATTATCAGTTATAAATAATGTGTATTTTAAGCTACGCAATTTTTTGACAAAGTCTAAAATTCTTTCCAATTTTCTCTTAAATCTATAAAGATTATTTTTTGAATTTTTTAGTATAGAGGGAGCACTGGTGCTCAGTGCGAAAAAAAATTCCGGGCAAACGGTCAATTATTTTGCTCGGCGGATATACGTAGTGTGAAGCTCCTGTGGACTGTGCAGAAACCCTACTCTTCTTCCGCGTGCTGTGCGGCGGCCACTATCACCATGGCTTGCCTCACCACCTACCTCGTTGGGGAGGACTACTCGATGCTGGCTCCGGCGACGGTGCACGGGCTGCCAACGGAGATGCTGGAGCCCGACGATCAACTGGTGCTGTCATTTCTCTACGGCTTCCTCCCCTCGCCGCCCGTATCCACATTCCCCTCTCTCCGCTGCCGCGCCGCCGCCGCCGACAAGACCGACCGCGTCAGCCGCCTCCCCGATAATCTCCTCCGCCGTGTGGTCTCCCTCCTCCCCGCCAAGGATGGCGCCCGCACCACCGTGCTCTCCTCGCGCTGGCGCGGCCTCTGGCGCTGCGCCCCGACCGTCCTCGTCGACACCCACCTCCTCCCCGCGAAATGCGCTGGGGTCCGGCCCGCGCGCGCCGGGGCCGCCTCGCGTGCCGTCACCGCCGCCGTCTCCGCCGCCCTCGAGTCACATCCTGGCCACTTTCCCTTCGCCAGTCTCACGTGCAGCTTCATGGACGGCGCCAACAGTGCTCTGCTCGCGCGCTGGTTCCAGCTCCTTGCCACCAAGGGGGTCGACGAGCTCGTCTTCATCAATCGCACCTGGCCCCCCAGCCTGCGCCTCCCTTCCTCACTCTTCAGCTGCTCCTCCCTCCGCCAGCTCTGGATCGGCGCCTGGGTGTTCCCGGACACCGCCGCACTCCAGCGCCGCGCCTACTTCCCGAATCTTCGGCAGCTCGTTCTTGGCTGCCTCGAAATGCAGGACAGAGACCTGGAGTTCGTGCTCGCCGTCAGCCCTGTGCTGGAGATCCTCACGGTCACCGGAAGCCGGACCCCGTTGCGTGCTCGTCTCAACAGCCACAGCGTACGTTGCGTGCATTTCTGCTTATCCATCGTGGAGGAGATCGCTGTGGTGGACGCCCCGTGCCTAGAGCGTCTCTTCCTCTTCAGGAGTTCTAATGTTGGGGCGACAGTGAAGATTGGCCATGCCCCTAAGCTGCGTGTGCTGGGATACCTGAAGCCAGGAGTGCACTTGCTGCAGATCGGTAACACCATCATCAAGGTAACTGCATTGCCATGTCCACTCCTAGTCCTATCTCAGATTTGATCACTTTTCATGATATGGACGGAACAAGGTCTAGCTGCACGAAGAAACGAGTGAAATGCTTACAGGCAACAATGTTGTAAACTCATTTTACTCAGCCATCTTACTCGTAGTAGGTGCTGCACGAGTAAAGATTAGCAAAACGAGTAATTAACAGGATAATCCGAAATTCTGGGTAGTTACTTGGGAAGTCTGTTAGCCATCCGGGTATAAGGCACATGGCTGCCTGTTTAGGATTCAGAACATTGCTAATTGTACTTTTGCCTTAGTATGATATGGATTGATGGTTGAAACTTATCAATTTGCCATGCAGTTGTTCATGATTTGCGGTTGTATTTCACAGTCCTCATCCTGACTTATCATTACATGATTGATACGATAATTTTTTCTCAAGTTTTGATTCTTCTTCGCTCCTTCCTTCTAGCTGAAAAAATTGTACCATTGATATACAGTTATGCATTTATTTCATGTGGTGACCTCACTTTTCATGCTACCAAGACCAAACTAATGTGTTTTTACTTTTAAACCTCTGGTATACATCCAAACAGTATAATTGTTTTGATTCTGTTATAAGAGCCCTTTAAGTTACTCTACTTATCTCTGGGGAGGTAATATGATTATAGAATCATATGGCCATTCCATTTATATCATTTTACATCACCTTTTTTGGAAGATGCAGATTTTTTTAAATGGATTTAGTTATCACTATACATATGTTAGGGAGTCTCCCTAAGGACCAGCTGACCTCTCTTGTTTTTTACATGAGTCACAATGTACTCCCTCCGTTCCAAAATATAAGATGTTTTAGCCTTTTTCTGACACACATATATCTAGATACCTTTAGTGTGTAGGTTCACTTATTTTGCTTCCAACCTATACACTAAATGATGTCTAGATACATAGAGTTAGAAAAAGTCTAAAACATCTTATATTTTGAAACGGATGGAGTAGTTGCTAACGTGTACAAAACATATATCTCTTTAATATTTCGATGCTTATTTCTTCTATCAATGACAAGTTGCCTAGTTTCTTGGAGGTAATCTAGGTTTTTTATACTATCTCTTTACCTATTCCTATGGAGTGTTAAAAGTAAAAATAAATAAATACAATATGCTTGTGCTTCAAAGTAACATACATTATCTGCATATGTGTGTTACTAATAAATAGTTTATTTTATTATTCGTATTGATAGTTTCTTTCCTACCAGTGAACTGGAATGCATAGTGAGGGTGTCTGGAAAAGTATATTATCATCACACAATCCTAACATTACAAATTATGTTCTTTTGTTTTGAATTTATGTTGCTTTCAATGCTTATTTAATTATTTGGAGATATTTGTAACTCCAGATATTTGTTTTGTTAAACTATTATTAATGTTTTTAGTTTCTACGGAGTATTTTTTAAGAATAAAAAATTCAATAAATTTTGTGCCTAGTTTAATCATTTTTTATGTTTGTATTGGATATGACAATGCTAGTAATGTATCTTTCAAAGATCAACAATATATACAACTTTCATACTTAATCGTAGCATTAAATGCCTAGTGCTTGTCTACACCTGATTGGTAAGCTCTGAACTCTTACCTTACATGGTAATAACCAGTGGACCATTCAAAATGGATGGTCCAAAACAAGTCGCGTGCACCTAAAAAGCTATATATATGTTAATCTGCTATTCTAAATAGACGTATCGAGTAAAAGGTTGAGTACCCACTAGATCACCGTACAATCACCACATGCAGGCTGGTAAGATGACCGAGCAAATAATTTACTGAATTTTTGAAAATTTGTTGCCAATTGTGTATGTGACCGATTTGTGCTTTTTTGGTGCATTGAAGGCTGGAACCAAGGTGCGCGAGCACACCACTGTTCCAAGTGTCCAGATGATGGCTGTGCAACTGCACTTTGCATTACACCCGGAAGTGCAGATGCTCCCTAGCTTCCTCAGATGCTTTCCTAACGTTGACACATTGGTTGTCGAGGTAACACCCCTCGTGTCACCCTTCCATTGGCATCTGAGTCATCATCATTATACTTCATAAGATTGCTGCTTCATAATGAATTGTTTGCTGATTTCGATTGCAGTGTCAGGCACTTTGTGAAACCCTTATCAACTATGGTCACATGTGGAAGAAGACACGTCCTATCGAGTGTGTCCGGTCGCACCTGATGACTCTGGCTTTCCATGAGCTGCAAGGTAATCGTTACGAGTTTGATTTTCTCACGTTCGTTGCGGAGAATGCACGGAAGCTGAAGAGGATGATCATCGTGATTAAAAGTGAGCTAAATCACGTCGAGAGGGAAGTGGTGGCTGCCGGCGTGGGGGCACTTTACTCTGCTAAGTGGGCTAGCAAAGACTGCAACGTGCAGTATAAGATAAGCAGTTTCCCTGTAGGAGGTTATTCCTGGAGCCTCCGAGCAGGATCAGAGCTGTCGCTTCAAGATCCTTTTGACGCCTTCCGTGAAGCGTAGGCGCTGTTCTGCTGTGTTGCAAGCGTCGTGTCAGCAGTATCCTGTCTTGGTGCTGAATGTGTTCGCTGATTTCCGTTGGACAAGTGTTCTACTTCTAAGTAGCCGCTTTATTTTCTAAACTGTCTGTAATATTTTCTATGGAGAGTCTGGTATCTGAATGACGACTGATATCAATAGTTTCATGTGGTTTCAGAGTTACATTCTGGTGGGTCTATTTTGGTGGTAGTAGCTGGGAATGATTAATTTCTGAACTATTTGCTTGTTAAATTACATTACTCCCTCCGACCACTATTACTTGTCTCTAATATGGATGTATCTAGATACTAAAATGTGTCTAGATACATCCATATTAGCGATAGGTAATAGTGGTCAGAGGGAGTATGACAATTTCCTCTAAATTTTTTCTAGATACAAGAAAGTTACACCACACTAGGCAGATATTTTTTACGCAGTCATGTTGGGCAGGCTGGGTTCGTTTTGGAAACTTCTTTGTGTAATATCTGCCTGATAGGGTGTATTTCATCATAGGAGCATATAGCCCTCTTTGTCTTCCTGGTACAATAAGATTCCAGCATTCTCGAGCAAAAGTAGAGTCCTGGAAGAGATGCAGATTAGTTTCTATAATTTATACAGAACCGAGTACACAGTTATAGCTTGGCAGATGAACGTTTTTCCTTTTGTAGCTTCCCTCGAGTGTTTATTCTGTTGTGCATCAGTAACCATAGAAAAACCTTATGCTTTAGTTGGCAGATACTCTTCCAAATCATCCTGTAAAGATCATGTATTGGTTCCTTGTTCAGTAAAGCTTTGTACATCATGAGTTCAATTTTGCCATCCACTTGTTGCTGTTTGCAGTTACAACATTCAAAGCTTCCTTATCCCGATTTATAGTTGCATGCTTGATTACAATAAGTTGGCTAATTTTGGTCCTTCTTCACTCATTCCCGCTGGTTGAATATTTACGTGATCAATAGATCTCCAACTATCCATTTGCATGAAATTCAGTCACATGCGCCCCAGGTAATCTTTTTTCTTCGTGAGGTGAACGTCGCCTTTCATGCTCCTAGGGCCAAACTGATATGTCACTATTAAACCTCCGGTATACATCCAAACAGTAGGATGGAATGATGATTTTGATTCTGTTGGAATGCACATATAAGAGCCCTTGTAAGTTTAAGGTACTCCACTTGCCTTTTACAGGTAAGAAGAGTACTACTGTTCCTGTTTATTAATGATTTATAAATGGATTCAGTTAACCCTTTATCTAAATTAACGATCCAGGATCCACTCAATGTTTTCCATAAGGTCCTAGTGACTTCTCTTGTCTTCTGCATGATTCACAGTATACTTGCCAAAATGTACGAGACATTACATTTCTCTCCTTACGGTTTGGGTGCATTTTTTTCGATCAACGAAAAGTTGCATAGTTCCTTTTGCGTAATCTAAGCTCTTTGTACCGTCTTCGCCCATTCTCATGAAACACTCCAAGTAGAAAAAATACATTATGTTTGTGCTTTAAATTAAAATAGGCATCTGCATATGTATCACTAACTAATAGTTTATCTTAGTTTCTCTCGAAACAGGCTTTCGCCCCGCTATATTAATATAGCAACCACACGATACAACGAGCTAGCTGGGGCCGCAGCACAAACTAGCCCAAAAGGAAAAAAGGAAAGACAGAGAAAAAAAAAGAAACAAAGAAAAGAAATTAAAGTCCACAGCGTCGGGTTGACGAAAACGATGATGCTCCGCAATCGCTGCGCCCTTCGGATAATTCCCACCACACTCTTAGTACTTTGAAGCTCCGCATACCAAGCAAGCACCTTCAAGAAGGGAAGCGACGATGTCGACGCTGCTGCCCGGACTAGTCCTAGGGTTTCCCCTGATACGCGGAGGGGCGCAGAAAAAAGGGGTACACCCGATGCCCTTCAAGAAGGAATGGCGGCGCCCAAGGGCCACCGCATCGGTGTCGGCCTTCCGACAGGGATTTCTCCAGACCCCCAAAAAAACCACGCCCCCGACGCTCCATCGCACTCCACCAGCTCGCGCCACCACGATCTTGCAAGCACCACCGCCATCTCACCGAGACCTAAGTAACGAGACCGACGGGAACAAAGAAGGACAACCGGGAACAAGGAACGGCCGAGCAGCGGACACGCGGGAGGGCACGGCCTCCTCCGCCAATGGCGGTTACCGACCGGACGCAGCAACAAGAGCAGACCAGGCCCTTCTGGCCCGGCCGAGCCCGTGGGCTTGTGAAGCTCCCGTCGCCGCGCTGCAGTAGGCGCGCCGCCGTCCGACCACCCTCGCCCGAGCCACCTCTCCGGCCGCCGGAGGTGGTACAGCCACGCCCAGGCCTAGCCCGCCCAGACCCAGATGGGGCCCGAAGGGCCCAGATCTGGGCCGGGCGGACGCCGCCCGCGTCACCGCGCCGCCCCACCGCCAAGGAGCGGCCTCCTCGTCACCTGGCCACCCGAGCCACGCCCAGCAGAGCGCCGCCGCCATCGGAACGCCGAGAACCTGAGAGCACCGCTGCCGGTCGAGGCGAGCCCCGCGCCACTTTGACGAGCTCGCGGGTGGAGGCAAGGCCGCCGGCGCCGGCACCGCGCGGGCTTAGCCCGGCGACTTGCGCCGACGGCGGCGGAGGGGGAGGAGGAGGGGAGGGGGACGCGGCGGCGGCTAGGGATTTCGCCCCGACGACCGCCCGCGGGGGACGGTGCGGGGCTCTTTTTCGGGGGGCCAAGTTCATGATAACCAGCGTTTATCTTAGTTTCTGTATAGACAAAAATTTGGTAGCGCTGAATTTGATTATATAGTGCTGATGCTGAAAGGTAGTTTGTGCTCTAAATTAACATACGGCATCTGCATATGCATTACTCCCTCCGATTGTAAAAAATGTCGGAATATTTTATACAACTTAGTATAAAGTTTGTATTAAGTCATCAATTTTTTTTTCCAATAAGAGGGAGTACTGTAAATTCGTATTGAGTAAGACACCGACTAAATGGTGAATCACCATACATGGTAATCTAGTAAGGTGACTCAGAAAATACCAATTTCCGAATTTAAGAATCGAATTGCAACATGGTGATCGATTTGTGTTCTTTCGGTTGCACGTCTTCTATGGCGAGAGAAACATTCGGGCTCTGCCGGCTCGCTTGGCGAGCCAATTATTAGGTAGGGTCAACACACCCGTCGTCTCATACCAGTCCGACCAGAGTGACATATAGTCGGCAAGGATTCGCGGCAAGACGAAGCCATCCGCCCCATTCCAATCCGACGACATTGACATGCCGCCTATACCTGCATCTCTCTCCTTGCCCGTGACCCTGTACCTGAGGAGGAGGGGCCTGCATGTCGCACCTCCTGCGTCGACGACGCATTATTGCCACCCCGTGCAACTCTCCTATAAAAGCAGCGCACACGACGATGCTAAGCCCAAGCCCAAGCTCACAGCAAACACAGCCACACAAGGATATCTTCCTCACTACAACTCCAGTTTCCATCTCAGAACCTCCCAGCTAGCAATGGCGAAGTGTCTCGCCGTCGCGCTCCTGCTACTGGTGGTGCTCGCGCACTGCGACGGGAGGGAGCTGAACGCCAAGGACCAGACGCTTGCAGCGACACGCGGTGCCGGCGTTGGCGAGGCCAAGGTCTTGGGGCTGCCAGATCTGCCGCTTGTGGGAACCGCTACCGGTACCAGCACCATTACCGGCCCGCTGGTGGTGCTTCCTGGGATCCCTGCCATTGGCCCATGATAAGCTCTAGTTCATGTGATGGCTAGCTGACAACCTGAAGCTCACCTTGTGTCTAGCTTTAGACTTCTAGCTAGCACCGTCTGGAAGAAGAAATGCTCATGTCCGTGTTCCTTAGTGAGCATGATGAGCGTCTGTATCAAGTGTCTGTCTGTATTTCTTATCAGTTCATGTTCCAGTATTTTTCGTTCCTTGATGTGCTACATATATAATCTATACCTAATAATAAAGTACGTAAGGTTTCCGTCGTCAACCACTTTTTTAGACCGTTTTGCCCTTCCACCAAAATAAATATTACCCAAAGTACTGCCGGTTAGTTGAAAAAAAGTTTGATAGTTCGTCCGTGCCCACGGTTACAACGTCAGCCTACCAAGTTGTATCGTTAAAACTAGAACGTGTCCTAATTTAATACGGAGAACTACTTCCACCGTATAGTATAAGGACTCAAATGCATCACGTATAAACAAGCTGGCTGGCTACGTTGTTACCGCACCAGCACAAAAGGCAAGTGCAGGACCTCACGCAGCGTTGAACTTGACCGATAGCTAGGTGATCGTGTTGTGTCGACCACTGCCGATCGACATCGCCGTCACGATGAGCGGAGCACTTGCACGGCCGCGACACCGTTCTGGGGCTGACAAACGGGCCAAAGCCCTGCCCGTTTCCACGTTGCCGCCTTGCAGCGCCCTTGCCTGCGCCCGACGGCTGGGGCACTGGCAGCAAGGCACCTGGCCCGGCTCCTCCCCGTGGCAAGGCCGCTACGGTGGTGGCGGAGGCCAGCAACCAGCGCACAACCCCGACATTGAACTGATCTGCTGATTGCCATTGCTCCGGCGACTTTTGGCTGCTACCGCCACAACACCGGACCATGGCGGAGGCGCGTGATGAATCTTTGCATGGCACTGCCTCGAACTATGGATCAATTTTGGAGTCTCGGCAATGCCTACCACCTCCGCCAACGTTGCCACCTCTATGTCGCCCCCGCCGTGCAGATTAGTCGCTATCAAGGCCAGCATGTCCTACAACATTGCGGCACTGGCGATTGTCAGTGTCTTGCCGATGTCTTCATGCTGTGCGCAGTCCCGGTGAGATCCGCATGTCCATCTCGGCTAAGCAACGAGCCGCTTTGCAGACAATTCAGGGGCATCCCGAGCTTCGTTGATGGAATCGGGGGAGCAGCCAACGATGACAGTTGACGTTGGACTGGTGACACTGAGGAAGCCGGTGCACGCTGGCCTAAATTCCAGCAGCCACAAACTGATAATCGACTGTCATAGCATCATGGACGTGAGTCTTACGGCCTGTGATTCACCATGCATTGTAATCCGGAGCAAGAGCACAGCGTGATGATGACCATCCTCGATTATGTCCAGAGGAGGACAAGAAGGCAGTTGTCCACACTAATTTCCCGTTAGATGGAAGAATTAGAGGCGGATATGGGTGTGAAAGAGAGAACAGCCCGGACGATGCCACGAAATACAAATCGACGAGCCATCTTCGAAAAAATTAGGATGAGTCTAGCTATAGTGGTTGTTGCTTACATATGTGTGACTCACAAGCCTTTCACTAATGTGTTTCGGTGACAAGCAAATCAGCCAGAAGCAATTCGATCTGTATGTCAAGCTACCTAGCTAAGGAAAGTAGTCTAGCCATACCAAGCTAGCCAATCCGTGCATGTCTCTGATCGATCAACCCTGCTTGCTTGCTAGCTTGTATGTGGCATCTTGCCACTAGCACACGCAGGCTGCTTGATGTTAAACCGGGGAAGTTTATTTATGTTAAATCTTTGGCTCTAAAACAGATAATATACTCCTCAAAATTCGAAAAAAAATTATATCTATACCATAATCATTGTATGGAGTCTTTGCGGGAGATGAATTGAAAAGCTGAGGATATATAAGGAGAGGAAACAGAAAAATAGATAGATTATTATACCAAAAATACATTTATATCAAAATTTAATAATGGTTATAAGATGAAAGGAAAAAGTATAACACGGATTGATCAACTAGAAGCTGGGTTTTTTTTCTATTTCCGTTGCAACGCACGGGCATATTTCCTAGTAAATAAATAAATGTTTTGTCAGTTTCATCGCCTTCTTGGATAGACATATCAACAGGTTGCATCGTCGACGTATTACTTCTCGACTTCTCGTCACTCTTACCAGAATATATACTACTAAGTCATGAGTTGTGGACTTCGTTTGTACATCCACATCTATCTAAACTACTAATAAAAGAGCAAACTAGAATTATCCTAGAGTTACCGTACGAATTGTGCACATGATAATCAGGATCGTCGGATCTAATCAGCTTTAGTAGATCTAACAGCCTACGTTACATCAACTGTCCGCAAATCGAATCGACGGTTACAATCCAATGTTTTGCCCGGCGGACAAACTACAGACCGTGCACGCACATCCTAGATTACTACTCGATACATAAAAAAACCCCACGAACTCCCTCGCACAGGTCCTGCCCCGGTCCGCTCGATGTATATATAGACAGTTATCGTAGCTCTCTCAAGGTGATCGGTCGGTGCAGTGGCGACGGTGAAGATCAGCGCAGCCAAGGGTGGCGCACATGTAGGTCACCCACTTGGTGTAGTTTGCGGTCTTGAAGGAGAGGAGGACGGGCAATCTGGCATGGGGCGGCGGTAGCCGGAATGGTGAAGGAGTCAATGAAGATCGCACCGCTGATGGCATTTAGGGTTGCTGGGCGAGACATGGTGGGGAGCAGTGAAAGAGGGCCGGCGGCGGCGGTGTCTAGGGTTTGGATCAGTTAGTCTGAAACCATGTAGAATGGCAAGACGGGATTTGGGAGAAATCCTCATGCGTATAATGATGTGGGGTTACATTAAATATATTAGGCTCAAAGACCAACTAAGATTAAGTTACAAAGCTTGTACAACAAGTAATATACACGCTAATACCTAACTACTAGGCCAAAGCTAAGAAATGGGGTCCCAGAACTGGGACCCTATTTCTTAGTTTTGGCCCATTGACTAGTCACATCAAACAGAGATCATAACAGCATATAGTCCGAAATTGTTAGAAATAGGGAAATCTTTGCAAAGGTCTAGTTAACACTATTCTAACATGCCAAGTGTCACGCTCGCCTTCCGCAGGGGCGAAGCTACAGTGTACACAATAGGGTCAATTGACACCGATGCTTTGGACAAAAACCCTTATAGCTATAGTGCATAAGCAAAAATGACACCGTTAAAAATTGTTGCAAGCTAGTGATATAAGTTATTTTGACACCAGTGTGCAATTATTCTGGCTTCGCCCCTGGCCTTCTGCACAGTTTTTTAACGGGTGTCCGCATATCCATCAAGTGTCGGAACAAGAGTAAAAGTAAGATAATGATGATGAGAGAGGGAGGCCACGGAAGGTTTTGGGAGATCCAGTTTTCCATTTTTTTAGAAAAATCAAAATTGTGAAATAAAATATTTTGAGAACTGTTTATCTAAATTACGAACCATTTTTATATTTGAGCTCTTCGCGTCGAGATCTTTAAAGCTAAATCCCATGTAAATAGGTTTCAAGATTTTTTGTTATACTTTAAAAACTTTGTTACAGTCGTACTTGGGTTTTAGTAGTAATTGTACTTTGGGCTCTTAGTGTTTGGTATTCAGCGCACTTGTATTTTGATGTACTCCTGATTTCACAACGGGTATACTTTGGTGTAATTCAGATCCTAATACACTTACATTTCATTGCACTTTTGGTTCCACTGCGGTTGTATTTTGTACTTTGGTGTTAGTATACTTGTATTGAAGTACACTCTTGTACTTTATACTACCGCTTTGGCCTATTTTTCTACTATGAAATTCGATGTATTTAAGAGTACACTTATATTTTATACTTTAGAAAATAAGCAGTGTAGCTTTTTGGGGTGGTGTACTTGTATTCTGTACTCTAGTTAGTGTAGCCCTTTGATTTTGGTACTTAGTGCTTTTACGTTTGGTTTGTACATCACCGAAATGAACAGACGAGGAAACAAGAGAGTTAGCTCCCACGACGTCATGCGCCTGCGTGCCGCGCTCGGTCGATGGAACCAGCCTCTGTGTAGAGGCCGGTCTGTTTCTAGCTACACTCAAAACATTCGCCAAAGGCACGTCTTCTCGTCTTGTGGTTCCACACGAGCACACGACTAACTCGAAGTTTGTATTCCCTCCGATCACTAATACCTATCTCTATATGGATATATATAGATACGTTTTAGTATCTAGATACATTTATATAGAGATAAGTATTAGTGGTCGGAGGGAGTATTATTTCTCGTGTCATCTCACGATCGCATCAAACTTAGCCATTGATTTCTCGTGTCATCTCACGGTAGGACTAACTCGGAAGTTTGGATCATTCTCAACATGGACGGCTCGACCTAGGTCTAGCACTAGCTAGGGCTCTGAGGCCTGATCGAGCACCCATATTGCAACGTTGTGTCACCACGGAAAAAAACCAAGCCATCCGCCCCATTCCACTCCACCACGTACCACCACTTCTATTGAACAGATTTTTTTTTTCAAAGAGAGGAAGGTCCCCAAACCCAAAGGACCCAAAGAACCTCACGTACTAATTAGAGAGGTTGTACGAAAAACTAAGGACCCAAATGAAAAAATAAATCACAACATGGTCAGGGAGGCAGCCAAGAATATTACACAAGATGGTCGTTGAACATTAAACATGGAGGGGCGCAAGACAAGGTACAAACGAATTTCAGTGTGTGAAATATGAAATTTTCTAGGTATGGAGCAGTTGTTATCACATGCGTGCAGTAGGAGGGTCCAGTCCTCCCTAGAGGTTGATTGCAATAATATTTTAGCTCAACCTCGATTGCAATAATATTTTAGCTGTACATTTGGTGGCAAGGCATGGCGACATGGTTCAGTCTCGCCAACTCGAAAAGCGCTGATAATGCTCGAGGTGTGGAAGAAGATGCATGTAATCAATAAGAATGTCTGGTTAAACCAAAAGAGGATTTCGTTAAACTTAATGTTAATGTAGGGTTATGTGCTGAGTCAGGATCAGCAGGAAGTACCGGAGCAATTCTTTGAGATGATAATTTTTTTCTTGGTCGCGAGTTGTTGTGATATACCCTTCATAACTGATCCATCAATGACTAAAGCTCGAGCTCTCCGAGATGACCTACTAACTTGGCTGGTCAGCTTGGGTGTAACAGGGTTGAAGTTAATTCCTAACTAGTTGGTTCCCCGCGCGTTGCTGCGGGCATTAGAGATGATTTTCATTTATGCAAAAGCAGATTTTCATGTAGTTCTATGAAGTGCAAGCATATAGCTAATTACTTGGCTTTGGTTTCTCCTTTTATCATATCTTCATGGTCAACTCGGTAGTTCGCGCATTGCTGCGGGATTCCAAAGAAATAAAATCATTGTGCATATTGAATATATTGTACCATTCCTAAAATAATTTGAGACCTCTAGAGAATGTGGTCTCATTTGGATAAGTAATGAGACATTACCAATATTGTCAGTTAGCATGTGCAATGTCTAGCGCTACGTGTGTTTAATTAACTAGCATGGTGGCCCTCGTAAATGGGAGGGCATTTTTCTCATTTTTTTTAAAAGTAAATGAGATTCAAATCATTTGATTTTTAAGATCTGTAGTTTGTCAAATCTACAGACTAAGATCTTACTTTATGTACTTCTAGCTCAATTCTCCTTTTTTGGTTCATTATATTATTTGCTAAATAATATACATATGGTATGTCACAAATATAATTTCTATAAATAGCCACTAAAATTTGAACTAATTGACCATAATTTGTAGTTCCGAAGCTATCAATTTTCAACCATTGTTGGTCTTACTCACAACCCATGGCCACATGTTTAGCTCATCACACATCTATACAATATATATTGTTTGGGCAAAGAATATATGTTCAACACATCTACACAATATATTGTTTGGGCAAAGAATATTTGGTTCAACGTGCACTCAAAATCTCTCTACCATTGCCTAAATTTCATAGTGAGTGTGGATGATTCGTATGTAACATTGTGTTCTCCTTCTCGACACACATCAATATTTACGGTAAGTTTTTATTTGTTGGTGCTACTCATGTCATGTATTTATAAACTATTTTTGTAGCTTTCACATCTAAGTTAAGAAAGGTATTGGTTTATAAATTGTAAAAAAGTACTAAAAAATTCTCTCGTTTGACATGTGTTTTATAGCTTTTTATTTATGTCTGTATCATTTAGTGTGAAATGACTTACTACATAATTGACATGATTTTTCTTCCATTCCAAAACCACAACAATTCTTAGTTTCTCGTACAATATACTTAAGTGCACACAATGTTTTTTAATTAGCACCGATTGGAGATTCTTTTTTGTGTGATCCTCATGCAAGAATATACTATTTGATCTTTCTGGTGTACCAAGTTTGTGTCGTTGTGAATTGTATCTAACGGTAGTTCATGTGAATTGTATCAAGTATATTCCTATATATCACCTGATTATATTAGAGTTAAAATGGTATGCATGTTATGGTCCCTCGTGCCTGCATATTTGATGTTTCAGCCCTACTATTTGATTGAGTGCCGGCATGTAGCTATGCTTTTATCAATAATTCAATCAATGGGAGTTGGTGCCTTTTGAAGCACTTCGATTGTCTGACTCAAGACCCCTAGAGAGGTCTGGTTAGCCTTGACTACAATGAAGTCGAGTTGACAGCGTAGGAAGACATGGCATGAAGGATTTGATTCTTCCAACTATGGCAAGTTTTCATCGTTGTGAGTTATGTAACTAAATACCTAATTTGTTTGCCTAAATTCTTTCATGTTACTACTACCAGACACATTTATGTTATTCATCAGAGGCATGTTATATCCATATTATTCATCGGTCCGTTTGCACCTCTAATTTCTTACTATCGGATTTTCATTGAGACCAAATGCCTATCTTTATATAAAGTTTGCTTAAAAATTCAGTTATTTTTTGGATGAATTTTATTTCATATTTATTTTAAATTTCATATGTAAAATATTGTTGCCTTTTTAAAATTTCTAAACTGCGTCTAGTATGAATTTCTAAAGTTTCTCGCCTTGATTTTTCATACTATGAAATTCTGAAGTTGATTTGCCCAAGTTTTTTTCAACTAATAAAGAGATGTACGTATGAAAAAAAGCAGCATGAAAGTCCTCTTTGGCTCTATGTTTTATTTGTATTTCATTCCTAAGCTTTTCACTACGTATTCTATCTTCCATCGGGTATGTGGCTTTACGTATACCTTTTGCATGCAAACTCTTTCTTTACGTATACCTTCATTGTTTTTTCTAGCATAGTGGCCCTCGCAAATGCGAGCGCATGGTTTAGAAGTGTCTGAAAAATGCCTTTTATTGTTCCCACAGAAAGAATAATGCAACAATGACCATATGGGCATTTTGTACACTCTAATATATAAAATAAGTGCATAGAATTGATTTATACCGCAATAAAAGATGGTTCTTTTACTCGATGTTTCCTCGGTGTGAGGTTAAATCAGGTCATACTTGCCTATTTAGATAGACAGGGTAAATGAAACCTATATGTGGATGTATAAATAATAATTTCTCACTAATATTATTTAGTTATAGTTAGTAAGATCGATTAGTCATGGCCTACTATAAATATGATAGATTACGTTGCTAAGATGATGTCATGGACAAGTATGAAGATATGTCACTTCATGTTACAAATAAGGTTTAATAGATAATTAAGTATTGTAAGCAAATATTGGTTTTGGTCAGATGGCTGATTTATTGTTCAACGTTCAATTTTTTGGGTTCCTTAACTGTGCTTTAATATGATTATTGTGGTTGTTACAAACACATATGAGGATGAGATATACGTGGAGAAAAAACTATTAAAATACATAACATTGTATGATAATTTGATCGGGTCCTTGTGTATAACCATCTGAATATTTAGATAACTCTTAATAGACTAACAAAAAAAGGTTGTTAGCAAGGTAAATAACTGAAACTACACATGTTGAATGGCAGGGCAAGTACATAAAAGAGAATTTCGTTTTATCTTAACATGCATTATCGTATGATATTATGATAATTCTGAAGTCACCAACATCTTCCTTTCTCTCAGAGTTTGTGATACAACTGATTCTCCAATTTTGACACTTTCATTGTGAAACATTTCTAATTAAACACCACTTAAGAATTTAATTAAGTTCAAGAATATTTAAAAATATATAAGAAATTATGTAGTTTTACACCCTCCATTAAATTTAAAATATTGTTGTATTTGTAAAACCACGTTCATTTAAATCTTAGAAATTCATGATTTCATTGTCACTTTAAGCAGTTCAATAGTGACTTCTCAATTAAACATACCACCGATATTCACTGTAGTGCTCAAACAAATACATGTTGACACATCTAATTAATCAATGCATGTTTGCAATTCGATAAGTTGTTATTGACATCGGTCACCTGAGTGTAATTGGAGAGTAGGGGTGGGTTGCTTTGATAGTTCAATATGACAAGGTCACATATTAGACCTGCTAGATTGGCCATGCAAAACAACTATAAAACGGAAATTCCGTATTAGTCGAAAACGGAAACTTCCGTTTCCGCATCTGTTCCACCGGAAAACGCAGTTCCGTTTCCGTTTCCACTTCCGCCAAAAAAATTCCGTTTCCATTTCCGTTTCCATTTCCGTTCCGCAGATTTCCGTTTTTGTTTTCATATTTTCATTCCGTTTCAGTTTTTCCGCGGAAAAGTCGGAAAGTTTCCGCTCCATTTTCATCCCTACCTGAGACTACATATTGCAATACCCAAAAAAATAGAATGTTCATTTTTTATGTTAAAATTTTCATTTAGATTTATATTTAGTTCCACCATGTTACATGAGTGCAACGTATTCTTTCTTATAGATGTTTTTTTCCCAAATTTAGCTCATTAAACTTGTAATAGATTTGTATTTTCAGAATTTTATAATGTATTGTAGAAAAAAATATTTTCATAAATAAAATCTGTCAAATTAATGGTAACAAAGTTCACCATCCACGTTATGTATGTAAAAACGAAATACAGCAGGTAGCTGATATCACCGTTGCTAGAATTTCCTGAACAATGGCATCATGCATGATGTCATCGCATGCAATATCAAGACTAACCGGATTATGTTCGGTTTAAATCGTATGGCTTTGGAACTGTTTAGGATAGATTCGTGTCCAGCTGCACATGCCTCGATTACGACCCTAATTTTTTTCCTTTTGTAGATACGTGTCAAATAATCATGCGTACACGTCTATGTTGTACGTAACACTTTTTATAGTTTAATCTTAGACGTTGAAATTAAGATCAACACATTATATATTTTTAGCCTATGTGGATTAACATGGTGGCTCTATTTTAAAACCTCGTATTGTGCTTTTAGTATATAGTAGATGTATTAAGTACGCCTGAATGACCACCCGACAAGCTTGTAAGGTATCAAGAGTCGTTTTATATAGAGGAAATGTCAGCAGTAGACCAATCTCCTATCTTCAAATTCAGACAGAAGTTTGTGGCACCTTTTCCAAATATTCCAGTTTTTTCGTTCATACAAATCCACTGATACATAAATTTTGTTCCTTCAAAAAAAATTTGGAAGTAGTTTATTTGCCATCGCATTTCGAACCAAGTGAAAATAATGATAATAAGGTCCACCAGAAAATTGGAGTTAGAACTTTTAAACATTGATATTTTTATTTGTTGGGCAAACAAATATCAACATACACAACTGAGCAGATTGCATTGCATGTATCTGATTTTTTTCCCCGGAGAGACCGTTTAGCTAGTGTCTCCTTCAAGTCAGGGCAAAGAGATTCATGCAGAGAACTACAAAGAAATGGATTTTGTTAGGAATGTATCACATCATCCCATAAGAAAAAAGGCGCTATAAAGATAGAGAGAGAGACAAAGAGAAGAATTACCAATGGAGATGACGTGCGTCTGTCGAGCATACCGTGAGGTATCAGTTGTCACCTACGAAAACACATATGTCTCCCCATCCTGCCTTTGCTCTCACCATGTTGCCTTGATAAACATTTTGTGTGTCAGCCAAATAAACTTTAATCAAGTCTGGGATCTCTTAAGTAAACATAGAACATATACTTGATCGCTTGTACACATTCAAAAATAGTGGTCCAAGGGGAAAACCAAACCAAGGGGATATGAAAGGGGTCAGAGGTGTTGTGGTGTTAGTCCAGGAGAGTGAGGCACCATGACCAGTACGCCTGCACTTGTTAGGGAAGATCCAGTGACGCCATGGAGAAACCAAAGCGAAGAAGAAGAAAGTGATTTGGTATCAGAGTGTCAAGAATACTATTTACGTTGGTTCACCATTTATAGCTTACAGAGGGGAGCAAAAGGGTTGCTGAAATAATTGATGGACCGCTTCAGTTTCTTTCACTAACTAGTGCGGTGGCCCTCGTAAATTCAAGGACATCATCTTTACTGGATTGATAGTGTCTGAGAGAACGAATTAATGGTTTCATGGATATACCATTTTCTGATAATAAACAATACAGTTCTATTATAAAAAAATATATTATGCCAAATAATGTATCACATATGTGAGTAACAACTTTAATAAACCTTAATTGTGGGTTTAGGATCATTATGTCATTTGTGAAACACCCGAGTGTGTTGTTCGTAAATAATTTGAACTCTGCAGTAGAACTATGTGACATGGTAGATCACTATGCGATTTCATTAACATTGATAAATCTTTTAGATAAAATAGAGGAGAATAAGTCATCATCGTTAATAGGTGGGACAAATTTTATAGTTGTAGTTGTTACTACCTAAGTCTGGTTCTTCCTCGCAATTACCTATGCAGTTTTCAAATGTGCGACTTAGTCGATCAACGTTCTTGTTATTTTGTATACTAATATGATCCTAAAATTAAGATTAATCCAGATTAACAATATTTGGTAATATTATTTCAATTTTGGGGAGATTCTTAACATGTTTATACCTCGCAAATCAAAGTTAGAGAAGTGCAAGTGTAATTTTCCGATGATGTGATCTATTTCGTAATAGTAAATTTTCTATTTTTAAAAATATTTACATGTTATATCGATCTTTAGTTCATTGTTTATGCACACTCGTTCACATGTATTTTTTGTTCCATGTAATATTACTACACGGCTTGGATGACATAGTTTCAACCTCTTAATCAATGTTCTATTTTATTGTGTGATTGGAATGACATGTGCTCTTACAATCTTTCATAACTGGGTGAATTAATAAAAGTTCAATATCGCGACCACATCCTAGGGATAATATTAGAGTCATTGTCGGTATGCAAAATATATGAAACAAACAAATGATTTTACATTGGGTTATGTGATGCATGCAACGAATCGTGCTATCTGGCTGAATCAGGATTCTATCACCAGTTATGATGCAAATACATGAACATAGCTCTTACTATATGTTGGATATTAAAGGAAATGCAAATACATGAATCTAAGGTCTAAGGAAGGTTGTGTTTTTTCCTTCAGAAATACTTTTCATCTCTAGAAATTTCCTCCCTTACATGCAAAATCTTCAATTCGTTCTATTTTACGATCTCATCTCTACATGTTCTATGTGTCGTTTTGAAGTGCAACGGACTTTATTTGTATCCATGCAAACAAAGTTCTTTGCAAACTGTTCTATTCTTAACTTTGTCACCCATATTATAATTTAGTTTATGTGCAACTCAAATAGCTATTTCACATGTTTATTCTAAATTTGAATAGTCATCAAGACATATGAAAATTATTTGATATTTCGTACCATACATTTGTTTTTATGCAATTTAGCAAATGCCAACTTTTTAGTCAATCCGAAACACATGCTCCTTCTATTTGCAAATAGATGATGTTTACATATTCAAGGAATATAATGACACAAATTTAATACAAATATTTTAAAAACTATTAATAGTCAATTTTTTAAATTGAGACCACACATTTCTTAAAATTGAATATATTTATGATGCAAATTTAACTTTATTAATATAAATATTTTAAAATCTATTAGCATTCAATATTAGAAATACGAGAGCACACATTCATTAAAAATTGCATATCTATACGAATGGGCTATGAGAATAATTTTAAAAATCATCATCGTTAGAATGCCACTAAAAAATTCATAGAGTTATATTCCCTCCATCCTGATTTATTAGTCCTACTCATCATGTCTTAGGTCGTCAATTTAACCTATATAACACAAAAAATATAAAATTCATTTGAAAGTATAAGAATTAAAATTTATTAGCAGTCAATATTAGAAATTCAAGACTGCACATTTATTAAAAATTGTATATATGTACGAACCGTCTATGAGAATAATTTAAAAAATCATCACCGTTAGGATGCCGTTAAAAAATTCATAGAGTTGTACTCCCCCCATCCTGATTTATTAGTCCTACTCGTGTTTTAGGTTGTCAATTTAACCTATATAATAAAAAAAAATATAACATTCGTTTGAAAGTATAACAATTGAAATTTTTAATGGTATATTTTTGAAATATATATTTTATATTAAGTCTGCTAAATTGGCAACCTAAAGATACACCTAGAACTAATCCGGAATTGAAGTTAATCTGCTGATGTCATCAATGATCTTAGCGCATACATGCATCCCCAAACCTGGTCGTACGTGTTGCTCTTGGCCAGACCAAAACACGTTTACCCTTCAGTTGGAGAACTTGCTTAAAAAAATTACGTAATTCAAATTAATTCAGGAGAGTCACTGTGTTGACAAGGTGCAATGGGCTGAGAATGATTCTATTTTTCCATATTGTATATCGGCTTTGGTTTGCCCGTGCCATGGGCGATGAGATTTTTTTTTTCAAATTGTACAATTGTATGATGTACGGTCGGCTGCCGTGGAGTACCATCAAACTGGGTGTCCGTTTGAAACAAAAAACTGTTCGGGCTTGATGTACGTGTTGACACGGGTCTACAATAAAGTTACGTAATTATTGTTAAATCGTAGCCATAAATTATAGATCATACGGTTTAAAAAAATTCAGATGATGTGGATTAACGTAGTGCCTTTATTTTAAACATCCGTATTGTGCTTTTAGTATATAGTAGATAGATGTGACGTCCTTTCTGGCAGCTCACATGGAGGAGCGAGACGGATGCATAATTGTGAGATTAAAGTTTTGGCGCTAGGCCGCTAGCTAATGACTCTCTTAGATGACTTTTAGTGACCATAGATTTGAAATCCAACGCATGGAAATATTTGAGGTGATGTGGCTGCACCATGTTTCAGCTTGCAAACATTAAATATCTCTTAGTGGGGATGAATTTTATAGATATTATAGATTAATAAAGTTTACCGTGATGGTTTTCCTTCGAAAAAAAAGACAGGAGCAAAGTAAACAAATTCTTGGTGGTTCGCTTGGCGAGCCAATAATTTGGCACCAGTCCAAACGACTACAAACCTCACGGGCAAGTCAACTTTTCTGGTAGGGTCAGTAGAAATCAAAACACACCTGTCGTCTCACACCAACTGGCCCAAGCAGCCAAGCTCATCAGTCATCACCACCAACTGGTAGGAGTAGTACAAAGAGCATAGAACTCACATATCTACTGAAGAAACGCGAACCAATCTCGACTGCGGTAAGTCGGCACGGATTCACGGCCAGACAAAGCCATCAGCCCCATTCCAATCCAACGACGGCGACATGCCGCCATACCTGCCTCTCTCTCCCCGCCCGTGACCATGTACAGTGTGCTTGTACTTGAGGAGGAGGAGCCTGCATGTGGCACCTCTACCTATTCTATCCTTCTTCTTGCATTATTGCAACCCCAGTGCCAACTCGAAAACTCTCCTATAAAAGCAGCGCACACGACGATCCTTAGCCCAAGCTCAAGCTCACACAAACACAGCAACACAAGGCTATATATCTCCTCACTACAACTCCAGTCTCAATACCAGAACTTCCCAGTTAGCAATGGCGAAGTGTCTCGCTGTCGCGCTCCTGCTTCTGGTGGTGCTCGCGTACTGCGACGGGAGGGAGCTGAACGCCAAGGACCAGACGCTTGCAGCGACACGCGGTGCCGGTGCCGGTGCCGGCGTTGGCGAGGCCAAGGTTTTGGGGCTGCCAGATCTGCCGCTTGTGGGAACCGCTACCGGTACCAGCACCATTACCGGCCCGCTGGTGGTGCTTCCTGGGATCCCCGCTATTGGCCCATGATAATCTCTGGTTCATGTGATGGCTAGCTTACAACCTGAAGCTCACCTTGTGTCTAGCTTTAGACTTCTAGCTAGCACCGTCTGGAAGAAGAATCGCCCATGCCGTCCATGTTCCTTAATGAGCATGAGCGTCTGTATCAACTGTCGTATGTTTTTCTATTCAGTTCATGTTCCAGTATTCTTCGTTCCTTGATGTGCTACATGTATCGTCAACGTAATAAATAAATAAATGTTTTGTCAGTGTCATCGCCTTCTTGGATAGACATATCAACACGTTGCATCGTCGACGTATTACTTCTCGACTTATCGTCACTCTTACGAGAATATATACTAAGTCATGAGTTGTGGACTTCGTTTGTACATCCACATTATAAGCTGGCATATATATAGACAGTTATCGTAGCGCTCTCAAGGTGATCGGTCGGTGCAGCGGCGACGGTGAAGACCAGCGCAGCCAAGGGTGGCGTACATGTAGGTCACCCACTTGGTGTAGTTTGCGGTCTCGAAGGAGAGGAGGACTGAGGCGATCTGGCGTGGGGCGGCGGCGGCGGCCGGAACGGTGCAGGAGTCAATGACGATCGCACCGCTTATGGCATTTAGGGTTGCTGGGTGAGACATTGTGGGGGGCAGGGAAAGAGGGCCACCGGCGGTAGTGCTAGGGTTTGGATCGGTTAGTCTGAAACCATGTTGAATGGCAAGACGGGATTTGGGAGAAATCCTCACGCGTATAACGACGTGGGGTTACATTAAATATATTAGGCTCAAAGATAAATTAAGATTAAGTTACAAAGTTTGTACAACAAGTAATATACACGCTAATACCTAACTACTAGGCCAGAACTAAGGAATGGGGTCCCAGGATTTGGTACCATAGTGTCAATATCCTATTGGTTCTTGGATTAACCCATTGACTAGTCACATTAAACAGAGATCAAAACAACATATAGTCGAAAATTGTTAGAATTAGGGAAACCTTTGCAAAGGTCTAGTTAACACTGTTCTAACATGCCAAGTGTCACGCTCGCCTTCGCACAGTTTTTTTACGGGTGTTTGCATATCCATCAAGTGTCGGAACAAGAGTAAAAGTAAGATACTGATGAGAGAGGGAGGGCCACAGAAGGTTTTGGGTGATCCAGTTTTTCTTTTTTTTCAGAAAATAAAAATTACAAAATAAAATATTTTGAGAACTTTTTATCTAAATTACAAACCATTTTTATATTTGAGCTCTTCGCATTGAGATCTTTAAAACTAAATCCCATGTAGATAGGTTTCGAGATTTTTTTGTTATACTTTTAAACACTGGTGGAAAAAAGGCCTTTATTCCCGGTCTGTAACTGCCATTAGTCCCGGATTCCCAACCGGGACTAGCAAAGCGGGATTAAAGGCCCCAACCCTTTAGTCCCGGTTGCAAATGAACCGGGACAAATGGCCGTCCACGTGGGCACGGCTGCGAGCGCCTGCTCCGGGGACCTTTAGTCCCGGTTCGTAATAAGAACCGGGACTAAAGAGTTTTTTTTTTCATTTCTGTTTCAGATTATAGGTTTAGGGTTTATGGTTAATTAGGGTTCACTTTAATTTCAAGCGAGTTTCCGTACCCATATTCTACGACTAGTACATACACATTACATGTTGGTGCATGCATATATAATATTATACGATGTCTTGCGACTGTATATACAACAACTTCAAACAAGTCTATATATGTACAACTATTTTTCAAACAAGTTTCAAACAAGCTAAGTTAATTACATGGATATCACTAAATTATATATAGCGTTCGTCGTCCTCCACATAGTGTTCTCCTTTCTCACGGAGGACCTCCCTCAGGATGAATCCCGCCAGCTCCTCTTGAATTGCTTTTATGCGCTGTGTTGGTAGGAGCTTCTCCCGCATCACTAACAACTTTAAGAAGATCGATATGGATATATATAAGTTGGATGAAACTCAACACAATTGATTATAATAAAATAAAACTGTGAATATTATTTACGTACATCAAAGTCCGTGGAATGTGCTCTCCGCTCACTGGTGTACCAACGGATGAACTCGCAGACGTAGAATCCACAGAGATTGGTCCCCGGTGGTTGCTGCAAACCCTTTATCTTTTTAAAAGTTAGCTGTTCTTTGAATTCACCTACACACGACCTTCTGAAACGTGTCCAAACGCTACAGGGCAAAGAAAATGAACAAATGAGTTATTAAATACTTGATATCAGGAAATTAATGAAAGGAGCTGATATAGTCGGGTAATGATTGAAATTACTTCTGCAGCATTGCTTTCATGTCGCTAAACTGGACATTGGGCTTATCCAATGAGTCCAAGATTTGAACACTTGATGTGTCAAATTGAATCTTTAGCAGAACCCAGTGGAAACTGCAGACACGCATGCATAACTCATCAATTACACTTAACATCGAGTAAGCAAAAAAGAATGTGTACAAGATAGAAACACTCACTTGAAGTTGTAAGGAAATAGAATTTCTCTTTTAAGACTTTGCCTGGAAAAAAATCTGAAGAGGTCATTCTCCACGTCTCTGGGGTGATCTTGCAACATCCTTTCATTAATGATATATGGGTCAATGAACCCAACATCATAGATTCCCTTTTGTTTGCATTCGAACATCTTAAATCTGCATAATAGCGTACAAAAATCATATAGTTAATTAAGATAATATATTACAGGCAATGAACGAGCTTAGCTAGATACTTGAATATAAATCACTTACAGACAATAGCAACTGATGGTAGACTTGTCGAGATCGCGCTGATTGAATATGTGAAACAATTCGTCCAATGGAATATGTAACAGGTATCTTTTGAAGTAATGCTCCTCTCTAACGTCCAAGAGGATAAAACGTTTGAAGTCCTTTTTTTGTATATGCACCTTGTACTAGCCGAGCAGATTTCGCATATTTGTTGATAGACCGCGTTCCTCCTCAGGCTTGATCAGAGGCCCCCCCCATAACATATCTCTCTACTATCTCTCCCACTGGCGCTTCTTCAAGGCCTAACATAGCCATAAGAGAAATATTCAATGCGGCCGCTGACTCTTTGGCCTCCGTTACAGTTACACCCGGTAGTTTTGCAGCTTCTACTACTCAGGGGTCCAATAACTCACGGTCCATATTAATATCGGCTCCGAAGGCCGTATCGATATCAGGGGGGCCGACTATGAGCGGGGGGACCGATTGATTCTTCTGTTCTCCAAGCTGGGCAATTTGTTTTCCGCTTCTTTTTGCCTTGGCCAAGTCACTTTGCCTTTCAGTAGTACTAACCGTAGCAGCCCTGCTCCGCTTTTTCCCCGTCTTAGTAGTATTGGGGGGCGGCTTCGCCTGACGCGCTGGAGGTGCATTGGAGGACGACGTGGGCTGACGCGCGGGAGGTGCACTGGAGGACGACGTGGGCTGGCACGCGGGAGGTGCACTAGGGGGCGGCGTCGGCTGACGCGGCGCCCGAGGTGGACTCGGGGGTGGCGTCGGCTGATGCGGCGCCCGAGGTGGACTCGGGGGTGGCGTCGGCTGACGCGGCACCCGAGGTGGACTCGGGGGCGGCGTACGTGGACGACGTTCACCGGGGGAGGGTGGAATTGGATTCCTCGGAGTCGGTGGCCTTGGCGCTAAGCCTGGAAACTTGATGTATTTCTTTTGCCATAAAACGATTTGGCGCTTGACATCTCCAAGTCTCCGATCCCCTTCAGGTGTAGCAAAATCAAGATCTAGGTCCTCGAACCCCAATATTATGTCAAGCACCGAGACACGAGCATAGCCAGCCGGTATCGGGTTCCTATGGTGGAGTGCTTCAGGTAGACAAGGTAAAGCGTCGCCGCTCGCCACCTTGAAGGTCATGTTCTTGATTGGCTGATGTAGCTCACAATTTGTCATCTCCCTAACATCATCCACGGGGTAGCGAGACCCCGGTGCATCATCGATAATCCGTGCATCATGCTCATCAGCTGGGACCTCCGTGGAAGCCACACTGCTTCTCCGCTGACTATTAAGATCCAATGCTGGATCTTCCTGCAGCCGAGATCCGCCTCCCTGGCTAAGTTGATGTATCATACTCTTCATGTTGGCTAATTCACGTTCTACCTTGCCGATCCGATCTGCTTCCCGATCCTTCTTTCTCTTACGGCTTTTGTAACCGTACGGATCTTCCTGCTGAGAAAACCCTTCCTTCCATGGAACACCGGCGCCTTTGCCTCTTGTTCGTCCTGTATGTTCTGCATTCCCGAGGGCGTGTGCCAGCTCATCGTTCTCTCGGTCGACATGGATCAATCTCGCTTGAGCATCCTCCATTGCCTTAACAAGTTTTGTTGTGGGAGTAAAGGTCTGTTTCTGATGAACACACTCCCCTGTTACCGGGTCTAACGATCCTCCATGTCCGTACCACCAGTGCTTGGCCCTTTCGGGCCATCCCTCTGTACCTAGAGTGATTCCTTTATTCCTCAGTTCATTCTCCACAGCTTCCCACCTAGGCACTGCACCCTTGTAGCCGCCTGGCCCCAAAATATGGTGATGTGCTTTCTTGTCAGCATTTTTTTTATTTTTTACCGACATTTCCTTGGCTCTCTCAGAAGCCTTGAATGCCACAAATTCAGGCCACTGTTGTCTCAACTTCTCGTATGCTCCTTCGAATACTGGAGTTTTCCCTTTCGCGATATACTTCGTGTATAACATTTTTTTGAAGCTCTGGAATGCTTTACCCATCTTCTTGAGAGCGTACTTTTTGACTTTCCTCCTCCTTTCATGTCCACCTGGAATTTCATGACCATCATCATCCACCTTGGAGTACTCCGGAGGTAGAATGAAACTTGCCATGAGCTTCCTCCAAAGGTCTTTCTTGGATCTTTTGTTCACAAAAGTAGCTCCAAGACGTGCCTTCTTTGGCTCCTGCCATTCTTGAACCGTGATCAGGATCATGTCCCTAACAATCACTCCGCATTGATTTATAAATTTTGTTGCGTGCTGTTTTGGCTCCAACGGTTTGCCATCTGGAGATACTAGATCGATGCTCAGCTTCTGATTCGCACTCAACTTTTGGCTCGGACCTCGTTTAGAATACGATTTGCTCGATCCGGAGGGCTGAAAAAAGAAAGAGTCGTTAATACATATATGCATATTCCCTTCGTATCACCAAAATCTTAATCTATATACCTCGCCATCGGCGTTTGTTTGCAATTGTTGTTCGGCATCGGTGTTTGTTTGCCCTTCGTCGTCAAACGTTTCTATCTCCATTCCGTCACCGAAAGGGTTAAGAAACTACGAAACATCTTCTTCAAGTTCAGCTTCTCCGGCACCTTCTCGGCCGGCTACTCTGGGGTTTTCTCGGTCGGCACCTTCTTGATGCACATATATGGCATTCTCACGTATCATGCCATACAAGAATTCTTCAGGGTGGCTTGGGTCATTTTGACCGTCCATCTTCTTCTAAAGACAGGTAAAACAAGTTAGTGACAGATATTTGATCAATAACAAAAAAAAGGGGGCGTTGGCCGAGCACCGACGCGGTGGGGGGAAGACCCCCTCACCGCGTCGGCGCCCGGCCAACGCCCCCTTTTAGTACACATATTTGATCAATAACCAAAAAAAAGGGGGCGTTGGCCGAGCACCGACGCGGTGGGGGGAAGACCCCCTCACCGCGTCGGCGCCCCGCCAACGCCCCCTTTTAGTACACATATTTGATCAATGACCAAAAAAAAGGGGCGTTGGCCGAGCGCCGACGCGGTGGGGGGAAGACCCCCTCACCGCGTCGGCGCCCGGCCAACGCCCCCTTTTAGTACACATATTTGATCAATAACCAAAAAAAGGGGCGTTGGCCGAGCGCCGACGCGGTGGGGGGAAGACCCCCTCACCGCGTCGGCGCCCGGTCAACGCCCCCTTTTACTTCTAACTATTTCTTCTAACTTTTTTTCTAACTATTTCTTCTAACTAATTCTTCTAACTATTTTTTTCTAACTATTTTTTTCTAACTACTTCTTATAACTATTTTTCCTAACTAAAATTCTAACAATTAAAATCCTAAGTAAAATGCGGTGGGAGCTTGAGGCGTCGAACCTGCAGCGGGAGCGCGCGTGCGAGCGGCCGGCGGCGTCGAGTGCGGGAGGCGGCCGGCGGTCCGGGAGGCGCGGCCGGCGGCGTCTGTGCAGGCCGGATGCGGGCGGCGATGGTGCCGGGATGCGGCCGGCCGGCGTCGGTGCGGGAGCGGCCGGCGGAGTCGGTGCGGGATCCGGCCGGCGGCGTCGGTGCGGGAGCGGCCGGCGGCGTCGAGTGCGTGAGCGGCTGGCGGCGCGTCGGTGCGGGATGCGGCCGGCGGCGTCGGTGCGGGATGCGGGCAGCGACGGCGATGCGCGGCGTGGGTGACGGCGGCGTGGGCGCAGGCGACGACAATGGCGCGGGCGGCGTGACCTCGCTTCCGCCGGAGCTTGATTGGAAACCGCGTGCCTCTAGATCGAGAATGGAGAAGGCAGGGGCGGCGCGCACGTTTATATAGTCCGGGACCTTTAGTCCCGGTTGATAATACGTTCCGGGACTAAAGACCCTTTAGTCCCGGTTCGTATTACCAACCGGGACTAAAGGGTTACCTTTAGTCCCGGTTGTTGGTAAGGAGGCCCGGGACTAAAGGCCCATTTTGGGCGGTTTCCAAAGTTTGCGCGCGCAGGGACCTTTAGTCCCGGTTCGTATTACCAACCAGGACTAAAGTTTGTTTTGAGTAAACTTAACAAATTCCAATTCATAACTTGACTGAATATTCGAATTAAATTTCAGAGAAATCTACAACTGCAAATCGAGTGATTCAAAATCCTACAAATCACAAATTTAAATATCTATCAAATGCCACTGTTCCCATATTTGTATGATAATCCAATAATTTTACATAATTAAAATACTCCAAATATGCTTATAGAAACTTTGAAAATTCAAATCTAAAGATTTACAAATCTAAATTTAGTGAAACCAATTGTATTAAAACTATATTGATTAATATCCGGCGGCGTCGGTGCGGGAGCGGCCGGCGGCGTCGAGTGCGTGAGCGGCTGGCGGCGCGTCGGTGCGGGATGCGGCTGGCGGCGTCGGTGCGGGATGCGGGCGGCGACGGCGATGCGCGGCGTGGGCACGGGCGACGACAATGGCGCGGGCGGCGTGACCTCGCTTCCGCCGGAGCTTGATTGGAAACCGCGCGCCTCTAGATCAAGAATGGAGAAGGCAGGGGTGGCGCGCACGTTTATATAGTCCGGGACCTTTAGTCCCGGTTGATAATACGATCCGGGACTAAAGACCCTTTAGTCCCGGTTCGTATTACCAACCGGGACTAAAGGGTTACCTTTAGTCCCGGTTGGTAAGGAGGCCCGGGACTACAGGCCCATTTTGGGCGGTTTCCAAAGTTTGCGCGCGCAGGGACCTTTAGTCCCGGTTCGTATTACCAACCGGGACTAAAGTTTGTTTTGAGTAAACTTAACAAATTCCAATTCATAACTTGACTGAATATTCGAATTAAATTTCTGAGAAATCTACAACTGCAAATTGAGTGATTCAAAATCCTACAAATCACAAATTTAAATATCTATCAAATGCCACTGTTCCCATATTTGTATGATAATCCAATAATTTTACATAATTAAAATACTCCAAATATGCTTATAGAAACTTTGAAAATTCATATCTAAAGATTTACAAATCTAAATTTAGTGAAACCAATTGTATTAAAACTATATTGATTAATATCCGGCGGCGTCGGTGCGGGAGCGGCCGGCGGCGTCGAGTGCGGGAGCGGCTGGCGGCGCGTCGGTGCGGGATGCGGCCGGCGGCGTCGGTGCGGGATGCAGGCGGTGACGGCGATGCGCGGCGTGGGCGACGGCGGTGTGGGCGCGGGCGACGACAATGGCGCGGGCGGCGTGACCTCGCTTCCGCCGGAGCTTGATTGGAAACCGCGCGCCTCTAGATCGAGAATGGAGAAGGCAGGGGCGGCGCGCACGTTTATATAGTCCGGGACCTTTAGTCCCGGTTGATAATACGATCCGGGACTAAAGACCCTTTAGTCCCGGTTCGTATTACCAACCGGGACTAAAGGGTTACCTTTAGTCCCGGTTGGTAAGGAGGCCCGGGACTAAAGGCCCATTTTAGGCGGTTTCCAAAGTTTGCGCGCGCAGGGACCTTTAGTCTCGGTTCGTATTACCAACCGGGACTAAAGTTTGTTTTGAGTAAACTTAACAAATTCCAATTCATAACTTGACTGAATATTCGAATTAAATTTCTGAGAAATCTACAACTGCAAATCGAGTGATTCAAAATCCTACAAATCACAAATTTAAATATCTATCAAATGCCACTGTTCCCATATTTGTATGATAATCCAATAATTTTACATAATTAAAATACTCCAAATATGCTTATAGAAACTTTGAAAATTCATATCTAAAGATTTACAAATCTAAATTTAGTGAAACCAATTGTATTAAAACTATATTGATTAATATTCTTTTTACATATTTTAGAATCTGATAAAACTTTGAATATGAAAAGTGTTTGAAATTGAGTTACTAATTAAAAACCAGAAGATTAAAATAAGTTTGAGATTTCCTAACCCTTTACCCAACCGCTTCTACTTTGTCTTGTTCCTCCGACAGGGGCGTCGTGCGCTACATGCTTTATCTCATCGAGCAGTGCATCCACCCACGCGTCCTTATCCTGCCGACAGCTTTAGTCTCGGTTGCACCCACCAGCCGGGACTAAAGGTTACCCACACGTCCTTATCTCACCGACCGTTTTGTTAGATGACACAAAAACCACCTTTAGTCCCGGTTGTACCCACCAGCCGGGACTAAAGGTTAGATGGTTTTCCGCGCCACTGCGTTCCCGCCTATTTTCTTCCCGCGCTTTCCACCGCTTCCCGCCTCCGTCTTCCCGCCATTTTTCATTATATATATGTAGGCTTGGCCTCTATTTACATATCACATCTAGACTCATATCTGCAAACCTCATCACTCTCTTCCATGGCTTCCATCGTATCTCTAACCCCCCAGGAGGCGGAGGCGCTTTGCGCCTCAAACTACCCCTGCCCGCCGGGCTACCGCGTCCCCACCGGCTGGATGCTGAGCGTCGGAGGCGTACCGGTCCCTCCTGTCCCTCTAGGTGTGGCACGCCAGATGGCCATCACGAACCACTACTACTTCGAGCTCACGCCAGAGCAGCGAAGGAATCCCCAGTGGCATCCCGACTACAGCCCGACTTGGGACGCCTTCTTCATCAATCGGCGTGAGAGTGCGCTTGCCAGGCACGAGGAGGACGGCCTACCTCGTTCAAACTTCAACGAGGCCGGCCGTCGGCTATGGTGGCGCGGCCAGACTCTCCAGAGCGTCATGGCCTACCGTGGCCCCCGCCTGCGCTACCCTCAGTCTCAGCCCACGCGTGCTCACCCGCCGAGGTTCGACTACCGCGACCCCGATGCCAGCGACGACGACGTCGGCGACTACAATGACTACAGTGGCGACGTTTATAGGGCTAGGCACGACTATGACTGAATCACTCCAACATTCGAAAACAAGTTTGGCCGATTGTGACTTAATCTGGCCATGTACTTTAATTCCAGTTCAATCGTTTCCCCGTCTCTCGTGAGTGTTATTGTGACTTAATTAACTTATTCTAACTTATCAAAATATTATTAACTTATTAGAACAATACATTACATAAAATGTTTAATACATGATTACACATGATTACACATCATTTCTTCGCTAGTGTCCCTTGCTTACGATTGTGGCGTAACCATGGAGAATCTTCATCATTTAACTTGAGGCTTGTGTCAGTGTTCACTCTGAAGGGCGGAATTTGACCAAACTGATTATAATCTTGTGACATGTCTGTCTTGTCCTCCACTCCCACGATGGTTCTTTTCCCTGAAAGAACTATGTGGCGCTTTGGTTCATCACATGATGTATTCGCTTTGGTTCTTTTTCTTGGTTTGCTAGTCATGTCCTTCACATAGAAAACCTGAGCCACATCTTTGGCTAGGACGAATGGTTCATCAAGGTACCCTAGATTGTTGAGATCCACCGTTGTCATTCCGTACTGCTCGTCCAACTTTACCCCGCCTCCTGTCATCTTCACCCATTTGCACCGAAACAAAGGAACCTTAAAGTTAGGTCCATAATCAAGCTCCCATATCTCCTCTATGTAACCATAATATGTGTCCATTCGCCCTTTGCCGGTTACTGCATCAAAGCGGACACCACTGTTTTGGTTGGTGCTTTTTTTATCTTGGGTGATCGTGTAAAATGTATTGGCATTTATCTCGTACCCTTGGAAAGTCAATATAGTCGAAGATGGTAATTTGGCCAACAAGTACAGCTGCTCTTCAACAACAGTGTCATTCATGAGACGTCTTTGCAACCAAACGCCGAAAGTCGCCATGTGGAGCTGTAAAACAAAGGACTCAGACTGCCCTGGGTTTGCTTGGCGTATAATATTCTTGTATTCCTCACTGTACGGAGCCACTAAGAGGGAATTTTGTAGAACTGTGTAGTGTGCTTGAGTCAAAGAATGACCATCCCTACATATCATTGGTTTCTTTCCAATCGTGCCTTTTCCACTCAGTCTCCCCTCATGACGCGATTGAGGAAGACCAATCGGCTTAAGGTCGGGAACAAAGTCAGCACAAAACTCAATGACCTCCTCTGTTCCATATCCCTTGACGATGCTTCCTTCTGGCCTAGCACGGTTACGAACATATTTCTTTAAGACTCCCATGAACCTCTCAAAGGGGAACATATTGTGTAGAAATATAGGGCCGAGAATGGAAATCTCTTTGACTAGGTGAACCAGGAGGTGCATCATAATATTGAAGAACGATGGTGGGAACACCAGCTCGAAGCTGACAAGACATTGGGCCACATCATTCTGTAACCGTGGTAGATCTTCTGGATTGATTACCTTCTGAGATATTGCATTGAGGAATGCACATAGCTTCACAATTGCTAGTCGAACATTTTCCGGTAGAAGCCCCCTCAATGCAACTGGAAACAATTGTGTCATAATCACGTGGCAGTCATGAGACTTTAGGTTTTGGAACTTTTTCTCTGCCATATTTATTATTCCCTTTATATTCGATGAGAATCCAGCCGGGACTTTGATACTGTTCAGGCATTCAAAAAAGGTGATCTTCTCTTCTTTAGTAAGAGCGTAGCTGGCGCGACCTTGAAACAGTTCTGGATGTCGGTCTTCTGGGTCTTTCACACATTGCAGGTCCTGTCGAGCTTCCTTTGTATCTTTTGTCTTCCCATACACACCCAAGAAGCCTAGCAGGTTCACGCAAAGATTCTTTGTCACATGCATCATGTCGATTGCAGAGCGAACTTCTAGGAATTTCCAATACTCAAGCTCCCAAAATATAGATTTCTTCTTCCACATGGGTGCGTGTCCGTCTGCGTCATGCGGAACAGATTGTCCGCCAGGACCCTTTCCAAAGATTACTTCTATATCTTTGACCATATCGAATACATCATCACCAGTATGTTCCTTAGGCTTGTCCCGGTGATATGCCTTACCGTTGAAATGCTTGCCTTTTTTTCTTACGGCATAAATTTTGCTAAGAAATCGACGGTGCGATATGTACACATTCTTCTTACAATTATCTAAATATATACTTTCAGTCTCTTGTAAACAGTGTGTGCATGCCTTGTATCCCTTGTTTATCTGTCCTGAAATGTTACTAAGAGCAGGCCAATCATTGATGGTAACGAACAACAACGCTCGTAAGTCAAATTCCTCTTGTTTGTGCTCATCCCACACACGTACACCTGGTTTGGCCCACAGCTATAAAAGTTCATCAACTAATGGCCTTAGGTACACATCAATATCGTTGCCGGGTTGCTTCGGACCTTGGATGAGCACTGGCATCATAATGAACTTCCGCTTCATGCACAACCAAGGAGGAAGGTTATAGATGCATAGAGTCACGGGCCAGGTGCTATGACTGGAGCTCTGCTCCCCAAAAGGATTGAAGCCATCTGTACTTAGACCAAACCGTATGTTCCTTGCGTCACCTGCAAAATCTTTGAACTTATTGTCGATCTTTCTCCATTGAGACCCATCAGCGGGGGTGTCTCAACATCCCGTCTGACAAACGGTCCTCTTTGTGCCATCGCAATAACCTGGCATGCTCTTTGCATCGAAACAAACATTTCAACCATGGTACTATAGGAGCATACCACATCACCTTGGCAGGAACCCTCTTCCTGGGGGGCTCGCCCTCAACATCACCAGAGTCATCTCCTCTGATCTTATACCGCAATGCAGTGCATATCGGGCATTCAGTCAAATTCTCGTATTCACCACGATATAGGATGCAGTCATTAGGACATGCATGTATCTTATAAACCTCTAAACCTAGAGGGCAGACAATCTTCTTGGCTTCGTACGTACTGGTGGGCAATTAGTTATCCTTTGGAAGCATATTCCTCATCATTTTCAGCAACTTTTCAAATCTGGAGTCAGATAGACCTTCCTCTGCCTTCCATTTCAGTAGTTCAAGTGTGCTACCCAGCTTTTTCAGACCATTTTGGCAGTTTGGGTATAAGGACTTTTTGTGATCCTCTAACATGCGATCCAACTTCTCCCTCTCCTTATTAGTTTCGCATTCTCTCCGTGCATCTGCAATGGTCCGACCGAGATCATCAGGGGGCGCATCATGTGTGTCTCCTTCAGCTTCCCCTTCACCTCCACTTCAGCTCCCCCTTCAGCTTCTCCCATGAAAGTATCACCGTATTTAGGGAACCCAGGATAATTGTCATCATCCTCTTCTTCATTGTCTTCCATTGTAACACCACTTTCTCTGTGCTTGGTCCAACAATTGTAGCTGGGCATGAAACCGTGCTGAAGCAGGTGCATGATACGTGATTGCTGGGATGATGGCACCAGAAAAGAGTTGGTGCCTAGTTGAATGTCCAGCCCGTTTGGAACCCCAAGAGGAAGGTGTGATGAATACAGCAGCAAGATTTTCCCTCAGTTAAGAAACCAAGGTTTATCGTTCTTGGAGAGGAGAGACAAACGACTGAAGGTGATGCTTGCTAGCTTGCGACAGCTTCGGACAATTTATATATGGCGCCTCGTCCAAGCTTTGCTTGCTAGCTGCAACGCGGAACCTGCACACACACAACCAAGTACTTTGCTCCCAACTTGCGATGAGATTGTCAATCTCACCGGTTTGCTTGAAATAAAGGTTATGAGTGTATCGAGTGGAAAATAGTAGAGTATGCAAATAAAGTAAACAGTGCGAGTAAAGTAAACAGGTGATAGCAATATGATGGAAATAGGACCGGGATCCACAGTTCACTAGTGGTGTCTCTCCATAGATAAATAACACATGCTGGGTAAACAAATTACAGTTGGGCAATTGATAGAATAAAGATAAACGTGATATGTCAAGAAGATCACTATGAGATTTACTCTGGGCATTACAACAAAATACATAGACCGCCATCCAACTGCATCTATGACTAATAATCCACTCCCGGGGATATCAATCCGAACACCCCATGAGTATGAAGTTGCGAACAACAGATAATTGCATTAAGCAAAGTGTGTAATGTAAACAAAGCATATGCCCTTGAGCATATGAATGTTGTTTTCTCCCTAGTAGCAACAGCACATCTACAACCTTAGAGGTTTCTGTCACTCCCCCAGGTTAAGCAGAGGCATGAACCCACTATCGAGCATAAATACCCCCTCTTGGAGTCACTAGCAACTACTCGGCCAAGATAGCTACTAACAACGGAGAGCATGCAAGATCATAAACAACATAGAGATAACAAAAGATAATATTCAGTACAGCAACTCAATCATAAACACCAATATTCATCGGATCCCAACAAACCAAACATGTAGAATTACATAACGGTGATCTCAATCATGTAGGGCAGCTCATGAGATCTAAACATGAAGCACATGGTGGAGAAGACAACCATCTAGCTACTGCTATGGACCCATAGTCCAAGGTAGACTACTCACTCATCGCTCTGGAGGCAAGCATGGCGATGAAGAAGACCTCCGGTGGCGATTCCCCTCTCCGGCAGGGTGCCGGGAAGAGCTTCTGGACCCTCCCGATCTTCGGGTCGACGGCGGCGGCGGATCGCGATGTGTTCTGGAAAAGTGATCGGGTACTTAGGTTTTTTCCGTCAGGGGGTCTTTATAGGCGAAGGGGCGATGTCAGAGGAGTAGCCAGGAGCCCTCACGCGGGGCCCATGCGGCCAGGGGCCTGGCCGCGCCACCCCTGTGTGTGGGGCCCTGGTGGCCCCCCTCCTACTCTCCTTCGGATCTCTGGAAGCTTCCGGGTAAAATAAGACTTCAGGAACTTGTTTCGTCCAATTCCGAGAATATTTCCTGTGTATCACTTCTGAAACACAAAAACAGCAGAAAACAGGAAACTGGCACTATGGCAACTCGTTAATAGGTTAGTTCCGGAAAATGCACTATTTGAGACGTATTGATACGTCTCCAACGTATCTATAATTTTTGATGCTCCATGCTTGTTTTTACACCATTTGCCTATTGTTTCATTACACTTCGTGGCACTTTTATGCATTTTCCGGAACTAACCTATTAACAAGTCGCCACAGTGCCAGTTCCCTATTTTCTGCTGTTTTTGTGTTTCAGAAGTGATACACAGGAAATATTCTCGGAATTGGACGAAACAAGTTCCTAAAGTCTTATTTTGCCCGGAAGCTTCCAGAGATCCGAAGAGGCGAAGGAGAGGGGCCACAGGCCAGCCTCACACTAGGCCGGCGCGGCCCAGGCCCTGGTCGCGCCGCCTAGGTGTGAGGAGTCCTGGGGCCACTCCTGACGACGCCCCTTCGCCTATAAGAAGCCTCGGGACGGAAAACCCTAGGGAGTCGGCGAAATTTCCAGAACAGTTCCGCAGCGCCGCCGCCGTCGAAGCCAAATTTCGGGGGACAGAAGTCTCTGTTCCGGCACCCTGCCGGGACGGGGAAGTGCCCCCGGAGCCATCTCCATCGGTCTCCATCGCCGTCTCCGCCGTCTCCATCGACCTCACCGCCATCTCCATCAACCTTGCTGTCTCCTATGATGAGGAGGGAGTAGTTCATCCCCGGGGCTGAGGGCTCTACCGGTAGCTATGTGGTTCACCTCTCTCTCCCATGATGTGATCTTTATGTGATCGTGAGCTTTGTATCATGTTGAATAAGTAGATGTTACTCTTCTTCATTATGTGTACTCTAGTGTGTTATTAAAGTAATCTATTCCTCCTGCCATGGTGTAACGGTGATAGTGCGTGCATCATGGTGGTACTTGGTCTAGGCTACGATTGTGATCTTTTATGGATTATGAGAATAATTATCACTATGATAGTATTGAAGTGATCTATTCCCCCTTTCATGGTGTAATGTTGACAGTGTGTGCACCGTGTTAGTACTTGGTCTAAGTTGCAATAATATTTATCTTGAGTTGTGATTCGATTTGGATATCTCTATGAGTGGTGTTTGTCAAGTACTTGATGAACTTTAAGGAGTGCTTCGTAGCCCTACGCAATGATTAGTGTTATTCAATAGGAGAGTAATTCAGAGTACCATAGTGAAGAGAAGTTATCTATTTGTTCAATTATGTTATATTTGTTGGGAGTGTGTCCACTAGTGAAAGTATGATCCCTAGGCCTTGTTTCCAAGCATTGCACACCGTTTAATTCCTGTTTTGTTACATGTTTGCTCGTAGTGATACTTATTTTATATTACAGTTACCACTTATAATCATCACTACTACTTGTATTTCACTATCTCTTCGCCGAACTAGTGCACCTAAACATCTGACAAGTGTATTGGGTGTGTTGGGGACACAAGAGACTTTCTGTATCGTAATTGCAGGGTTGCTTGAGAGGGATAGCTTTGACCTCTTCCTCCCTGAGTTTGATAAACCTTGGGTGATCCACTTAAGGGAAACTTGCTGCTGTTCTACAAACCTCTGCACTTGGAGGCCCAACACTGTCTACAAGAACAGACGCGTGCGTAGATATCAAGCTCTTTTCTGGCGCCGTTGCCGGGGAGGTAAGGTAAAAGGTACTCGCATCCTCCTGTGTGAGTGCTCGAAGTTATTTCCTTTAGATTCTGCAATTATATCTTTTTGTTTCTTGTTTTTATTTTCACTAGTTAGGCTTAATGGAAAATAAAGAGTTCTTTAGTCTTTTTTCTGAGTTTAGATTTGAAGAGAAAATTGAAAAACCTTTGGAGCTTATTTCGCATAGCAATGTTATTAGTATGAATGCTTTGAATCCTGTTATTGCTAATGCTATGGAAAAGTTTAAGCTTGGGGAAGCTGGTTTTGTTAAGTATGATATTTTTAGTTCCCCAGCTTTAGTGGAGAAAGTTTGCTCTGATGATATTTTATCTCCCATATGTGATATTTCTAATGATGCTTGTGCTCCTCATCCTTTTAAAATACCTACGAAGATTGTTGAACGTGTTAGGGATAACTGCTATTCAGGAGATGGAACTGTCCATCCTGGTGATCATTTGCTTTTTATACATGAATTATGCGAGTTGTTCCAGTGTGCAGGTATTTCAATGAACCAAGTTAAGAAGAATCTATTCTCTTTTTCACTAAAAGGCAGAGCTGAGGAATGGTATAAAACACTGAAGGATGGTCAATCTATTGACTGGGAGGAAATTGAACCTCTCTTTTATTCTAAATTCTATCCTTCTAGTCAGGTTTATAAAGATAGAAACTACATTTATAATTTTCATCCGCATGAGGGAGAAAGCATTGCCCAAGCGTGGGGAAGATTGAATTTACTAATGCATAAATGTCCTATTCATGATCTCCCCCGTAATATTGTTATTAATAATTTTTATGCAAGACTTTCAGGATATTACAAGGACTATTTAGATGCATGCTTTGATGGGTCTTTCACAAGCAAGGATGTTGACGCCAAGTGGGATCTGCTTGAAACAATTCAAAACAATATTGAAGGTTGGGATAGCGACAAAGGTAAAGGATCAGGTATAAATTACGAGTTTGATTGCATTAAGTCTTTCGCTGAAACTGCTAATTTTCAAGAGCTTAGTGCTAAGTATGGTCTTGATCCTCAAATTATGGTTGATTGCTTTAAAGCCTTTGCTTCCCATATGAATGTTCCTAAAGGAAATGGGGACGTGTATCATGAACCTTTTAAGGACACTTGCGTAGAAAATGATATTATTGTTGATGATTCCAATAAACATGCTCAAGCTTCTAAAAGTCCTATTTCTTATAAGCATGTTAATTTTTGTGGAGTACATAGACCTTGTGAACAGAGTTACAACAAGGAAGATTATTGCATCACCCACGCAAATGAAGAAACCAGTATGTGGCTCAAGGATCTAGATGTGCTTGGTGAAAGGGTTTGTGAGCTTTATCCTTTTCTTTGTGAATTTTGCAGTAAAAAGGGTCACTTTAATTTTCAATGCCCAATTAATCGAACGAGTACCACAGATGTGTATTGTGATGATAAGATTACTTTCAATCAGTATGATGAGCTTACTTTGTTTTTGAATTGTGAAGAGATATCTAGAAAGATTTCTTTGGTTGATATGAGAGATGTTGATATTAATAGCACCCTTCGCGATTGTCGTCTCTATTGTACTAAAGATTGCCTTGCAAATACTTACTTACAAGATCTTATAAAACATGATGTTTTGCCAAGCTATGACAGGACTAATAGATATTTCGATCTTATTAATAGAGAGGAGGAATCCTCCAAAGTTTCTTCTATTGTTTCTATCAGCAAACCAGATTATGTGGAGAAGATGCCTTTCCCTCCTAAAGAATATGTGGAGAAGATGCCCTTCAAGTCTCTCCCTCTTAAAGGAGAAAGTAAGAAGAGTATGAAGAAGAAGAAGAGGAGTAAAAGGCGAGAGGACACCGTATCTTCCCCTAAGCGTTATGATCCTGCTATAGATTATGATAATTCTGATTGGGATGATGTTCCTATGCCTATTACCTATGTTAGTGATCATGATTGGGAAAAGCACTCTACTTTTGATATTGAAAATCTTTTTGGTACCAATTCTAAGATTAATAATTGTTGTACCATTAGTACTATCCATGTTCCTTCTTATGATGATATGTTTGATGAATATGCTTTGCGAAATAGCTGTTCTCTAGTTTATGATGATGAGTATAATGTTTTCAGTTCACCTACTTTTGAGGAGAAAATTAGTTATGATTACAATATGCCTCCTGTTTTTGATGATTATGGTGATGAGAATAATTATTTTATTGAATCTGCTCCTACTACTATTGTTCATGTGGGGAGTATTAATCCTTTTATGCATGTGGCTCATGGTAGGAATGCTTTATGTAATAGTTATGTTGTTAGTTCTATTCATGATGCTACTGAAAGTTATTATGAGAGAGGGAAATATGGTTTGATGGATCTCAACAATATTGAGTTTCCCCTCTTTATGTTGCAATTATTGAAGTTGTACTTGTTTTGCCTTCCTATGCTTTTTGCTTTGTGCTTTCATGACTTGTCTCTTTACAAGACTATTTTTCATAGGAAGTGGTTTAGATTTAAATGTCTTTCACATTTGCTTTTTGATGCTATCTATTGCTTTAAGTTCCTACATGGCGCCTTTGCCTCAAGCTATTATATGGTGCCCATATGAGCATCTTTGCAAATTACTGCGCCTAGCTCAAAGGCGTTAAAGAAAAGCACTCTTGGGAGATAACCCAATGTTTTTACATTCAGTACTTTTTCTTTTATTTGAGTCTTAGAAGTTATTACTACTGTAATGACCTCTCCTTATCCTTTTTATTTCGTTGTTGTGCCAAGAGAAGCCTCTAATTTGAGTGAGGTAAGATTTGGGGATGTTGCTGTCCTGAAACTGTTTTCGGTGTTGCACCGTAAAAATTCGTACAAATTCTCTGTATATCTTTTGGACCTGCGATTTCTTGTGCATATGCCCCAGGTTATATCCAAACTTTCATTAGTTGAACACTTTTTGATTTGAGCAACAGAAAACCCTCTAAAAATTCGACCTTTGTCAGCTGTTCTGTTTTGACAGATTTCTGCCAATATTTGTGTTTGCCGCTCGATCGCTTTCTTTTTGAGTTCTTTTGATCACGGTAGTATATACTTAATATGTGGTGGTTTTAGGTTGAAACCTGAAGCAAAAAGGGTTGATTATATGTTATGCTTACACTAATGTTGCTAATAGAATTGTGTTTAGTTTTGTATGAAGGAAGTTTTCAAGTGTAGGGATTGGAGAATGATGAGATGAGTTGAAGAATGAACAAAAGCTCAAGCTTGGGGATGCCCATGCACCCCATGAAATATCCAAGAAGTACAAGCGTCAAAGCTTGGGGATGCCCCCGAGGCACCCCCTTCTTCATCGGCAAAAATCAGGTCACCTTTTAAGACACTATATTTTTATTGCTTCATGCATTATGCGTTTTTCTTGGAGCGTCAGTTGCTTTTGTTTTCAGTTTTATTTTGCTTTGTTTGCTGCAATAAATGGTTAGATCACATCATGTTTCTTTTGGAGGAGATGAACTCACTTTTCATTTGCCAAGAACACTCTAGTTTTCACTCTTATCGTTCAATGAGTGTTTTCTTTTTCTGCTACTGCATTTAGCTTTCGTTTTTTGCCTTGATTTTTGTTCAGATCTTGTTTTATCTTTGCATCAAGGTGTATTTGGACCTCTGGTATATGTTGGTTTTCCTCAAAAGAGTTTCCTCAAAAGGGTTTGAATGGTGTTGGAAAAGAGAAAAAGCTTTATGCAAAAAAAGTGGTACAAGAAGGAGCTTGTGTAGACTGTGGCCTAGGCTTTTGCATGTCGTGCTTGATGTCTTTTTGATAGTATGCTTAGTGATTTTTGCTGTAGCATGACTTGTCTCAAATAACTGAGATTGATTAATGAGCTTTTGAAAAAAATCATGCGTTGTTTTTATTATATGGAAGCATTTATTTGGTTTTCTCCTTTAATGCTTTATTTGGGTTGACTTGGCACATGCTTACACCATGTTGACTACCAAATAAGTCGCCAATAGCCTCTATGATCATTTAGTTTTTGACTTTTGATGCCATCTTATGCTTCTTTTAATGTTGCTTTGTCGCTTTGCATGATTATGGCCGTTATTGCTCTCTTAGTTGGTCGCTCCTAGTCTTTTGCTAGCCCTCATTTTGTACTGAGTATGAGCTCTACTCGTGCATCCAACTTCCAAAAACCAAGTTTGCCATTGTGTCCACTATAAATTCCTATGCATGGTATTTGTAAGCCATTCCAAGTAAATTTGCATGTGCTACCTTTCAAAAACCTTCAAAACACTTCTCGTTTTGTGACAGTGTTTTCAGCTCATATGGACGTAGTGGTCGGATTTGCTATCTTCCATATTGTCTTATTCCAAAAAGAAAAAGAAAAAGAAAAAAAGAAAGAAAAAAGGCACTCCTCCATGGTATGTGAATGTTGGTGGGCACCCGATGGAATCGGTTAGCCATGGTTTGTGAAAGGAAAAAAGGTGGGGAGGAGTGCCAAGCTTTATAAAAGAGCACAAAAGTGCCAATCTCTCTCTCAAAAACTTGCTTCATTTTTGTATGGAAGATAGTAAGAACCCCATTGCCAGTCGTTGACAAAGACAACCATCTCTCAAAACCAATTTTTATCTCTCTGTTTTACAAATGAAAAGCTCTAGCACATGTTTAATCACTGCTTCCCTCTGTGAAGGGCCTTCCTTTTACTTTTATGTTGAGACACCACCTTCTACCTTTATGCACCGTCTAAGAGAGCATAGTTGTCATTCTGAGTATAATGTGCATTGTCCCAAAGTTTTCATTGATTGATTCATGATCATGGTTTCACTTGTTCTTAAATTATTTGTATCTAGTCGCCCTCTTAAACTTGAAGGTGTCCTATGCATTTATGTTTTGCTATTCCATGAGGGACAAGCTGAAAACCATTTACTATGTTTTTCCTTATGATTTGAAGACACGTTTGACTTTCATTGTTTCATTATTCATGATCTTTTGTTTGTGTTTCTTTTCATGTTATAACATGGTTGCTAAGTTTCTATTATCAAGATTATGTCTTTCATACCCATGTTTTCAGTTCTTTGATCTCAGCACTCAATGCTTTACCTATATGATCAAGATTGTGTAGGTGCATGTCACCACAAAAATTATTTCTTTTGTTATCACTTACCTACTCGAGGACGAGCAGGAGTTAAGCTTGGGGATGCTAATACGTCTCAAATGTATCTATAATTTTGGGATTTCTATTTTCGTGCCCTCGGGTCCTTAGTTGTGCTCAGTTTTCCCCAGCCGCTTAGTTTTTCCTCAGTTTTGCCCAAGCCCTTGTCTGAAACTCTCACAAGGAGCTCGGACGGGAGGAATCCCGTTAAGTTGACCGTTGGTTGGTGCTGGCAAGTGGGGCCGCTATTGGTGCCCCGCAGTGGACACGCCTCCACTTATCCAGATCATCGTGGGACCCGCAACTTGTCCACATTAGCGCGCCGGACCCACAGCTTACCCAGGTGCCCGTTGCAAAATGGGAGCCCGAGCCAGCCCCGCGCCCGTGCCCATGCCCGTGCCATTGCTTCCCCCTTCTTTCCCCGCGCCCCATTGTTCTTCTTCTCCGGCAGCGGCAGCCCTTCCCCGGCAGGCGGGTGATGTCTAGTTTCTCTTCGACCTCCCGTTCTTCATGGCCGCAGAATGGACCCATGCCTTTGACAAGATGCCCTGACTGCCCACGCCAAGAGCCTCTAAAGCTGTCGATCTGTAAGACGAACGACAACGGCAACCGTGGACATGAGTTCCTTGCATGCGAGAGCTTGCCATATAGAGAGGGGGATAAGGTTAGATCTCGCTCCAATTGCTCTGTTTTCTCTTGATTTTCTTGTTATTCCCTCAAATTTGGGATTTAGGGTTCACGTTGTTGTTTCCAGATCCTGAAGAAATGCAGGTATTTCGAGTGGATCGATGTGTACGTTCAGAGGCTTAAATTGCAGGAATCAATTGGCGGTATTGGGGAGCGCAATTTGGGAGGGGGGGGTACTTGCTGTAGAGAATGCGGTGGAGAGAGGGGCCGTCCCGATTGTGCCTAATGCTCCCAATGCAGAACTGGTGGAAGTGAAGGGAGAACTGAAGAAAATGAACAAACAGTTAAAGCAGCTGATCGAGTTGAAGAAGCAAGCTAATCTGATGGCTGGTTTTTTTTGTTGAATAATTGCGATCGGATTCTTATCATTGCTCATCAAGCGCTAGAAGTTCTTACAAGGGATCCCTTGTTACAAATCCATTATTCAGTTACATGTACTTGTAGTTGTTTTCAAAGTTAGTGTGTGCATTCACCGAAATTACCAAAAAAAATAAGTGTTAGGGAATATAGGAATGCTAAAGATAGTTGATAATTGTTAGAGGGGTGACAAATAATGCATTCACCGAAATCCCACAAATATGTATGTCTCATGTTTATACCAAAATTATACCACTTTTGGGACGTTTCAAATAACCAAAACTATATCCCAAACTATATTCCCTAAAAGAAAAGGAATGCTAAAGAAAGTTGATAATTGTTAGAGGGGTGATAAATAATCCATTCACCGAAATCCCACAAATATGCCAAATATGTATGTCTCATGTTTCTACCAAAATTATACCATTTTTGGGCCGTTTCAAATTGCCAAAACTATATTCCCTAAAAGAAAAGGAATGCTAAAGATAGTTGATAATTGTTAGAGGGTGATAAATAATTCATTCACCAAAATGCCCCAAATATGCCAAACATGTATGTCTCATGTTTCTACCAAGATTATACCACTTTTGGGCCGTTTCAAATTACGAAAACTATATTCCCTAAAAGAAAAGGAATGCTAAAGATAGTTGATAATTGTTAGAGGGGTGATAAATATGTATGTCTCATGTTTCTACCAAAATTATACCACTTTTGGGCCGTTTCAAATTACCAAAACTAAATTCCCTAAAAGAAAAGGAATGCTAAAGATAGTTGATAATAGGGGTGATAAATATGTATGTCTCTTGTTTACCACTTTTTAGTTTAACATTTTTAAATCGTGGAAAATAATGCATAAATAGAGGGAATATAGTTACGTGGCAAAATAATCCATAAATGCACACGGATCGACTCCACCAACCGTTGATCCACCGAGAGAGAGAGAGAGGGGTGGCCACGAAGAGAGAGAGAGGGGTGGCCACGAAGAGAGAGAGAGGGGTGGCCACGAAGAGACGGATAGGGGTATACTGCCCGTTAGATCAGTGGATCAACGGTTGGTGGAGTCAATCCGTGTGACAACTGCTCAACCAATCAGGATAAGTTTGGGTTTCTGTGAGCATTTGTGACAGTACTTGAGGGCAAAACTGAGTAGTACTAAGAAACCAAGGGCACGTAAATAGTAAATAGACTAAGGGATTCAAACAAAATAATTACAAAATGAAAAATGCGTGTTTTGTACAATATAATTCATATTGGGCTACATCAAATTATTTGCAATTCAAATATACATGAGTGTGACAATTATGGCCTCATTTAGACAAACTATGTTTTGGGGAAGATGTTTTGCAAAGGGGTTTGAGTGGAAAACCATGCATCTTCATAGCTACTAGTGATTATGAGAAGTGGCAATTTGTGGTAAAACATGATTTATCTATGTTGGTTAAGGTGGCAGGTTGCGTAGGAAGACTCCATGAGTAGGTGCCACTATGTTTTTATTTTTTTGGATTTTTTTGCGCATGAAATGACTCAATTAGCTATGTTAATCTCATTTGTTGACTCTCTGTTGACCAGCTACTTGAGGGTAGAACTGAGTATATTGCACTTGCCAGTCTAAGTACTCGAGGGGAAAACTGAGTACATATAAATTTTTTGAATAAGGCCCGAGGGTAGAACTGAGTACACCAAACGTCGAAGGGTTAGCCTCATGTCGCGGTGCACGCTGCAGCCGTGCATAGCGGACGCGTGTTGCGGTACACCAAACGCCACCTTCGTCTTTATAGAGCCCCTCTTTCTCTCTCTCGACGCTTGCCCACTCTCTCATTGTCACTGCAACCGCCTCTCCTGTCCCATCATCTTCTCCACTTCGCGTCGAAAAAACCCCTAAGAAAAAACCCCGGCGATGGAGAAGCATGAGATGCCCATTGCCGACGTAGCCGCCGGCGCATCGGCCGCCGCCCCCGTCCAGGCCCCCGTCGCTGCTTCCGACGTAGGCGCCGGCGCATCAGCCGCCGGCGCAATGGCCGCCGCCCCCGTCCAGGCCACCGTCGCTGCTTCCGACGTAGGCGCCGGCGCATCAGCCGCCGGCGCAATGGCCGCTGCCCCCATCCAGGCACCCGTCCAGGCACCCGTCCAGGCCCCCGTCGATTTGGACCTGTACGAAGACCCATACGAACCAGTGCCGTACGTCGCGCCGGCGAACCCCTACGACACCAGCATCGTCGACGACTACCCGGAGGTAACCCTTTGTTCCCTTGTTCTTATGCCATTTCAATCCTTTTGTGTTAGATCTAGCGTTATTAGGGTTCGTCTGTTCCTAGTTCAATCCTTTTATGATAGATCTAGCATTATTAGGGTTAGTCTGTTCCTAGTTCAATCCTTTTATGATAGATCTAGTGTTATTATGATAGATCTAGCGTTATTAGTGTTTGTGATTTGCTTTTGTTTAAGATTCGGTTAACTTATGTGAGTAATCAATCCCATCCCGTTAATTTGTGCCGATGATGATGAATATTTGGGCACAAATTGATTCAGGGTTTGGTCTGTGAACAATTGGTGTGTACAAATTTGTTGTGCATGATCTTTGGTTCACTGACCCAAATCCTGGATATAAGTGTGTCCAATGTAACCGAGGCTTCTTTTTTTCGTGCCCATATTATCATGCATGATCTTTTGTTCACTCTCTGTTCCATCATCGCTGCAATTGACTCCGTGTTTTTCGATCTTTGGTGCTACGTGACAGGTGCAGAGCAGCGACGTCGACAGCGACGACGAGTCCTTCCACACCAAGACTCATCACGTCCTCAGGAGGCTGCAGTCCGGCCATTACGATCGCCACTTTGCTCGAGGAGTTTACAGGTGCCCCTTCTGCAACAGGAGGCTCTGCGCCACCGACTTCAACTGCCTAGTGAACCATGCCAAATCCCTTGGCAGTGCCCCTGGCGGCGCTAGAGTTGGAACGACCGTGAACATGCATGCGTTCATGGCCAAACACAAAGCACTTGGGATTCACCTGCGCAGCCTCCAAGCTTAATCCCATGTAAAATGTAGCTTATGTTGGATCTAGGGATCGGTAGTACTGTTGGATCTGTCTTGAATATATATATATATATGCTATGTTGGCTGCTGTATGCAGCTTTTCCTATATTTTCTCGATTTATTATGCTGCTGTGAATTTATCCTCTACTAGCTTCTAGATTTGCTACTAGATTTGTTAACATATTGGGCAAAAAACGAGGGCCAAAAGGCAACAATCATTAAAGAAAGACAGAAATAGAAGCTTCTCTAGATTTGATACTAATTTGGTGAAAAGAGAGAGAACTGTTACAAAGAGAGATGGGAAAAATGCGCTCTGAAAAATGCCAATTTGGGCCGAGAGAGACAAAACCGAGCTCTCACGTACAACCAAACACGGTCTCATCCTGTCCCACGCGGTCCCGTTCTACCAGCCCCACGCGACGCGGCCCCACACGACGCGGCCCCACATGTCAGCACGGAACGGTCAACTAAACGGCAACCCTCCCGTCCGAGCGTCTGCGAGGGGTTTCAAACTAGAGCGAGGGGAAAACTGAGGAAAAGTTAAGCGGCTGGGGAAAACTGAGTACAACTAACGACCCAGGGGCACGAAAATAGAAATCCCTATAATTTTTGATGCTCCATGCTTGTTTTTACACCATTTTCCTTGTGTTTCGTTACACTTCGTGGCACTTTTATGCATTTTCCGGAACTAACCTATTAACAAGTCGCCACAGTGCCAGTTCCCTGTTTTCTGCTGTTTTTGTGTTTCAGAAGTGATACACAGGAAATATTCTCGGAATTGGACGAAACAAGTTCCTGAAGTCTTATTTTCCCCGGAAGCTTCCAGAGATCCGAAGAGGCGAAGGAGAGGGGCCACAGGCCAGCCTCACACTAGGCCGGCGCGGCCCAGGCCCTGGCCGCGCCGGCTAGGTGTGAGGAGGCCCGGGGCCACTCCTGACGACGCCCCTTCGCCTATAAGAAGCCTCGGGACGGAAAACCCTAGGGAGTCGGTGAAATTTCCAGAACAGTTCCGCAGCGCCGCCGTCGTCGAAGCCAAATTTCGGGGGACAGAAGTCTCTGTTCCAGCACCCTGCCGGGACGGGGAAGTGCCCCCAGAGCCATCTCCATCGGTCTCCATCGCCGTCTCCGCCGTCTCCATCGACCTCACCGCCATCTCCATCAACCTTGCTGTCTCCTATGATGAGGAGGGAGTAGTTCATCCCCGGGGTTGAGGGCTCTACCGGTAGCTATGTGGTTCACCTCTCTCTCCCATGATGTGATCTTTATGTGATCGTGAGCTTTGTATCATGTTGAATAAGTAGATGTTACTCTTCTTCATTATGTGTACTCTAGTGTGTTATTAAAGTAATCTATTCCTCCTGCCATGGTGTAACAGTGACAGTGCGTGCATCGTGGTGGTACTTGGTCTAGGCTACGATTGTGATCTTTTATGGATTATGAGAATAATTATCAATATGATAGTATTGAAGTGATCTATTCCTCCTTTCATGGTGTAATGTTGACAGTGTGTGCACCGTGTTAGTACTTGGTCTAAGTTGCAATAATATTTATCTTGAGTTGTGATTCGATTTGGATATCTCTATGAGTGGTGTTTGTCAAGTACTTGATGAACTTTAAGGAGTGCTTCGTAGCCCTACGCAATGATTAGTGTTATTCAATAGGAGAGTAATTCAGAGTACCATAGTGAAGAGAAGTTATCTATTTGTTCAATTATGTTATATTTGTTGGGAGTGTGTCCACTAGTAAAAGTATGATCCCTAGGCCTTGTTTCCAAGCATTGCACACCGTTTACTTCCTGTTTTGTTACATGTTTGCTCGCAGCGATACTTATTTCATATTACAGTTACCACTTATAATCATCACTACTACTTGTATTTCACTATCTCTTCGCCGAACTAGTGCACCTATACATCTGACAAGTGTATTGGGTGTGTTGGGGACACAAGAGACTTTCTGTATCGTAATTGCAGGGTTGCTTGAGAGGGATAGCTTTGACCTCTTCCTCCCTGAGTTCGATAAACCTTGGGTGATCCACTTAAGGGAAACTTGAAGGGTTTCGCAGCATAGAAAACAAAAATTTTCCTACGAAGACAAACAAGAACAAGCCAAGATCTGATCTACGAGATGCAAAACAATGAGCGGAAGAGATTAGATCTACATACCCTTGTAGATCGCACAGCGGAAACGTTCAGATGAACGTGGTCGGCATAGTCGTACTAGCGTCTCCTCCTCGCGATCCGATCCGATCCAAGCGCCACAACGGGCGGCGCCTCCGAGCGTTGCACACGTACAGCGCAACGACGACTCCTCCTCCTCGGTCCAGCAAGGTGCGGTGGAGTGGTAGATGGGATCAGCAGCACGACGGCGTGGTGCTTATGGTGGAGAGTATCTGCAGGCAGGGCTTCGCCTACGTGCGCGAGGTGGAAGAAGAAAAGCTCAAGATCTAGTCAAACTAGGGCAAGAAAATACTACAAATAGCAAAGACGGAGCCGGCTGAAACAATTTTCGGTATTAGGTCAAACCTAAAAACACGACCGGTCTCATTATTTTATAGGCGTCCGCTCCCGCGATGCAACTTACTTTGCAAGGCAGATGTTGCGTGCCGATCGCGTATGCGCAGGCCAGGCAAGCCATGGCGTGCACGCCATGTGCAGCCATGCACGTGGGCCAAGGCCCAGCTGGCTGTTTCGCCCGATCAGAGCGACGCTGAGCCGATCCCTGGCAAGCTCGGTTGCCTTTTTTTTCTTCTTTTGTTTGCTTTTTCTTTTGCCTTTCTTTATTTATTAGTCTGTCTAAATGGACTACTAAATTAGCCCATTAGCAAAACTAATCATGGACTACTTTTTAGCCCTTATTTATTTCCAATAAATAAATATATGTATTAACATTTATTAATTCAATTAATTAATAAAATATTAATCTTCTTCCCGGAACAATTCTGTAACTCTCCGAAACAGTTTCCATAAATCCCGAAACTACCCTAGCATTGATGAGCATTAAGTGTGTGACCCTACGGGTTCGAGAATGTGCGGACATGATCACCATCAATAATCAATAGCGGGATCTAGAAATCCATATTGACTCCCACATATTCAACGAAGATCATTATCGGTGAACCACGATGTCAGGATTCAATTAATCCCGTATACAAATTCCTTTGTCTCGCGATATTTTACTTGCCCAAGATTCGATCGTCGGTATCACTATACCTAATTCAATCTCGTTCGCAGCAAGTACTCTTTACTCGTTCCGTAATCCAATATCACCCTGTGATTAAACTCATTAATCACGTGTTTGCAAACGGTGTATGATATTGATTACCGAGTGGGCCTGGAGAATATCTCTCCGACATGGGAGGGACAAATTCCATCTCGATACATGCAACCCAACAAGTACTTTCCGATTACCTGAGAGACACCTTTATGATCACCCTCTCATAGGATGACGTTTGATGACCTCAAAGCTCTCTTCCGGTACCAGGGAGTAGCATTATCTCATGGTCTAAGGAATATGATACTGACATAGGAAAAGCTACGCAATTGTGAACACAATGACACGATCTAATTGTTGTGCTTAATTTGGGTCTGTCCATCACATCATTCTCCTAATGATATGACCTCATTATTAATCGACAACTCATGTCTATGGTTAGGAAACTTTATCCATCATTAATCAATGAGCTAGTCTAGTAGAGGCGTACTAGGGACACGGTGTTGTTCATAAACCACACAAGTATTAATGTTTCCGCTTAATACAATTCTAGCATGGAATATAAACATTATCATGAATAAGAAATATGATAATAACAATATTATTATTGCCTCTAGGGCATATTTCCTTCAGTCTCCCACTTGCACTAGAGTCAATAATCTAGTCATACTTGCGCCTTTAACACCTATGGCATTCCGGTGTTATTCATGCGTGTTGCACGTGGTAAACCTTATCTACGGGTCTGACAATCTCAGTCCGTTTGTATTTGCATATCTTCTGTGTCAGCACGCATTACTCATCTTCTATGAGATGGCATCGTATAAACTTGGTCTTCTGGTGAGACCTTTTGTTTCTTGGCCGAGACTATGTTGTCACTATTGTCATACAATAGAACTACATGGTACTAGCACACTTGGAACTACACCTAGTTCTCTTACTGCTTTTAGAGCAATTATATACTTAGCCTTCGTTGCAGTATCCGTCACAATATCTAACTTTGAAACTCATTCAAGTTATTATAGAACTTTCTTCCATCTTATTGTGCCACCTTCTAACTTCTAACAAATAGCCTAAAATTGAGATAAAATTTCAACTGTATATGTGACAAAGCCAATGTAACACATTGCAATGAACCATTTGTCACTTCTGCATACAAAACATATTCTTAGTTCTTCGAAAGTACATAAGAATATTCTTACTATTGTCCAACAATCATCATATGAATGCTCATATCCTTTTAGAGCATCGGACATATCTGGATATACATATCATGGAATACAAGATTGATAAAATCATTCTTGCGGTTTCACTCATCAAGTGTCAAAACAGTTGATTCTTGCTTCAACCTCTTCCATGCAACAAGAACCGTTCTTATTGTTTCCATATTGAACAAATTCAATATTTCATCTATGTACTATGGCAAAACTATATTAGTGCCTCAATCTATCTGTATAGACATTGATGCTTAATATTCTAGTTTTACCTAAGTCTTTCATCGAAATCTAATTTTAATGAAAACTTTAACATATCAAGAAAAACACATAATTTCCAATGAACGATATGTCGTCTACATAAAGCATTAGAAATATGTCTCAGCGCTCCCACTTACTTTCTTGTAAATACAAGCATCTTCAAATATCTTGATGAAATTAAACCCTTTAACATTTTCATCATTGAAGATTCCAACTTCGCTATGCTTACTTCTACCATTGAAGTTTGCATACACATCTAGCAACCTTTGAATCAACAAAACCCATTGGGTCGTGTCTGGTACACGTCCTTGGTGTACATTTCGGTAGAGGAACGTTGTTTCATTTATTCAACTATCATATCTCAATATGTAATTGTTGCTAGAATAATTCATATGACGAAGTCAGGGCCCATCACCGCTTCTTTGTATATTGTTGGTTACTATTATCTAATAATATCTCATCCTCAAATCTTGCTATTTGATGACGACCAACTTGGTTAAATAGGAACTTTGATGTCCGGTACTACAACACATTGTAGACGCGTGAGCCATGAATGCAGTTGCCGCTTCCAGAACATTTTCTGGTGTTGCGCTACTCTGATCATCTTGCTCAGGTTCAATAACCTCATCAAGTTCTATTTTCCTCCCACTTAAACCTTTCGCGAAAATCTCCTTCATAAGAAATTTACCTTTTAGCGACAATCACTATGTATTCGGGTTCATAGTAGAAGGAATACCCATCGACATTATTTGGGATAACCTACAAAGACTTACTAATCCGATTTTGGTTGTAAACATTTTACATATGCCTTGCATACCAAAATTTAAGAAAAGACAACTATAACTTGTATGGTGTCATTTCAGCGGATTATGATGGTGCTCTATTCAGTGAAAAACGGTAGTCTCTAAAGCATAATCCACAAATTATATTGGCAGTTTTATTTCATCATTGATCTAACCATGTCAAACAAGGTTTGATTACACCCATCAAAAACTCCATACTCCTGTGGTGTTTCACGAGATGCAAGTTTGTGAAACAATTCACTTAACTCTTAGATGTTTGCTAAACTTGTAACTCAAATATTCTTCTTTATGATCCAATCATAAAAACTTGAATTTTTATTGTTACTACAATTTGCACTTCATAAATTGAACAATTTCAATCATTTCATATTTCTATCTCACCAAGTAGATATACCATACATCATTGATGAAATAGAAAATACACCACGCTCGACTTCACACCATGGACTACATACATCAACATGTATGATCTCCATTTAGTTAGTCGCTTGTCCTGTCCATGGCCCATGAACGGAGTTTAATCATCCTTAGGAAAAGTCTCACAAGCGTCAATCAATTCAAAATCAAATGACTCGAAATCTATCAATATAGAATTTCTTTCATGTTTTGTTTCCAATATGACTTAAACGGCAGTGTCATATATAAGTGAAATTTGTTTTGTCTTGCGATTTTTAGCATCAGTGTTATAAATGTCTATTTCACCAACAAGATTTATAATAATCTATCCATCGATTATGGAAGACGTTAATAACATGAACAACAATTGTTCTCATAATACCAGAACAAGATAACAATTATTTAGTTCATAACAAATCTTCAAGGCTAGGTTTGATGCCGACGGAAACACAATAACACTTTTATTTATTTCTCAACGCGCATTATTACCACATTCTTTTGCTGGTTATTTAGGCCATTGTAGTTCTTGTATTGTGTTGCTTTGTATGACATTTCATACCAACAATCCAGTATCTAATACTCAAGAATTACATTGTTAACAAGCAAAGAATCCATTTATAACATGTATATCATTTATATACCTGAGCTGGACATTTCCAGTATTTTCCCTTTCTACCAAATACTCTGCAGATTCTATTTAGCATTTCCTCTCCATTTAGAAGAATCTATCAACATCAATTGTGGTGTCAATCATTTGACACCTGGTCCAAAGGATATTAGTCAAATACTAACAGCCTTGGAATTTGCACATTGAGATGGATCACCATCATCATATAATTGGTGTTCTTCTAGATTCCATTCTTTAGCATTCTTTTGGTATAGCAAAACAATTTAGCCGATACCTTTTCATTCATCCTATCATGACAACTTTCATGATGAAACTACTATAGCTCATTAGGACGAGTGCAAGTATAATATTAGTTCCCAAACTGTTGGGTGATCGGGACGTCCAGCGCCTTCAATCTTCGCATATACTCATACAATATGAGCATATGTTCTTTTACTAAATTATACTTAATCATTTTGCAAATAATCAAAGTTTTAGATATCAAATATCTTTTTCCTCTTGTTTGTTTCTGAAACAATTCTTTCAGCTCCAAGATCGCCTTGATTCTCAAACAATTTTGAAGATCAATTCTTATGAAGGCAAATGTATGATCTTTAGATACTAAACTTGAATCGTCGCTCTTAGATTAATACAACTTATTAAATCGTATGGAGCAAGTGAGGTTTGCTAAAATTTGCAATAGGACTTAATCTTTAGTCTTGACATTCTTACTAAATGGTACTAGTCCGAAAAGTGATTATCCAGAATTCTATAGTTCTTTTAACTCAATTAAGCTAAGTGTTTCGGTGGAAAACGGTTGCCAAAGACTACAACGACTTATGCAAATACACTAAGATTTAGTTCAGGATAATTAGTTCAAGTTAATCAAATTACTAATGAACTCCCACTAAATTCAACATCCCTCGAAGTTGTTTAGTGAAGCATGATCCAAATTCACTACACCAAGACCGATCATCACGTGAGATGATGTAGCTTTAATGGTGAACATCAACATGTTGATCATATCATCTATATGACTCATGCTTGACATTTCGGTCCGTGTGTTCCGAGGCCATGTCTGTACATGCTAGGCTCGTCAAGTTTAACCCAAGTATTTTGGCGTGTGCAAAAACTGGCTTGCACCCGTTGTATGTGAACGTAGAGTTTATAGCACCCGATCATCACGTGATGCTTCAAAACGACGATCTTTCGCAACGGCGCATACGAGGGGAGAACACATTTTATCTTGAAATTAAGTGTGAGGGATCATCTTATAATGCTACCGTCGCGATCAAAGCAAAATAAGATGCATACATAAAGGATAAACATCACATGCATATACAATATGTGACATGGTATAGCCAATCTTCGCGCATTGATCTCTATCTTGTACGCGCCGGCATGATCTCCATCACTCCACCATAATTGTCTCCACCATGAATAGCAACTACGACTATTGCTAACTACTTAGCGATAAAGTAAAGCTATTACATGGCGTATAAGAAGTTGACACACAGGTCATACAAAATTATAAAGATAACCATATGGCTCCTGCCGGTTGTGAACTCATCGACATGCAAGTCGTGAAACATTACAAAACATGATCATCGCATACATCATATATATCATACACATCACATCTTGTGGCAATACCATATCACAAACACTCCCTGCAAAAACAAGTTAGACGCCTCTAATTTGTTGATTGCATGTTTTACGTGGCTTATGGGAGCTACGCTTAAGAACGATTCTTACCTACGCAAAGCCACAACGGTGATATTATGGTTGCCAACGTCCATTGTAAATCTCATGACAACTATAGTGAGAGAAACTGGCATCCACCAGCCGCATGTGTGGAACAAGCCACACGTCAAGTGCGGAGCCGGTCTCGCGAACGAGGTCGCGTAAAGTTGGCCTGGACCGCTTCGATCTCACTATACCGCGCCATAAGAAGTACAAAAATAGAGGTTTGCAACAGAAAACATCAACACCCGCAACAAACTTGTTGCGTTTTACTCGTGTAAAACATCTACGCATAGATCTCGCTCTGATACCACTGAAGGGTTTCGCAGCATAGAAAACAAAATTTTCCTACAAAGACAAACAAGAACAAGCCAAGATCTGATCTACGAGATGCAAAACAACGAGCGGAAGAGATTAGATCTACATACCCTTATAGATCGCACAGCGGAAACGTTCAGATGAACGTGGTCGGCGTAGTCGTACTAGCGTCTCCTCCTCGCGATCCGATCCGATCCAAGCGCCACAACGGGCGGCGCCTCCGAGCGTTGCACACGTACAGTGCAACGACGACTCCTCCTCCTCGGTCCAGCAAGGTGCGGTGGAGTGGTAGATGGGATCAGTAGCACGACGGCGTAGTGCTTATGGTGGAGAGTATCTGCAGGCAGGGCTTCGCCTACGTGCGCGAGGTGGAAGAAGAAAAGCTCAAGATCTAGTCAAACTAGGGCAAGAAAATACTACAAATAGCAAAGACGGAGCCGGCTGAAACAATTTTCGGTATTAGGTCAAACCTAAAAACACGACCGGTCTCATTATTTTATAGGCGTCCGCTCCCGCGATGCAACTTACTTTGCAAGGCAGATGTTGCGTGCCGATCGCGTATGCGCAGGCCAGGCAAGCCATGGCGTGCACGCCATGTGCAGCCATGCACGTGGGCCAAGGCCCAGCTGGCTGTTTCGCCCGATCAGAGCGACGCTGAGCCGATCCCTGGCAAGCTCGGTTGCCTTTTTTTTCTTCTTTTGTTTGCTTTTTCTTTTGCCTTTCTTTATTTATTAGTCTGTCTAAATGGACTACTAAATTAGCCTATTAGCAAAACTAATCATGGACTACTTTTTAGCCCTTATTTATTTCCAATAAATAAATATATGTATTAACATTTATTAATTCAATTAATTAATAAAATATTAATCTTCTTCCCGGAACAATTCCGTAACTCTCCGAAACAGTTTCCATAAATCCCGAAACTACCCTAGCGTTGATGAGCATTAAGTGTGTGACCCTACGGGTTCGAGAATGTGCGGACATGATCACCATCAATAATCAATAGCGGGATCTGGAAATCCATATTGACTCCCACATATTCAACGAAGATCATTATCGGTGAACCACGATGTCAGGATTCAATTAATCCCGTATACAAATTCCTTTGCCTCGCGATATTTTACTTGCCCGAGATTCAATCGTCGGTATCGCTATACCTAATTCAATCTCGTTCGCAGCAAGTACTCTTTACTCGTTCCGTAATCCAATATCACCCTGTGATTAAACTCATTAATCACGTGTTTGCAAACGGTGTATGATATTGATTACCGAGTGGGCCCGGAGTATATCTCTCCGACATGGGAGGGACAAATTCCATCTCGATACATGCAACCCAACAAGTACTTTCCGATTACCTGAGAGACACCTTTATGATCACCCTCTCATAGGATGACGTTTGATGACCTCAAAGCTCTCTTCCGGTACCAGGGAGTAGCATTATCTCATGGTCTAAGGAATATGATACTGACATAGGAAAAGCTACGCAATTGTGAACACAATGACACGATCTAATTGTTGTGCTTAATTTGGGTCTGTCCATCACATCATTCTCCTAATGATATGACCTCATTATTAATCGACAACTCATGTCTATGGTTAGGAAACCTTAACCATCATTAATCAATGAGCTAGTCTAGTAGAGGCGTACTAGGGACACGGTGTTGTTCATAAACCACACAAGTATTAATGTTTCCGCTTAATACAATTCTAGCATGGAATATAAACATTATCATGAATAAGAAATATGATAATAACAATATTATTATTGCCTCTAGGGCATATTTCCTTCAAAACTTGCTGCTGTTCTACAAACCTCTGCACTTGGAGGCCCAACACTATCTACAAGAACAGACGCGTGCGTAGACATCAGTGCACATGAAGGGTTTTTGAGGAAGAGTAATTCTTCTGATTCTTACACACACACTACATGGACAGACAACAAAACCATTCCGCTTGTTCGTATCAGCCACACGAAGGAAATCCTGCAAGCCCTTAATGAACTCGCTTGAGACTCGGCTACCGTACATCCATATCCGGTTCATCTGCATTATTATGTAAGTATATAATAAACCAAATTAATATAAGGAATGAACTCACATTGCATATAAATCATATATACTCCCACATTACTCTCTAACATTACTCCACAAATCTCTCTATTTTCTTGAGCATAAAAAGAGCTATGTGCATGGAAATCAATCAAGAAAATGCCTCATACTTACAAGTTATTATTGCAAACAAATCCTACTCAAAAGTTATTATTGTAAATCACATAAGCTCACAATTACTCCCACATTACTTTCTAACATTAATTACTCCACAAACCCCTCTATTTTTTTGAGCATAAAAAGAGCTATATATGTGCATGACAAATTTCTACTCCATACTCATTTTGGTCAACATACAAATACACCACCTCTACACATGTGCAAACTAAGGAATTAATTTAAGCTCAAATGCTATATAAATCAAATAAACTCCCATAATTACTCCCAAATTAAAGCCACAAATCTCACCACATCTAGAGCATTATATGAGCTAAATTAGTAATTAAAGATGAGAGAGTGAAGTTGCTAACCTTTTGAACCAATTGGATAGATAAAATAACTCAAAATCTTGGATAATTTTGATAAATAAATTGGGCATGACCTCCCCACTGAAGCCAATCTTCCGGCCACCATTAGCGTACTGGCAGGCTCGGGGGAAGAGAAGCTCCATTTTGTAGGCGACGGCCTTTAATCCCGGTCCGTGTTAAAGGCCGGGATTAAAGGTCGCCCTTTAGTCCCGGTCGTTAACACGGGCCGGGACTAAAGGCCGCCACCAGTGGGGTTCCCGCCCGCCACACCTTTCGTGCCGGTCCGTGTTAACGACCGGGACTAAAGGTCCGTTACGAACCGGGACTAAGGTACTGGCCGTACCCCAACGGCACGAACCGGGACTAATGCCCCCTTTAGTCCCGGCCCAAATAGTTTGGGGACTAAAGGTGGCGGATAGAAGCCTCTTTTTCCACTAGTGAAAACTGTGTTATAGTTGTTCTTGGGTTTTAATAGTAATTGTACTTTGGGCTCTTAGTGTTTGGTTTTCAGCCCACTTGTATTTTGTTGTGCTCCGGGTTTCACAACGGGTATACTTTGGTATAATTCAAATCCTAGTACACTTATATTTCATTGTCCTTTTGGTTTTACTACGGTTGTATTTTGTACTTTGGTGTTAGTATACTTGTATTGAAGTACACTCTTGTATTTTGTACTACCGTTTTAGCCTACTTTTCTACTATGTAATTCGATGTATTTAAAGAGTAAACTTATATTTTATGCTTTAGAAAATAAGCAGTGTAGCTTTTTGGGTGGTGTACTTCAGTACTTGTATTCTGTACTCTAGTGGGTGTAGCCCTTTAATTTTGGTACTTAGTGCTTTTACGTTTGGTTTGTACATCACCGAAACGAATAGACGAGGAAACAAGACACGAACGGAAATCGGTACCCCGGGTGGCGAATGCAGCCTCTCAAGAGGTCGGTCTGTTTCCAGCTACACCCAAAACATTCGCCAAAGGCACGTCTTCGTCTTATGGTCCCACACACGAGTAGACGACTAACTCGGAAGTTTGTATACTAGTATTATTTCTCGTGTCATCTCACAATCGTATCAAACAGCTTAGCGTTTATTTCTCATGTCATCTCACGGTACGACTAACTCGGAAGTTTGGATCATTCTCAACATGGACGGCTCGACCTAGGTCTAGCTAGCACTAGCTAGGGCTCTGAGGCCTGATCGAGCACCCATTGCAACGTTGTGTCACCACGGGAAAAACCAAGCCATCCGCCCCAGTCCACTCCAGCACGTACCATCACTTTTTTTGAACAGATTTTTTTTTCGAACAGAGGAAGGTCCCCAAACCCAAAGGACCCAAAAAAAACCTCACGTACTAATTAGAGAGGTTGTACGAAAAACTAAAGACCCAAATGAAAAAATGGTCAAGGACGCAGCCAAGAATATTACACAAGATGGTCTGTTGAACATCTAAAGGTATAATTCGTGCATATGCAACTCGCCTCCACGGCGATCAGGCAATATGGACCATCGGATTGCATGTCCAAAGAGATCTCAGCCGTCCATCCAGTTTTACTATTCACCGCGCCCTTTTTTTATACCAACAATCCTACCCGGAGAGTCACTGACTGTGGGCCGCGTTGTCATAGGGGCCACTGGTCAGAGGGAAAACCGGCTCCCACTTGCGCTGACACATCACTACCCACTTGCGTCCACTTGCGTCCACTGTGGACAGTGAACAGTGCCGGCCGTCGGATCATGCTCCCAGCGAATTCAGACCGTTCGATATTCTTTCACCACCGTGGTATAAAAAGGCCGCCCGCAGTGAAACCCTAGCCGCCTTTCTCCCGTGCCCCGTGCTCTCTCTTCCCCAATCGCAGCCTTCCTCTCTCCCCCAATCGCCTCCCCCTCTCTCCACCAACCGCGAGGGCCTCCATGGCTGGAGTGGGGAAGAGATGCAGGGACGACGCGGGGATGGCGCGGGGACGAGGCGCCGGAGCAGGGACAGCGCGGGGACGGCAGCGCGGGGATGAGGCACCAGTGTGGGGCGGCAACGAGCCCCCGGCGCGGGGCAGCATCGATCCGACCACGCGCGGAGTGGGCGCTCGCGACCGAGGCGCTCGAGTGGCGTCATCGTCGAGGATCTCGACCTGGCCATGGCGTCTCCAGTGGCCACCTCAACGCCAACGTACGTCCTCACAGGCCTAGGCCAGAAAAAGGTGCTCACGGCTTCTCCTCTTCCCTCCATCCAATCCTCAGTGCCTGATCTGTTTTGCAATTGTAAGTGAATGTCTCCCTAGGCTAATACGTGAAGCTGATTGATCTGATTTGTTTTGGATCTGTTTTCTATGGCTTCATATTATGTATGCTTGCCAGGTGTTTGTTGAATTGTCCACATGGGTTAATAGGTTTTCTGTAAAAGATGCTTGTGTATTATTGCTTGTGATTAGCTAAATGCATACATATTTAAACTATATTTTTACAAAAAGTGCATTTATATATTTGGAAAATATGCAACATTTCTGGAACCTCTTGCTTTTTATCTAAACTGAGAAGCTCTACTAATATATTCATTTATTTGTCTCTGGTGGCTTCTAGAAAGTGTGAGCTGGTGATTGAATTTATCTAAAGAAGTTGATTGCAGATCACTTTGTTTGTACTATTTAGAGAAACCAAGTATTTAGCATAGTAAGAACTGAATATGAAACAGTGCAACTCACGTTTAGATAATTTGACACACTTTCTGCAGCTAGAGACGAGATTCCAAGCTTCGAAAGCACAAGCATCAGAAGTATTTGCATTGATTGAAGCAAAGGCCTTAGGTTACATTATTTCACTTTCATGCCAGCATGTTCACACCAAGACCATGGCGAAGGTAATTTCATCAATATATTGTTGTGGTAAATTACTTGTATTATGATGATTTTAATATATATGCACTTGGTATCAGCTGAAATGTGTACTGCATATTTTAGGATTTTTTGGCTTTCAAGGCACACGACTCTTTGGCTCATATCAGTCCACTAAATGAAAATATTTTTATGCCATTCATGCTCCACAGGTGACTATTTTGGTAACGATGCTTGGAACTTCGATGAACTGCAAGAACAAATCACCAGGGGATACCTATGAGGCTATGAGAACTCACCATGCCCTCGAGAAGATTGTGATCAAGAGCCACTATTTACAGACATTTCCCTCATGGTCATGGTGCAAGGTGATGATACAGTAGTACTATGATTTGTTTTTTCGTTGAAAATAATTCTGGATTTGTGTCTTACTGCCCAGAACCATTTCATGGATTATATTGTTATTTTGCAGGAAATAGCTAAATTGTAGAGCCTATTAAGATGCACACCTTAAGAAATGCATACAGCCCAAAATTATTCTCTACATTTGACGTGTATTTCGTTTTTTGGACCTCCAGTAAGATGGTCTACCAAGATTCTGATCTGGCTGCTAGCATCTTATGTTGTTCAATAATATTCAGGCATGCAAAAGTTGATTGGTTCTACTCTGTTTATTAGCCATGGTCTGGACAAATATTGTATGGTGGATGTGACATGCTTTATTTGCTCATGATATCTATAATGTTCTACATATGTGGCTGTAGCTGCCAGATAAATATTCATTTGTTATACTCGCCGGCTGGTACATGTGGTTTGCCATCCTTTTTACTGATCTATAAAAGTTAATTAATTGATATCTATTTGGATTTTAGAGGCATTTTTTATGATGTTGCTTGGCAGGTTTGGTCAAAATTATTAGTCTGAGCGTATGCTAAATAGTGTTTGCATTTTCTCTCAAAACGATGCCATATGGAAAGCATATCCTGGCTAAAGAACTTAGTATTTCAGTTCACGTAAGGTCTATTATACTAGTGCTTATAGAGTGAAAAAAGGAATATGTCAATAGCATTGATGAGCTGAAATTTTCTTCAGGAGTTGACCGTACGGTTATTTTGTTGCAGCAGTTATCAAGTTCTTTGTACTCTCTCCATTGTAGATACTATTTACAAATATTTTAAGCTGCTGTTTATGTTTCCCATTGCTTTCTTTTGTTAGATTTATCATATGGGATTCTTTTCATGGTTATTCTCCTTTTGTACTTAGGAGATGCTGCAGGCTGCAGCTAAGGTGGAGAAGGTGGAACGGTAGGGGAAGGAAGATATGAATAAGAAGATTGCCTCTCTGCGGAACTATCTTCTTTGACTTACAAGATTTTATCTCCTGCTATTGAACATTCTGGGAAGGTGCTTCTGAATGATGTTAAGAGTATTGAGGGTGATAGAAGTCATACAACAGAGACATCAGGTTATTGTTCTTTCTACCTATACATTCATAAGTTTACTGTCACAACACGTCTCTTTACCTTTTTTGTGGCTGCTTTTGGTTAACATGATTAGGTGGTTCATAGATATATACAACTACGTAGCATACCATAATATTTACTGTCTAAGACGGGTTACCTCGTCTAATTCTATTTACTATGATATCAGTGCTGTCGAGCTCCAGCGCTTGCTCCGATGGGAGGATCTATTGAGATGGATATTTTTTCAACCTCACCCAAAATTAAAGAGCTGAAATGATTTTTTATGGAAAAATGTCTAATTTATATAAATTACCAGCATTGCTAGGTGACAATATAGATTTATTCTTTGCTCTGTTAAAATCTTCAATGTGAGCGATCTAAAGTTCACAAGTTGCATGCTCCATCACTTTTAACAGAGTTGGTGACCTGCAAAAGCCCTATTGAGAAGCCAATGAACATTAATTGGTAAAGCTATGCACGAGGTGTGATTTATGTCTTGCAAAATAGTGGATATGGTTGTCGAGAGGTATGTCCATTTCATCCATGAAACAGTTCAGTTTACCGAGCCTTCAAAAAACTTTTCAAAGATGCAATTGTTACAGGGTATTAACTCGGTTGCACCTTTTTGATGTACCAATTTCTCTTCAGTTTAAACATGGCCACCCTGACTTTATTTGTACAAGTGTACCAGTGGAGTTATATATCTATCTTTAGTCATAGTTTGCTCTTTGTTTGGTTTAATTCATGGTATGTGTTAATTCTGGTGTGGATCAGTGTACATAAATGTCTACCTAATGATCTGTCAGCCAAGTTATCCATGCTTTGTGTATAAAATATTTCATAGACTGTTCGCTCTTTTACTCACCGGGTCATAGGGGATTGAGCGGTAGCCTCCATTGATGATGGTACATCAGTGAGGATTTATCTGAGATCAATGAGCTGTATACAAGGTAGATTTGAGATGCGCTCTGAGGCTCGATCGAAGAGTTTTAAATTCTTGCATTTTGATTATAGGTACTGTGTCTATGAAGGTTTATTGCTGTGGCATTACGTCAACTTACATAATGAAACGGTTGAAGTTGTTGTCCTAGCTGTGTAAATCTTAGTTGTTACATATATTTAATTTTTCAAGGAGAACACCACTGTTGCGTATATTTAATTCCATATAAGTCCATCTGTTAGTCACAAGAAAATTGTTAGGATGTTGGCTTATTCCAATCTATTTGTCGGCGCAGCTTTGATGATATCGACATAATAATTTTGTTATGGCTACTTCTTGATTACACAATATTGCCACTTTTCTTTTGCATTTTAAGTTGCTGTTGATTTAGTGTTTTTGTAGCCATGCATTTTTAGCTCATGAAGACTAGACTATATTCATATTGTTTGTTGCGTGTCTTAGGGTCAGCTGTTGTCAGGAGGCAGCCGCATCAGCTTGTCTGCATCATTAAGATGTAAGTTTAAGTAGTGGGTGAGGTCATGCTTCTGTTTTTGAACATCTACGTTTTCCTTCCATTAGGTGTAATTTGAGGCAATTTCTTATTTAGGGTCAGCTGTTGTCAGGAGGCAGCCGCATCAGCTTGTCCGCATCATTAAGATGTAAGTTTAAGTAGTGGGTGAGGTCATGCTTCTGTTTTTGAACATCTACGTTTTCCTTCCATTAGGTGTAATGTGAGGCAATTTCTTATTTAGTTTACAGATTGTAGGCTTAGCTCTCAAGCACGAATCAATCTTTCCATATAAATCCAGAATCTTAATTTCCTAATGTATGAAGGATGTTATGTTCTCTTGCTTTGGGATATTCATTACTTTCCTTATCAGTGGGATTTTAGCATCCATCTTATTTGCAGTGGCTATTATGCCGCCACTATAGTCGAGATAGAACCAATCATTTTATTGCCATTGGAACTTCTACTTAATTACAATGCTTCATGGTGTTTGCAGTTGAAATTTCTGGAGCAGGTGTTAATTGGAAAAGATGCCCCAGACTTGAACAATTGCAGTGCTGGTTCTCATGTTATGGAGTATGGGGACAAGACCTTCAAGGATGAGAAGCTTTACTTATATCAAGATTTCAATCCTGCAAACGCCAAACATGACAAACAAGCTATCCTGGCGAACCCCAAAGGCTGCAATCAACCAAAGAGATGCAGATTTTTTTGTGGAGAGGGTATGATCTAGCTCTATGCAATATTTTCAGTCATTCCTTTCTAAATGGTTAGCTGGAGTGCTGGATTTTTGTTGAGAACAGAAGATTAAATTGGAGAGTACGATGTCTCTGGATCTTAAATACTTCCTGTTTGTCGCATCCTTAGTCCTGTGCAAGAAATTTCTGGAGCATAACGCTTACTTACAGGTGGGTATGTTGTACTCACCTTAAAGTGGCTCTTAAGTACTCCTGTACAACCAAACTAAAAATTTCTAAACTAAAGCTATATGGATGTCAGGCAACGTGGCCTTATCGTGCTATCTTTAAATTCCAAGTTCCTTTTAGGATTGGGTGTTTATACTGAATATCAGTTACTGTATACACTGAAGCATTTTTCTGCTTGCGAATTTTCTATTTTGGTTTTACTTATGGAGTTACTTGCACCGGAATTGATAGTAACTGCTATGATGTATGCATAGGGAATTCGTATATGCAGTTCTATAAGTATATGTGTGGCCAGCGCTTTATGCCTGAGTTAGCTGAAGGTTTCTTTGTTTGGTTTCAGTATGAGATGCTACATGAAAAGTCTAAGGAAAGGGTGAATGATATGAGGGAGATCAGTGAGACAGTAACGCATAGGAAGCATCTTGACAGCAGTGTTGACTTTACTGGAAAACTTCTCTTTGGGTTTGAGAATGGACCTTCAGTTCTTGAAGCTGTCAGACCTTCTGGTAAGCGACTCATGGCCGACTGTGACTGTCTCAAGAGAATGGTAAGTACGATGCTCTTGTCTGTACACTCACAGTCACATTGTAACTCGCTTTTGCTATACATCATAGCCTTCATATTCGAGAGCTCCTCCTTGATATTTAAATTATTTTACTCTTGAGCTGTTTCTTTGGGTACGTAACTTCGAGTCTTATTGCGGTTCACTCAGTTAGTATGGGATGAAGCAAATGTGGTCATTTGCAAATATTTGCAGCAGTGTCGATAAACACAAACTCTTAACCGCCGTTAGTGGTGATAGAAAATTTCCAGAGATAAACTCAAACTCTTAACCACTGTTAACAGTGATGTTACTCCACAACTAATGCTAATAGTATACGGTATTGGCTGTTTTGATGTCATGTTGCATTTAATGATATTGACTATAAACTGAAACTGTGATTTTTATTGAGAAAATACCAAATAGTGTTCTTCTACTCATTGAGCTTGCCGACTTGTTTAATGTTTATTAAAATGACTTTAATTTAGACCCAAAACAACATATGATTGTCCTTTTCATGAGCACAAGCTAATCCAGGAAGAGATGTCATATGACAATGCTACTCTTGCAAAAGAAGCGATTGTCTTATTTGATAGGCTTAATGTTGTTCTGCCTTCAAGCAGACTGTTCATTCTGTGCTGGACAAAACACATGGTTTTACTTTGTTTCTGGATTTGGAGGAACTGGGAAAACCTTTTTGTCAGAGATGCTAGGCTCTTGATGCTTTAAAGAAATACACCTGAAGTTAATTATGAGATTTTTTAGTAATAATTTTATTCAGCCTTATACAGATGTTTAATGCTGAAACTAAGTTCAGTTGTTCACTAACTGCTATGTTTTCAGCTATGTAACTAATATTTTGTTTTCATTTTCTTGGTTCTACCTAAATTTATCGTCGCATTCATTCTGTTTTAGATTTAAGTTTTCTATTCCAATCTATGCTAGGAGTCTCTAATGTTGATTGTAGTTTTAACTTTTAGTTCCTTTAGATGACCATCCAATGGTTTTTAAGAGATAAATAATATATACAGTTAAATACTATCAGTTCAAGTTTGTACAGAACTCCCCGTGTTCCTTTGATAAAATTGATTGAATAATTTGATTTTTCCTTCTTTTTCCTCTCATATAACCTGATCGCTCCAGAAGTGAATGCAGCTCTCAATAAGCAAAGGAAGATGATGTTAACCGTGAATGATGTAGTGCCAATGTTAGTGTGTTTTCTACATGAATAATTGAGACTATTCTTTTTTTTAGAAAATAGCAAAAAATAAGAGAAAAGGGGAAGGAATAGAAACATCCCAATTAGAGGCTTGTATTTACTCTCAATTTACTCTCAATTTCTAATTAATAGGCTTGTATTTTCTATTTGTTTTGCTAGAGATTAGTTTAAGACGCACAATTAGAGGCTTTCATGCCTACAGCTTTGGAAGCATCTGTGAATTAGACCATTCCCTAAGTAATTATCATGCTTCCATTATTTGGAATATACTGTAAGCTGTACGTTACTAAATACAGGAGATTTTACACCATCGTTGGCAGTGGCAAGAGTTGGTGTCCGTGGTGTTCTGCGAGGTATTCATCCTCTCCACCTCTCTTTCTCCTATAATGTCTTAATCTGCTAGAAATATATTTTTCCTCAAATCAGCATGCTGAGAGGAGTACAAGATGAGAGTGATCTTGGCTCTCTGGTCAAGACCTTTGGGACATGCTATTATTATTAATATTTGGTTCCTCATAAACTTGCAGCATAGATAATCTGAAATTTTGAGCTATACATTTCTTAGGTCTTCAAAGCTGAACTATACCTGTATTTTTTGGATACTTCAGGGTCAGGGTTCTGTACTAAAGAAATATTCTTATTCATGTGGCCACCTTGTGCGACCCCTGACTTGTAAGAATTGTTACTCTTTTGTCTGCGGACATCTTTTAATAAAATAAAGGCCATATGCATCAGTCTGATGCAGAGGCTGGGGACTCCCCATTTCAAAAAACGCTAATGGTGTTGATAGTCGAGGAGTGTTTTTTCAAGGAGTTCAAAAATTAACATAGATGGAAAATGTTCTCAAGCCTTGCTACCAAAAAGCAGATATTAATAATTCTACAAGGTGCTTCTAGGACGTGATTTCTTTTTTCTATTTGCCTTAGTGATCTTCTCTAGCCCTTGGCTGGAGGATTTAAGAAGTTGATTAATATTTATTAGGCCGTGTTGCCATTTATGTAATGGTGTGTCCTCTGTTGTGTACTTTTCTTATGTTAGCTCAAGTCAATGATATAAGGTTGAGTAGTGGATCTAACTGTTTATAGTTTCTTACTTCAGGTATTCTGATCTTAAGGGAGATCAATTGGCTTCTAATTGGTATTCACTCATGGATTCTCATTTATTTCTATAACATTCTGTTCCTAAACAAAGAAAATCATCGTTTTCTATGTTTATTTTCAGTATTTTTCTGCTATGTTCGTGATAGTTAGCTTTGTCGTTGGCTACACCTGACATATAATACCATTTTATTCAAAGTTTGGAAATACACAATGGGTACTTGACCACCATCTGTTAGGTATTGATTTCTGTTGTCAATCTGTCTTCCTGCTATTTTGGTATTGAGTAGAAGCAAAAAATGGCATGTATTAGGTGACCTTCAGGTTTTGCTATTGAACTACTGGGATATCATTCAACTTTTGGTTAGTGTCAATTTTTTTGCATGCGTAGCTACAGACTGTTAAGCATGGTGGTATTCAGAACATAAACAATGTCATATAGTGGCATTAAACTGGATAGTAGCTACCACTGAATCAAAACAGAACAAAGCTGTTGTCCAGACTTCACAATCCAAAGAGTACACAAACTTGCTAATATTGAAGAAAGTATGAGCTATATTTTCCAACTTAAATGTTGTTTTTATTTCTTCGCGTTAGGAAGAATTATCACCCTCTTGCATGCCATATGTTCTCATCACTAATATCCCATGAGAGATCAGGACACTTAATTCTTTTTATGTGCTGTCAGTTATAACAATGGGATCCCAAGCCGAGGCATTTAATGAGCTAGGACATGATGATGTGAATGGAAAATAAAATTTGATGTTGCATATATAGTGAATGTTAATATCGAATGATATGGAATGCAAAAATGCGGCGACGAGCATTTTATCATATTGAACATGAGTTATTGTTCTACTCTATATTGTTTCCCTTATTTGCCTCACATTTAGCCATTTGTTAATTTATTTTTGTTTGTTTGCAGCGGTGTGCTTTTGGTGTTGCATGACTATGTCCTCTAAAGACCATGTTGCAACACTGCTCATAGGCATCTAATGTAGATGTTGTTTGTGTTGTTCCTTCCCTTGCTTCTCTACTTTGTAATAGAACAATATATTTTGAATTCATATATTGTGTTACTTTTCTTAAGAGGTTTAAATTCATTCAGATAAATAAAACCACAATGTTCATCTTTACCATTCGAAAACTCCTATCAAATTTGAGTCTTCATGGTATGGCCAAATAAAATATCCATTGCTTTCATTTTGTAAATACTAAATATGTATTAATTATTTTTGGTCAGTTATAATCGCTAAATTGGTTTATATTCAACGGGATCGTGCGCCAAGGCGCATCCCTACATCTAGTTAACATGGAGGGGGGCAAGACAGGGTACAAACGAATTTCAATGGGTGAAATATGAAGCAGTTGTTATCACATGTGTGCAGCAGGAGGGTCCAGAAATCGGCTGCAGCTCTGGTCCTCCCTAGAGGTTGATTGCAATAAAAAGTTAGCTGTACATTTGGTGGCAAGGCATGGCGACATGGTTCAGGCTCCAACTCGAAAAGCGCTGATAATACTCGAGGGCGTGGAAGAAGTGCATGTAATCAATAAGAATTTCTAGTTAAATCAAAAGAGGATTTTGTTAAACTTAATGTTGATGGAAAAAGATATCTTAATCTAACTCGAACAGAAGGAAAAGACCCTCTCGCGACTCCTCTCGCTCCCATGTCGCCCCCGCTCGGGCGGCACCAGGGGCCAAACCCTAGCCGCCGCTGCCGTCGGGCAGCCCTCCCCCGCGCCTCCCCTCCGCCTCCGCCGGAGGACGCAACCGAGCGAAGCTCGCGTCGTCGCCGACGGAGGCGGGGTCTCTCTCGTCCGCGACGCCTCGTCGTATGGGGCAACAACCTGGGCGGCGGCGGCGGTCCAAGGTGGCGGGGCGGCGAGCGGCGGTGCAGGGAGGGCGCGTGGTGGTCATGTGGAGGGCGCATGGTGGAGGCTACTGCACCCTACTGCTCGAGGTCACACATGGCGGCTGGGCCCGATCTAGGCCTTGGCGGGCCTATGCGAGCCGCGGTGGCGGCGCGCGGAGCTCCAACTCCGGCGGGCAGCAGCAGCCGTGGAGGTCGGCCGACATGGGGCCTCCTCCCCTGAGCCCATGCTAGTTGGTGGTGAGGCCAGCGGGCATCGATGCCCTTCTTCATCGACAGTGAGACCGGTGTCTCTCCTCTCCTCTCTGTGGTGGTGCCATGCGCCGGTGCCTGCATCCTCACCCGTCGTCTCCGGTGTGGCTACGTACATGGGAGGTCACGGTCTTTGGCCGGGGTGAAAACCCTGCTCGGTGGCAGCTGACGCTGACCACGGCGACGCCGGCGGGCGTCGTGTCCTCTCTGGAGGCGTGGCCATGGCCTAAACCGTGTCTCCCTATCTCGGGAGCCAGAGGAAACCCTAGATCTGGTTTGTCGGTCTGGGCGACGGCGGTGCCACAACATCGCTCTCTTCTTGACGACGTCGTCTTGGTTACCAGAGGTGTGCTCTCTTTGGCGAGGACGGGGGTTGATGTGATGACCGGTGTTGGTTGCCACCTAGGGCGAAGGCTTCGAGGGCGCAATGTATGTCATGGCGGATGTGCCATAGTCGTCGACTTCCCCAAGGCTGGCTGGATTCTGCCTTCTACTTGCCGAATCCCTCTAGGTGTATGAGGGAAGGTACGTTGATCCGGAAAGCCTTGGAGTCGTGGTCTGTTTTTGTGGATGTTGCTTTGATCGTGACACGGTCGTGAAGCCCGGTGCTTCGTATCCTCACCTTTCGGGGTAGGATTCTGGGCAAGACGAGTTTTTGTCACCGGGTCGTTGTAGCAGGTGTGTTGTAAGCCGTTTGGCGTGGTGTTTGAATTGTAGCCTTGTGGTGTTGTATCGGCCGTCTTGGTCTTTCTTCTATGAAATCGATACGTCTCACATGCGTATCCTTGAAAAAAAAACTTAATGTTGATGTAGGGTTTTGTGTTGAGTCAGGCTAAGGGAGTACCGGAGGAAAAGTTGTTTTGGCTCCTGAGCATCAGTACTCCCGCCAAGTGGATTCATCCTACACCGCATCTTTTTTCGATCCGTCCATCGAGCTGTCTGTATGCTTCAAACATGGATACAACTTCCCAGGAGTATATGAGCGTGTAAATTTCATCTGCTTACCCGTATTTTTCTAAGTTGCATTAAATGACCTGCCACGTGCAAATGAACTATGCCCACAACGAAGTAGACGTGTAGCTGCCTTTGCTTACCCATGCGCAGTAGTGTCATTGATAGGCCTGTGCGTTGCAGGGGCTCGCAGCTATGCCGTTGCACAGTGAAAACGCATGGGGATATATGGCACCAACACGTGTCTCCGACATATCCCATCTTCTTCCTCATTCAGCCCTGCTTGACTCGGTGCCTTATCTCTAGCCTCTCTCGTCATTAGCAAGCTCGTAGCCATGTGGATGCTTCATCTTCTTTGATGCAAGCAATCACTCCCCCCCTTCCTCTGATCCGTCGTCCTATATGTGGGCGAGCTCTTGTCCTCACATATGTTGTTCGTCGAGCTGGGGAAAACCAGGGCCGACACTTCTACAAGTGCCCAAACACAGTAAGCTTTTCTAATCGATTACAATACCAAGAACTGTGAATCGCAAATGTTCTTATTTTTTGATTATTTTTTATGATGGCACCTGAGGTTGCAACTTCTGAGAGTGGCACGAGCAGTACGCCGTGCTCATCAACTGCATGCAGCATCAGCGAGGAGCGGTATGTCAAGGCTATGTTGCTCCATCTGCACCGCCTCCCATTCCATCCGAGCTTCCGCAGTCTGACACTGATTTTAACAAGCGCCAGCTGATTGATCGTTCCTGTCATTTGCTTCCTGAATCTCTTCGCGACCCTGCTCATCCTGATGCCCATGAAGAAGTCAACGATATGGCATCGTCCCATGCTTGTTCTATGTGGTCTAGGAACAGAGTTTATCTTAGTCATTATCGTTTCTGCAGTCATGAATTAGTGCAAGTGTTGTTGTTTCTTCAGTAATCAGTTAGTGCTGTAGTGTTAGTGTTATCGTTGGTAACTGAACTTCCCATTGCAAGTAGCTAGCCGTGCCTGTAATTGCTCTCTAATGCTAAATCGGATAATGAAATGGATGGATGTCTTATTTTTTCCACACATATGTGTCACTCCCTGTTTCGAATGCCTGGCAATCTGTCAGCATTGTTTTTATAATGCAATCTCATTTATTTCTCACTGCTGCTCATCAAGCATCTGACTGATAAACACCCACGACACCCCTAGGTTGCCCTATGTTCGATCAGAAATGCGGCAGAGTGACTGACACACCTGAACCTACAGGCTCACAGACATACCTACCTCCTCGAGTATCCATTGTTTTGTACCGTACATATCAACCATATCACTATTTCTTGTCTGCTCGTATTTGATGGAAATACTATCTGGCACAGCTACCAACGCGGATACCAACGAATCACAGGCTCACACATGGCGAGAGCACTGACGCCCAGGAGCACGAAATCCCCTTCCAGTACCGGAGCAATTCTTTGAGATGATAATTTTTTTCTTGGCAGCGAGTTGTTGTGATATACCCTTCATAACTGATCCATCAATGACTAAAGCTCGAGCTCTCCGAGATGACCTACTACTGGCTGCTCAGCATGGGTGTAACATGGTTGAAGTTAATTCCGACTGGATTTGTAACTCAAGTGATGCACGAAGGAGGAATTCTCTTAGACCAGTGAGAGTCATCTATGCAGAATGTTCTTTGCTTTGTCGTAATTTATCTTAGATTGTAACAAGTTTTATCATTGTCCTAGAAAAGCTAATATGGCAGCACATGTATTAGCTAGTCATGTTGAGGGGCCTTGTCAATTGTTTGGCAGGATGACCCGCAGATTTTTTTTTTGGAAAAATAGATTCAGCTGTGGTTCCTAATTAATAAAGTTTACCGTGATGGTTTTCCTTCGAAAAAAGACAGGAGCAAAGTAAACAAATTCTTGATGGTTCGCTTGGCGAGCCAATAATTTGGCACCAGGCCAAACGACTACAAACCTCACGGGCAAGCCAACTTTTCTGGTAGGGTCAGTGTTGATTGAAATCAAAACATACCTGTCGTCTCACACCAACTGGCCCAAGCAGCCAAGCTCATCAGTCATCACCACCAACTGGTAGGAGTAGTACAAAGAGCATAGAACTCACATATCTACTGAAGAAACGCGAACCAATCTCGACTGCGGTAAGTCGGCACGGATTCACGGCCAGACAAAGCCATCAGCCCCATTCCAATCCAACGACGGCGACATGCCGCCATACCTGCCTCTCTCTCCCCGCCCGTGACCATGTACAGTGTGCTTGTACTTGAGGAGGAGGAGCCTGCATGTGGCACCTCTGCCTAATCCTTCTTGCATTATTGCAACCCCAGTGCCAACTCGAAAACTCTCCTATAAAAGCAGCGCACACGACGATGCTTAGCCCAAGCTCAAGCTCACACAAACACAGCAACACAAGGCTATATATCTCCTCACTACAACTCCAGTCTCAATACCAGAACTTCCCAGTTAGCAATGGCGAAGTGTCTCGCTGTCGCGCTCCTGCTTTTGGTGGTGCTCGCGTACTGCGACGGGAGGGAGCTGAACGGCAAGGAGCAGACACTTGCAGCGACACACGGTGCCGGCGCCGGTGCCGGCGTTGGCGAGGCCAAGGTTTTGGGGCTGCCAGATCTGCCGCTTGTGGGAACCGCTACCGGTACCAGCACCATTACCGGCCCGCTGGTGGTGCTTCCTGGGATCCCCGCTATTGGCCCATGATAACCTCTAGTTCATGTGATGGCTTACAACCTGAAGCTAGCTCAACTGGTGGCTTTAGACTTGTAGCTAGCACCGCCTGGAAGAAAAGAAAAACGCTCATGTCCATCTTCCTTAATGAGCGTCTGTATCAACTGTCGTCTGTATTTTTTTTTCAGTTCATGTTCCAGTACTTTTCGTCCCGTGATGTGCTGCATGTAGTCATGTATCATCAATGCAATAATTAAATATTTTGTCAGTGTCATCGCCTTCTTATTTTTTTGAGAGAATACTTATGCTTTACTAATCAACCAACATTAACACAAATTGTTTTCCGGATACGCTCTGGAGGCCGACCACAGCACACATGACACCGACTAGACTCGCTCTTGTCCCTGCTACAGTAGTTGAGAGGCGTCTCGAGCTCTCCGGCCCGAATCGAAGCCACACCGGCCGGCGTCGCCGGCAGGAGATGGTGGAGGGGAGGCGTCCGGCCTTGTAGTTTAGGCTGTAGAGTAGGTTGGGCGGTTATGCCCTTAGTTTGGAGCTCCAGATATGTTCGGCCATCTGCAGCCATTTAGGGTTCCTCCATCTTCCTCTCTGGCTCCGATGGCAGGAGGCGTGGAGGATGGGGAGAACTGCAGTCTCCGAGAATAAAGCCGTCCCCCGTGCTCTGCTCAAAGCCCTTGTTTCTCTGGCCCGCCGTGGTGGCGGGGGGGGGGATGGGGAGGTGCTACGGGCTATTTCTCGCTCTTCTGGCCGGCCGCGGTGGCGGGGGGAAGAGGAGAGGCGCGAGTTCTTTCTACCCTGAGTCTCTGGTATGCTGCTCTACTGCTTTGCCTCTTGCTGCTTGGCCGTGGTTGCGAGGGGAAAGGGGAAAGCAGCGGCGGCACCGGCGGAATTGAGGGATGGTGGGGGTCTTCCTCGGCTTTGGTGCTTCGGCGCATCGCCAGTCAATCTGCTCCGTTCGCTCTAGCCTGCTTCCAAGGTGGAAGTGCCTGGAGTTTCTCTTGGTGTAGAGCTCTCATTCAAATAAGCGTCGCCACCTTCCTCTTCGTGGCATCGCTTTGTTGCTGTCTTCCTCGGCCGGCCTTGGTGGCGAGGGAGAAGACGATGGTTCAGGCGACTCTGTCATGCGTTGGAATTGGCACTGCGACCTCGGCAGCAGCTCCCAAGCGTCGGTATTCTGCCGCCGCTATCTGTGGCCACAGGGGTGGCCCTGCTGCGCTCGGTGGGAGTGGCTGATACGTCCCAAACATATCTATAATTTTTTATGCTCCATGCTTGTTTACACACCATTTGCTTTATGTTTTGTTACACTTTGTGGTGTTTTTATGCATTTTCTGGAACTAACCTACTAACGAGATGCCACAGTGCCAGTTCCCTGTTTTCTGTTGTTTTTGTGTTTCAGAAAAGCTACACAGGAAATATTCTCGGAATTGGACGAAACAAAAGCCGAACCTCCTATTTTTACCGAAGCTTCGCGAAGACCGAAGATGAGACGGAGGGGGGCCAGGGGCCAGCCACACCATGGGATGGCGCGGCCCAGCCCCTGGCCGCGCCACCAGGTGGTGAGGCCACCTGGCCCACCTCCTGATGCTGCCCTTTCGCCTATAAATTCCCCTCGATGGGAAAAACCTAAGGGACGGATCGCTTTTCCTCGAAACATACTACAAGCCGCCGCCGTCGCTGTCGCAAGATCGGAAGGATCTAGGAGCTCTTCTCGGCACCCTGCCGGAGAGGGGAATCCCTTCCGGAGGCCTTCTCCACCACCATGGTCGCCTCCGGAGTGATGTGTGAGTAGTCTACCTTGGACTACGGGTCCATAGCAGTAGCTAGATGGTTGTCTCCTCCACCATGTGCTTCATGTTTAGATCTTGTGAGCTGCCCTACATGATCAAGATCATCTTTGTGTAATTCTACATGTTGTGTTTGTTGGGATCAGATGAGTATTGGTACTATGTTAAGTTGATGTGCTAAATTATATATCTTATGTCATCTCTATGTTGTTTATGATCTTGCATGCTCTCCGTTGCTAGTAGATATCTTGGCCGAGTAGATGCTAGTGACTCCAAGAGGGAGTATTTATGCTCGATAGTTGGGTTCATGCCTCTAGTAATCTGGGGGAGTGACAGAAACCTCTAAGGTTGTAGATGTGTTGTTGCCACTAGGGAGAAAACAACATTCTTGTGTCCAAGGACATTTGCTTTGTTTACTTTACGCACTTTGCTTAATGCAATTATCCGTTGTTCGCAACTTAATACCCAATGTTTGCTTGGACGACATTCGGAGGGTGGATTATTAGTCATAGATGCAGTTGGATTACGGTCTATGTATTTTGTCGTAATGCCCAAAGTGAATCTCATAGTGATCCTCATGACATATGTACGTTAGCTTTATTCTATTAATTACCCAACTGTAATTTGTTTACCCAGCATGTTGTTATTTATCTTATGGAGAGACACCACTAGTGAACTATGGACCCCGGTCCAATTTCCTTTACATTGCTATTACCGTTTACTTTTACTCGCACTATTTACGTTTACTCGCATACTATTATCTTTTATCACTCGATACGCTCAATCCTTTGTTTACAGCAAACCGGTGAGATTGACAACCTCATCGTAAGTTGGGGCAAAGTTCTTGGTTGTGTTGTGTGTAGGTTCCACATTGCTACTGGTGCAAAGCAAAGCCATAGACGAGGCGCCTTATAAATTGTCAGAAGCTGTCGCAAAGCTAGCAAGCATCACCTTCTGAAGTTTGGCTTTCTCCTACTGGTTCGATAAACCTTGGTTTCACAACTGAGGGAAGACTTGCTGCTGTGCTCATCATACCTTCCTCTTGGGGTTCCCAACGGGGTGTAATCTATACGCCATCAAGCAATTTTTCTGGCGCCGTTGCCGGGGAGAAAGAAGATTTCTGCAAGGGGAGTCTCGCACGCTCAATCTTTTACTATGTTTTTGTTTTGCTTTATTTTATTTTTGCTTGCATCGTTTTATCAAAAATACAAAAAAAATTAGTTCCTTTGATAGTTTGCATTCTGTTACTTTTACCTTTAGTTCATTATGTTGTTCCCTAAGTATGCTTTGGAGGACCTCTCAGTAGGTAGTGGTTCTATTATTGGGAAAGGTAATATTGAGGAGTTCTTTAATCATATTAGTATGCATAAAGATGTTGAGGATAGATCTTTGGCTGAACTTGCTCCTAGTTATGAAGTTGCTGGTGCTTATTTAGTTCAAATGTTGGAGGCTAGGTTTGTTAACCTTAATCCTTTTATGCAACAAATGTTTCTTAAGCTTCATGATATCGAAGACTCCGAAAAGAAAGATTTTATTTTGGAGACTTTGCGTAGAGAATTTAGAGATGTTGCTATTGAAGCTAGGAAAGTTTTTGAGCGTTTTAATATGCTTGGCTCACCTGTTAATGTTGTTGGTACAACCAAAGAAGACATCAAAGTACCAATTCCTTGCAAACTTGTAGGATTGTATGAAGCTTTGGAAAAGAATTTCGATTGGATTTGTCCTGAAAACCCTTTTGATGAAAGTAGTGAACCAAAGAGTGTTCATAAGGGATCTTAAAAAACTCATTTGGATACAATTCAATTCATTGTTGAGAAGACTTCTGCAATTGATCTTAATACCTCATTTGATAATACTTGATTTGCACTTTTTGCGCCTAGCTCAAAGGCGTTAAAGAAAAGCACTCTTGGGAGATAACCTAATGTTTTCTTTTCAGTAAATTTTCTTGTATTTGAGTCTTGAAAGTTATTACTACAGTAATGACCGCTCCTTATCATTTTTATTTCATTGTTGTGCCAAGAAGAACCTCTAATTTGAGGAAGGCAAGATTTGGGGAAGTTGTTGTCCTGAAACAGATTTCTGCGCAGCACCGTAAAAATTCTCAGAATATCTTTTTGATCTAAAATTTCTTGAGCATATGCCCCAGGTTATATCCAAACTTTCATTAGTTTTGCACTTTTCAATTTGAGCAATAGAAGGTCCTTGAAAAAAACGACCTTTGACAGCTATTCTATTTTGACAGATTTCCGCCACTATTTGTGTTTGCCTCTCGATCGCTTTCTTTTTTAGTTCTTTTAATCACGAAACTTTTGAGGAAGTTGCTACAGTAGTATATGCTTTATATGTGGTGATTTTGAGTTTGAAACTGAACCAAAAAGGGTTGATTTACTATTATGCTTATGCTAACGTTGCTAATAAAATTGTGTGAAGTTTTGTATGAAGGAAGTTTTCAAGTATAGGGATTGGAGAGTGATGAGATGAGATAAAGTATGGACAAAATCTCAAGATTGGGGATGCCCATGTAACCCCAAGAAATATCCAAGAGGTACAAGCATCAAAGCTTGGGGATGCCCCCGAGGCAGCCCTTCTTCATCGGCAAAAATCAGGTCACCTTTCAACACACTATATTTTTATTGCTTCATATTCTATGCGTTTTTCTTGGAGCGTGTTTACTTTTGCTTTAATTTTTCTTTTGTTTTGTTTGCTGCAATAAATGGTTGGACCCCAACAAATTTCTTTTGGAGAAGGCATGCCTTGTTTTTCATTGTCAAGAACACTCTAGTTTTCACTCTTATCGTTCAACGAGTGTTCTCTTTTTCTAGAACTGCGTTTAGCCTTCGTTTTTTGCCTTGATTTTTGTTTAGATCTTGTTTTATCTTTGCATCAAGGTGTATTTAGACCACTGGTATATGTTGGTTTTCATCAAAAGAGTTGTTTCAAAAAGGTTTGAATGGTATTGGAAAAGAGAAAAAGTTTCATGCAAAATAGTGGTACAAAAAGGAGCTTGTTTAGACTGCGGCTTAGACTTTTGCATGCCATGCTTGATGTCGTTTTGATAGTATGCTTAGTAGTTTTTGCTGTAGCATGACTTGTCTCAAATGATTGAGATTGCTTAATGAGCCTTTGAAAAAATCATGCGTTGTCTTTATTATATGGAAGCATTTATTTGGTTATCTCCTTGATGCTTTATTTGGGTTGACTTGGTGCATGCTTACAACATGTTTGACTCTTACAAAGTTGTCATAAGCCTCTATGATCATTTGGTTTTTGACTTGTGATGCCATTTTATGCTTCTTTTAATGATGTTTTGTCGCTATGCATGATTATGGCCGTTATTCCTCTCTTAGTTGGTCGCTCCCAGTCTTTTGCTAGCCCTCATTTTGTACTGAGTATGAGCTCTACTCGTGCATCTAACTACCAAAAACTAAGTCATTCCAATGTGTCCACCATACATACCTATTAGCAATTTGCTATTCCAAGTACATTTGACTTGCTTTTATCTATCTTTCAAATTAAACTCTTTTTGGTGTTATGTGAAAATTAGTCAGTAAAGCTCTCACGAACCTGTTGGCACACTTTCCTTTTATCGCTTTTAAAATTTTGACATTGTGGCTCTCTTATGTTGATGCTATGCTTGCAAGTTGTAAGTTGGAAATTAGCCAAACCATGCCATCATGGGGCAAGCTTTCAACATTGCACTTTCTCTCATTTGAGTTGATATCGTGATCTTTTGTTTATGGATACTCGCGATGTGAAATAAGTTGGGATCTTGCGAGATCATGGAGTTTGTATATGTGTTAGAGAAACGCCTGAGCCGCTAATCTAAGCCATGCATCATTCATGGTGGAAATTTATAGCATGCCCATAGTGGACATTCGACGACGCATCTCACAATAAAAAGCTATACCAATGGTAAATAAAAGAGATGCCGAGGTATTCATTGTCTAATTGTCTTGTCATTTTGATATGGGCTTGTTCCATGTCATCGGACAGGAGGTATCCCGTTGGCGGTTCTCGATGATACATGTATACTTACAATGACAAGAGCTTGCTTGGGACCTAAGTCGAGTAGCATGAGGTTTGGGTATTCGTACTTCACGGGACACGATGTTTTCAACTTATGATTTGTTAAGCATATGCTTCAAAATTGCACTCGCATTAACTTTAACCATTCAAGATGCCTATGATGGGGGCAATGAGAGCTCAAAGCTAGTAAGTACCATAATTTTTGAAGGTTTATAAAACTTGCAATCTCTGCTTCCCTCTGCGAAGGGCCTTTCTTTTACTTTTATGTTGAGTCTCCACCTTCTACCTTTATGCACCGTCTAAGAGAGCATAGTTGCCATTCTGAGTTTAATGTGCATAGTCCCAAAGTTTATCATTGATTGATTCATTACTATGGTTTTGTTTGTTCTTAAATTATTTGTATCTAGTCGCCCTCTTAAACTTGAAGGTGTCCTATGCATTTATGTTTTGCTATTCCATGAAGGACAAGCTAAAAACTACTTGATATGTTTTTCCATATAATTTGAACACACGTTTGACTTTCAATGTTTCATTGTTCATGATCTTTCGTTTGTGTTTCTTTTCATGTTATAACATGGTTGCTAAGTTTTTATTGTCAAGATTATGTCTCTTATGCCCATGTTTTAAGTTCTTTGATCCCATCACTCAATGCTTTACACCGTTGATCAAGATTGTGATGGTGCATGTCACCTAAAAAATTATTCTTTTGTTATCACTTACCTACTCGAGGATGAGCAGGAGTTAAGCTTGGGGATGCTTGATACGTCTCAAACGTATCTATAATTTTTGATGCTCCATGCTTATTTACACACCATTTGCTTTTTGTTTTGTTACACTTCATGGCATTTTTATATATTTTCCGGAACTAACCTACAAACGAGATGCCACAGTGTCAGTTCCATGTTTTCTGCTGTTTTTGTGTTTCAGAAAAGCTACACAGGAAATATTCTCGGAATTGGACGAAACAAAAGCCGAACCTCCTATTTTTACCGAAGCTTCGCGAAGACCGAAGATGAGACGGAGGGGGGCCAGGGGCCAGCCACACCATGGGGTGGCGTGGCCCAGCCCCTGGCCGTGCCACCAGGTGGTGAGGCCACCTGGCCCACCTCCTGATGCTGCCCTTTCGCCTATAAATTCCCCTCGTCGGGAAAAACCTAAGGGACGGATCGCTTTTCCTCGAAACATACTGCAAGCCGCCGCTGTCACCGTCGTGAGATCGGGAGGATCCAAGAGCTCTTCTCGGCACCCTGCCGGAGGCCTTCTCCACCACCATGGTCGCCTCCGGAGTGATGTGTGAGTAGTCTACCTTGGACTACAGGACCATAGCAGTAGCTAGATGGTTATCTCCTCCACCATGTGCTTCATGTTTAGATCTTGTGAGCTGCCCTACATGATCAAGATCATCTTTGTGTAATTCTACATGTTGTATTTGTTGGGATCCGATGAGTATTGGTACTATGTCAAGTTGATGTGCTGAATTATATGTCTTATATTATCTCTATGTTGTTTATGATCTTGAATGCTCTCCGTTGCTAGTAGATATCTTGGCCGAGTAGATACTAGTGACTCCAAGAGGGAGTATTTATGCTCGATAGTTGGGTTCATGCCTCTAGTAATCTGGGGGAGTGACAGAAACCTCTAAGGTTGTAGATGTGTTGTTGCCACTAGGGAGAAAACAACATTCTTGTGTCCAAGGGCATTTGCTTTGTTTACTTTACGCACTTTGCTTAATGCAATTATCCGTTGTTCGCAACTTAATACCCAATGTTTGCTCGGATGATATTCGGAGGGTGGATTATTAGTCATAGATGCAGTTGGATTACGGTCTATGTATTTTGTCGTAATGCCAGAGTGAATGTCATAGTGATCCTCATGACATATGTACGTTATCTTTATTCTATCAATTGCCCAACTGTAATTTGTTTACCCAGCATGTTGTTATTTATCTTATGGAGAGACATCACTAGTGAACTATGGACCCCGGTCCAATTTCCTTTACATTGCTATTACCGTTTACTTTTACTCGCACTATTTACTTTCACTCGCATACTATTACCTTTTATCACTCAATACGCTCAATCCTTTGTTTATAGCAAACCGGTGAGATTGACAACCTCATCGTAAGTTGGGGAAAAGTTCTTGGTTGTGTTGTGTGCAGGTTCCACGTTGCTGCTGCTGGTGCAAAGCAAAGCCTTGGACGAGGCGCCTTATAAATTGTCCGGAGCTGTCGCGAAGCTAGCAAGCATCACCTTCTGAAGTTTGGCTTTCTCCTACTGGTTCGATAAACCTTGGTTTCACAACTGAGGGAAAACTTGCTGTTATGCTCATCATACCTTCCTTTTGGGGTTCCCAACGGGGTGTAATCTATACGCCATCAGTGGCCTGAGCTTGTTCTTCCTCCTTGACTGGAGGATCATGTTCATCTCGACCCGGCAATCAACACTACTGCATCTCCTAGTGGGTTTGTCCTCGTGGGTGCAGCGGCGGCTGTGTTTGGAGGTCAATAATCAACGGCGAAGACGATGGACTCGATTGTGTTTCTGTGATTTTTAGTAGGGTGCTTTTTGTAAAAGTAAAGGACTTGGTTGTATTTTCCATTTCTTTTGAGGTCTCTCATGTAATTGTGCGCCCACAGCCGTATTAATGCAGACACCAGGTCCTTCGAGACCTTACCCGTTCAAAAAAAAGACTCGCTCCAACACGCTAATAGATGAGCGGTGACATTCTGCTCGTGTCTTATATGAACAATAGAACAAACCAAAAAGGAGGGGGATCAACTCTTTGATGTCTTGATTCACCCATCCGCATAGTGAGTGATCCTTCTCCTTGGTGTTGATCAGCTTTGATGTGTTGATTCATCGATCCGCATAGTGAGCAATCCATCTCCTTGTTGATAAGTTGGACCATCGAGAGACATACGGTCCCTAACTGAATCAAAACACCAGCCGAACGCACACCCGTCCAAACTACTCCAAATGTTACAGGAAAGCCGATATTGTCAGCATCCTAGCTATCCCAGACACTGAAGCACGGAGCCGCGACACTGAAGCTAATGGGCCGAGCCCACGAGGACAAGGAAGCAGCCAGCCTGGCTCGTTGCTTATGATCTGGCCTAAGGCCTTGTAACTGGTAGCTATAAGTTAGTGCTAGCGTGTTTGAGTAGGCAGGCAAGAACCAATCGGACGAACGGCGGCGGCGGCGATACCGTGTGTAATCTGACTAGCTCGGAGGGAGGTTGGGTGGATCGGGCTAGATCCCTAATTATTCTTGCAATTTCTAGTTCTTAGTCCACCAATTCGCTAGGATACTCATCTGGTATCAGAGCCATTCGATTCCCACTCTCGATCCGCCGTGCCATCGATACCCCACCCGATTTGCTGATCGGCGACGTTCTGCTGCCATGGAGGAGCTGTCACTGGAGGGGCGCACCATCTACGAGCTTCTCAAGACGGAGTCCGACGCCGCCTACGAGGAGCGCTACCTCGCCCACAAGAAGGAGGTGCTCGATGGTATCCGCGGCTTCGTCGCCGACACCAACAAGCAGATCAAGGGGCTTGAGAATCACCTCTACCACGTCCAGCATGCCGTGGAAACCGAGCTCTCCAAGGTAACGACGACCTTCCACTCGGATCTGGAGACTGTCCGGTATTGTTGGGCGCCGATCTCGCGCATCTGACGAACTCCGTCGATCGCGCCTTCCACGCCCGCTCTGCCACCTCGCTGCCCGCGGTGTCATAGTTGGTCGGCAACTTCACCAACGGCCCAAGTGGGCATGGCTGTGAACCACAACACCAGGGGATGGCATGTGCCCATGGCACGCCTCCTTCGGCAGAAGGTACACACATGATTCCCCTTCCCTGCCATCTTCCCTGCATCATGGCAATCATACTGATTCTAACGCCTTGATCTCTATTCCGCATGTCGAGTTGCCGCAATTCGATGGCTCCAACTCAAAGTTGTGGCAACGCCGGTGCGAGGAGTATTTCCACAGATGGGATACGCCTCATAGCCACTGGATTTCTTATGCCTCGTCTCAGTTCATGGGCGCTGCTGCTACTTGGCTTGAAACATTCCTGAGGAAATATCTAGAGGATACTTGGCCTGACTTCGTCCAAACGGTTCATGCTCGTTTCATGCGCAATCAGCACCAGGTCTTGCTGCACCGATTGTACCGCATCGCTAAGACATGCATGGTGGAAGATTATGTCCAACGGTTCTCAGCCTTGGTGGATCAAATCTCAGCGTATGACACCAATCCGGATCAATTGAATTACCTCACCAGATTCTTGGATGGTCTAAAGTCGGGAGTGCACGCCCTGGTGGCTATTCAGCAACCCGCTGACCTCGACGCGGCCTACACCATGGCACTCTTCTATGAGGAGCTGGGCAATGGGTGTACGCCATGGAACACAGTGCCCACCCCAGTGCAGTCGTCTCGCTGTACATTTTCGACTTCTCTACCTGCTTTACTGCCTTCCCAGCCACCTGCCAAGTGGGTGTCGAGTACTATCGAAGAAAGGAAGCAGACTGACCCTGGCCGGTTCTCTGTTGATGATAAGTGGAGCAGCCTACGTGCTTACCGTCGATCTAAGGGGTTGTGCTTTATTTGTGATGAACGCTGGAGTAAGAAACATTAGTGCAAGAATTCCATCCAGCTGCATGTTGTCAAGGAGATGCTTGATTGTTTGCCGCAATCTGACAGTGAATCTGAGTCACCTGTCGATACTGAACCTTCACCTCCATCTCAGCAGCTGATGCAACAGTCTGCTCTGGCAGCGTCTATACGGCAACCGACTACTCGCTCCATGGCTGTCGCTGTTCAGGTTCAAGGGCCATGATCTTCACTTCTTGATTGACTCGGGCAGTACCTCTTGCTTCCTTGATCAACATTGTGCAGACCAACTCAAGGGAGCTCAGCCTCTGCCACAGAAACTCCATGTTCCCGTCGCTGATGGTGACACGCTACACTGCACCCAACAATTTGTGGCTCTGCCGTGGACATCACAATGATTTCAGTTTCAAGATGATTTCCATGTGCTTCGTCTTCAGAATTATGATGGAATTATTGGCCTCAATTGGCTCGCCAAGCACAGTCCTATGGTCACACATTGGGCACAACAGTGGCTAGATTTTTCTCGTGGTGAGCAGCTCATCGTCATGCATGGAGAAGGAGCCCCTGGTGGAACTTCATCTGCTACAGCCCTGCTCTCCTAGTAATACCACTGGCCACCGCCCTGAAGTCCTCCAACTCCTGTCTGATTTTGCTGAAGTGTTCACTGAACCTACTGGCTTGCCTCCACGCCGACAGTATGATCATCATATTCCCCTGGTTTCTGGTGCATGACCAGTGTCGATGCAGACATACCGTGTCACCCCGGAGCTCAAAACAGAGATTGAGCGACAAGTTCAGGACTTGCTGCAGCAGGGTGTAATCTCGCATAGCAACAGTGTGTTCGCCTCCCTGGTGCTTCTCGTGAAGAAGGGTGACAAGAATTCGGAGCCTAATTCTGCTTCTGTTTGGCGCCTCGTCATCGACTACCACCATTTGAACACCCTCACAGTTAAAGGAAAATACCCATTACCTGTGATTGATGAACTCCTTGACAAACTCTCGGGTGCACAGTGGTTCTCGAAACTTGACCTGAGAGCAGGCTATCACCAAATTCGGCTTGCACCTAGCGAGGAGCCAAAGACCGCATTCCAAATGCACAATGGCCATTATGAGTTCAAGGTAATGGCATTTGGCTTAACTGGGGCACCTGCCACCTTCCAGTTTGCAATGAATGCTTCCCTCGTACCTGTTCTCCGCAAATTCGCTTTGGTTTTCTTCGACGACATTCTTATCTACAGCGCGACATATGACGAGCACCTGACACATCTCAAGGAGGTCCTGGTAATCTTGCTCCGGGATCAGTGGAAAGCTAAACTGGCCAAATGTGCATTCGCGCAGCAGCGCATTGCTTATCTGGGGCATGTGATTTCAGCAGCTGGCGTCTCCACTGACGAATCCAAGATAGAAGCCATTCGTGATTGGCCTATTCCCACAACACTTAAAGAGCTCCGCGGCTTTCTCGGCTTGAGTGGTTACTATCGCAAGTTCATCAAGCATTACGCCATTATCAGCCAGCCTCTGATGGCGTTACTCAAAAAGGGCATCCTATTCGTCTGGACACCAGCCGCCGCTGAAGCATTCAGTGCCCTGAAGCTTGCTCTTATCTCTGCACCAGTACTTAATCTGCCAGACTACAAGGCTCAATTCGTCATCGAGACTGACGCGTGCGAGGTATGCATCGGTGCGGTGCTATCTCAGAAAGGGCATCCCCTTGCGTTTGTGAGCCGTGCACTCGGACCCCGGAACAAAGGCCTTTCTGTCTATGAGAAGGAGTACCTAGCCATCCTTCTCGCCGTCCAACAATGGCGTCCATACCGAGCTTGGTGCACCTGACAGATCAGCGCCTCCACACGGATTGGCAACAGAAAGCTTTCACCAAGATTATGGGACTTCAATATCAAGTTGTTTACAAGAAAGGAGCACTCAATGGAGCTGCAGACGCCCGTAAGCCCCCCCTCTCTTCCGAGGTTTACTCCATCACAAAGGTTCAGCCGGTTTGGATTGAGCAAGTCATTGCGAGTTATCGCAACGATCAATTCGCCCAGGACACCATTCAGAAGCTCGCGGTGGACGCATTGTCTGTTCCCCATTTTTCTCTGTTCTTGGGCGTGCTCCGCTATGATACGCGCATCTGGGTGGGCAATGACGCTGCAATGCAACAACACTTAATTGCGGCTTTCCATGACAGCCCCCTCGGAGGCCACTCCAGTTTCCCGGTGACATACTGCCGCCTCGTCTCGCTCTTCAAGTGGTCTGGAATGAAAGCTGCCATCCACGAGTACGTCCACGCTTGTCGAATATGCCAGCAAGACAAACCCGAGCGCGTCCTTCCATCGGGTCTCCTGTAGCCTCTTCCCATTCCATCGGCACCGTGGGAAATGGAGACCATGGACTTCATCAATGGCTTGCCGCAATCCCGCCAGTTCAATTGCATTCTCGTCGTTGTCGACAAGCTCTCCAAGTATGTACATTTCATTCCCTTGACTCATCCTTACACTGCCAATAAAGTTGCCGATCTTTTTGTGGATATTGTCTACCGCCTCCATGGAATGCCCCAATCCCTGGTGTCCGACCGTGATCCTGTGTTCACTAGCAAGTTCTGGCAGTGTGTGTTTCGCGCCACGGGCACGCAGCTCCGTCTGAGCACGGCTAACCATCCGGAGACCGATGGCCAGATCAAACGAGTTAATCAGTCCATCGAATGCTACTTGAGGTGTTTCATCAGTGCACATTGATATGTCTCCAACGTATCTATAATTTTTGATGCCCCATGCTTGTTTTTACACCATTTGCCTATTGTTTCGTTACACTTAGTGGCACTTTTATGCATTTTCCGGAACTAACCTATTAACGAGTTGCCACAGTGCCAGTTTCCTGTTTTCTGCTGTTTTTGTGTTTCAGAAGTGATACACAGGAAATATTCTCGGAATTGGACGAAACAAGTTCCTGAAGTCTTATTTTACCCGGAAGCTTCCAGATATCCGAAGGAGAGTAGGAGGGGGGACACCATGGCCCCACACGCAGGGGTGGCGCGGCCAGGCCCCTGGCCGCGCGGGCCCCGCGTGAGGGCGCCTGGCTCCTCCTCTGACATCGCCCCTTCGCCTATAAAGACCCCCCGACGGAAAAAACCTAAGTACCCGATCACTTTTCCAGAACACATCGCGATCCGCCGCCGCCGTCGACCCGAAGATCGGGAGGGTCCAGAAGCTCTTCCCGGCACCCTGCCGGAGAGGGGAATCGCCACCGGAGGTCTTCTTCATCGCCATGCTTGCCTCCGGAGCGATGAGTGAGTAGTCTACCTTGGACTATGGGTCCATAGCAGTAGCTAGATGGTTGTCTTCTCCACCATGTGCTTCATGTTTAGATCTCATGAGCTGCCCTACATGATTGAGATCACCGTTATGTAATTCTACATGTTTGGTTTGTTGGGATCCGATGAATATTGGTGTTTATGATTGAGTTGCTGTACTGAATATTATCTTTTGTTATCTCTATGTTGTTTATGATCTTGCATGCTCTCCGTTGTTAGTAGCTATCTTGGCCGAGTAGTTGCTAGTGACTCCAAGAGGGGGTATTTATGCTCGATAGTGGGTTCATGCCTCTGCTTAACCTGGGGGAGTGACAGAAACCTCTAAGGTTGTAGATGTGCTGTTGCTACTAGGGAGAAAACAACATTCATATGCTCAAGGGCATATGCTTTGTTTACATTACACACTTTGCTTAATGCAATTATCTGTTGTTCGCAACTTAATACTCATGGGGTGTTTGGATTGATATCCCCGGGAGTGGATTATTAGTCATAGATGCAGTTGGATGGCGGTCTATGTATTTTGTTGTAATGCCCAGAGTAAATCACATAGTGATCTTCTTGACATATCACGTTTATCTTTATTCTATCAATTGCCCAACCGTAATTTGTTTACCCAGCATGTGTTATTTATCTATGGAGAGACACCACTAGTGAACTGTGGATCCCGGTCCTATTTCCATCATATTGCTATCACCTGTTTACTTTACTCGCATTGTTTACTTTATTTGCATACTCTACTGTTTTCCACTCGATACACTCATAACCTTTGTTTCAAGCAAACCGGTGAGATTGACAACCTCATCGCAAGTTGGGAGCAAAGTACTTGGTTGTGTGTGTGCAGGTTCCGCGTTGCAGCTAGCAAGCAAAGCTTGGATGAGGCGCCATATATAAATTGTCCGAAGCTGTCGCAAGCTAGCAAGCATCACCTTCAGTCGTTTGTCTCTCCTCTCCAAGAACGATAAACCTTGGTTTCTTAATTGAGGGAAAATCTTGCTGTTGTATTCATCACACCTTCCTCTTGGGGTTCCCAACGGGCTGGACATTCAACTAGGCACCAACTCTTTTCTGGTGCCATCATCCCAGCAATCAAGCTCTTTTCTGGCGCCGTTGCCGGGGAGGAAGTAGAAGACTTCTGCGAGGGGAGTTTTTCGCACACACATCCTTTACTTTGTTTTATTGTTTTGCTTTATTTTATTTATTTTACCTGCATCGTTTTATATCAAAAACCCAAAAAAATTAGAATCCTTGGTAGTTGTTTTTACTTGTTTACTTTCGTTTTGCTGAAATGGCCAATCGTGAAAACACCAAGTTGTGTGACTTTACTAGCACGAACAATAGTGATTTTATCTGCACTCCTATTGCACCACCTGCTACTGCTGCAAACTTTTATGAGATTAAGCCTGCTTTGTTGAACCTTGTTATGAAAGAGCAATTTTCTGGTGCTAGTACTGAAGATGCTGCAGCTCATCTCAGCAATTTTGTTGAGCTATGTGAGATGCAGAAATATAAGGATGTTGATAGTGATATTATTAAGCTCAAGTTGTTTCCTTTTTCTTTGAGAGGAAAAGCTAAAGATTGGTTGCTGTCTTTGACTAAGAATAGTATTGATTCATGGGCTAAGTGTAAGGATGCTTTTATTGGTAGATACTATCCTCCTGCTAAGATTATATCCTTGCGTAGCAATATTATGAAGTTTACTCAGTTTGATAATGAACATGTTGCTCAAGCTTGGGAAAGAATGAAATCTATGATAAAGAATTACCCCACTCATGGACTGACTACTTGGATGATTATCCAAACTTTTTATGCAGGACTGAATTTTTCTTCAAGGAACCTACTTGATTCAGCTGCTGGAGGCACTTTTATGTCCCTTACCTTGGGCGCCGCAACAAAGCTACTTGACAACATGATGGTAAATTATTCCGAATGGCATACCGAGAGAGCTCCACAAGGTAAGAAGGTAAATTCTGTTGAGGAAACCTCTTCCTTGAATGATATTGATACCATTATGGCTATGCTTGCTAATGATAGGACTCATGTTGATCCTAATAATGTTCCTTTGGCCTCTTTGGTTGCTCAAGAAGAGCATGTTGACGTGAATTTCATTAGAAACAATAATTTTAACAACAATGCTTATAGGAACAATTTTGCTAGTAACAATTATAGGCCGTATCCTTCTACCAATGGTAATGGTTATGGTAACTCTTATGGTAATTCCTACAACAACACTAGGGCCACGCCCTCCGAGCTTGAGGTAATGCTCAAGGACTTCATCGGTAAGCAAACTGCTTTTAACAAGTCTGTTGAGGAAAAGTTAGGCAAAATTGATATTCTTGCTTCTAAAGTTGATAGCCTTGCTCATGATGTTGAACTTCTGAAATTAAAAGTGTTGCCTAATGTTGTGAAAGAGAACAATGTTTTTGCTACCGCTAATGCTATTCAAGTTGGAATTGATGAAAATATTAGATTGTTAGCGGAATTGCATGCCGGGTGGGAAAGAGAAGATGAGATGGCTAGAGAGATGAAGGTATGTACCATTACTACCTCTAATGATGTTGCTCCAAATGCTAGCAATCCTCTTACTTTGATTGGTGTAGAGAAAACTCCCACTCCTTGTGTTAAAAAGCCTAAAACAGCCAAAACTTTTTCTCAAAAGAGTGCTGAAATTTTTCGGAGTGTGGGAGATGATAGCTCTACTTCCTTTAATGATTTTGATGTTGATGGCTGCAATATATCTGAAGTTATTTTGTTCTTGCAAAAGCTTGCTTTGACTCCCAATGCTAGTTCTTTAAATATTGCTTTTACTAAGCATATTACCAATGCTCTCATAAAAATTAGGGATGAAAAGTTGAAGCAAAAAGCTTATGTTCCCAAGAAGTTAGAAGATGGATGGGAACCCATCATTGATATGCATGTTAATGGTTTTGATTGCCATGCTTTATGTGATCTAGGAGCTAGTATTTCTATCATGCCTAGAAAAATTTATGACATGCTTGATTTACCACCGCTTGAAAAATGTTATTTTGATGTTCCTATTGCTGATGTTGCTAAGAAGAAACCTTTGGGAAGGATTAATGATGTTCTTATTGTGGTTAGCAATAACCTTGTTCCTGTTGATTTTCTTGTTATGGACATTGAATGCCATGCTTCATGTCCTATTATTTTGGGAAGACCCTTTCTTCGAACTGTAGGTGCCATCATTGATATGAGGGAAGGCACTATCAAATATCAATTCCCACTAAATAAAAGGTATGGAACACTTCCCTAGGAAAAGGAAGAAATTACTTTTTGACTCTATTCTTAGAGTAAATTATGAGCTTAATGCTTCATCACTTGATGTTACTTGATTCGCAATTTTCTGCGCCTAGCTCAAAGGCGTTAAAGAAAAGCACTCTTGGGAGATAACCCAATGTTTTCTTTTTAGTACTTTTTCTTTTATTTGAGTCTTGGAAGTCATTACTACTATAATGACCGCTCCTTATCTTGTTTATTTCGTTTTTGTGCCAAGAGAAGCCTCTAATTTGAGTGAGGTAAAGATTTGGGGATGTTGCTGTCCTGAAACTGTTTTCGGTGCTGCACCGTAAAAATTCGTATAAATTCTCTGTTTATCTTTTGGACCTGCGATTTCTTGTCCATATGCCCCAGGTTATATCCAAACTTTTGTTAGTTGAACACTTTTTGATTTGAGCAACAGAAAATCCCTCAAAAATTCGACCTTTGTCAGCTGTTCAGTTTTGACAGATTTCTGCCAATATTTGTGTTTGCCACTTTATCGCTTTCTTTTGAGTTCTTTTGATCACGGAACTTTTGGGGAGGTTGCTAGAGTAGTATTTGCTATATATGTGATAGTTTTCAGTTGAAACCTGAAGCAAAAAGAGGTGGATTATATGTTATGCTTGCACTAATGTTGCTAATAGAATTGTGTTTAGTTTTGTATGAAGGAAGTTTTCAAGTGTAGGGATTGGAGAATGATGAGATGGGTTGAGGAATGGACAAAAGCTCATGCTTGGGGATGCCCATGCATCACCCCAAGAAATATCCAAGAAGTACAAGCGTCAAAGCTTGGGGATGCCCCCGAGGCACCCCTTCTTCATCGGCAAAAATCAGGTCACCTTTCAAAACACTATATTTTTATTGCTTCATGCACTATGTGTTTTTCTTGGAGCGTCAGTTGTTTTAGTTTTCTTAGTTGTTTAGTTTGTTTGTTTGCTGCAATTAATGGTTGGACCCCAACAAATTTCCTTTGGAGGAGATGTACTCGTTTTCATTTGCCAAGAACGCTCTAGTTTTCACTCTTATTAAAAATCGAGTGTTCTTCTTTTTCTGCTACTGCTTTTGGTTTTCGTTTTCGCCTTGATTTGCGTTCAGACCTTGTCATATCTTTTCATCAAGGTGTATTTTTGCCTCTGATATTTATTGGTTTTCATCAAAAGAGGTGTCTTTAAAAATTTCAAATGGTGTTGGAAAAGAGAAAAAGCTTTGTGCAAAATAGTGGTACAAGAAGGAGCTTGTGTAGACTGCGGCTTAGGCTTTTTCATGTCATGCTTGATGTCTTTTTGATAGTATGCTTAGTGGTTTTGCTGTAGCATGACTTGTCTCAAATAACTGAGATTGCTTAATGAGCCTTTGAAAAAAATCATGCGTTGTTTTTATTGTATGGAAGCATTATTTTAGTTTTCTCCTTGATGCTTTATTTGGGTTGACTTGGCGCATGCTCACACATGTTAGACTCTTACAAAGTCGCCAATAGCCTTCATGAACATTTAGTTTTTGACTTTTGATGCCATCTTATGCTTCTTTTAATGTCGCTTTGTCGCTTTGCATGATTATGGCCATTATTGCTCTCTTAGTTGGTCGCTCCCAGTCTTTTGCTAGCCCTCGCCTTGTACTGAGTATGAGCTCTACTCGTGCATCCAACTCCTAAAAGCCAAATTTTTCCAAAGTGTCCACCATACATACCTACTAGCAATTTGCTATTCCAAGTAAATTTGACTTGCTTTTATTTTCTCTTCAAATTAAACTCTTACCAGTGTTATGCGAAATTCGGTTAGTAAAGCTCTCACGAACCGGAAGGCACACTTTACTTTTTCCTGTTCTAAAATATTTGACATTGTGGTCTCTTATGTTGAGTTGTTATGCTTGTAAGTTGTAAGTTGGAGACTAGCCCAGCCATGCAGTCATGGGCAAGCTTTCAACATTGCACTTCTTATTTGAGTTGATATCGTGATCTTTTGTTTATGGATGCCCGCGGTGTGAAAGGAATTGGGAATCTTGTGGGGATCATGGAGTTTGTATATGTGTTAGGGAAACGCCGGGCCGCCAATCTAAGCCATGCATAATTCATGGTGGAAATTTGCAGCATACCCTGGTGAACATTCGACGACGCATCTCACAATAAAAAGCTAAACAAAAGGCAAATAAAAGAGATGTCGAGGTGTTCATTGTCTGCTTGTCCTGTCATTTTGGTGTGGGCTTGTTCCATGTCATCGGGCACGGAGGTACCCCATTGGCGGTTCTCAATGATATGCATATACTTACAATGACAAGAGCCTTGCTTGGGACTCTAAGTAAAGTAGCATGAGGTTTGGGTACTCGTATTCACGGGGCACGAGGTTTTCAACTTATGATTTGTCAAGCATATGCATCATAATTGTTCTCGCATTAACTTTAACCATTCAAGATGCTTATGATGGGGGCAATGAGAGCTCAAAGCCGGTAAGTACCATAATTTTTGAAGGTTATAAAACTTGCAATCACTGCTTCCCTCTGCGAAGGGCCTTTCTTCTACTTTTGTGTTGAATCACCACCTTCTATCTTTATGCACCATTAAGAGAGCATAGTTGTCATTCTTAGTGTGATATGCATTGTCCCAAAGTTCATTGATTGATTCATATCGTTGGTTTCACTTGTTCTTAAATTATTTGTATCTAGTCGCCCTCTTAAACTTTGAGGTGTCCTATGCATTTATGTTTTGCTCTCTTTGAAGGACAAGCTGAAAACCATTTGTATGTTTTTCCTTATGATTTGAACACACGTTTGACTTTCATTGTTTCATTATCATGATCTTTTGTTTGTGTTCATTTGCATGTTTACAACATGGTTGCTAAGTTTCTTATTGTCAAGATTATATCTTCATGCCCATGTTTTAAGTTCTTATGATCCCAGCTCACAAATGCTTACATATATGATCAAGATTGTGTAGGTGCATGTCACCTCAAAAATTATTCTTTTGTTATCACTTACCTACTCGAGGACGAGCAGGAGTTAAGCTTGGGGATGTTTGATACGTCCCCAACGTATCTATAATTTTTGATGCTCCATGCTTGTTTTTACACCATTTGCCTATTGTTTCGTTACACTTAGTGGCACTTTTATGCATTTTCCGGAACTAACCTATTAACGAGTTGCCACAGTGCCAGTTTCCTGTTTTCTGCTGTTTTTGTGTTTCAGAAGTGATACACAGGAAATATTCTCGGAATTGGACGAAACAAGTTCCTGAAGTCTTATTTTACCCGGAAGCTTCCAGAGATCCGAAGGAGAGTAGGAGGGGGGCCACCAGGGCCCCACACGCAGGGGTGGCGCGGCCAGAACCCTGGCCGCGCGGGCCCCGCGTGAGGGCGCCTGGCTCCTCCTCTGACATCGCCCCTTCGCCTATAAAGACCCCCCGATAGAAAAAACCTAAGTACCCGATCACTTTTCCAGAACACATCGCGATCCGCCGCCGCCGTCGACCCGAAGATCGGGAGGGTCCAGAAGCTCTTCCCGGCACCCTGCCGGAGAGGGGAATCGCCACCGGAGGTCTTCTTCATTGCCATGCTTGCCTCCGGAGCGATGAGTGAGGAGTCTACCTTGGACTATGGGTCCATAGCAGTAGCTAGATGGTTGTCTTCTCCACCATGTGCTTCATGTTTAGATCTCATGAGCTGCCCTACATGATTGAGATCACCGTTATGTAATTCTACATGTTTGGTTTGTTGGGATCCGATGAATATTGGTGTTTATGATTGAGTTGCTGTACTGAATATTATCTTTTGTTATCTCTATGTTGTTTATGATCTTGCATGCTCTCCGTTGTTAGTAGCTATCTTGGCCGAGTAGTTGCTAGTGACTCCAAGAGGGGGTATTTATGCTCGATAGTGGGTTCATGCCTCTGCTTAACCTGGGGGAGTGACAGAAACCTCTAAGGTTGTAGATGTGCTGTTGCTACTAGGGAGAAAACAACATTCATATGCTCAAGGGCATATGCTTTGTTTACATTACACACTTTGCTTAATGCAATTATCTGTTGTTCGCAACTTAATACTCATGGGGTGTTCGGATTGATATCCCCGGGAGTGGATTATTAGTCATAGATGCAGTTGGATGGCGGTCTATGTATTTTGTTGTAATGCCCAGAGTAAATCACATAGTGATCTTCTTGACATATCACGTTTATCTTTATTCTATCAATTGCCCAACTGTAATTTGTTTACCCAGCATGTGTTATTTATCTATGGAGAGACACCACTAGTGAACTGTGGATCCCGGTCCTATTTCCATCATATTGCTATCACCTGTTTACTTTACTCGCACTGTTTACTTTATTTGCATACTCTACTGTTTTCCACTCGATACACTCATAACCTTTATTTCAAGCAAACCGGTGAGATTGACAACCTCATCGCAAGTTAGGAGCAAAGTACTTGGTTGTGTGTGTGCAGGTTCCGCGTTGCAGCTAGCAAGCAAAGCTTGGACGAGGCGCCATATATAAATTGTCCGAAGCTGTCGCAAGCTAGCAAGCATCACCTTCAGTCGTTTGTCTCTCCTCTCCAAGAACGATAAACCTTGGTTTCTTAACTGAGGGAAAATCTTGCTGCTGTATCCATCACACCTTCCTCTTGGGGTTCCCAACGGGCTGGACATTCAACTAGGCACCAACTCTTTTCTGGTGCCATCATCCCAGCAATCACACATCCTAAGCAATGGTCCAAGTGGTTGAGTTTGTGTGAATTTTGGTACAATACAAACTGGCACTCTTCCTTGGGCAAGTCTCCTTTTGAGGTGATCTATGGACGCTCACCCCGTTACTTTGTGTAACAACTCAGAAATTTGTAACCCACTTCCTATTAATTAAAGTGCCAGATTTTGGGCCAAGATAAAACTTTTTATCTATTATTGCATGTATGCATGTATTTTCTATGATATGTATTTTATGATTTTATGTGTGTATTGAATTGTTGTGCAATAGTTAGTTAGTTCTAACTTAACCCGCAGAAACATTAGAGAAGAATTATAAGAGCCAAAGAAACCAGAAATAAAAGAAAGAAAGAAAAAGAGAAGAAAAAGTTGATCTAGAAATTGTTATTGACTACCCTACTTTGGACACTTAGAATAAGAATTCTGTAACTCAACTCAGTGTGTGGTCAGTTAGTTGAGCTTGACCAAGTTGCCTACTAACTCAACCAAGAAGTTTCAAACCAAAATTCAAAGTGTAACTAAACTAAAAAATCAGCCAAAGTTAGAATCTGAATCAGTGACCAAACTTCAAATTTGAAATAAGATTTCTGCAAAACATCCAATTTCTTCAGAACAAAAATAGTTCTAGAACCCTTGGCCAATATGTTGATGAACCACGATGGCCATTTTCAAAAATTCGAATTTGAATTTCTTGCGGGCATTATGTCGAACACCTGGCAGACAAAAATCAAGGAAATCGAGTTTGCTGTGAGCTTCACTGTCGCCGTTCGTCTCAACCCTGTAGCCATGCTCGTGGACACCTCCGCGGTCGACCCCAGCTCCCTCTTCCCCGACCCGAGCCGTGAGAAAGGGAGGGAAGAAGAGGAACGCGCCCAGGACCCCCCTCTCTTCTCCCTCTGCTCCCTGCACGTCACCGACCGCCGTGACCTCGCCAAAGCCGACCCACAGCACTCCGTCGCCGAGGCAAAACCCCTCCAGCACGCTCGCAAGGCCGCCGTGCCCGGTGTTGCTTGACGCACGTCGCCAGGGCCCCCGCACCGGCGAGCTACTGGACGCCTTCGCCCTCGTCTCTCTGGCCTATAAAAGCCCCCGCCGATCAAACGAACGAGCTCACACCACTCCCAGCTATCTCCCAGACAACTTCTCTCCCTCCCGCTCGCTCTCGTTCGACGTCGCCAGCCTCGCCGGCGAGGTACTGGACGCGGAAGGCGCCGCCGCGTTGGGCCGCCGCTGGACGAGCGGACGCCGGGAATTGGTGGAGGAGACTCGCCGGAGTCCTTTCCGCTCGTCGCCATCAAGCTCTGCTTCCTCTACGCTCGCCGCCGTCGCCGTCGTCTTCTTCTCTACGCGCAGGTGAGCTCCGCCCTCGCCGTCGAACACGACGCACCAGCGCCGTTGGATTAGAATCCGTCGGTAGCGTACCGGTTCGGTGCGGTTAAGTAATCTGACCAGTAGGCCCCACCTGTCAGCGCCGTTTGAAACATTTCCCGCCCGGAGCGAAGCGGTATCGGGCCGGCCCATTCGGGTTTCGGCTGGATTCGGCCCGGTTCAGTTGGTTTCGGTCTGTTTCGTTTTTATTTAATTTCCCACCCGTTTGAATTATTTCAAATAAGTTTCAGAGATGATTTTCAAACTTTAATTCCAAGAGATTTAGAAATCCATTTTTAGCAAATGAATATGCGTTGGAAAGCTTAGGAAATGCTCTACCCTCTGAAACTGGTTAGAATTCAATGTGAGTTAGGGATTTAAATAAATAAGAATACTTTGACCATAGCTTTATTAATCATAGGAAAATTCTAGAAAATTGTTTAAGCCTCCTAAAATTATGAAACTTGGTTTGTGAACTCACTAATTAACTCCCCTACTGTTTAGTCCCACCTTAATCAACTTAAACCTTGTTAGTGGTACCAATTAGACCCTAACCCAATTCTAGTTAGTAACATAAAATGATAGATCTCTATCATACACTTAGAATTAATTTGCCCTCAATACCAATTCACTTAAAGAGTCAATCCTCATTGGAACTAGTACTAATACCCTTAGTTTAATACCCATACTTAAAAAAGTAAACCACACATGGCATATGGTAGAAAATTTAACTTGCACACTCAAGGCAAACTTGGAAGAAAACTTGCAAACCAATTCAAATAAAATCCAACATGAAGGCTATTGTTTGAAAACAAATATGTGTGCTTGGTATGTTGTTAGTATGGTGTGGTGATTGTGTGCTTTGTATTTATTTGTTAGTAGATGCTAGTGTTGCTGAAGAGGATATTGAAGGGGAATATTATCAGGAAGAAGAAGACTACCCCGGACACTTTGCCAACCAAGGCAAGCCATCTTTTGAATCATACTCCAAATACCTAGTTTTACTATTGCATTCTACTTGTTTTAAGTAAATTGCATGATTGAATTGCTAGAGTAGAATGATAGAGGTGTAGTGATATCTTGTTTAGCAAGAGCATCAAGCTGAGTTTATCAAACCCTATTTAGTGGTATCATTACTCAATGTAGTTGCTTAGTCGCTAATAAAATTGAGGCCATCTCTAGGAGGAACCCCATTTGAACTTGGTGACTTAAACTTGAACACTTGAAATGGAGACCTCTCATCCATGATGGTTTTACGAAGGAAAATAATCTTGACTAAGGACTATGGAATGTATTTGCCAAATGATACTAAGTGATGTGCTATGTGAGCCAACCATACCGTACGACCACATTACCCCTAAATGGGAAGGGGCTTAGTCCGTAGCTTGTTTACCCTAGTATGGGAGGCCTTGTATCATCCTTTATAGAAGTACACCGTGCGCGGGTACTTTCGAACCGAGTGGAAATTCCATTCATGCAGCACTCTGCAGCGGGCAAAACTATGAGTGCCAGAATGGACTCCTAGGGAAGGATCCGATACTAGAGTAGACAAGTGAAAGAGTTTGTTTGATTATCTGAACCTCGCATACTTTGTGTATGACGATCCGTGGATTTCTCCCGGCAGATGTATCAAATCTTGTGGGTAAAGTGTACCCCTCTGCAGAGGTTTCAAAACTATTCGAATAGCCGCGTCCGCGGTCATGGACAGTTGGCAAGCTGTACTTGACTTTTGTCAAGAATGATAATAACTTATGGTGAACGTGGTGAATGACTTGACTTGACTTGACTTGACATTGATCTTGACACACTTGAAGTTCCTCTTTAGTTGAACTTAGAGAATTAAACCTCCTTCTCTACTAATGAACCTTCTTGGGAAATAAAACTAGCTTTTGCAAATAAACTTAGTGCTTAGTCCACCATATCAACTTGCATATCTACTTCATCATCTCCTTTATAAGATGGTTTGCGAGTGCATCCAATGTACTCATGCACTACAAGGATTCCGGTCTATTGCAACAAGAATATTCGTTGCAATAAGTGGCAAATTGTCGCAATAGGTGTCTATTGCCACGACATTGTGTTCGTTGCCAAGCGTTGCAATATTAAGCATGGTAATAGGTTATTGCCACGAAAACGAAAATGTGGCAAGAAAATCATCTATTGCAACAAAGATGTCGGAAGTTGCCACATTTTTTCTCGTGGTGGCACGTTCTTGATGCCACGATTTCTTTTTGTGGGAATAGCTTCCCGCAACAGGCAGCAAAACCATTGCGAAACCCATTTGTGGCGATAGCTTATTTCAACACCACTTGTTTCGTGGCGTGTGCCCTTCCGTGGCAATAGTCAATTGTTGCAATACCTTATGGCAACAGTTCTTGACTTCGTGGGTATAGTTGTTTTACCACGAATCCAATGTTTGTGGCATTATCATATTGCAACATACTTATTATGGTGGTGACAACTACTTATTACACCAGATAAATATTTGTGGCAAAAGGCTACTGCGACAATGCAAACATTTTATGGCAAAAGGACTATTTCAACAACAGTGAAATTGGTGGCGCCAAGCCGTTGTCACAACAGCAAAATATTTGTGGCAAAAGGATACCGCAACAATGCAAATATTTTGTGGCAAAAAGACTATTTCAACAAAGGTGATATTCGTGGCGCCAAGGAGTTGTCACAACGGACAAATTTTTTGTGGCGGGAGGCTACTGCGACAATACAAACATTTTGAGGCGAGAGGACTATTTCAACAAAAGTGAAATTGGTGGCACAAAATAGTTATCTCAACAAGATGACTGTTTGTTGTGACAAGTTATTACGACAATATATTGTTTCGTCGCAACAACCTAGCGCAACAAATTAGGTGGGCGTGGTTGCTTCACTTTAATGCCACACTAAAATTTTTTGTGGTGCAAACACATTGCAACCTTAACTAGGTTGTGGTAATAGCATATTGCAACCAAAAAAAAATACATGCATTCAAATATATAATTCAAACAATCCGTATATGAATATTATAGTTTGCATAGCCAATATCCATACAGAGAAATATAAATTACCACTTTTTTTGCAACTGAAAATATATTAATTAGCCATCAGGTAAAAGATCCTCATGGACCAAAGCAACACTTGTCTAGAATTGGACCAGGCCATAGTACAAGCCTGCGAACGACGAATATTTGCCAGTAAATGGCTTACATAATTTATACCACGCGAAATATAAATTAACACTCAAATCAACATTTTGAATGTGCCATCCTAACTAAGAGCAAATACTAAACTTGGACGTATCCTGAATGTTCATTAGAAAACCACGTGTTGATGATCCCACTTAATTATTTTGACCCTGCAATAAAGAAACAAAAAATAGATGAAGTTACATGATAGATGCACAGATTGGAAACGAACAGGTCAAGGACAAGATGGAATAACTAAAATTGAGATGCTACTAGTAATCTTGCAAATGTTGTCCTCATTTAACAAGAAAAATTCTATAAGGAACATAATATATGCATCAGTACATGGGACACTATCAGGAATTGTTCTACAAGAAGGACATGTGTAAAAACAATGTGAAAGAAGTGATCCATTGGTTCAACTAGTCCATCAGTAAACTTGGATAGTGTTCTGAGAAACAGGTAAATAAGTTTCGCCTGCAACTTTGATTGCTAATCCATGAACGTGAGAAACAGTTAAATATTGTGACTAGATTGCAAACTTTGAAATAATTAGGAATAAGTACGATTATAGGGCCTACAGCAAGCAGATCACTTGCTTATCAGAAAACAGAGCAACATTCAACAAGCAACTCATTTTTCTACAGTAGCAACTAGTGTGTCTGACAACTAGTGCCAACAACAAAATGAAAATAGAAGCCAAGTTCAAATTTTGGTTCAGCTTACGGTGCATGTTTTTATTATGCTTCCAGCCAACAGACACTGTATGCACATTATGAGGGCTCAAATAAAGGTGAACATGAAGAGAAACCAAGGTTGTTGACTTACCATTGCTTTAAACATTCTGCTGTTCTTTGTTGATGCATGTATCAGCGCATTTGAAGAAATTACATTCTGCCTTACACCTAGAGCCCTAGCAGCGGTCTTTGGAAGAATATTTTGCAGGTTTGGGTTACTATTTTCTTTGCCAGAAGTTGTTTTCAAGTTGTTTTCTTAGGCGTCTGCAAATAGAAGTGCACTTTTAGCAATGCATGTAAGCAAAATAAAACTTACAAGTTTGCAAGCATATGACTACAATCACCTGATGTTGCTGCGCCTCTTTGGTTACCACCTATTGGCTCAACTGTGCAAACTTTGCCATCATCATGTTCTCAAATTCCAGTCTTGATTTTCGCTCCTTTTCCAACAATCTATCCCTTTCAGCACGCTCCTCTTCCAATAATTTTTCCCTTTCAGCACGCTCTTCTTTTAACCTCTCCTCAAGGTTTTCTCTCTCAGCACGCTCCAAGTTAATCCTCTCTTGTGTGCTTTCACGTTCAGCTTGTAACTGATCTTGTAATTCAGTGACATGATCTCTAAGCTCAGAGTTTACCTTTTGGGTCTCTGCTTGGGCACGGGCTTGATCTTCAAGCTGGGATTTAATCCTTTCAGCGCCACTTGGTGGTTTGGCCATGTAGCCATACCCACGTGGCTGGGATGACTTGCATTTCAGAGTGTCCTTATATGCAGTCTAGAAAATATTGCTTCTTTCTTCACTTGAAAGTGGAGCTTGAGTTTCATTTTCTTTGTTTTGAACAAGTTGACATGCTTTGTCCTATATAAAACAAGTACAATCCCATCAGATGAAGAAGCATCCAAGGTGCACAACATTAAAGAACTAGAGAGTAAGGGGAATTTATTTTACTCACATAAACATCCTGCGACTCTTTGTTGGGCCATGCTCCATTCTTCTTGTGGGTCAGTTCCCAAAGAGCGACACAGTCTGGCTCTTCTCCAGTTTCCACGTTTTTCTGCAAGTAGTATAACATGAGATGCTTGAAACATGAAAGCACAGTTACCAGCAAGCCATGCATATTATTAAGTTAAGACTCATACCTCTTGAAAACTTAGTTGTGAGTACGACTTTGATCCAACCCTGTGTTTTGTCTTCTGTTTCTTACGGTTATCAGAGTTCTTTTGGCTGATTTCCTATCCAAACATTAAAACAAAGTATAACCGGTCAAACAAGCCCTTTCATCTAAGTTGCAGTTACCAAACAGTGAGATTATAGATAACCTTAAAGTTTGCATCTGTTCCAAAGTACTGAATCATCCATTCCCACTCTTCACGTTGTAAATCTTCAGGCACATTAGCCAATCTAGCAGCATCTGTTTTGTATGCCTTGTAAGTGGAGCTTAGAGTTGATCGCCAGCCTCTATATCGCTCTTGCGCAATTTTGAGAACTTTCTCTTCATTTTCTAGTGTATCTTCCAATGCCCATCTATCCTATAATGCGTAAAGCAAAGGCATATACTTAATTAGTGCATTATCGTTGGTAAAGTAAATAGCACATGTAAAAAAGGTTGAACGTACTATCATATCCATGAAAATTTGTCGATGGATGGTTGGGTGAATGTCCGACCACTTTTATCACTCCAATGAGTGGTAACTTTCTTTTCATTAGGACTACTACATCATCTAGGAATGAGCGGTAGTTCATTCCTACTGCACCACCCAAATTTTCAGAGAATGTAATATTAAGCTTTTCTGATCCATTGGCATAACGCTTCTTAGATGCTTTAAAACCCTTGAGAACACCTCGCCCTTTCTTCTTATGTCCATCATTTTCTACAACCCAAATCACAAGAGAAATATTGCTTACTTGGTATTTGATTGCAATAGACTAGGACACACATATGAACCAAATTGCGTACCATTCTGTAGTAGTTCACGGTTGCGGCGAGCATGGGATGACCATTCAGCCAGTGCACACATGTCATTAGCAGACACTGGAGTGTTACATTCTTATGGAGTTGCTGTAGAAGGTTTAATAGTTGTTAAGATTAAGCAATTCAGGAATTTCTGCATTATAGCAAATGGTAGAGACAGCTTCAAATTCATAAAGTTTATACCGGATCCATGTTCATTTATGTATGCTGTTATACTTTCCATCCTTGTTAGGAGAACAGATCCTTTCTCTACTGAACACAAGAACAATAAATGAACTTAGGTCTTATCAAAGTGCACCATTCAGTATAGTGATTAAGAACTAAGGAATTTGTGTACCATGCTGAAAGGAGTATTGTGAATCATCTCTTTCCTCTGAAGCTTGTACTCGGCGTCGTTGTATTGCCATCGGTCTCCCACCAGCACGGTGTTGCGTTGAATTCATTGTTGCGCCCTTGTGTATGTAATATCAGAAATAGAGTTAATTTCAGATGAAACGCAATACCAAAAGGCACAGAAACATGCCGTATGGATATAAGCCAATGACAGATAAGTTGTATTTCATGCATACAGATATAAATAGGCATGCTTTACAGCAAACACAACCCAAAAGGCACACAAACATGCCACACATATCTCTTTCTATATATGTACTATGAACTAACATAATTGCATTTGTACCCATAACTAATATCTTCCTATAACAGAAAATAGGAAACTAGCATTTATACAGAGAGATGAGCCATGAAATTCGTAGCTTTACAGTACATAATTAGGTATGGATGACCAAGATAGTTGTTTGTAAAAAGACACCGAGGGTGGGATGAGCATGTATCAACAGTCTAACTAGTCATCATAATCCAGAAACCCTGAAGCAACCACATGACACAAATAACTGACCACCTAATCAATTCTCTGCACAAACATTTCATGATGCATATGATGCAGATGTACAGACTTGCTTAGCACTAATTTGTGTTGGCAGATTTATTATACTACAGCATGGGCGGAGCTCCGTTGGGGCCAAACTGGGCCATGGCCCGCCCATGACTTTCATAGAAAAATTTGTATGCCTATGTATGCCCAGCACAGCAGCACCTATTCCCTGCCCTCTATGGTGAGTCCCAGAGTGCCATTCTCTCCCTATCTCGCAGGAGGCCACGATGGATTGATCTCGCAGGCCGTAGCCATGGAGCGTCACTGGCTAGGACCGCACACAACCAGGGGGCAGAGAATCGCTGCATCTGGGCATAGGGCACTGGCCAAGGATAGCAGCCGGCCAGCATCCCGCGAGCATCTGCGAACAGCCACAGACTCGATCCCCAGTTTTTTTATCAATTTTTATGCCCAGGCAATTTCTTTTTGTTCTCTGAACTATTAGTGAGCAGTGCGGTAGATAGTGAGTGCATCTGCTTATCTTATAACAACTTAGAACAAAAGTATTGATTAATGACCACTGTCTAGTAATATACTGTGATTCCGAACGAAAATTTGGGAGACCGGCCCGCCCATCGATTTCTCTGAAGCTCCGCCACTGTACTACAGTACTGCACAGATAAGTTTTCTGAATTTGATACTACACCACTGCCCACTTCCTAAAACAGATGCATATTTAAGCTAGTTCAAACAATTAGGCAAATCACTCATTTACAAGCAACAGATTTGCTCGAAGCTACGTGTACTCTCAGTTCAGAAATGCTTGCATGTCTTCAGTTAGCAAAACACATATATCCACTACGGGAATGGTGTTAGATGAAAACAACCTTATTGTAAGCTTGTTTGCATGTACAGAAAGAACAACTCCTAGTTGTTAACTGACGTAGATGTGCTTGTGTAGTTAATCAGTACTAGATACCAAGATCTGAACTCGATTTCTCTTTAAAAAACCATCAGGTGCTGTTGCATACACAAGGGTACACAAACCTAAATACTTCAAACTAAACAAACTATTTCTCACGTAGTTTTACACATAAACAAGCAGTAGACCTATCTATATCTGAACTGAGTAAGAAACAACACAACACAAACAAGCAACAAATTTAGCCAGGGATTATGGTCTTTTTGGGTTCAGAGCACCTCACTGCCGGACCATGCGAGATCGTGCGTGTGCGACAGATATGGTCGCCGTGGCCGAGGCCATGGACACCATCGACGACAGCAGGTCGCCTGTCTCCCAGATCGGCCTGAGCACCGCCGCCAATCTCGCCTTGCCGGTCGCCGGCAATGGTGCCTGTAATAGGGATGCGGGCCAGGCCGGAGGCGAGAGCGAGGAGGGAGGAGCGCGGGGCCATGCCGGAGGCGAGAGCGAGGAGGGAGGAGCGCGGGGCCAGGCCGGAGGCGAGAGCGAGGAGGGAGGAGCGCGGTGCCATGCCGGAGGCAAGACCGAGGAGCGAGTAAGGGGGCTGCACTTTGCTTCTATTCGGAGGAGATAGGGGAGCAAGGAGAAGGACCAACCTGAGACGCTGTCCGTTCGGTGGACTCCGACGTGTGCCGCATCGTCGACGCCGCCGTCATGACGCTGTGAGGACGGAGAGGGCTCTCAGATCCAATCTCACAAATTGTTTAGACAGAGAGATAATAAGGAGTATTTATTAGGAGGAATTTTTGCAAATTGATGAAATAGCTTCTGAATTTTTAATCTGCAGTACTAGTCTATTTTTGCTAATTTCTAAACTTGTAACTTGGTAATCAGAACTCCGCGAATAAGAAGATTGCCCACCGCTCCTGTGATGTGCAAGCTCCACCTCCTGTGTACACTACTAGAGGTATCCATCTGTACTTCAAACTTGTTTACATATTCTTAATTTAGTTGCGTAGGACCATTCTGATAAACACTATGTATGTAGCACCCAACATTGGCGGTCGTGGAATCATTGACGATGTATGCATCTTTGCTAACTACATGAAGATGAATGCTAATCAAGTTGACATACTGAAGAAGCAAGCAGGGGACTACCCAGTTCCAGCAATAAAACACTATGTGTTTAAAATGACAAAGTCCTCTGTTATAAAGGGCAAATGCAAGATGGTATGATTTCTATAACTTCCTGTACTTGCTTTGTTTTACTTGACAGTTGCCATCAAGTTTATTTGTTAGGTTACTTTGCTATTTTGCCTTTGAATTTGTTTTACCGGAATCTGCAAGACTGAAACATGTAGCAATCGCAGCAGCAGCAGCATAACTTCCTCTACTTGCAAGACTGAAACATGTAGCAAAAACAGACTTCAAAGCTCCAGCCTATGACGATTTCTTTTTTATTGTGAAGTTTATCCTGTATGTGTTCACTGAGCTTAAATTTGTTATGTGGTCATCTTATTTTGTTTGCGTACATGGTGATCGAGTGAATGCTTCAGTTATACTCAATGTGATGGAATCCCATTGGTTGTACAATGCTTATCTAGCCCGGTTAGGAATACCGTGCGTATTTCTGAAGCTATGAGATGCAATCATAGTAGATTAGCAGTATAGGTCTTCTTTGTTTTGAAGGCATTGTTTTATGATTGGTTCATTTGTATGAGGAGTATAATCTTGATAGATTTGGGTACTCTGAACCTAGGCTAGATAAGGAGGGGAGAAATGTGATGTGGGTTTTATTGAATTCTGATATTTGTATGAGGAGTATGTTCTCACTTAAACATTCACCAATAATTCCATTTGTTTGATTGCGTAACAGGTGATTTATTGAATTCTGATATTGCAAGCTTGGTGAATGTACTACAATGTTTAGCTCTACTTTTCTGTGTACTACTTGCTTGTTTATTTATTATGAGTTCGTACTCATGGTTTGTATGTTACTTCATTTTCAGGAGTTCGGTACGGCTTTCTCTAAGGAGTACCTCAACAAGTACCTAGAACAACCTATTTTGGTTGCAGTGAGCTACAACAAGAGTGAGGAAGTGAAGTATGTTCAGATGAAGAAGGGGGAGAAAAAAACGGCTAACCTGATAAGTGGATGGAATGAGTTTGTGCAACTATTCAAACTGAGGAAGGGAAACATCTGTGTGTTTAGCTTCACGGATGTGAATGACACAATGTTCCACGACGAGAAGGCAAGACTGAGGCTTGTCATCCTCCCTCTTGACAACTGAAATGCAACTGTTAGGTGCCTCTATTGTAATATAAGTTCGACTGTTAGGTGCCATTGGTATGAGTTGCTATGTTGGGGCGTAGTGATAGCAGCTGCTGTTAAGACTGTTTATATATCTAGTGATAGCCCCTCTTTTGGTATAGACTGTCGATGCCGTCGTGGTGGCATGACTGATTGTTTGGCATGCCATGGTATGAAGGTTGAGGAGCTTACCTGTTCAGATTTTTAATTGACAACCAATTCATGTAGGTGTTAACTTGATATTTTCAATGATTCTACTTGATGAATAAAGAGAAAATAAATCTATGTTTTATACAAGTACTTGCGGTTTTTACCTTTGGTATTTGATTTATGTTCTGTATGAGCATATTATGGGCAGCTTCAGTTTGCTTGTCTTCTGCTTCAGATTTTTGTATCAGCTCATTTTTTCAAGATCAGTACATATTCTAAATCCAGTTGTGCATGGGCTCAACTACATCTTAGTCCATAGATTGTTTTTGCAAAAGAATGACATAACTTTCTGTGTAAATGTGTGTGGGGTAAGTGATATATCACATTCCTATTTCTGTAGCCTGATGTGGCCTGCGTGGAGCTCAAATCTGAATCCAGCAATTCAGTTGTGTCACTATTTTCCATTTGGGGATTTGTGGTCTCTAGTTTATTCTGGTTAGTGGTTATTCCATTTGGGGATTTGTGGTCTCTTGTTTATTCTGTTATGGTTTTTTGTCAGGTCTGGCTTTGCGGAGATAAGGCCAAATGATGCGAGATAAGAGCTGGATGGACAAGGACAGAGATTCTGATGAGTGGCAAAGTGGCATGAAGGATTTCTTGAATTTTGCTTTCATCGGTGCTCGTTCGAACTCAACTGTCCCATGCCCATGTAGGAAATGTGTCAATATTGTTCACAAGAACAAAAGGGATGTTCATAGTGACTTGCTGCACAATGGGATGGATCCGTCCTACACTCACTGGATATACCATGGTGAAGAATATAATGAGGGAAGCATGTATGAAGATTCTGATAATGAAGATGCTGTAGATGATGGTGTTGGGGTATGCGACATGATCAATACTCTCATAAGGGGCACAGACATGGGGGGAAGTAATGCAGATCATGGTGAAGGTGTGGGAGACGATGATGTGGATGATTCCAGCGGTGATGGAAGGAACCAGGAGCCAAATGCAACAGCCAAGGTCTTCTTTGAACTACTGAAAGAGGCAAAAAAAGAGTTGTACCCGGGTTGCGAGGATGTCACGAAGCTATCTTTCATTGTGAAGCTTTACCAAATCAAGTGCGTGTGTGGGATGACCAATAGAGCATGTGACTTAATTCTGCAGTTGTTCACGCAAGTGCTGCCAAAGGGTCACTGTATTCCTACTAACCTTGCGAAAGTAAGGAAGGTGATCCGTGATCTTGGGCTTGATTACATGAAGATACATGCTTGCATTAATGATTGTGTGCTATTTCGTAATGAGAATGCTGATGCCGAAGAATGCCCTATCTGTCTTGAGTCTCGATGGAAATCTACTCCTACAAGTGATGAAGAGAATGCATCAAGCCGTAAATCAAAGAAGCCAGTGCCACAGAAAGTTCTATGGTATTTCCCACTCATTCCAAGGCTGCAAAGGCTATACATGACAGAAGCTATGTCATCAAATATGAAATGGCATAAGGAGCGTCGTGTGGATGATGGCATAATGAGGCATCCTGCAGATTCGAAGGCTTGGAAGCATGTTGATAAGAAATATGCTGAGAAGTTTTCAAAAGATGCTCGCAGTGTTCGGCTTGGCCTTGCTTCGGATGGATTCAATCCCTTTGGGCTGATGAGTATATCGCACACTACATGGCCTGTCATTCTTATCCCATATAACTTGCCACCGTGGATGTGTATGAAACAACAAAACTGGATTATGTCGATGATTATTCCAGGACCAAAGTCAGCAGGAAATAACATAGATGTGTACTTGGAGCCTTTGGTTGATGAACTCAATATTCTGTGGGAGCATGGTGCTTGCACGTATGATGCCGCAACTAAACAGAATTTCCAGATGTATGCATGCTTGTTGTGGACCATCAATGACTTCCCGGCTTACGCAATGCTTTCTGGTTGGAGCACAAAAGGCAAGCTAGCATGTCCTTATTGCCACTCCAAGACAGATTTTTTATGGCTCAAGTATGGTCGCAAACATTGCTACATGGGACATCGACGTTTTCTGCCAATGAGCCACAGATGGCGGCGAAACAAGGTTTTGTTCAACAACAAGACAAAACTTAGAGAAGCTCCAGAGCCACTTACAGGTGAACAAGTTGTACAACAACATGAAAGCATTGAGCATGCACGATTTGGGCGAACAAATAAGAGAAAGCGACCAGAAACTAATAGTTGGCATAACTGGCGGAAGAAAAGTGTATTTTTCCAACTACCATATTGGAAGCACTTGCTCGTTAGGCACAATCTGGATGTTATGCATATCGAAAAGAACATTTGTGACAGCATTCTGGGAACTTTGCTTGAGATGGACGGGAAATCAAAGGATGGTATGAAGGCTCGTCTTGATTTGCAGGACTTGAAAATTAGGAAGGATCAGCATCCAAAGCCCGGTAAGCATAAGTACGAGATAAAGAAAGGTTGCTACACTTTAAAAAAGGAAGAGAAGATAATGCTCCTCAAGTTTCTGCAGAGCATTAAGATGCCTGATGGCTATGCTTCACACATTAAGCGATGTGTGAACCTCGAGCAGTGCAAGATTAGTGGACTCAAAACTCATGACTGCCATGTTATATTTCAGAAACTTCTTCCTATTGCATTGCGCAAGCTTCTGCCAGAGAATGTTGTCAACCCGTTACTTCAGCTGAGTCAATTCTTTTCTGATTTATGCTCTAAGGAGTTAAGTGATGAAGATTTGGTGAAGTTGAGCAAATCAATTCCAGAAACTCTATGTCAGCTCGAGATGATCTTTCCACTAGCATTCTTTGATATTATGATGCATCTTCCAGTTCATCTTGCTGAAGAAGCCCGGTTGGGAGGGCCAGTCTTGTACAGATGGATGTACCCAATTGAGCGATACTTGCGTACGCTGAAAGGATATGTGCGTAACAAAGCTCACCCAGAAGGTTCTATTGCAGAGGGGTACATCCTTGAAGAGTGCATGACTTTTTGCAGTCGATTCCTTGATGGCATGCCTACAAAGCAAAGTCAGTCCAAACGTCATGAAGATAAAGGAACAGATCAACAAACAATAGGGATTAGCATAATGAGTACCGTTGATTACTCCAAGAAAGGTTTTGTCTATGAACCGCTCTCTTTGGCTGAGATTAATCAAATGAGGCATTTCATAATAACAAACTGTGAGGAAACCGAGCCATGGATCGAGTAAGTAAACCTATGTATTTATTACACATCATGACGTGCATTAATTATTTCAGTTCAACTAATAATCATTTATATCTTTGAAGTGAACATCTTGAGGAGCTCAGAAGGAATAATTCTCGAAATCCTAATAAGCAACACAATGAAGAGTTTGTTGGCTGGTTCGAGAGACGGGTAAGTTCCTTTCACATTTTCACTAACTTTACTCATAGTATGTTCATTATTCATACATATCCTCTTCCATGAAACAGATCACAGAGCTCCACAATGATGGGAAGGTCAGCAACCTTATTTATGCACTTGCTAAAGGACCTGATCACCGAGCTCGTGTTTACAACCGTACAGTTCTGAATGGATATTTCTATCGGAATTCGTATATTGAGAAGGACTTGAGTACTCAAAATAGTGGCGTCATAGTCAAGGGCGATGACAGCATAGGCAACATTGATTATTATGGAGTGATCAAGAAAATAATATTTCTTGACTATCCTCCTGATAAGGAGGTCGTTTTATTCCAATGTCACTGGTTTGACGTGCCTCCGGCCCATAGATCTCAGAGTAGGGGGTATAAGAAGGACAAATACGGAATTATTGACATTGACACTACTCTAGCCCGATTCACTGGAGACCCTTACATTCTAGGCCTCCAAGCTCAACAGGTTTTCTATGTCAAAGATGTGAAGAACCCTGATTGGGCAACTGTGATTAAAATGAATCCACGCAATTTGTTTGCTCCTTCTGCTATAAATGGCGTAGGCCTTGATGAACCTGCTGAAGCCGACGAAGGTGAGGCAGACATGTTGGATGTCGTCGACACATACATTACAGTGCCAGACATACCTGAAGGTATCACTAGTTGGTGCAGAAATGATGTCGAAGGATACAACGTTGATGTTTCGGTCATCGAAAATATAAGACCCGCTGAGTTTAAAGAAGTTCAAATCGAATCCGATGATGATACGGATGACGATGAAGCTTACGTAAATGATGGCCATGTTGCTCCTTTCGGACAAGAAGGATTGGATGACGACGAGGGGTTCTTTGTTTAGGTTTCGATCTTTTGGTAAGTTGCATATTGCTGCTCATACCATCTTTCTGTAGTGCCTCGCATGTTGCATATTGATGAATATTGCTAAGTTGCATATTGCTGCTCATATGCAACTTTTTTCTATAGTACCTAACATCCTTTCATATTGGATCACATCTAGTACATCTAACAAATGAAATAGTAAACTTCTGTAGATTAAATCTAGTATTATGAATGGAAAAAGGAAATCAATGGTCACATCTACTTTAAAGTAAAACTGATGGAAGCAACAGATTGGTTAAGCCCACAAGGCCAGAACATAGTTGACAACAGCAGCATTTTCACTATGCACCGCAGAAACCAGGGGTTCTACCTGCCAAGCACACAGACCAAGACACTTAAAATCAATTCAGTAGCAGCAAAGAAATGTAAACCAGGTTTTTTTTCACTTAGCAAGATTACTTGTATGGAACCACAGAAGCATAATATTAAGGTATTGCCTGAAGTAGAATGTAGAAGTGCCTGAGGTAAACATAACTGATTATTTTTCCTTGCCTGAAGTAGAGTGTAGAAGTGCATGAAGTATTGGTTACGCTTGCTGGTCGTCAGTCAGCACATAACTTATTGTAATGATTGTATAATATTGTGCCACGGTGCTAAATATGCTAATATCTATCTCAATTCATTGCAGATTATGACCAACTTCATCTCAAGTATTATGAGATCATGCATGCTTGCATATGATGAAGATCTGGAGTCCGTTTTCTTGCGTGAAGCTGTGTTCATGGGGTGCTGTTTTGGACACTGCTGTTTGTACTGTTTCTCCTCGGCTGTGATATCTTAAATTAGATCAGGATAGTTAGCTTTGGTGGCATCAAAGTTTACTTTGAAAGGTTGATAAAAAAATTCAAAATGATTCCAGTAATTCAAGTACACGTATGTAAGCAATCTGGGAAATTCTCATTCCGTTTCTTCGTGTGGTTTGAAAGAACGGTCAATTTTAAAACTCACTTACAAATTTTGTCCGAAAATTCAAAGTTTCTAGAAATATTTTAAATAATTCCAGTAATTCGAGTACATGTATGTACTCGATCTGGGAAAGTTTCATTCCATTTCGTTCAGTTGTTTGAGAGATAAGTCTATTTGAATTTTCACTTCCAAATTTTGACCAAAAATTCAAAGTTTCCATAAAAAATTGAAAAAATTCCAGTAATTCAAATACATGTATGTAAGCAATCTTGGAAAGTTTCATTCTGTTTCGACGAGTGATTTGAGAGAACGATTGATTTGAATACTCACTTACAAATTTTGACCAAAAGTTCAAAGTTTCTAGAAAATTTTGAAATAATTTCAGTAATTCAAACACATGTAAGTAAATAATCTAGGAAAGTTTCATTCAATTTTGGTGAACGGTTTGAGAGAATGATGCTTCTAAACATCACTTACATACGTGGTACGTACATACTATATGCATGAGTTAATTAAAAAAGGTCACAAACGGAACCCTTAGTGTGGCTGAAATGGGTTATGGTGGTAGCCCGTGTATTCTTGGCCTATTCGGCCAATGTACATTTTACCATGGATATAAAATTTGTCGCAATATGTAATGCCTATTGCAACAAAACAAAATTGGGGCGATAACTTTTTAGTGTTGCAACCAGTATGGACTTTGTTGCAATATGAAACCACATTTTTGCAACGATATTTTTAGGTAACGCGACATGGAGAAATTGTTGCAATATGTTTGCGAATATTACCTCGGTGTTTTTCTTTGTTGTAATATCTAGCTTCTACTGCAACAAGTTGGCTTTTTGATGCAACGAAACGTAAACGTCGCGATAGTTCTAGTATATTACAACGCTCGAGCAGTTCGTTGTAATATATGTCCCCTATTGCAACAGAATACGGGCGTATCACATCGAAACTAAATTGTGGCAATACATGAGGCCTATTACCACAAACGGGGAATTTGTGGCAATATTGTGTTTTGTTGCAACGAAATGTGGCTGTGGCAATAAATTTTGTTGCAATACATGGGAATCCTTGTAGTGATGGTTGTGTCCCTGGCTATCAACTTGGCCAGACTATGGGGAAGAGTATCCGGAGGAAGGTTATGAAAAAGAGTATCAGAACTAAGATCGTCTCCTGAGTCGCCATTGCCTGTAGGGTGAAGGCATGGACCCGAAGACGTTATTTCCGCTGCTATATTGTGTTGTAATATGAACTTGGTCACTATGACCATTGTATTCGAACCATCGTATTGTAATGTCTATGGAACTGGTTACCAACTACGTTATGTGTATCACAACAATGATTCTGGGATTGTGGTGGAATGCATAACGGGCACTTCGGATTTGTGATAAATTCACGGGTGTTACACTTTGGAATCACAGCGATGAGTACCATTGCTTTGGCTAATGTTCATCAGTGGCTTGATGCCAGACAGCTTGTCATCGCCTCCGTTCGCCAACACTTACTGCGTATGCATCAGCGTATGAAGCATCAGGCGGACAAGCATCGTTCAGAGCGCACCTTTGCTGTTGGTGACTTGGTTTTTCTCAAGCTTCAGCCGTACCTGCAGTCTACTGTCGTTCGTCGTGGCAACCAGAAGCTCTCCTTCAAGTTTTTTTGGACCATTCGGTGTTCTGGAGCGCATTGGGGCCGTGGCGTACAAGCTTGCATTGCCGGAGACCAGCCGAGTGCACCCCGTCTTCCATGTATCTCAGCTGAAGCAGTGTTTAGGCCCTGGCCAACATGTGCAGCCTGACCTTCCCTCTTCTGACTTAGCGTTTCAGGTTCCAGTTTGGGTGTTGCAGCGTCGTGTTCGTCAACAAGGTCTCTGCACCGTCGTCCAAGGTCTGATCCAATGGAGTGGTGCATGTTCTAAGGACGCCACCTAGGAGGACTTAATGTCTCTGAAGGAGCAGTTCTCTTACGCACCTGCTTGGGGGCAAGCAGGTTTTCAAGACCGGGAGAATGTCAGCGTCCCAGCTATCCCAGACACTGAAGCACGGAGCCACGACATTGAAGCCAATGGCCGAGGCCCACGAGGACAAGGAAGCAGCCGGCCTGGCTCGCTGCTTACGATCTGGCCTAAGGCCTTGTAACTGGTAGCTATAAGTTAGCGCTAGCGTGTTTGAGTAGGCATGCAAGAACGAACCGGACGAACGGCGGCGGCGATGCCGTGTGTAATCTGACTAGCTCGGAGGGAGGTTGGGTGGATTCGGCTAGATCCCTAATTATTCTTGCAATTTCCAGTTCTTAGGCCACCAATTCGCTAGGATACTCACAGATATTTTGTTAGGATCACCGTTGGTTGTAATCCAAACACACCTGTCGTACTCGTATCAAACCCACTGGGCAAAGCAGCCAAGCTTAGCACACAAAAATTCCAAGAGCAGATTACTCACATACTCCAAACGCGAACCAATCCGACTAGTTTGACTTCACGATTACGTTAAGTCGGCACGGATTCACGGCCAGACAAAGCCATCAGCCCCATTCCAATCCAACGACGGCGACATGCCGCCATACCTGCCTCTCTCTCCCCGCCCGTGACCATGTACAGTGTGCTTGTACTTGAGGAGGAGGAGCCTGCATGTCGCACCTCTACCTATTCTATCCTTCTTCTTGCATTATTGCAACCCCCGTGCCAACTCGAAAACTCTCCTATAAAAGCAGCGCACACGACGGTGCTTAGCCCAAGCTCAAGCTCACCCAAACATAGCCACACAAGCTAGGATATCTCCTCACTGCTACTCCATATCAGAACCTCCCACTCCCAGTTAGCAATGGCGAAGTGTCTGGCCGTTGCGCTCCTGCTTCTGGTGGTGCTGGCACACTGCGACGGGAGGGAGCTCAACACCAAGGACCAGACGCTGGCAGCGACACGCGGTGCCGGTGCCGGTGCCGGTGGTGGCGTTGGCGAGGCCAAGGATTTGGGGTTGCCAACCTTGCCGCTTGTCGGAACCGGCACAGGTACCAGCACCATTAACGGCCCGCTGGTGGTGATTCCTGGGATCCCTATTGGCCCATGATAATCTCTAGATCATGTCATGGCCTACAACCTGAAGGCTGAAGCTAGCTCACCTTGTGGCTTTAGACTTCTAGCTAGCACCGCCTGGAAGAAAAGAAAAACGCTCATGGCCATGTTCCTTAATGAGGGTCTGTATCAACTGTCGTCTGTATTTTCCGTTCCTTGATGTACTCCATGTATCATCAACGTAATAATAAATATTTTTTCAGTGTGATCGCGTTCTTGGATATACATATTAACAGGTTACAACTTACGTCCACATTATGCTGGCATATGTATATACAATTATACACATATCTTTGCGCTCTCAAGGGAGTGATCAAACCAAAAATATATCTCAACAGCATCAAACGAGCAGTACATATATAGGGTGTATCTGCACAGAGGTGAAAAATCAAAAACAAATCTGAAAATTTGAAATTCATTCATTGAAGTTTCAAAAATATCTAAAAATAAATCTGGATCTAGCTGGGGATTTATACTACAAGTGTGTAAAATTTCAACATGTGAAATACCTTATACTCTGGTCTACACAAAAATAACAAACATGTAGATCTAAGAATAGTGGACAATAAACAATTTTTAAAATCCCAAAAACTATCAGAATTTATCATTTTGTGTAGCCAGAAGTACAATAAATTTAGAACTGAGACTTTGCACAATTGTGGGATACATACTTACCTACAACAAGATGTTTTTTCGATTTTTTTCAAAACACATCAAAATACCATTTTAGATTTATTTTTGAAACGAGCTACGTGTAGCCCGAGCTCCAAAGTGAGCTACGTGGAGTATGTGTACAGCGATACAGTGTAGAGAAATCCACAAGTGCAGGGTATGCTTTCTTACAACGGAAAAGTTTGACTGAAATCCACACACCTAGACCCCCACACACATTTTAAGTTTTTCCCTTTTTTTTGTCTCAGACAATATAATATGAATTTGAAACTTAGCTCACTAGAACGTTACAACTAGAATGTGGAAAAAAGTTCAATTTTTCTGTGCAACTTAATCTTTTCAAATTTTTAAAATTCATTATAAATTCTTTAATACATATATAATTAATGTTTGAAAAACCATAAAATATTTCTTAAAATGCAAAGTTCCGAACTCAGATGTTGCATGGTGTCAGAGGTACAAAAAAGAGAAGTTGTTTGAGAGGAAAAAATAGGCTAGCACAGATCTGGATTTGGCTAGCGTGCCCGCGGTGGAGATGACCTACAGGATATAGTATTTTGACTAAAGTAATAAAGGTCGACCAAAGCAAGCACCACCCACAAAATATGTAAATGGGTCAATGGCCCCTTAAATCTTTATTTGGATTGTAGGAATTACATCACAATTTTTCTTGTAGTATTCCGATCCTTGTGATTTCTCATATAGAATTTGCTTTGTATCAAAAGAATGGTGCCACCAAAAATTATATGGATTACATTCTTAAGTCAAAGTTATATAGTAGATATTTGAACATCCACTTTCTCCCCTTTTTATTGCCACTTTGGGTTATACAATTTGCATAGGAATTTTGAATTATTTGATTCCTAAGAATTTTACTCTCGAAGCCCATTGGAATCATAGGATTTGGGCTACAATGTTCCTACAAAATCCACTCATATTCCCCCACCAAGCCATTTTATTAACATGAGCTCAAACCTCATCGTTTTTTCCTTAAGAATTGCAATACAATCTCTCTCTCTCTCTCTCTCTCTCTCTCTCTCTCTCTCTCTCTCTCTCTCTCTCTTCAATCCACCTGAATTTCGGGATTTATTTTGTGTGCACGATCGAAAGACATCTATTGCAATCATAAAAAAAAATCCACAGTATACACATCTCAATTATGCATTTTTTTCTATTCATATGTTTTAAATTTCTGCAATTGATAGAAGCCATGGTTCAGTTGCATAGGATCGAGGCATTTCCTGTTGTTTAACCCAAACGACTTTTCATGTAGTTTCCACGTGTTATGCAATCCTCAATTTTCTAGAGGTAAATCAATTACAATCATGTGTTTTCCGTTCCTATGATTCTCTGTCATGCGATAGAGAGTAAACCCTTTATGCTTTCTATTATTATATTTTAATAAATGAAATATAATTTAGATTGCTTTTGTTTCTAATAGAGTTTGAGAAGTTTTTTTTATGTTTTATCATCTAATAATTGATTTATATTTTGTCAAATAAATGTTCAAATGTGCCAAAAAATTGTTTGTGGCTTATTGTATTGATAGAAAACATGTTCCGTAGGATAAAACATGGGTGTATGTTTTAGGATATATGGGAAACTGATCATGTCTTTCAAATAAAAGGATAATGTATGTAGAAGAGTGTATGTTTGACTTTTAATACCGTTTAACATAATATTTTCCTTGAGATATTTTTCATTTTAACAAAAATGTTCACCTAAGTCAGTGATAGTTCAAAAAATGATAAAAATAAATCGATTGTGTTTAATTATATATTTTATTCAAAATTAATGATTACAAAGACAAATTATACTCCCTCTGTCCATTTTTACCCTGCATTCTAGGTTTAGTCAAAGTCAAACTAGATAAAGTTTGACTAAATATTCTTTAAAAATATAGTCTTATAATATCAAATACATATAATATAAAAGTATTTTTCATGATGATTTTAATGATATCTATCTTATATTGTAAATATTTTTTTTCTTTTACGTGTAGTTAAAGTTAACAAAGTTTGACTTTGACTAAATCTAGAATGAAGAGTAATTTAGGACGGAGTGAGTATGAATTCCTAACGGAAATTTCGTACATGATCATGTTTGTAAAGTTATTAATAGATCTTTTATCAGAACTACATAAAATGAATATAAAGATGGGAAATAAAAGAAAGAGTCATGAAAGTGATCAAATGCCGTATGCACAATCCTGTATTCGTGAAGAAAAACAAAGTCGTGCAAGGAAATAGTAAAAAAAAGTTGCTTACAGTTCACGCCCGCAGGCTACCAGCTAGTCTAGCAGTCCGGCCTGCCACCACTGCACACCACGTTCCTCGCATCGCCCAAAGCCCCAAAACCCTCCTCCTCCTCGAGCTCTGCGGCGGTCACGATCGCCATGTGGCCAAGGTGCCGCCTCGTCTCTCTCGGCGGCGAGGATTCGCCGCTGCCGCCGACGATGCGCCACGGCCTGGCTCCGGACATAGTCGAACCCGGCAGGGACCTCGTCCTCGGCTTCCTCTACGCCTACCTCCCCCAATCCCCCGTCTCCACCTTGCCCTCCCTCTGCTGCGCCGCCGCCGCCGACGACGACAGCGCCGACCGGGTCAGCCGCCTCCCCGACTCCCTCCTCCGCCGCGTGGTCTCCCTCCTCCCCGCCAAGGACGGCGCGCGCACCACCGTGCTCTCCTCGCGCTGGCGCCACCTCTGGCGCTCCGCCCCGCTCGTCCTCGTCGACACCCACCTCCTCCCGGGGGGCGACGCGGAGCTTCGGCCCGCCCGCTCCGGTCCATCCTCGCGCGCCGTCACCGACGCCGTCTCCGCGGCCCTTAGTCACACCCGGGCCCCTTCCCCTTCGCCAGCCTCACCTGCAGCTTCCTGGTCCACGCCGACCGCCGCCTGCTCGCGCGCTGGTTCCAGCTCCTCGCCACCAAGGGCGTCAGCGAGCTCGTCTTCGTCAACCGCCCCTGGCCCCTCCCCGGCCTCTGCCTCCCCTCCGCGATCTTCAGCTGCGCCTCCCTCCGCCGGCTCTGCATCGGCACCTGGGTGTTCCCGGACACCGCCACCGTCCCGCGCGGCGTCGCCTTCCCCAACCTCCATGAGCTCGTGCTCGGCTGCACCATCGTGGAGGACAAGGACCTCGAGTTCCTGCTTGCCGCGAGTCCCGTGCTGGAGATGCTCGCGGTCGTCGGAGGCCAGACCCAGCTGCACGCCCGTCTCGCCAGCCACAGCCTAAGGTGCGCGCAGTTCTGCCTGTCCATCCTCGAGGAAGTCACCGTGGTGGATGCCCCCAGCCTGGAGAGGCTTTTCCTCTGGAGAAATTGTAGCCAGCGCCGCCGCGTGAGCAAAATGGGCACCATAGTCAAGATTGATCATGCCCCTAAGCTGCTGATTCTGGGATACCTGGAACCAGGAGGCCACATGTTGCAGATCGGCAACACCATCATCAAGGTATGCACATGGCCATACTATCAATTTATTTCTCAGATTGCATTTCCTTCTTTGTGAATTATGGACCATACAAGGTCTAGTCTATGCCTGAAGGCTGAAGCAGTAGAATCAAATTGCCAGTATGCATCAGTGTTAAACTCACTTTACTCAGACAGTTAACACTCTAGTACATGTAATTAACAAGGATGCTGAAATTATATGATGCACTTATCCCCGTATTCGGTTACCAGGCAGAGTATAAGGTGAGTGTGCATGGCTGCTTGTTTAGGATTTGGAACATTTGGTAGTCATAATGGTTGAAACATTTTGGAACAGTATACCATGAACAATGAGCCTTTTATAATTTCCATTTTTCCATCCACCTGTTGCTGGTTTGCGGTTACAAGAGTCAGAGCTTCCTTATCCTCATTTACAATCGCATGATTGAGTACAAAAAATTGGCTGAGTCTTGATCCATCTTGCTCCTTCCTGCCGGATGAAAATTTGCATGTTTAATTGATCTCCAGCTATCCATTTGCATGAAATTTTCGGTCACATGCGCCCCAGACACATTTCTCATGAGGCGACTTCGCTTTTCATACTCCTAGGGTCAAACTAAGGTGTTAGTTTTAAACTTCCAATATACGATTCAAACAATGGGATTGAATCGTGATTTTGATTCTGTTGGAATGCACATTTATATATGAGTCCTTTTTTGTTTTGAGGTACTCCACTTGCCTCTTAGCAGGTAAGAGGATTCTTTTAATCTTAGCTTTTAATCGGCCAAGGGTAAGTTTTACATGGCCATGGGCATTCTATTTCTAGCATGTTACATCACTGATCCTGTTATTTAAGGATTTATAAATGGATTTAGTTACCCCTTTACATATATTAAGAATACACTCCATTATTTCCACAAGGACTGAGTGGATTCTCTTGTCTCTTACATGATTCAAAATATACTTCCTGAAGTGTAGAAGGCATATATCTCTTTACCATTTGGGTGCATAAAGCTGCCTAGTTTCTTCTAGGTCATCTATGGTTTTTATATTATTCTCTACCTATCCTCATGAAGCACTCAACGTAAAAAAAATATACATGTTTGTGCTTTAAGTTAACATTCAGTATCTGCATAGTACTCATCCTCATGGAGCATGTATTACTCCCTCCGATCGGAAATAAGTGTCGGCAATTTTGTACTAGCTTAGTATAAAGTTTGTACTATGTCTCCGACAGTTATTTCTGATTGGAGGGAGTACTAACTAATAGTTTATCTTACTTTTTGAATAGATACTAGAAGATACCCCGCGCGTTGCAGCGGGCATTTTTTAAAAATATCACTTTTATATATCAAAGAAAAAAAACTATTTCATATGTGCATTTCAAATAAGAAATTAAATGAAGCGGATGCAATTTGTATAAATACATAATAAATGATGTAACCAAGTGCAAAGTTCAATAGAAAATATGACCACATGCAAAAACCTCTCGACATGAGTAATACTTGCTCAATTTTTCATGACTTTGAAGATACATGTTATGTTTACCGTTTTCTATATATATATTTTTGCGGGTAAAAGAGGATATATTAAGCAGAAGGGGTAATACCCTAACGAAAGGCTACTTTACCATTTTCTATTTGGTGGTACACATATATACATAGCATATGTAGACATAGGCATTGACTAACAATTTATTTGCGAAAATAACAGTATGAAAATTTAGATTATATTTTTAGCATACAGGATATACAAAACAATGAAGCCTGCAAAAAGGTACGTAACACCAGACCTAGCCGGCTAGCCCACCTTCTGGTTGCCTGCAAAATCTGAAGTAGGATCCCCAATGCAAAAACTTGAATGGCACACATTTACATTGTCCAAAGCTCTCAGATGACTAAAATATCTTCTGGACATAGTTGTTCGTCTATCTCAATTCACCTAACGCTGCTGCAAATATAACAGGAATATAGCCACCTTTTTTTTTCTGCATCCTATTCCTACCGAGCTCCTCATCTATTTTGGTTGTTGTTGGGAAAGCCGAGCTCCTAAAAAAATGTGACTTGGAGGTTAAGATGGCTCCATGCAGTTATTTAGTAGAATAGGTATCATCACCTTCCTTGCCATCTGGGTACGCCTCAGTTCACGAAAACCGAGCTCCTCGTCTCTTTGTGTTGTTGTTGGGAAAACAGAGCTTCTCATAGGTAGATCAATCATCCATCGATCTTACTGGGTAAAGCTTGAGATAATGACCTGAAAACTGTAGGAAGAAGCAACTGATTGTGGATTCATGCAGTGAGTTTGTTATAGATGAGCGCAAAGATTTAGAGTGTTTGGACATGTTATGACAATTAAATATATCAAATTGGCAGATGAGTCACCTCATGCATAAATAAATCAAAAGGAAATATATCAGCGGCCTCCTTCCTCACAGTGGACAGATCGATTGGAAAGAAGCTTGAGCTGAACGATCTTGAATTGCAGAACTTTGGCCTGATTGCAAATCAATGATGGTTAGCAGTGCCATGGAAGAAAGGCTGGGCAATTCTAGGCGGAGGATGGCCTGTAGTTGTAGAACCAATGTGATTAAAATGTATGATTGTTGAATGGAGAGTATAAATAGAAGTACTCCCGTTTTGGAATTGCTCTTCCGTTAGAGAACTGAACTTACGGAGGTGAAATGGCTGCATCAACATTAAAGACGATCTCAGTGGGAAGCGTAGCAGATAGGGAGAGGAAGACAAACGTCCAGAACCTCTAGACTAACGCAGCCCTTATACCATGAAACAAAATGAATGGAGAATGGGAACATGCGCACCTGTGTGGGACTTTTATTTTATGAGTGATTTTCTTTTCACAAAGAGACGGTACCTCTTGAATAGGAGCTTTTGTGGGTCGGTAGAGAAACGTCAAATTTATCGTGTAGATAGAAACCAACGGCCTAAGCAAACCATGTAACGTGTGTTGGCATGTCACAACCGGAACAACGTTGTGGACTGATAGAGATGAGGATTGAATGGCTGTGATTTGTTGATGATGTGGCTAGGCTGCATGTCAAGATAGACAACTTAAATAATCTCTTAGTGGGGTTTGCTTTATAAGAAGTATAGATTTGGTAGCACTGAATGTGAATAGCGAACAAGCATTTTATTATTACTCTATCCTCACATTACTTTTTTTATTTTACCTCAAATTTGTGTTATAATTGGAGATATTTCAACTCCACATACTTGTTTTCTTATATTCTTTTTTAATGAAACATTTTTTGATTCTTATATTTTTAGAAAAACCAGACTCCATTAAATTTGGTGTTAAACTATATCATTTTTACGTTGACTTCTATTTGATACGGCAGTACGGGTAATGCATCTTTTAGAATTTAGCAACGTGTACACCTTTCCATATCGACTTCGACCATTGCAACATACCTTAACTTACATAATCTACCTCGAATAGTCTTTATTACCCTTGAATGGTAGGCTCTTGCCTTTACATGGTAGCCGCTGGATCCAAAATGGATGGTTTATAATAAGTCGGGCGGGCCTAGAAAAATCAGAATATAAATCTAATATAAGTAAAAGGCTTAGTACCGAGTCGATCAGTGTATAATCACTACGTGGTAAGCTGGTAAGGTAACTCAAAAAATACCATTTACTGAGTTCTAGAAAATTCAATGGCAATTATATGTGAATTGTGATCGATTTGTGCTCTTTTGGTGCATCGTAGGCTGGAACAAAGCCAAGCACACGCACCACTGTCTCAAGCGTCCAGATGTTGGCCTTGCACCTGCAGTTCGAAGTCTACGGTCAAGTCAAGATGCTTCCCAGTTTCCTCAGATGCTTTCCTAGCATCGAGACATTGATTGTTGAGGTAACTCCCTCCCACCCTCCCTTCATTTGGCATTTGGATCATCATCACTACAGTAAATCAATTGCTGCTGTATAATCACCAGAATGTGCATCTGAACTGTTTGCTGACTTAAATTGCAGTCTGAAGAAACTCGTGAACCCAATAGCAACCTCAGTCCCAAGTTCTGGAAGGACACAATTCCTATTGACTGTGTCAAGTCGCACCTCAAAACCTTGTATATCCGTGAGCTGCAAGGTAATCAGAATGAGTTTGATTTCCTCATGTTCATTGCCGAGAATGCACAGAAGTTGGAGAGGATGTTGATCGTGTTGAAAAATATTTTAAGTTACACTTCGAGTTCGAGGGAAGAGGTGGCTGCCAAATTGAACGCTCTTTGCTCTGCTAAATGGGCTAGCAGGGACTGCAAACCGCAATTCTCGTTCAGTAAAGCTCCTGGAGGAGGTAGCGCTTGGAACCTCAAACTGGGATCAGATTTCTCTTGTCCTGATCCTTTCGGCTGCATATGACCTCAAATGTGCCTGCATATTTCAAACCCCAAGATTTCACTGGAAGCTGCGAGTGTTATGTTGCAGTATGTACTCAGTGCACTGGTTTTGACTCTTTGAAGGACTGGACAGAGTTCTAGCAGAGTTCTACTTCTACTAGTAGCTTTATCTGCTAAATTCGTATGTTAGTATTCTGTTAAGAGTTTACCTTCAGCTCTGCACTTGTTGCTGTTTGAATGAGGACTGATATATATATGACTTCATGGTGGCTTCGAGTGATATTACAGTTCAAATTTTTGAAAAGCACGTACGTCGACTCTGGTAGCAATGCCAAGGAAATAAACATTTCTGTTCTGACTTATCATGTTCATAAGTTGCTTACTGTGTTACCAAATTTCCACACAATCCTTTTTATGCAAAAGCAACTTGCTTTGCATTAAAAAGCATAGTTGCAGGAGGATATTAGCTCCTTTATTTGGTTAATCAATGAACTAGGTTTTTTTTCAGACCGTGGAGCTTCTGAATGAGTTGGAACAGTTACAACATACGAGTTATACTCCCTCCGTCCGGCTTTACCCTGCGTTTTGGGTGATTCGCGGGTACCAAAGCAGGCCTTGGAGCAGCTAAGTCTCCCCTAAACTGACTATAATGCCCCTCTGCTAATCCCACGCCGGCCACAGAATGCATGCATGCATTTACTATCTCAGCCATCAAATCTATGCATGCACTGGTTCCTCATGTTGCCAGCCCCCTCGACTCCTTCACTAATTAATGCATGCATTCTCTGCCAATGCGCTAATTCTTCACCGCATGAAAGCAATTTACTTGCCAGCCTGCCTATTATTAATGCTCTATGGGAGACGAACGAAGCTGCGGGAGGGCAAAGGAGGAAGAAAAGGGGAAAAGTCTCTAGAACGCATGGTAAATCCGAATTTCCATGAAAAGTTAGAGCGCAGGGTATAAACGGACGGAGGGAGTATATGCGATATTATGATGCCTCGGCGAGACCTTAAATAAATTAATAAGGATTAATGTACTCCTTCCTAAACTGAAATTTGTCTCGTTCCACCAGCTTCATCGGATGGCTGGCTCTGAGTCTTAACGAAATTTCTCCACTTCATAAGAGTCGCGATTTGGCCACTCGTACTTTGATGATATTTTCTATTCTTTAAATTTTTATATAATATAATCGTTTTTTATTTCAATATCCATCTTGAAATCGTATATTTGTCACCTGGAAAAGCTTGGCTGCCGGACTGGTTACCCACAAGCAACTCTTGGAATTTGTTGACCTATATGGTAGAATACCTCAGGAATGTACAGTATGCTTGCACATGTTTTTTTTAGGAAAACAACAGGAGTTTGCTGCGCACTTCATTAACCATATAATTGATATATTGTCAATTAATAAAGAGGCTCTAAAATCCAGGTTCATCTACACAAAAACATGCAATTGATCCAAACCATGCTATAGATGCAAATACCCTTGAAGCTCGAGCCATTAGCAGAGGTACTCTAGAAAGATTCAGATTAAGAAGCGCCGACCTACTGTTCTTCTACTTTTTTGGAAGGAGCGAAACTGCCATGTTTTCTCTAGAAAACGAGAAACTTTGAAAGAGGCAGCTTACTTTGAAATTTCATGAGAGATGGACCATTCATATCGCATATCGTTTTTATTGGTTTTCGTTTCAGGATTGCTAGTTTTCCAAGGAATCTAGGGATCTCACGTACCTCTAGGTGGTTTGAGATCATGCTCCAAGATCAATCTCTGACATGCTTTGACCTATCTTTGGTTGGTGGGATTCAATGCTAGTGGGTGCGGAAAGAGACCAAGAGCCAATATACTACTCTCTCCGTTTCAAAATATAAGATGTTTTAGATTTGTGAAGTAAATGTATTTAGATATGTTTTAGTGTGTGTATTCGAGTGAACCTACATACTAAAAGATGTCTAAATACATTTACTTCACAAAGCTAAAACATCTTATATTTTGAAACGGAGGGAGTAGCATTCATCGACTTTGTTTAAAAAAACATGGGAACTGTTGTGTTTTCTCTAGAAAACAATAAACTTACAAGGAGGTAGCTTACTTGGCTTTTGTGGAAATCACTTCATGGGAGATGGACCACTCGCATCGGATATATTTTGGGGATTTATCCCTTTTGTGTTTTAGTTTGTTTTTGCAGACATGACTGCTCGATTTCTAAGGCGTCTGAGTAATCATGGTATCTTCATGCGGTGGAGGTCATGCCCCAAGATCAACACTTAATATATTTTTCCTATCTTGGATTGGTGGAACATAATGCTAGTGGGGATGGGGAAAGAGAAGCGCCAGCATAGCGTTCTTTGACTTTGTTTGGAAGAAGCAAAATCGCCGTGTTTTTCTATGTGACTAACTTTATGAGGAGGTACCTTTCCTAAATGGAAGATGAACAACTCATAGCTAATAGCTTTTGGAGATTAATTCGTGTTATGTTTTAGTGTGTTTTCCTAGAAAGGATTGCTCGGCCTCAAGAGTTTCCTAGGATTTCATGAACATTTACATGATTGAGCTCGAGCCCCATGATCACCCCCCCCCCCCCCCCCCCCCGCCGCCGCATCCTTTGACCAATCTTAGATTGATGGGACACAACGCTATTACTAAACACATTCATCAAATTTGTTTGGAAGGAACAAAACAATCATATTTGTTCGGAAAAAGGTCAAACTTACGAGGAGATAGCTTACATGGTTAATGTTTAAATCAATTTGCGGAGGATTGACCAGCCATATAACAAGTGTTTTTGGGGATTAATCCATTTTGTGTTTGGATTTGTTTTCACATAAATGATTGCTCATTCTCAAAATTAAGCTTACAGGGATCTCCTGTACCTTTGGATGGTTGATCTCACGCCCAAAGATCATCACGTGATACCCTTTGACCTATTTTGATTGTCGGGACACAGTGCTACTAGGGATTGGGAAAGAAACCAAACATCAACATGGATTTCATAAACTCTGTTTGGAAGGAGCCCAGAAAACGACAAACTTAAAATGGGGTAGCTTGCTTGGATTTTCTGGAAATCAATTCGAGGGAGATGAACCACTCACATCAGAGATCTTTTGGGGATTAATCCATTTTATGTTTATGCTTGCTTTTATAGAAAGGACGGCTTGTGCTCTACGATGTTCGAGGACCATGTATACCTTTGGGTGGTTGAGCTCACACATTAGATCCTTTAATATATCTTGGATTGGTGGGGCGCAATACTCGTAGGAGTGGGAAAAAATACCAAGCGCCAACATAGTTTTCTCCGAGTTTGTTTAGAAGTAACCACCGTATATTTCTGAAGAACATAAAACTTACAAGGAAGTATCGTACCAAGATTTTGTTGAAATAACATGGGACTCACAACATATGTCTTTGGGGGGTTAATTTTTATGTTTAAATTTGCGCTGGAAGAAACGATGGCTCATTTTCTAAGGTGTTAGGGGTTCTCATGTACCATTTGACTTCACACCTAGGATCAATCCCAATAACCTTTGACCTATCTTGAATAGGTGTGACATAATGCTAGACTAAGCACCAACATATTGTTCTTTGACTTTGTTAGAAAGGAGTGAAACCTCGTGTTGTCTCTAGAAAACGAATAACTTTCAACGATGCCGCTTAGCCAGATCTTCTGAAAATCAATATGGGGGAGATGGACCACTTAACACACATATCTCTTGGGTATTAATTAGTCTTGGTTTTAATATGTTTTCACAAAAATAAATGCTCATTCTCAAAGGTGTATGTGATTTTGTGTAACATTGGAAAGTTTATCTGATGCTCCGAGATGAACCCTAGACATTCTTTGACCTATCTTGGATCGATGCGACACAACACTAGTACGGTTGGGAAAAGAGACCAAACACAAACTTACTGTTCTTCAACTTTATTTTGAAGGAGCGAAACCGCCATGTTGTCTCTGAAAAACGACAAACATTAAAGGTGATAGCTTACCCCCAATATTTTTGGAAATCAATTCACAGGAGATGGACCCCTCACAACACATATTTTCGGAGATTAATCCATTTTTAATTTTCTTTTGCAAAAAGATTGCTCGGGACATACCCCAAGATCAACTATCGACGTCTTTTGACCTATCTTAGATTGGTGGGACACAACCAACAAGCACCAATGTAGCATTCTTCGACTTTTTTGGAAATGGCAAAAGTGACGCGTGTTCTCCGGAAAACGGCAAACATACAAGGAGGTAGCTTACCCAGATTTTGGGGAAATCAATTCGGGAGAGATGGAACCACTTACAACACATGACTTTTGGGGGTTAATTCTTTTGTGTTTTAGTCTGGTTTCCGGGGTTATTGCCAAATGGATTTTATTTAATGGTAGTGCTCTCGCTGATAGAAATTTACTTAGATAATATGATCGTTTCATATAGGCTTTCTTACCATATTTTTGTAGACTTCTGCATTTCCATTCCATATAAGTGAATGCAAAATCAATGAACCATAGCATGTTATTCAGAACTTCAATCGGCAGATCAGCACTCCACAGTTCACAGTCCTTCTAGATCGAACTAATTGAGCCAAATCAAGCACTACCTAGTAGAGGCTCATGGCTATACACAACATGATCCGATTGCAATAATATCATCAGATCACATAATTTATGGCGATGTAGACATCCTCTGTAGTCTGTACCAACTCACCCGTCCATGATCCGCAGCCTCGAAGGCGCCGGCTCAAACCCCTTGACCCTACCGATCACATTCTGCCTCGACGTCCGCGCCACACGCGCCAGCAATGCCCGCGCGGCCGCTGCCGCCGCCGCCGTCTCCTTCTTCTCTGACGCCGCGGCTTCCTTCGCCGCCTGATCCGGTTCCGACGGCGTCGTCGGCTCTTTGGCCGCCCTTGGCCGGTGGAGCCTGCACCGGAACGAGCCCGGGTGCGTCGTCGGCGCGCACAGGCAGTACCTCGCCGGCTTGGCGGCGGCCTTGGGACACGACGAAGGAGAAGAGGAGTTCACGGAGGCCATGGGCGGGCGCCCTACTGGAGAACTCAATCCCAATAACCTTTGACCTATCTTGATTTGGCTCCAAGCTCATGTGTAGGAGTAGTAGTAATTTTGTTGGAGAGATTTAATGGTGTTTATCCACCCATCGATCACACACGCTTGTGTGCATGCATGGCGTGAGCTCTTGTTGTGGAGCGCAACCGCCTCCTTGTTTGGAGGCGTACAGGGATGAGAGGGTGAACAGAAAAGGAACCCGCGATCCTAGAAACATGGTGTCCCTGTTTATCCAAACCCAAGGACGAGAACAAAATTAGAACGGAGCCAAAATGCACTGCGTGGTGCACATAATCCTTGTCTCTGTACTGTAGAAGATTGTATGGCTCATAGTACAATCTTGCTGCTGAAGATCGGACAATGTCCATTAGCTAAGTAGTTTTCTTTTATCTTGACAACGGAGACCATGGGCCTCCATCCATTTTAAAAAGATACTTCCTCCGATCGAAAATAATTGTCGGTAATTTTGTACTATCTTAGTACAAAGTTTATACTAAATGTCCGATAGTTGTTTCCGATCGGAGGAAGTAATAATTATCTGCTTAATTAGTGAAAATCAGAAGAACACCATGAAAATAGAGCCGCAAATGCAGCCACAAAACTGCTCGTAAAACACGAGGCACGACCGATGGCTAAAAAAACTCTACATGTTGTTGAGAAGAAGTCATCCGTTACGCAAGTGTCATTGTCATCCCTTGTGCTCGGGCGAGTGACTCTGACTTGACCACCCCTAACTCATATAGAAGCACTCGCCTTAACCGCCGCAGAAAGTCCATATGGACATATGCGTAAAAATTGTGCAATTGCGTCAATGACCAAGCAGCTATACTTTTGATGACAAGTGACGAAGGGGAAATATGGAAGATTCATATCGAAGAGGATACATGCAACAGATCCCTAACTCATATTGAAGAGAAAGTTCATATGGGCATATGCGTAACAATTGTGCACTTGCGCCAATGACCAAACAACTATACGATGATAAGGGACAAAGGGGAAATATGGAAGATTCATATCGAAGAGGATACTGCCACCCATTGTGCACTTGCGCCAATGACCAAACAGCTATACTTTCGATGATAAGGGACAAAGGGGAAATATGGAAGATTCATATCGAAGAGGATACTGCCACCCATCGCTCGTCATTGTCACGGCCTAGATAATGGTCGCAGCGACTCCAACTTTAGATCAATGGAAGATATCTTACAGACATATCACGTACGTACTTGACTACCAAAACATTGTCACAACCCCAAGCATCACTCAACACCTTCATCCTTGTTGTCAACGACAACTATTAGAACCGCAAGCCGCCGAACATCAAACTTGTTAGTGGGGTCCAACTCGAAATAGGAATGTCTTTAAGAAGGAAAACGATGCAATAGGTTGTCATCGTCCGATCTAATATAGATAAGGAATGGCACCACAAACAACCATTCCGGTGAGGCATAGTAAGAAAGGACCCACCTTTCAATGATATCTAAAGCATACCTCCAAGCTCTAAGGTGTCAACTGGGATCGTTTCAAAATCCTTCTTTTACTTCATTTTGTGATTTCTAGTTTAAATTTGAGACCAAATTTAAATTATAAATCATAAAACCAAATATAAGTGAAACTTTGGCAGTATCTTAATTTTTTTCCGATAAAGGGCGCTTTATTACTTAAAAGGTTTAAGTATTACACCCAGCCTCTGCATAGCCAAGATGCACACAGCTGAACAGAAGTACACAATCCAAGAAAAAGAAACATGCGTATTACATATCAAAATGATCAAATGCAACAGCGCCTAAGGGTGTGGGGGACCGATCCGAAGGTTATGCTGCCACCCATGACGGGAAAACGTATCCCTTGCCGTACTCTCCAATCGTGCACAGACCTCCGTAAATAGGTCTCGGTGCTCCACCCGCTGAAGAGACGACCATAAACGGAGTGTACCGGTACACCGGTAGATTACCTGCAAGGGAGAAGAAATTTTATTAGTAAACACTTTAACATTTCTACATAGCCATAGCGACCATAGTACGGCAAGCGCTCCCACCCTAATAAGCGTTCTAAACCGATTATCAATACCATGCAGCCAATTTTCAAAGATATTGGCAACACTGCGAGGAGGATAAAGGTCAGATGCTACTTGGATGATTGACCATATAGATCTTGCGAACCGGCATTGAAAAAACAGGTGTTTAATAGTCTCATCGTGATGACAAAAAACACAACTCTTGTTTCCGTGCCAATTCCGTTTAACCGGATTGTCTTTGGTGAGAATAACTCCACGACGAAGGTACCACCCAAACACTTTAGTTTTAAGTGGTATCTTCATCTTCCAAATCATCTTGTTATCATCAACCGGTATGTTTTGATGGATTAAAGCATTATACATGGAGTCCACAGAGAATTCACCATTCTTGTGTAAATTCCAACGAAACTTGTCTGGCTGAGTCGATAGATGTACGGTAGCCAAACGTTGAAGAAGGGCATTCCATGCAACCAGTCTTGGTCCAAGCAGATCTCGCCTGAACGTTACATATGGAGGTGAGGTAGCCATTACTTTCGCAACGGTATCACTTTTGTAACGAACAATATTGTATAACGCAGGATATTGTTCTCGGAGAGGGGCATTACCTAGCCAGGAATCCTCCCAGAACTTTATCTGTGAGCCATCTTTAATCAAAAAATGTCCGAATCTGAAGAACTTATCTTTTGTAGCCATCAGACCCGCCCAAAAATGTGAATCACCGGATTTCCAAGAAACTTGTGATAACGCTTTTGAGCCAACATATTTTTGATTTAGGAGGGTTTGCCACATACCATTCTCGTTCAGTAGTTTAAACAACCATTTACCAAGGAGTACGGTATTCTTGACTTGAAGGTCATGAATTCCTAATCCACCTTGATCTTTGGGTGTACAAACCACACTCCATTTAACCAGTCGATATTTCTTTTTTTCACTATCCCCTTGCCAGAAGAATCTAGACCGATAATAATCCAGTCTATGAAGGATTCCTTTCGGCAATAGGAAGAAAGATATCATGTATAGTACCATATTAGAAAGTACTGAGTTAATGAGTATCAATCTTCCACCCAGGGATAGTAATTTTCCTTTCTAGCTACTTAGTCGTTTTTGTAGTCTCTCCTCGACAATTTTTCATTCAGCGAGTGTGAGCCTCTGATAATGAATCGGAATGCCCAAATACCGAATTGGAAACTGGCCTTGCTCACAACCGAAGAGGTCGGCATAGAGACTAGCCTCGTCCTGGGCGTCGCCAAAAGAAAACAGTTCACTCTTATGGAAATTAATCTTCAGACCCGAAAGCTGCTCGAATGTTGCCAAGATTAGTTTAAGCTTCCGAGCTTTTTCGACGTCATGTTCCATAAAAAGAATTGCATCGTCGGCGTATTGAAGGATTGAGAGTCCCCCATCCACCAGATGAGGAATCAGTCCTTCAATTCGGCCATCAACTTTAGCACGCTCAATCATAATAGCGAGCATATCCACCACTATATTAAATAGCATGGGGGATAATGGATCACCTTGCCTGAGGCCTTTCTTCGTCTGGAAGTACCGGCCAACCTTGTCATTGACTTTGATGGCCACACTACCTCCAGCCACGAAATTACGAATTAGAGTGCGCCACTCTTCAGAAAAACCTTTCATTCTAAGAGTTTGTTGAAGGAAAGACCACTTAACTTTGTCATAAGCCTTTTCAAAATCTAACTTCAGAATAACCCCATTCAACTTTTTTGAATGTAGTTCATGAACTGTCTCATGCAACATGACAACCCCATTAAGGATATTCCTTCCTTGCATAAAGGCTGTTTGCGATGGACTAACCACATGATCAGCTACCGTATTTAGTCGAATCGTGGCTACTTTTGTGAAGATCTTGAAACTAACGTTCAAGAGGCAGATAGGTCTGTATTGTTGTATCCTTTCTGCCTCATTCACCTTAGGTAACAAGATAATTTCGCCAAAATTCAACCGAAACAATTCTAGTTGTCCAGCATGAAGAGAGCTGAACATATCTAGAAGGTCCGCTTTAATGGTTTCCCAAAAAGTCTGATAAAACTCTGCTGGAAAACCATCAGGTCCCGGTGCTTTGTTGTGTTCCATTAGGAAGATCGCCTTTCTTACTTCCTCCTCAGTGTAGGCGGCCGTAAGTAAGTCATTATCCTCAACAGAAACTTGGGGAATATCCTCTGTTCTAGACTCATCCAATGTGAAGTTACCTTCATCAGGTTCGCCGAACAAATTTTTATAGTAATTCGTGATATAGGCCTTAAGTTGCTCATGGCCTTCAATCGTTCCTTCGTCTTGAACAAGAGAATGAATACGTTTCTTCCTATGTCTGCCATTAGCAACACCATGGAAGTATCTAGTATTCGAATCTCCTTCAAGTATAAATTCTGATTTGGAACGTTGATACCATTTGAGCTCCTCTTCCCTTAGTAGGTTCGCTATTTGTGCATTTGATTGACTCTTCAATTCAATCTCTTGCGCAGATAGCGGACGAACTTCAGCCAAGGCCTCAAGCTCATCAATTATAGTTGAGAGCTTTTGCTTTTGTTGCTTTAGAATACCAGTTACGTGACGTGCCCACCCAGAAAGGTGTTTGCGTACAGCCCGCAATTTATGATTCCACCTCTCAATCGGGGACCGTCCCGACACCGGTCTTTCCCATACATTTTTAACCATATCATGAAACCCTTCCCTATGTAGCCAGCCAAGCTCAAACTTGAACTGCTTTCTACAAATAGGGCGCGGCGTTCCCGTGGACAAAAGTATGGGAGCATGATCTGACAGCCTCTCAATACGTTTTAGAGCGCGGACCGTCACTAATGGGTATCTATCTTCCCAATCAGTGTCCATCAACACGCGGTCTAGTTTCTCGTATGTTGGGTCAGGAAGACTATTAGCCCAAGTAAATTGTCTTCCCACCATTGAAACCTCTCTCAGATCTAAGCTGTCAATAATAGCATTAAATAAGAAAGGCCAATGGCTATCAAATCGGCCTTTACTTTTCTCATGACGGAATCGAAGCAAGTTGAAATCACCCCCAATTAAAATTGGATGTGGATTATCTTTTGCTAGATTAACCAATTCACGCAAAAAGTCGGCCTTAAACTCATCTTGAGCAGCACCATAGACAGTAACAAGTCTCCATGTAAAGTTATCGGCCTTATTGCGGATATGGAGTTTGATATGAAACTCACCATCCGAACTTGCCAAAATCTCCATGGTGTCAGCTCGTACACCGACAAGAATGCCACCCGAACGGCCACGAGGCGGTCGAGACACCCACTCAAAGTCTATACCACCAGAAAGGCGATTAAGAAGACTTGGTAAGAAGTCTCGTCTACCCGTCTCCGAAATAGCAACAAAATCTAAGTTATGATCCCGACAACAATCAACAACGTGAACATGTTTAGCCAAGTCACTTAGACCTCTGCTATTTGAAAACATGCCATACATCGGGAAACAACTTGAGTTTTTGGTACTTTAGGCCGCTTACACGACCTCTTTTCGGCGGAAGTCTTAGATTTGCGACCAGATGCTCTTAGATCATATAATGAACTTAGCTCTGTCTCATCCAAAACAACCTCCAAAACAACTCCAACAAGACTTGAGAGAAGCTGACCATCCATTGTGGCATTTGCCTCCTCATCGTCTAAAGGAGAGGTATCCAACACGTTGGAAACTTTAGGAACTACCGTTAAACGGTCATATTCCATATGTTTCAACACACTAGTGGATACCGTGATATCATGACTATTTTTACCAAGTGAAACTCCTAAGCTACTTAAATTAACTGCTATGCGTGAAGGAGAAAAACATGTAAAAGACTTGGACGAAGAGGATGTACCTATGGTGTCGAGGTTCTATTCGGCCTTGCGCCGCATTGCTTTCGACATGACATCCTCGTCTGTCGTGGACGCACCATCCACATCCGTGGAGTGTCTCCCACTCCGCCTCACTGTAGGAGTAGTCGGAGATGTAGGAGAGGGTCGGCGTGGTGGCGCTCGTGCCTGGGGAGCATCAGCCGCCCTTTCCATGACCACGGGAGAAGTCAATGTCGGAGGAGAGACTCTCTCAGTGGCCATGGGCTAGAGCAGCTCCGTCAGAGACGATGGCCGAGGCGAGCGTGGCGAAGGCACGACATCAGGATCAGTCGATGGCCCGTAGTGGACCTGACCCTGAGTCTGCCCGGCCACTGGAAGCGTCAGAGAAGCAGTGTAGCCTGGGGCCTGGCTACGCCCCTGGTTCTATCAAATGAACACACATGTGGATCATTTTGCTCATGTAACACGAGCCAGCACCGACCAATCTGGCTACCAAAAAAACTACATGTTGTTGAGAAGAAGTCATCCTTCGGGAAACACACAAGTGTCATTATCATGACTTAGCGATCGAGGGAGTGACTCCAGCTTAACTACCCCAAACTTGTATCCACAGAAAGTCAACATCGATATATGCGAAAAAATCATGCACTTGTGCCAGTGACCATGACCAAGCAACTATACTTCCAACGGCCATGATCGAGGGAGTCCCCCATCCACCAGATGAGGAATCAGTCCTTCAATTTGGCCATCAACTTTAGCACGCTCAATCATAATAGCGAGCATATCCGCCACTATATTAAATAGCATGGGGATAATGGATCGCCTTGCATGAGGCCTTTCTTCGTCTAGAAATACCGGCCAACCTCGTCATTGAATTTGATGGCCACACTACCTCCAGCCACGAAATTACGAATTAGAGTGCGCCACTCTTCAGAAAACCTTTCATTCTAAGAGTTTGTTGAAGAAAAGACCACTTAACTTTGTCATAAGCCTTTTCAAAATCTAACTTCAGAATAACCCCATTCAACTTTTTCGAATGTAGTTCATGAACTGTCTCATGCAACATGACAACCCCATCAAGGATATTCCTTCCTTGCATAAAGGCTGTTTGCGATGGACTAACCACATGATCAGCTACCGTATTTAGTCGAATCGTGGCTACTTTTGTGAAGATCTTGAAACTAACGTTCAAGAGGCAGATAGGTCTGTATTGTTGTATCCTTTCTGCCTCATTCACCTTAGGTAACAATATAATTTTGCCAAAATTCAACCGAAACAATTCTAGTTGTCCAGCATGAAGAGAGCTGAACATATTTAGAAGGTCCGCTTTAATGGTTTCCCAAAAAGTCTGATAAAACTCTGCTGGAAAACCATCAGGTCCCGATGCTTTGTTGTGTTCCATTAGGAAGATCGCCTTTCTTACTTCCTCCTCAGTGTAGGCGGCCGTAAGTAAGTCATTCTCCTCAACGGAAACTTGGGGAATATCCTCTGTTCTAGACTCATCCAATGTGAAGTTACCTTCATCAGGTTCGCCGAACAAATTTTTATAGTAATTCGTGATATAGGCCTTAAGTTGCTCATGGCCTTCAATCGTTCCTTCGTCTTGAACAAGAGAATGAATATGTTTCTTCCTATGTCTGCCATTAGCAACACCATGGAAGTATCTAGTATTCGAATCTCCTTCAAGTATAAATTGTGATTTGGAACGTTGATACCATTTGAGCTCCTCTTCCCTTAGTAGGTTCGCTATTTGTGCATTTGATTGACTTTTCAATTCAATCTCTTGCTGTTGCCTGTCAAAACCCACCGGCGAGCAGCGACGAGCAACACGAAGAGCCGGGAGGCTCCCAGAACTGCTGGTGGGCCCTGGTCCCTCGGGCAACGGCCCGCAAAACTCCGGCACACGTCCTGGCTGATGCAAGGGCGTGCCACCTGACCTATACCTGATCAGGAAGGTGATGGATTGCTTCGATTAGTTTCCTGCATGGCAGACAAGTAAACATTAAATACGAGCCTCGATCGGCTCTCAGGTTTCCCTGTGAATCGGCTCATGTAGCCGATTGTCCCATGGATCTGCATTGGATCTACGATAACATGGGGTTTTGCTTTATCGATACAAGTCAAATCTATCTACGATAGTTTAACGCTTTCACCACATAATTGGAACATCCCACACGTAATTGAGCCTGGTAGATACGAAAGATAACAGAAAACTAACCCTAGAGGAGGCCAAAAAACCAACGTAGAGTCAATTCCCGGAACAACTCCTCTCGAATTGGCAAACCATATCCTTACGTACTACTGGATCGTTCAACCCGTTTGTGAGGCCTGACCATGCGGATATTAAACTAATCCTTGGAGAACAAGAAACAACTATGACAGATTGAATCGACTGAATAAAGATCAAGCAAGATGCTGCCCTTACACCCAAAATAGGTGAAAGGCAGCGAGATCTCTAGGGGCAGCATGACTAAGCAGACATAAACAAAAAGCACCGATGCTAGCCCAAACAGATCTATGATAACAGTATTACTCGCCATCAACAAGGCTTCAGTACGAGCAACACCAAATAACACATAAGCAGATGCTGCCTAGATCGCGAGATGCGATCTAGGCAGCACGACGCTTACCTGAAAGAAACCCTCGAAACAAGGGGTGGCGATGCGCCGAGATTGTGTTTGTTGTGAACGTGGTCGTCCTCCTTTCTCAATAACCCTAGGTACATATTTATAGTCCGGAGACTTTCTATCTTTGGAATAAACCTAACAACTCTATCTCTTGTTTAAACCGAAACGTACTCTATCATAATATACAGATACACGGGCAATTAGCCCAAATCCACGCACAAGGCCGATCCAACCTCCAAGCCCATCTTGATTACGGCCCATCTCCTTATTTGGCCAAAATGTGGCGATAACACATGCCCCCCTGGTTTTGGCAATAATAATTCCAAAACCACTCTGTTTTTCCTTCATCGGGTCACGCGTTGCAGAGCAGAACCGTCATATCGCCTCCTCATCATAATGCCTCGCCTTCTCAACTTCTCCGCAGCACACGATTTGACAACTCTGGCACCACGTCCTCGAAAACCGCTATGGCATTGAACCATCTTCCACTATTCCCCTTATTTAAATCTATCCGAACCATTTGCATCCTCATTCTTCTCCAATAGCCAAAAAATCCTCTTCCTCCGCCATGGCCTCCTCTTCTTCCTCCAACACATCCGGCCTTTCCTTCCAATCCTCCGACTCCGTCAACCGGGAGCCGACGCCGGAGCACCCGCCAATGGCGGCGTACGAAGCTCTCGCCCCACAATGGTGGGACGAGAGAGACTGGGACTTCACCGCCCAGTCAGAGGACGACGAGTCCCTGACCGACGGCGAGGAGGACCTCCAACTCCTCGTCGACGGGGAACTGGAGGCGGAGAGCGCCGACGACGCCATGTCCTGGGGCGAGGACATCGGCTCTTCCGAGAGGAGGAAGAAGCAGAGGAGGACACCTCCTCCGACGAATACCCGCCGGTGAAGCGCTTCCGCGCCGGGTCCAGCAAGACACCGACGACGACGACGAGGACGAGGAGGCCCCCGCTGACAACTTCAGCAGCAGCGGTGAGGACTACGCCGGCAGCAGCGCCGATGACAGCGAGACGGCGGCGGCAATGGCAACGGCGACGACGACCGCCGCCGCCTTTTAGATTAGGAACTAGTAGTAGTAGTACTAGTATATGTAGATCTCCATTTTGTAAGCAATCGGCTTCATTGTAAACAACCATCTTTGGAATCAACAAAGCTTGCTTTTCCCAATTTAATTTTGCCGATAGTCAAATAGGTCAACGTTCCAAAAGCCGATAGTAACGAATCGGCTTTCACCATACCACGTTCGATATGATCAACCAAGTCAAAGCCCAAAGAGCCGATGGCAACACATCGGCTTTTCCCACAAACGCTGACAAGGTCAAACTCGGTCGCTTATTTAGACAAGTCTGAGCGGTCACTTTCCAATTTCAACGGTAACCTGCAACCATCTTCAAAAAGGCTAACTCAGATCTCCAATTGCCTCATTGAACAAATCGGGCTCACAGCGACACGAACCCTAGATTCCCCACCGCATAGATCCATCTCCGCTGGCAAATTAGATGGCGGAATCGTCCAGCGCCAACACAGCAGTCTCCGGTCTGAAGGTAATCCTTAACTGTTCCTCGCAATCCGAGCACGGTGCTAGAATTAATAGCAAACACCTGAATTAATGCTTTATCCCATCATTGAAATTTTAGGTTTCAGACATTCTGCTGCCGCATCCTTCTCTCCCAAATTCTCTCTGCCTTGGCCCCCGTACAGAATCTAGTCCTGCCCATCTGATCTCTTGCGAGGCAAACAGAATTCCCTTCGTAAGCCAAAACTTAGATTTGGATTCTTGGGCCGACTGCTTACGAGCCTGGCCTAATCCTCCCGAATATTGGGTTTCTTGGTACAGTAGGGTAGCCAAAACTTACCAATCCCAATGGGAAACCACGGGAATAGCCGATGCCTTGTCTTTGTCATTGTCTCCCCTTGAGAAACATGAAAATCTTCTAAAAACCATCGGCTACTTCTGGTCTGATGCTCTGAACTGCTTCATGTTCGGCCATGGCCCCATGACACCAACTCTGTTAGACGTGGTGATGATTACTGGTCTGGACGTCACATCACCCAGCCCCTCTGCTTTTATGTTGCCAAAAGTCCCCTTCAAGCTTTCTTCCAAAACAGATTGCACGAACTGGGGTGCTTATCTTCGAAGCCACATGAAAACTAAGGGCCCTGTCACAGAGAAAGAACACACGGCCTTCCTCAATTTCTGGCTGGAACATTTCATATTCTGCGGCCCTTCCCTTGCTCCAACCAAGAATTATCTTCCCTTGGCCTACGAACTTGCCAGAGGCACTCATTTTGGCATCGGCAAACTGTTCCTTGGAGAAGTCTATCGATATCTCCAGTTGATGTCTGTCAAACTATCCTCCCACATAGCCGTCAAAACAGGAGGTCCTTGGTGGTTTATTCAACTATGGGCTCAGCTGTACTTTCAAAACCATATCCCAAACTTCCCCCTTTTGGCAAGTTGCACCTTTCCAGATGCCAAAGGGAAGCAGATCCGATGCACCAGCTACGGCCAAGCTCTGTATAGCCTGCCAGGTAGTAAACTGATCCCTCATGAAGCATCCAAGTGGTTCAGCATTTTCTTCCAAGGCCTAGACAATCCTATCTTCTTTCCTTACCCGGAGGAATCGGAAAATTTTGAAAATCCAATCTCCTTCAGGCTGGACAACTTTGCCGATGACACTAGCACTCGGCAGCTATTCTCCACCGTGATCCGTCCCTGCTTCCTCCCAGTTGGCATGAGCACATCCAACAGAATAATCAAGCCTGGATACGAGCTCTACCAGCCGGTCGTAGCAGCTCGGCAATTTGGTCTTGGGCAAGTACCTCCTCATTTCTTTCTCCACCACCTCACAGAGAGCAGAGCTGACCTGCCCGATCCTGTCACCAGTCAGAGGTGTTATTCTTTCTTCGATGCTCTGACCATCCCAATTCCTAACAACCTCATTTTCGCTTCATCAACCGATGGTTTTGAGAACTGGTGGTCGATGTGGAAGACTCATGCCTTCAGGAGAGCTCTGGGACCATTGCTGGAACAGCTCAATGCTGAATATGACATCCCCGTAGAACAGGTACTGCTACTTGTAAATTTTCTTGATGCAGCTCACAACGATTCTTTTAATATCCTGCTCTGTCTCCTTACAGCAACAAGATGGTCCAGAACCTACCAACGAGGATGGCTCCCCCTTCGAATTCCTCCCACCAGCTCCTGTAGTCCTTTTCTGAAAAAACTCGCCACCTTTGAAACAGGTCGTGATGCAGAACCAGCCGATATCACCAAAATCGGCTCCCAAGAGCCAAGCAACTTCCGGGTCAGCTGCCTCCCGAGTTCCAACTAAAACAAGAACGGCGGTGAGGAAGATAGTGGCCAAGAAAACTTTGAGGCGCCGGAGCCCTTCTCCAGAGAGCTCGCACGTACGCTGATTCATGCCTTGGTTGATCTCATTTATCTTTGTAAACATGCTCGTGCTTACCAACTCTCCCTTTCTTACAGGTCTCCATCGAAGACACCTCCAGCGAGGAAAGACAATCCAATCGAGGAGATTCGAGCTCAGCAGACTCTGAGAGAACCACCACACCGAGCCAGCCAGATGTGCCACCATCGGCTTCCAGGAAAAGGCCTGTTCCTGAACCTGTTGCCCCCCGAGCAGCAGTCGAGGCGGGGCAAGCTGTGAGCCCCAAGAGGGCTTGCAAGGGACTGCAAACTTCTTCTTCAAGCCAGGAGGCTTCGAAAGTAATTGTCCTCCATACTCTTACCACTCCTTTCTCATGCCGATTCATTGCTATTCACATCGGCTAAGCACCTTTCATGCAGACGAAGGACACTCCTAGTGGGACAGTCGGGGAAGTGCCGATGCCTTCCGCAAGCCTGGATCTAGTAATCCCTGAAGGTGTAGATGAAACGATTGCCAACCTGGCCAAGCCCTCAGCAACAACACACGAGCCGATTGTCTCACCGTCGGCTATCCCCCTGATCTCAGGAGAGGTATGTTCGCTTCTTTCGACTCATCCTTCCCTATTTGACGCATACTGACGCCACTTCTGCCTGCCAGGGTTGTGATATCTCAGGCTTGCTGACGTTCGACCCTGAATCCATCGAACCAGCTCCCTCTGTCGCCAACGATGAACCACGAGCAAGCGCTGTTCTACCTCAATTCCAGCGTCTCAAAGCCTTGCTGTCCTCCCCAATCGAGAAGTTGGTCGAGGGTTCTGAAGAGGTGAAGAGTGTTCTTGACGAAATCAAGGACCAACTCCCGGTAGCATTGCAGGTGAAGCTTTGGCCAGTTGTGACTCTGTCTTTCTACGGGTCAAGGGTGAAGTTGGCTCGTGAGAGGATCAATCTACGCCACGCCCAACTCCCACTGAAGGCCGATATTGCAGCCAAATGTCAGCGGCTCAATGAGAAAAAGGCATCTCTGGATGCCAAAACTGACACCTCTGTCAGCACCGCCGAGCTTGCATCCTTAAAAAAGGAATTGGAAGATCTCGAAGAGAAGGTCCGGGCGACTAAAAAGCTCATTCATGACAAGGAAGCATTCATCGCCCGCTCCCAAGACGAAGCAGAAGGCCTCAAAGCTCAACTGAAGACTGATCTGGCAGAAATACGTGCCCTGAGCAAGCAGCTAGTGACGGGCAAGGACGATGATGACGAAGCCGAGATCGCCGAGGTGGATCGTGTCCGTGCTGACGCCCTCCATGCCTTCGAGGCATTCCTTCAGTAGCTTATTCATGTAACCTGACACCTGCTCGTAACAGTCTGAACCTCGAGAGTCGATGGCTGTGCACTGTTTTTTTTTATTTATTTATTTGGCCGACTTCATGTATCGGCCCCCGTGTTTCACTGGATATATTTTTTTTTACTGGCCGATTTCATGTATCGGCCCCCATATTTCACTGGATATTTTTTTTTACTGGCCGATTTCATGTATCGGCCCCCATATTTCACTGTCCATCATCCCACATGCTTGGGAAATATTTCTTGAGATGCTGACCGTTAACAGCCACTGGGAATTTCACACCGTCCAGCTCCTCAAGCATGTACGCGTTGCCCCTTAAGACTTGGTCGACCCTGTATGGCCCGTGCCAATTTGGAGACCATTTACCGTATGCTGCATCCTTAGTTCCCAATGGCAATACAGCTTCCCATACCAGATCACCAACGTGGAATTCCTTTGGTCTCACCTTCTTATTATATGCACGAGCTACCTTGGCTTTGTTCTCTTTAATTTTCTCAAGCGACCACAGCCTAAGTTCAGTTAAATCCTCAACACTGTCACTCATCAGGGCTGCATATTCTTCAGTTGTTAGATCGTTCTGAAAAGTGACACGTCTCGATCCAGCCGTAATCTCCCATGGCAATACGGCTTCTTGTCCATAGACTAGATGGTATGGCGAGGTTTTTATCGCTCCATGACATGACATGCGATAAGCCCACAAAGCTTCTGACAAAACCTCGTGCCACCGCCTAGGGTGCTCGTCGATTTTTCTCTTGATCAGCTTGATAAGGCTCTGATTGGACGCTTCAGCTTGTCCATTTGCTTGAGCATAATATGGAGATGATCGGATCAGCTTAATTCCCGTGTCCTCGCAGAACTCTCTAAACTCGTGAGAAATGAAGACCGAACCTCCATCGGTCGTGATAGTTTGGGGAATCCCGAATCTATGAATGACATGTTCTTTCACGAAATTGATAACATCCTTCGAGCTTACTGACTTCATAGGGACGGCTTCCACCCATTTAGTGAAATAATCCGTAATGGCCAAAATCCACATGTGGCCTTTGCTTGATGGAGGATTAATCTTGCCAATCATATCCATGCCCCAACCTCGGAATGGCCAAGGCTTGATGATGGGGTTCATCGCTGATGCAGGTACCATCTGAATCTTCCCGAATTTCTGACATGCTTGACACCCTTTATAGTACTTAAAACAGTCCTCAAGCATGGTGGGCCAATAAAACCCTGATCGCCTGATCAACCATTTCATCTTGTGAGCCGATTGGTGAGTTCCACAGGCGCCTTCGTGTACCTCGTGTAGAAGCCGATTTGCCTCGGCTGGCCCCAGACATTTGAGCAATAGCCCTTCCAGAGTCCTGTAGAACATGTCATCCCCAATAAGCACATACTTCATGGCCTTGTACCTTATCCGTTTAGGTGCCCCCCGAGCCGAATCTTTCAAGTAATTGAAGATATCGGCTCTCCAGTCATCCGTCTCCAAGAACTGTACCTGAACATCAGTTCCATCTGCTATGTCCTTGTAGCCTGAAGCCATTTGTGCGAGATCATTCGCCTCGGTATTCTGCGATCGCGGGATCCAGTTAAAGTTTAAGTACCTGAACTGTGCCATCAGCTCACGGCATTGCAACCATAATGGGAAGAGTGACTCGCTCTCACACTTGTATTCGTCCGTGAGTTGGGAAATCACCAATTTGGAGTCTCCAAAAAGTTCCACTGCTTCTGCTCCGGCTTCAATGAGCAACTCCATTCCCTTGCGTATTGCCTCATACTCAGCGACATTGTTGGTGCAAGGGGTAGATAGCCTGATGGAGAAGGAATATGTTGCCCCCCGGGGCGACACGAGTAGAATGCCGATGCCGCAACCATCATCACAAGCCGATCCATCGAAAAACATAGCCCATGCACGTACAGACAGTGCTGCTATATCAGTGTTGATTCGTTCAGCAATAAGATCGGCCAACGCCTGTCCCTTAACCGCTTTGGCGGGTTGATACCGGATATCAAATTCCGATAATGCAAACATCCATTTGCCGAGTCGGCCTTTCAACACAGGAGCCGACAGCATATGTTTTATGACATCTGATTTGCATATGATGATAATCTCTGCTGACAGCAAGATGTGTCGCAGCTTGGTGCAGGTGAAAAATAGGCAGAGGCATAACTTCTCGATCTCAGGATACCTTGTCTCTGCATCCAGCATCCTTCTGCTGATGTAAAACACAACTCGCTCCAGACCATCATAAACTTGCACCACCACCGAGGCGATGGACGTGTCAGCCACCGACAAGTAAATGTAGAACGGCCTATCCTGCTGCGGTGGAACCAACACTGGCGGCTTCGTTAGATATTCTTTGATCTCGTCGAAGGCTCGTTGTTGTTCTGTCCCCCAGCGGAACTCCTCATCAGATTTAATTTTCACCAGCCCCATGAACGGCTCTATTCTTCCCGACAGATTGGAGATGAACCTTCTGACGAAGTTGATTTTGCCGATGAGACACTGCAGTTCTTTCTTCGTGGTAGGTGGCTTCATTGTTCGCACTGCCTCCTGACTTTTCAGGCCGATCTCGATTCCGCGTTCATGGACCAAGAAACCCAAGAACTGACCGGCCGTCACACCGAAGGCACACTTCTTTGGATTCATCCGTAGTCCGAATTTTCTGGTTCGGTCCAGGACGCGTCGCAGATCGTCCAAGTGTCCTTGTACTGAAGCAGACTTGACTACCACGTCATCGATATAAATCTCCACCAGCTTGCCGATCAGATCATGGAAAATGTAATTCATGGCTCTTTGGTATGTGGCGCCGGCATTCTTCAGTCCAAATGTCATGACTACGTATTCAAACAACCCCACCGAACCTGGGACTCTGAATGCAGTCTTGTGTATATCTTCTGGAGCCATAAAAATTTGATTGTAACCGGCATTGCCATCCATAAAGCTCAAGACCTTATGACCAGCAGCTGCGTTGATCAATGTCTCTGCTACCGGCATCGGATACTCATCCTTTGGAGTGGCTCTATTGAGATCCCGAAAATCTATGGCAACACGCCATCGGCCATCCTTTTTCTCTACAGGTACGATACTAGAAATCCACTCAGCATACCTGCATGGCCTGATGAACCCAGCTTTCAACATTCTCTCGATCTCTTTCTTGACTTCCTCTAAAATTTCGGCCTTCATCTATCGTGCTCGCTGCTGGAATGGCCGAAACCCTTTTTAAAGCGGGAGCCGATGCTCAATGATGCTCCTGTCTAACCCGGGCATCTCCGTATAGTCCCAGGCAAAGCAATCTGGATACTCTTTCAACAAAGCTATCATCGGACCCCGCAGATTCGGATCTAACTTTTTGCTGATAAATGTCGGTCGTGGCTTATCCCCAGGACCGATGTCAATCTCCTCTAGCTCATCAGCGGATGTAAACCCATACCCCAGCTTTCCGTCACCTGCAAAATCGATGCTGAACACAGGCCAAAAGTTTGGTGAAGATAACAAAGATGATTTGGGCCGATTGCCGGAATCGGCCCCCTTTTTGATTGCATTACTCAAGGAAGGTTTACAACTTATTTGTGCTCTACAATGGTAGGGAATCTCCCTACTACGACTACATGACATGCTTGTCGTAAGATCACTGCTTTTTATTTTTTGTGGCCGATCGCAGGGATCGGCCTTACCACGCACAATCGTGGGCTTTGCTACTCTGTCAGGCCAGTGGATAAGACCAGCCTCACCCCGTTTTTTGTAGCTTCAATGCGCTCACAGCCGTCTAGACTGACTCCAGAGATCGGCTCTTGGTCTTCTGCGTCCCAAATGTTCATGCCAGCTATTGAGATCTCGATCGAATCATCTGCATGAATGACCTCCACTTCATCTCCATCCCACTGTATCAGGCATTGGTGCATCGTGGATGGAATGCAGCAGTTAGCGTGAATCCAATCCCTTCCCAGCAAGACAGCGTAGGTGCTTTTGCTGTCAACAATGAAGAACGACGTAGGGATGGTTTTTCTACCCACGGTCAGATCCACGTTCAGAACGCCTTGCGTTTCTGAAGCTTGGCCGTTGAAGTCGCTTAGCGTGACGTTGGTTTTGATCAGATCTGCAGTGGAGTGTCCCAAACGCCGCAGCATGGAGTATGGCATTATATTGACTGCCGCTCCGGTGTCAACCAACATCTTGCGGACAGGCTGCCCATTGATATAACCTCTCAGGTACAGGGCTTTCAGATGTTTGTAGCCCTTCTCCTGTGGCTTTTCAAAGATGACCGGCCGTGGGCCGCAGTCAAACTGTGCCACTGGTAGTTCTTCGGTTCTTGGAGCGCAAAACTCTGACGGAAGTATGAACACCATGTTTGTGTCAGCCGATGTCTTCGCATCGGCTTTTACTGGTTTGGGGCGCCACTCTTTCCTTTTTGGACGGGACTCCGTCTCCAAGGTTTGCTGAATTTTTACGGCCAGATCAGGCCGGGCTTTCCTTAAAGTGTGGAGGTACTGCGCTTCGGCTTCCTCCAAGCTACGTAGACGCTGAACTCTACGCTTTTGGGTATGTCTGAGTCCATCGGGACACCACCTTGGCCGGTGATATCTATCTTCTTCTTCATCCTCTGACTCCTCGAGATCTTTTGCTCGAGATGACTCCTCTTGTCTATTCTGAGGCGGGAGAGGCCCTAGACGCTTGAACACTGAAACTGGACCTGTGTCATCCTTCTGTTGTCCACATTCCGGGCAGTTGTCGACTGTAGGCAATCGGCTCATTCCCGCATCCCAACAGTACTTGAAGAAAGGACAATCCCAATGTTTATCCACGCCTTCCTTTTCCTTTGGCCTTTCCCTAGCGCGGTGCTCATATCCTTCATCATCTCTATCATGCCGACGGTATCTCCCATCGTATGCGTCGGTCCGACGATCTCTTTCATCATCTCTGTCGTACTGCCGACGTCGGTCATACTGACGCTCATACTTGTTAAGGAGATGCGTGGAGTGTGGCTTCTGATATCGCACGCTTCTCACTTGTTCCTCGGTTATATACCGCCTATCATCATAACGGGGCCGGTCGCGTGGACCGGCCTCTTCCTTTTCTTTGCCCCGGGAGTGGCCGCTTTCTTCCTTATACTTGCCATGGTGGTACACAGGCCCTGCCATGTTAATATCGAACGAGAAATCTAGCTGACGCCTCGTGGAGTGGCTGTGCTCTACCATGTTGATGCCAGGAAACGGGTTTGTGTCCACTTTCATGGCGAACTGCCCAAGGATCAGACGGCCCTGTTCTATCGCCGTTTGGATCTGCCGACGTAGCTCTTTGCAATCATTGGTGGTGTGGGTGAACGAGTGATGCCACTTGCAGTATGATCTCCCGTTCATCTCTTGCGCCGTAGGGATTTTATGGCCTTCGGGTAACTTCAGCTGCTTTTCCTTCAGCAGTAAATCGAATATCTGCTCAGCTTTGCTTACATCGAAGTCGAACCCTTTTGTAGGCCCTTGCTGTTTCACCCATTTGCAGGACACAGGATCTGCCCCCCGAACCCATTCAGCCACGGCTATCTCCTGGTCTTCTACAAGATCCTCTTCTTCTGTATCGACCAGGCCTATCGGACGTTTGAACTTGTCTTGGTACAACTCAGGGTGGCGCTGCTCATACATTGTCAGTTTCTGGACCATGTGCGCCAGTGAATTGTATTCTACTTGGAAAGCCAGATCCTTGATCGGTGCTGAGAGACCCAACACGGCCAGCTTGACTGCTTCTTTCTCAGTTAGACGAGCCGAATAACATCGGTTCTTGACAGTCCTGAAACGCTGAATATACTCGGCTACCGTTTCTCCCCGCTTCTGCCGCACCTGCGCCAGATCGGCAATGCCAGCCTCGGTAGCTTCTGAATGATACTGAATATGGAACTGTTCTTCCAGCTGCTTCCAGGTCCGGATCGAATCTGGTGGCAACGAGGTGTACCACCCAAAAGCTGGTCCTGTCAGAGATTGCGCAAAGAACCTTACGCGTAACTGATCCGATGCTGAAATCATGCCTAACTGTGCCAAATATCGGCTCACGTGCTCGATCGAGCTAGACCCTTCTGAACCATTAAATTTTGAGAACTCAGGGAGCCGATACTTGGGTGGAAGCGGAATCAGATCATACTCGTTGGGGTACGGCTTGGAATAGCCGATTGTTCTCCTCTTCGGCACGAAGCCGAACTGGTCTCTCAAGATGGTACTGATTTGCTCCACCGTTTGAGCTGCAGGGGCTAAATTCTCATGACTCGTTCCGGTGGCATACTTAGCTAGCCACGCCTGTTTATCAGCGTCCATCCCGGACATCCCTGCTCCCGAAATCCCTACTCCAGAAACACCTGCCCCAGAAATCCCTGCGGTTGCGATCTGGTTCGTGTGCGTCAGGCTGTTGCAGTCCGGCACGTATGTGCACACATATCCATGTGGGATTTCTTTAGGTGGCTCAGACAGGAATTGGTAATCGCCAGGATCACCTCCAATCTTGTAGACGACGTACGCCGGTGACCCCGGTGGCTCCGGAGCTGCAAGCGTGAATGGTAGCTGTGGCCTGGTCTGGAGCGGTCTTTCTCCCTGGTGAGTCCCTAGGGTAGGCCCCGACGGAGAGTACTGATGTTTCATGATCTCCTGAACCACGCGAACCGCGACGCGCTCGAAAGCGTTCACCAGGCTCTCAGAATGGCGGTGAAGAGAATGAGCCACCATGTAATTGACTTCCTGTCGCAGAGCTCTGGTGCGATCCTCTGAAGGAACAGACAGATCCACCTCATCGAGAGCGCCTTCGGGTGAGAACCCTTTCCACCTGATGCCATGCTTACGGGTCCTTTCAAAAGAGCCGATGAGATCGGCTTCGAAGAGAGCTTTGATATCATCATACCTCTTCTTGTGCTCATCAGACAGATCGTCGTAAGTGATTGGTCTGTCCCCCATCGCAGCGTCAGATGTTGATGCAGATGTTGTTGAATGTCCCACCGGGCGTGCCAGAATGTGTTGCCTGTCAAAACCCACCGGCGAGCAGCGACGAGCAACACGAAGAGCCGGGAGGCTCCCAGAACTGCTGGTGGGCCCTGGTCCCTCGGGCAACGGCCCGCAAAACTCCGGCACACGTCCTGGCTGATGCAAGGGCGTGCCACCTGACCTATACCTGATCAGGAAGGTGATGGATTGCTTCGATTAGTTTCCTGCATGGCAGACAAGTAAACATTAAATACGAGCCTCGATCGGCTCTCAGGTTTCCCTGTGAATCGGCTCATGTAGCCGATTGTCCCATGGATCTGCATTGGATCTACGATAACATGGGGTTTTGCTTTATCGATACAAGTCAAATCGATCTACGACAGTTTAACGCTTTCACCACATAATTGGAACATCCCACACGTAATTGAGCCTGGTAGATACGAAAGATAACAGAAAACTAACCCTAGAGGAGGCCAAAAAACCAACGTAGAGTCAATTCCCGGAACAACTCCTCTCGAATTGGCAAACCATATCCTTACGTACTACTGGATCGTTCAACCCGTTTGTGAGGCCTGACCATGCGGATATTAAACTAATCCTTGGAGAACAAGAAACAACTATGACAGATTGAATCGACTGAATAAAGATCAAGCAAGATGCTGCCCTTACACCCAAAATAGGTGTAAAGGCAGCGAGATCTCTAGGGGCAGCATGACTAAGCAGACATAAACAAAAAGCACCGATGCTAGCCCAAACAGATCTATGATAACAATATTACTCGCCATCAACAAGGCTTCAGTACGAGCAACACCAAATAACACATAAGCAGATGCTGCCTAGATCGCGAGATGCGATCTAGGCAGCACGACGCTTACCTGAAAGAAACCCTCGAAACAAGGGGTGGCGATGCGCCGAGATTGTGTTTGTTGTGAACGTGGTCGTCCTCCTTTCTCAATAACCCTAGGTACATATTTATAGTCCGGAGACTTTCTATCTTTGGAATAAACCTAACAACTCTATCTCTTGTTTAAACCGAAACGTACTCTATCATAATATACAGATACACGGGCAATTAGCCCAAATCCACGCACAAGGCCGATCCAACCTCCAAGCCCATCTTGATTACGGCCCATCTCCTTATTTGGCCAAAATGTGGCGATAACACTTGCGCAGATAGCGGACGAACTTCAGCCAAGGCCTCAAGCTCATCAATTATAGTTGAGAGCTTTTGCTTTTGTTGCTTTAGAATACCAATTACGTGACGTGCCCACCCAGAAAGGTGTTTGCGTACAGCCCGCAATTTATGATTCCACCTCTCAATCGGGGACCGTCCCAACACCGGTCTTTCCCATACATTTTTAACCATATCATGAAACCCTTTCCTATGTAGCCAGCCAAGCTCAAACTTGAACTGCTCAAACTATACTTCCGACGACCATGACCAAGCAACTATACCAAGAACTATAGTTGTATCCTAATTACATCTCTACCAAGCTACGATCTAGTTTATTATCGTTTTTTCTGCTGAATTCCTGCCAACCAAATTTGACAATAAATAGCTCGATCGCAGCAGCAAAACTGTTGGTAATCGATCCATGCATAACCGTGGAATGGAAGCCTTATTTGATTGGATACTAACATGAAAAGTTGCCGCGACCATAATCCATGCAAGAAACACCAACCTGCGGATGCTCACCAAGACCAACAATGGCAAAGAGATTAGCATATTTTTTTAAAGATAAAAGGCAACATTGTCCGACTTTAAATTAATAAAGCCCTGCAGTTCATACAACCAATCAGGTTTAGCCATTACAACATACCCATAAAAGGGGGTCCACATACATGGCAGCACTTGCCAGTAGATAATACAGTAGTGAAGCTAAAATAGAACTAGATAACCACCATCACATTGGGCGCAGAGGTAGCTCGGGTCTGTAAGTAGAGGATGCGTAGCAGCTTCAGCATGACGTCCAGTTTATCCATGAGCTTGTTCCATAGCAGCGGTCTCCACAACTATAAAAAGACAGATGTTTTGAAAATACAGTCAGCAGGATGAGCCGAGAGTTTGTGTTCAATAGTGAACTTATTTCTAATGTTCCACAGCGCCCAACTCTGAGCAGCGAACAAAAGCCAAATTGCCTATTTAAAACTAGGAGCAAGGGAATTCACAATATTAAAAAACTCTTGAAAAGTTCTAGGGTTCCACCGCACCCCAAAAGCTTCTCTGATGCCACTCCACACAAAGGCAGCTAAGTCACAAGCAAAGAAAATGTGGTCTACTGACTCGAGCTACCCACACAACGCACAACTGCCATTGGATGCCCCGTGTCTCCTGTTAATCTGAGCATTAGCATCCTGGCCGCAAGAACAATTGAAATCCTCCTCCTGCGACGTGATTATAAATTGATTTGGATTTACTATTAGTTATTCATTTTAACAGGGAGAGAATGATTAAATTACGATGTTTTAGCAACCTACATTGTGTCCAGGGCATCTCGGATCTTGGGCTCAGTTGCTGGCGGTGCGGCGGCGAGCACGTCGGAGGCAGAGCCCACCTTGTGCACGGCGTCGTTGATCATGAGATGCACAAGGCTAGCGTGTATAAACTCCAAGTGCGAGTAATCCTAGCATAGTAGCATATGAGGACCGAATCGCTGGTACAAGTGCTGCTGCTGCCCCATCCGTGGAAGTAAACTAGATGGCGATTATGGGCTGCACGCCGCTCTGTGGGTGCTCCAAATGTAAAAAAGTGCACTTTTGGCTGCATCAAATCTATACACCAAGACGTGCTGCACATTCAAAAGTATCAACGTGTGAAGTATGATCCAGTACAAGGGTCTGATTGCAAGATCCTGCACGGTGCTAGCTTTATGTCCATCACCAGCAAATTCACTGCATGGCGAGTCTACATTGTAATCACGTGTATGTACCAATATAATTCCTAACAACTTCCATGCCAAATATCCATTGCATTTACAACGTCTCTTGGCGACACTACAAAAAACACTGATGTTCAATGTGGCTATCCCTGCTAGCGTCTACATAATTTTTGCAAGAAAATGCAACAAAGCACATATATGGGCCAGTTGTGACTTGACGGCACGTGAGCCTCTGACTCGGCTATGGTCAATTAACTCCAGTATTAAAAATTCATCAAGTAGATAACATTTATTCATTGGTGTACGAATGGTTCTATCCAGTAGTAGCCAGGATAAATTAAAGTCCCAGGCCAACTTCATGGTACAGTGCAAAACAGTGTTAAACATTGTTACTGTAGCTACAGCATACAAAAGAATTTGGTAGCACGCCCCAGGCCATGTCCAGTGTAGCCTGGGGCCTGGCTACGCCCCTGGTTCTATCAAATGAACACACATGTGGATCATTTTGCTCATGTAACACGAGCCAGCACCGACCAATCTGGCTACCAAAAAAACTACATGTTGTTGAGAAGAAGTCATCCTTCGGGAAACACACAAGTGTCATTATCATGACTTAGCGATCGAGGGAGTGACTCCAGCTTAACTACCCCAAACTTGTATCCACAGAAAGTCAACATCGATATATGCGAAAAAATCATGCACTTGTGCCAGTGACCATGACCAAGCAACTATACTTCCGACGGCATGCCGAAGAGGAACCGTGCAATGCTTCCACTCATCGCTCATCGTCATCACTGCTTGGACAATGCCGCAACAACTCCAGTTTCAAATCAGTGGAAAATATCACAAAACTTTCACAGACGCGTTGGATACCTGACTACCAACAAATTGACGCGATTCGAAGATCGCTCAACGTTTTCATCTTTTCCGTCAACGACAAACCGCTAGACCCACATCCGTAGACCACCACACTTATCATTGAGGTTTGGCTCAAAATAGGAATCCTTTTAAGAAGGGAAACAACACAAGATGATGTGGCCTCTAGTGGATACGGTCGTCCTTCCTCCTCATGCTATGGACGGCATGACCGGCAACGTGAGGGCGTCGTGGACCGCAACTCCTGCTTCGGCCAATGACCGGAGCAGGGGAAGGAGAGGGGAGGCGAGGCCACCATGAGAGCCGCAGCCTTCACCAGCGACCGAAGCTAAGGAGGGAGAGGAAGCCGAGATCACCATGGGAGCTGCCACCAGCAAAATGGGCCGCGATTGGATCTAGGCTAGGTTTTTTTAGTCGATTGGGGACATTATACCCCACTCTCCCCGTACTGCGAGTTGAATAACATAAAGCGCAGGGGTGTTTTTACAAAAATGTGAAAGTTAATATCCAACAGAATAGTGTGGGGTAGATATGGCCCATGCGCCATATGTATCGAAAAACATCATTCTCGGACTAGATCGCGATTATTGGTTGCCCGCCGCTCTGTAGTGTGCTCTATATGTAAACAACAGAACACTTCTGATTCTGTCAAATGTTACGTCATCGACACACTCTGCCAGCAAGGCACCGAGGAGGGCACGCGATGCAGGTCGAAGGCGTATTCCAAGAAAGGCGTCTCAACAACTTGAGGACCAAGTCCAAGCCGAGAGATCTAGATCGGGTTAAAGGCAGCCCCTGGCCTAAAGAGGAAGGCATCTTGTATTTCGAATTAGAACTGAATCAGGCTCTGGAGCGTAGCTCCATCCTTGGGCTCTCTTCTCCTTTCCCGAATCTCTCCTTCCCCCTAGAACCTTCCTCTGTATCGCCACTGTTATCGCTATAGCCACTGAAATCGAATACCAGGAATGTAACAACAAATCTATAAGCCGAGAGGGGCTGCACACTCAAAAGTATCAACGTAGTACGATCTAGTACTCCGTACAAGGGTCTGATTGCAAGGTCCTCAGCTGTCCTAGCTTCTACTCCCTCCGTTTAGAAATATAAGATGTTTTAGCTTTGTGAAGCGAATGTATCTATACATCTTTTAGTGTATAGATTCGTTTGAATCTATACACTAAAAGATGTCTAGATACATTCGCTTCACAAAGCTAAAACATCTTATATTTCCGAACGGAGGGAGTACATTGTAATCACGTTGATGTACCAATATAATTCCTAACGACTTCCATTTCAAATATCCGGCGTCTCTTGGAGACATTCGAGACAGGGGCGGAGGAGCCCATAGGGCGGACTTTGGCGAACGCCCGACCTAAGCAGCGGCGAGTACACGTACTACTAGTACGTAGTCTTTTTTTTGAAGTAACTACTAGTACGTAGTCTCTAGCAGCGGAGTAGTACTTTTTTGCGTGAATCGGTATGACATAAGTTATCTGGGCTTGGGATTACCAAAAAGCTAGAAATCAAAGGCACAGTACGAGAGCCTTGGGCCTGCCTGTGCTAATTTTCCTGGGCCTAAACTAGACCAAGACCAACATACATACGTGCAGTGCGACAATGAATACTCGGTTTGATCGACCGAAAATACAGGAAGGACAGGAAGCGGCGGTGGCGGCGGCAACTCGCGAGGCGACTAGGGCACTAGGCAACCGCCGAGCCAGGCTTGCAGTGGAGATCGACGGGCACGAGCTCGCGAAGACTTCTGGACCGTCCGGCGAACGACGCGCGCCATCTCGTTAGAGAGATGGCACCCCCTAAGCGCACGCCAAATCTGAAAATTAAAGGTACTGATATTAGAACAAATAGATGTGAATTCTGAAGCAGTTTCAATTCTGAGTGACCGATTGTGTTTTTTATCGGTCATTCTGTAAATTTCTAGGTTTAAAGTGTTATCATCGAGCCGTATCAAGCAGCAATGAAGCTATCCCAACTACTCACACCACAAGCACAATCGATCTGACAGAAGAACAAATAGAAGAGGAAGGTACATAACAAATTGAAGAGCAAGTTGAGATTGCAGGACAAGAGGAAGATGGACAGCTTGAGGGTGAAACTTCCATGGTTAACTTAGATGAAGACAATAGTGTTGAATCCAGAGGTATTAAGGATTTTATCCCAGACATATAGATTATTTCTGATCCGGCATGTGGTATACCAATTGAGGATTTCAACCCCGACATTAGAGATGAAGTGAGAAGGGCGTATTTTTTTTTGCCATATACGTCCTTATAATATTTCCCATTTTTAATTTTCAATCGTTCGATTTCGCCACACCAAAAATTTAGTTCGTCCTCCGCCACTGATTCGAGAAAACACCGCTCTCCAATGTGGTCATCCCCGCTAGCGCCTATATAATTTCTGCAAGAAAATGCAACACAAAGCACATATATAGGCCAGCTGTGACTAGACGGCAAGTTAGCCTCTGAATCCGGAACACTAGTGGAAAAAGGGGGCCTTTGGCCTGGACCCTTTAGTCCCGGTCGCAATCTGGGCCGGGACTAAAGGGCTATGCGCTGAGCGGTTTGAGACACAAACCGGGACTAAAGGGCTATGCGCTGAGCGGCCCGCATGTGCGCCCCCTTTAGTCCCGGTTTGTGTCTCAAACCGGGACTAAAGGCCTCTGCCTATATATATGGCAGCAGTCCCTCTCCCCTCTTCCTTGTATTTTTCTAGGATGAAGGAGTGTGGGTGTGTGCTAGTTCTCCATTTCATTGCTATGCACTAGAGGTGTTTGTTGAAATGTGTGTTAGAGCGATGCCGCTTCAGTTCACCGAACACAACTACGATATGAGGTGCCCGAGCCACGCTTAAGCCTCTTCCTCTTTATTTCCACTTATTCTTAAAGGTTAGCAACTATATTTCCTCGTTTAGACCGTGCGGTACTAATTTTTAGGATCGTGATTGTGTTTGATATACTGTTGTATGACGCAGATGAGCCATCCATGGATGTACGGTGATCGACGCACAGCCGCTTACAGAGAAGGCGTGCATTCTTTTCGAGATGCGGCCGATGCGAACAAGCATGGTGGTGGCTATATGTTTTGTCCATGTGTTGAATGTCGGAATGAGAAAGATTACACTTCCTCAAGAGTCATTCAGAGCCACCTGCTTCGGTCCGGTTTTATGTCGGGCTATAATGTTTGGACCAAGCACGGAGAAAGAGGGGTTATGATGGAAGACGACGATGAAGAAGAAGAGAACAATGATGACAACTACCGATCTATGTTCCCTGAGTATGCTGATACCGCAATAAAAGACAATGAAGAAGAAGATCAGGGTGAAGAACGGGAACCAGATGAGCCCGCTGATGATCTTGGCCGGGTCATTTCTGATGCACGGCGAGGCTGCGACACAGAAAAGGAGAGGTTGCAGTTCGAGCAGATGTTACAGGACCACAACAAATTGTTGTACCCAACTTGTGAAGATGGCCAGAAGAAGCTGGGTAGCACACTGGAATTGCTGAAGTGGAAGGCAGAGACCGGTGTGACTGACTCGTCATTTGAAAAGTTACTGGTACTGATGAAGAAGATGCTTCCAAGAAAGAACGAATTGCCCGCCAGCACGTACGAAGCAAAGAAGCTTGTCTGCCATCTAGGATTAGACGTGCAGAAGATACATGCATGCCCTAATGACTGCATCCTCTACCGCGGTGAGAAGTACGAGAATATGGATAAATGCCCGGTATGCACTGCATTGCGGTATAAGATCAGAAAAGATGACCCTGGTGATATTGAGGGCGAGCCACCTAGGAAGAGGGTTCCTGCCAAGGTGATGTGGTATGCTCCTATAATACCACGGTTGAAACGTCTCTTCAGAAATAAAGATCATGTGAAGTTGTTGCAATGGCACATGGAAGATCGTATGAAAGACGACAAGTTGAGGCACCCCGCTGATGGTCGGCAGTGGAGAAAAATTGAGAGAGAGTTCCCGAGATTTGCAGGTGACGCAAGGAACTTATGGTTTGGTCTAAGTACAGATGGCATGAATTCTTTTGGGGAGCAGAGTTGCAGTCACAGCACCTGGCCCGTTACTCTATGTATCTACAACCTTCCTCCTTGGTTGTGCATGAAGCGGAAGTTCATTATGATGCCAGTGCTTATCCAAGGTCCAAAGCAACCCGACAACGACATTGATGTGTACCTAAGGCCATTAGTTGATGAACTTTTACAGCTGTGGGCCGAACCAGGTGTACGTGTGTGGGACGAGCACAAACAAGAGGAATTTGACCTTCGAGTGTTGCTTTTCGTAACCATCAATGATTGACCTGCTCTTAGTAACATTTTAGGACAGTCAAACAAGGGATACAATGCATGCACGCACTGTTTGGATCAGACAAAAAGTATATATCTGGACAAATGTAGGAAGAATGTGTACCCGTACAATCGTCGTTTTCTTCCGCCCAAGCATCCCTTAAAGAAAAAAGGCAAGCATTTCAATGGCAAGGCAGAACCCCGGGGGAAGCCTGTCACCCGAACTGGTGCTGAAGTATTTGATATGGTCAAAGATTTAAAAGTAATCTTTGGAAAGGGTCCTGGCAGCCAACCTGTTCCTAACGGCCCTGATAAGCGCGCACCCATATGGAAGAAGAAATCTATATTTTGGGAGCTACCCTATTGGGAAGTCCATGAGGTCCGCTCCGCAATCGACGTGATGCACCTGACGAAGAATCTCTGCGTGAATATTCTAGGCTTCCTGGGCTTGTATGGGAAGTCAAAAGATACACCGGAAGCACGGGAGGACCAGGAACGTCATAAAGGACGAGATGGCATGCATCCAGGGTAGTTTCAAGGGCGTGCGAGCTACGCTCTTACCAAGGAAGAGAAGGAAATCTTCTTTGAATTCCTTTTCAGTATCAAGGTCCCGACTGGCTTCTCGTCGAATATAAAGGGAATCGTAAATATGAAAGACAAAAATTCCAAAACCAAAAGTCTCATGACTGCCGCGTGCTTATGACGCAATTGCTTCCGGTTGCATTGAGGGGAATTCTACCGGAAAATGTTCGCCTGGCAATTGTGAAGGTATGTGCATTCCTCAATGCAATTTCTCAGAAGGTAATCGATCGAGAAAGTCTATCAGGGTTACAGATTGATGTGGTCCAATGTCTGGTCAGCTTTGAGTTGTTGTTCCCGCCATCCTTCTTCAATATAATGACACACCTCCTAGTTCACCTAGTCGAAGAGATTAGAATTCTCGGTCCTGTGTTTCTACACAATATGTTCCCCTTCGAGAGGTTCATCGGAGTCTTAAAGAAATATGTTCGTAACCATGCTAGGCCAGAAGGAAGCATCTCCAAGGGCTATGGAACAGAGGAGGTCATTGAGTTTTGTGTGGACTTTCTTCCTGACCTTAAGCCGATTGGTGTTCCTAAATCTCGGTATGAGGGTAGGCTGACAGGAAAAGGCACACTAGGAAGGAAAGCAAAAGTATGTATGGACGGGCATTCATTCTCTCAAGCACGCTACACAGTTCTACACAATTCCACCGTGGTGGCTCCGTATATCGTGAGACACAAGAATATTCTACGCTCTGAAAACCCGGGGAAGGCTGACTCTTGGATTAAAGGGGAACACGAGAAGACTTTTGGCAGTTGGTTGCAGACACATCTCATGAATGACGACACCGTTGGAGATCAGCTGTACTATTTGGCCAGGCCACCATCTTCGACTATATGTACTTTCCAAGGGTACGAGATAAATAGGAATACATTTTATACGGTTGCCCAAGATAAAAAGAGCACCAACCAAAATAGTGGTGTTCGCTTTGATGCAACAGACGATAATGGGCAGAAGGAAACATAATACGGGTACATAGAGGAGATATGGGAACTTGACTATGGACCTACTTTTAAGATCCCTTTGTTTCAGTGCAAATGGGTGAAGCTGACAGGAGGCGGGGTAGTTGTAGACCAAATGTACGGCATGATAATAGTGGATCTCAACAATCTTGCGTACATGGACGAACCATTCGTCCTAGCAAACGATATCGCTCAGGTTTTCTATGTGAAGGACATGTCTACAAAAACGAGAAAAAGAAATCAGCAAAAGAAGACATTGTCCGATGAGCCAAAACGCCACATAGTTCTTTCAGGGAAAAGAAACATCGTGGGAGTAGATGACAAGACAGACATGTCAGTAGATTATAATAAGTTTCATGAAATTCCGCCCTTCAAAGTGAAAACTGACCCAAGCATCCTACTGAATGATGAAGATTCTCCATGGCTACGACCCAGAAGAAAACAGAAATAATAGATAGGAATGTTGGTGCAATAATGTAATAATGTATTAAACCTTTTATGTAATGCAAGTATGGAATGTACTAAACCTTTATTTAAGGAGCATGCATGTATGGCAACTTTTAGTCCCGGCTGGTGGGTAACCTTTAGGCCAGGACGTGTGGGTAACCTTTAGTCCCGGCTGGTGGATGCAACCGAGACTAAAGCTGTCGGCAGGATAAGGACGCATGGGTAACCTTTAGTCCCGGCTGGTGGGTGCAACCGAGACTAAAGCTGTTGGTAGGATAAGGACGCATGGGTGGATGCACTGCTCGATGAGATAAAGCATGTAGCGCACGACGCCCCTATCGGAGGAACAAGACAAAGTAGAAGCGGCGCCGTGAATATAAAAGGAGCATCGATACGCCATGGCAAGCAGCTCAACAAGCCAACCTAGAAGGCAGGAAAAGTTTCATCCCCATGGATGGAGGAAAGGGTTGGGAAATCTCCCATGGCGGAGCTTCTCGAAGATGTCGTTGGTGCTCATGCCCTACGGCATCTTCGGAAGCTCCGCCTCGGAAAAATTTCCCTGCAAGCCCGTGAAAGACTCCATCTCCTCTAACTGTGTTGAGATAGTTAAAATAGAAAATAGAAAATAGTTTTGAATTAGTTATTCAATTTCAAACACTTTTCATTTTCATAGTTTTGTCAAATTCTAAAATATGCAAAAAGAATATTAATCAATATAGTTTTTAATTGAAAATGGCAAAATAGTTAATAGTTTGGATAGTTAAAATAATTAATTTTGAAAATAGAAAATAGTTTTGAATTAGTTATTCAATTTCAAACACTTTTCATTTTCATAGTTTTGTCAAATTCTAAAATATGCAAAAAGAATATTAATCAATATAGTTTTTAATTGAAAATGGCAAAATAGTTAATAGTTTGGATAGTTAAAATAATTAATTTTGAAAATAGAAAATAGTTTTGAATTAGTTATTCAATTTTAAACACTTTTCATTTTCATAGTTTTGTCAAATTCTAAAATATGCAAAAAGAATATTAATCAATATAGTTTTTAATTGAAAATGGCAAAATAGTTAATAGTTTGGATAGTTAAAATAATTAATTTTGAAAATTGAAAATAGTTTTGAATTATTTATTCAATTTCAAACACTTTTCATTTTCATAGTTTTGTCAAATTCTAAAATATGCAAAAAGAATATTAGTCAATATAGTTTTTAATTGAAAATGGCAAAATAGTTAATAGTTTGGATAGTTAAAATAATTAATTTTGAAAATAGAAAATAGTTTTGAATTAGTTATTCAATTTCCAACACTTTTCATTTTCATAGTTTTGTCAAATTCTAAAATATGCAAACAGATAACTATTTATAAAACAAATAAAACAAAAAACAGAAAATAGGCCTTTAGTCCCGGCCCGAACCACAGACCGGGACTAAAGGCACTGTTACTGAAACCCCCCCGCCGAGGCCTTTAGTCCCGGGCGGTGGCTCAAACCGGGACTGAAGACCCCTTTAGTCCCGATTTGAGCCACCCCCCGGGACTAAAGGCTGGGGGGGGGTATAAAAGGGACTCCTTCGTCCCTGGTCGGTTCCACCGACCGGGACTTGGAGAAATTCACGCGAGGAGCTCTGCAGGACGCCGGTAGGCTGCCCGAGCCCGACGCGCCGCCGCCACCGACGCCCCCGAGCCCGACGCGCCCACCGCCGCCCGAGCCCGACGCGCCCACCGCCGTCGGACGCCTCCCACCGCTGCCGCCGACCGTCCCGAGGCGCCCGACGCCACCGCCGCCCGACGCCTCCTGTCGCCGCCGACCTGCAGGTATGTTAGGGTTAATTAGTTTTAGGTTAGGGTTAGTTTTAGGTTATGGTTAGTTTTAGGGTTAGTTTTAGGTTAGGGTTAGGGTTAGTTAGATTTTTTTAATTAGGTTTTAGTTAGATTAGGTTAGTAGGTTTTAGTTAGATTAGGTTAATTAGGTTTTAAGTTATTTAGTTAGATTGTTATTATTAGGTTTTAGTTAGATTAGGTTAATTAGGTTTTAAGTTATTTAGTTAGATTGTTATTACGTTTTAGTTAGATTAGTTAGATTGTTATTCTTAGTTAGATTAGGTTATTTAGTTTTTTTGTTAAGTTATTTAATTTGCTAGCTAGCTAGCTAGTTAGTTTGTTTATTAGTTTATTATTTGTTAGCTAGCTAGTTAGGTTAATTCTTTGCTAGTTAATTGTTTGCTAGCTAGCTAGTTAGTTTATTAGTAATTTTGTTACTCCCTCCGACCCATATTACTCTTCGTAAATACGAATGTATCTATCACTAGAATGTGTCTAGATACATCTATATTCGCGAAGAGTATTATGGGTCGGAGGGAGTAGGTTATTTTTGTTAGGTTGTTAGTTTATTTTTTTGTAGTTAGTTTATTAGTTTATTTGTTAGCTAGCTAGTTAGTTTATTAGTTAATCAAATATCAATATTGTTCCATATAGCGTCCATAATTGAAATACAAATGTCGGTATTTTGCAGAAACTATGGATCCACATAGCAGGAACCTAGAAGAGGAAGAACTTCTCGAAGATATAATCAAAGACGCCCCCGACGTTGAACCTGCTGAATCTCCGTCGTCATATTTGAACCCCTCCGGAGATGGAATGGAGGTCGACCAACACGAAGATGAAGCCGACGGGGCAGGCGATAGCTCCGATGACGGAGAAAGCGATAGCTCCGCTGCTGGAGAAGCCGGTGGACAAATAACGAAGTCCGGCGAGGTATACATATGAAGGTCGGCAATCAGTTGTAATATGTGAAAAATATTGGAGATAGCTCTATATTGTATACATATACATTAATTTGACGAATGTTTCTCCCTCTTAGGCCTCCATATCGAGCAAAGCTACGAAACGAGGCCCGACCAAAAAGTTGGATGCACGGACGCATTACACCTTTGAGGTGATATTGCCTACGGGCGAACCCAAGCTTCCTAAGAAGGCTGCTGACACATTCAAGAAGCAATGCGGAGTTCTCGTTAGGGATCACGTCCCGATCAGCGTTCGGGAGTGGAACAAGCGCAAAGGGGCAGCCGATAGTGACTATGTCACCGAAAGGTACAAAGAGAGTCTTTGGAATGATCTCATGGCACATTTCAACCTGCCAGAATGTGAGAATGAAGACGCCGCAAAAAAACTGGGGGCCAAAGTTAAGCAGTGGACTCTAAAGAAGATGGTCGAACTGTTCCGGACGTGGAAGAAGAAACTATGGAAAAACTATCTGAAGATAAAGAAAGTGCCAGTATTCGAGGGGTATCTAGCCAAGCAGGCAAATCACTGGAAGGCATTTCAGGAGTACAAGGAGTCAGAAGATGCCAAGGCATTATCAGAAAAGAACAAGAAAAATGCCGACAAGAAGAAATATCACCACACGCTAGGGCCAGGGGGCTATGAGACTGCCATCCCAAAGTGGGACAAGAAAGAGCAAGATATGCTAGCTAAAGGGATCATACCTGAACCCATCCGTGATGAGTGGGAATTGAGAGCAAGAAATTGGTTCCTTGCGCATGGTGGTTCGTACGACGAACTAACAGGGGACCTTATCTGCAGTGACGGTCTTAGGATACCCAGGGAAAATTGGAAAAAAAATAGTGAAAGAAATTAAAGAGGGAAAAAGACAGTTCACTCCAGATAGAGAGAAAGATTTGCTCACACTGGTCCTCGGCAATGACAAACATGGAGGATGAACGCGAGGCTTTGGTCCTTCTTACCCGTGGTTTCTTGGGTTTGCCAGAGACCAAGACACTTACAGAAGCCGAGCGAGAGCAAAGAAGCGACAGCAGGATGAGGAAAATGACAAGTTCAACCAGTTGCTTGCCAGGCTTAACGAGCAACAGCAGCAGATTGACGAACTTAGAGGAGTAGTGCGCCAGGAAGATCCTGCACTCGATATTACCGCCGCCCCATCTAAGCGGAAAAGCAGCGTGGCTGAATCTGAGGCCCCGACCGACGATGCACGAAGAATGATAGAGGGCGGTCCCGGCTACCCCGTGGATGGAATCAAGGAGTCAACATTATGTGAACTTCATCAGAGAATAAAGAACATATCCATGAAGGTGGCCTTCGGACAAGCTTTACCTTCTGGCCCTGATGTACGCTGGCATAGCCGTGAGATTCCAGCTGGCTATGCTAAAGTCGGGGTGGATGAAATCATGTCGGGGTTTCATGATATGGAGCTCGACATAGCTGGACCCGAAGATGAGAGGACACTCGGAGAAGTACTGGGTGGAGTCATCCTATGGGACAAGAACTACATCAAGCTTCCAGGCTCGGCCCCACGGACAACACCGCCTCCGAGTCGTCGCAGGTCACCTACACCCCCATCACCTCCAAGCCCTCCACATGACGACGGCCACCACAACACGAGTCCATCTCGATCACCGCCGCTGGACTTGGGTCGACCGTCTCTGCCACCGCCCGCTAAGGATACTAAGCGGAAGCGTGCCAGCAAGAATGCTCCGTCGATGAGTTCTAAGCGACGGAGCTCCCCAAAGCGCAAACTGTCGCCCCTCCCAAAGGTACCTCATGCTAATCTTCCCATCAGACCTTATGATCGTACCCCCGAGGAAAACGCCAGGATAGCAAAGGAATATTATGATGCGCAGATGAAAAAGAAGGAACCCGAGCCCCGCCCGGAATACACCGAGAAGCAAATAGCATATGCAAAATACTTACTGACCCTTCCATCACAGTATGACTTGCACCATAAGCCTGACGACTATACACGCGCATTGCAGAAGGAAGGGAAAAAGAGCAGATCACGTGCAAGTGCAAGTGGGAGCAAATCAAGTTCAACTACAAGCAAAAAAAGATCAGACGTTCCTCAGCTTGGACAGCAGGCCAAACAATCGATCCCACCCCTCAGGGTGTTACCCGAGAATGTTCCCTCTCTGGTGCAGGGGCAAGATTTGGAATTAGCAAAGAAGTGGGCGGCTGAATGGGGTATAAGTGTTGAAGACGTTCTGGCTTCCCAAGACGACAGGTTCCCAAGGCTGTGGTAGCCCCTAAGCCGCAGTCTGTCATGGAAGCGTCTTTGGTCAGCGAAGATAAGTTTGATGATCTCCCAACAAATATGCGTTACTTGCATACATGGTACTTAAATGAAGCAAAGAATGGGAGAACGATGATCGTGGCGCGTGTCCCACGGGAGTACTACGGCCGTCCCGAAGACATCCATATCGACTTTGATGAACTCTTCCAGATGTACAATTATGACGCCCTCGACAAATCTCTTATGAGTTGCTATTGTCTATAAGTTTTTCTATTCGTTGTCTACATATAACTTGTTCAATTATTTCAATTCATTGTCTACATATAATTTATTTAGTTCTGACTTGTACTCTATTATGCAGAATGAAGATTCTGGAATGTAAAACTAGGAACATCATAAATATTGGGTTTATTGACCCAAATAAAATACATATAAAGATGCTAACTGATAAGCCCAAGGAGACGGAGGAAAACCTTCTAAGGTTTCTAACAGATCAAAATTACTGTGATCACATACTGTTTCCATACAACTTCAAGTGAGGGTCTTACTCTGTTGTGTCTATTCACTTATAAGTGTAATTGATAAGTTAATATATATATATATATATATATGGTGGAACTATTTTGTAACTGATGATAGAATAATATTCTATACATGACAGCTTTTATATAGGCCCGATCTAATAGAAAACAGCCCAAATAATTCCCCCGTGAGAAAAAACAGCGACCACCAACTTATCCCCATTCACCAGCAGATCCCACGACCCGCGCACCCTGCTCCCCCGGCGAGGCACCGGCGACGCCCATCCCTCGAGCGCCGGCGACCTAGTCCCCCTGGATCGGAGGTGCCCCTTCTCCTCCACCGTCTGCGCACACCTTCTCTCACACCGCTGCGTGCCCCTGCAGCTTCTCAACCGCGGGCGCGCCACCTCCCCCCACCTTCGGCCTGCCACCTTCTTCCTCACCTCCGGCGCGCCACCGTCTCCCCCACATCCGGCGCGCCCCTTCTACCCCACCTCTGGGACGCCCCCTGATATTCCACCGCCGTCGCACTTCTCTCCCCGGTTGCCGCCCCGACTCCCAGGTTGCCATCGCGTTGGATCTCAGGATGCCGTCGCGCTGGCTCCATCAGTCCATTCCCGCAGTGACCCGGCCAACACGGCGCCTGGCCTGGTTCCCCTGTCTTCGTCGGGCCTCGTTGTCCTGTCGCCACGCGCCGCCCGTCCACCAACCCCCAGCACCGCCGCCCAGCTCTCCCAACGGCTTCCCAGCCCGACAGCGCTGCTGCGATTTTTATTCTTCAACGCTGCTGCCGCCTTGCCGCTGGACCAGGAGCACGCGTACGCGAGGTCGAAACTCGCATCCAGCGATGAGCACGAGGCGAGCAGCTGCTCTGGCCTGACCGACAGGATATGCGACATACACACATCACACCGCGAAGTGCTCACATCAGGGAATGGCAAAAAAAATGAGAACGACACCCCACTCATTGTCTGTCCTGTCCGCGTGTGATTCTATTTTATATTTGTCAAACAAGTGAGGATTTGAGGCATCCGTTGTTCGTTCGCATGCCTAAGTTTGTATGCACACCACCTGTATGTGCTAATGTCTAGCTTTAGAACAGAAGCATTTTAGTCCTGATTCTCTTTTAGCTGATCGCGTCCTTCAGTATAGATGTGACACACGTGTGTGTACACCGTGGTGTATTTCCTTTTTCTAATATTTAGCTACATCATTTGTTTCAAATATTTAGCTAGTGGGTTTGTATTCCCAATTTCTATGCAGGGAAGGCTATACAAAGTACAGAACTACCGTGTTAAATTTTGTATTTTGGTGAGTAAAGCGTATGTTGATATGTTCATATGAACCGGACAAGAAAATTAATCGCTATTTTTTATATGACGCTGATCTACTTTATTGTTTTTTCAACCAGACTTCCTGGTACAAGAATATTGGTACTTAAAAAATGTAAAACAATCCAATTAAGAAAAGGAAGTACATACTATGCATAGGAGTTCAAACCCACTAAATGCAAGAGGAAAGTTACAAGGAAATTTAGCTAATAGCATAGTTAAGCACATGAACGACATGCCGTCGTCGAGCTAAACCTATTAATGCTTATGCACTTCGCATGGCACAGCAATGCACTAGAGAAGTACATATCAAAGAAATTGCATGCAGCCGAACGAAAAAATATAACAAATATTGAAAAGAAAGTTTTGCTAAAACACAAAATAAAGTTCATAATACAATACATACAATTAATCATGGAACTGGACATTGTTTGTTCTAGTATAGACACATACTCCTTATAAATTACAGGAAATTAAAAATAATTAAATTCGTCTATGATGAAGTACATATAGTAACATTCGGAAGTACATATAATTAAATTCGTCTACGATGATGTACATATCCTGAGAATTATACTAGGCGTGAAAATTCATGAATAAACTTAGCTACCGCGTCAATAAGTAACAAGGCTACGGGGAAGTACATATTCCTTTATTGAGAAGTACGGAACTTCTGTTCCAGAAAGTACACACAGATATTATGGGAAGTATACCTGATGATGATAGGAAGTACAGAGCCTCAACTTTGAGAAGTACACGTGATGACGATGTGAAGTATACATAGTGTCGACGGAAAGTACATAGGTTCACCTTTAGAAGTACGAGGAAGTACATGCAAGATACTGAGAAGTGCAAGGAAAATAAAGGTGAACCTATAAAATAAAGGAATCATCTATAAAATTAAAGGAAGTACACGCAAGATACTGAGAAGTGCGAGGTCTCAGTTTTAGAAGTACGACCACACTGTGTTGACGAGAAGTACATATATTCAGTTTCTGAAGTGCTAGAAAAATAATAAAATTGTCTAGAAGGAAGTATAAAACTATGTGAGTGGGTAGTATATGCAATAATATCAAGAAGTACAAAACTATGCCAGCGGGAAGTATATGCAATAATATCAGGAAGTACAAAATGTTCAGCTTCAGAAGTGAAGCTTTCACGTGAAGTGCTAGAAAAATCATAAATCATGTAGTGGGAAGTACAGAGAGACTCTAGGAAGTGCAAATATTCAGTTTTGGAAGTGCATATTCCATGTAAAAGTGCTAGAAACATAATAAAATGATCTACAGGGAAGTATAAAAATATGAGAGTAAGAAGTATATGTATCGACAATGGGAAGTACAAATATTTAGTTTTGGAATTGCAAAGTCTACCATAATTTGCAAAAAAATAATGGAATCATCAGCAAAAATGAAGGAAGTACAAACAATGACGATAGTAAGTGTAAGGTTTCAATTAAGGAAGTACATATATTAATTTTGAGGAGTACACCAACCAAATGATTTTTATATATTTTTATATTTTATCTCAGATAGGCCTTGCCTTTATTTTAACAACATAAGAAAAAATGAAACAATTGGAAAATCAAAAATAAGGTCTAATGATTTTTTAAATATGCATAAGATGGGTTGATCGAACTTTGACCATATAAAACCTTACTTAGGATGTCTTTTTTAAGGTTGTAACTGAAGCGCATTGTTGTGTTGAGCATTTTAAGTGGTCGTGGACACACAACGGACACCGTATGAGAAAGTTGCATTTATTTTTCTAAATAGTTTTTAAAGCTATGACAGAAGTACAAACACTTGTAAAAAAGAAGTACCGATACGTGTATAAGGAAGTACGAATACTCTGTTTTTTCGGGGCGGAAATATATTACACAAATCTCATTGTTTTGAGCACGTATCACCCCAATCATTGGCACAAATGATTTCTATGGTAGAGTATAACTCTAATTTAATTATCTATTGCATTCCATAAGGAATCATGAATTTTAGCTTGTTAATTTTATGTCACCATCTTGCAAACAATGCAAATATGTAAACATAAAATTTCACAAATTATTCTCAAACCTTAAGAAATTGAGGAATATGATCATGACAAAAAAGTTGCTCCTTATTGACATATTTCAAACAATATATCACTTGTATCATTTGCATATACCATTTGATAATACCGGTAAAAAACGTTCGAAGCCAAACACTACAAATAACGAGTTGTAATTTCAAATCTGCTCCTAAACCATAAGAAATTTGCGAAAACACTATGAACAAAAAAGTTGCGGCTACTCCATAGCTTTCCAACGCCATATTACTTGCATTATTCTGACAAACGGTTGGAAAACTCTGCTCAAATTACTGTCCGTCATTTTTTAGTAGATCCGAAATATCGTATTTTCAAAATTACTCGAAAATCGTATAGAATTTGAAAAAACTTGCAGAAATACAAAAGTTGCGCATTTTCAGTAGCTTTCCAACGGTATATCATTTGCACTATTTTGATTAGCGGTTTGGAAACTAAGTCCAAAATACGTTTTATACGTGTTTGTGAAGATTTCCGATTTTTGAAATTAAATTTAAACGGTTGATAATTTGAAATAAGTTAGAATACAAAAAAGTTGCGGATTTTCATTAGATTTCCAATGATATATTATTTGCACAATTCTAATATTTTTTTTTAAATTACGAGAAAAACAACTACATAGATACACGAGCAGTTCAAAGTTTGCGAACAAGCAGTACAGTGTAGTCATACAAAGCAGTACAAACCTGTCTTGTGAGCAGTACAAAATATGTACAGAATATTATTCTGTCATCGATGATAGAATAGTCTCCATGTATATATATATATGATTTGCTACCACCGGTGGTAGCTATGCATGCATGCATAGTCCTTGGATTGCATGAGCATGATATTCCTACCGCATGCGATGTAGAGAGCAGGAGATGACGGTGATAATGGATGAAATGCTTCCGTTTGTTGCATGCATATAGTACTCTTGAATGGCTACCTAGGATGGCAACTGTGGATGGCTAGAGCAGGTGGTGATTTGAGACATGCCATGCCTAGTTGACATGCCTAGTTGCCATGCACACTCTTGAATGTCTACCTAGGATGGCAACTGTGGATGGCTAAAGCAGGTGGTGATTTAAGACATGCCATGCCTAGTTGCCATGCACACTCTCCTAACCAAGTAACCTGCAGAGTGGATGGTGAGATGAGATGATTTGTTTGCATGGTTCCTTGGTGTGGTGGCTTTGGATGGATAGGTTGAGTGGATGGTGTAGTAGGTGTGTGTGTGTGGTTAGTTGGGGTGGATAATCCAATAGGTTGCATGGTGTGGTGTGTTGGGGTGGTGTGTTGAGGTGGTGAGAGATGAGAATATGCATGCAAACACCGTTGCTTCCGTCTGTTAATTCTTGTGCTCCCGGTAGAAAATCACATGCTCCCTATAGAGGATCTAATGGTGGATGGTGGGTGCATAGCTACCACCGGTGGTAGCAGGCTATTTTGCATATATATATATATATATATATATATATATCAACACGGATTTGCTACCATTGGTGGTAGCTATGCATGCATGCATAGTCCTTGGATTGTGTGAGCATGATATTCCTACCGCATGCGATATAGAGAGCAGGAGATGACGGTGATAACAGATGAAATGCTTCCGTTTGTTGCATGCACATGGTACTTCTGAATGTCTACCTCGGATGGCAACTGTGGATGGGTAGAGCAGGTGGTGATTTGAGACATGCCATGCCTAGTTGCCATCACACTCTCCTAACCAAGTAACCTGCCGAGTTGCTTTGTATGTTTTCTTAACCGAGCAAGGTGGTGATTTCGGGAATGCCACACCTAGTTGCCTTGCACACTCTCCTAACAAAGTAACCACCTAGACATGCCATGTGATATAGCCGTCTTGCTAAGCCATACGCGTGGTTTTGGCGGGATTTTTTTTGTTGGCGCGAATGTTATGGTCTTCCTTTTCCCTCCATTATCTCACTGCTGCCACTACATATATAGATGACAATGCAAGAGTGGAGCAGCGGAAGGCCGGACAGAAATCCTAACTTGCATCGCCCAGCTCCGCCTGCTCATCACTATACTGTTCGGCTATAATCTCTCCTTCTCCGGCGAGCTGTAGCAATGGATGGTGATAACCCACAGGCCGGGTAGGGTTTTTTTCAGTTCATGTTGTTTCAATTATCGGCTGTGTTTAATTTATCGGTTGTTACAGCGCCCTAACAGTGAAGAAGCTCAAAGAACAAACAAAAATGCGACAGAGGGTAAGAAATAATTGAAATAAGTTCATAAATCCTATCGAGAGAAAAATGTCGATGGATTTCGTGTCGCAAGAACACGGGGTACCACGCGACGGACCCAAGGATTCGAACGCAGGGGGCTGAACGTGTGAGACCTTGGATCGCAACGAAACAGGGTGGCGGTAGCCTCGAGTGTCGAACGCGCAACGCACTGCAGAGAGAGAGAGACCGAGCTTTACCCAGGTTCAGGGCCCTCGTGGTGAGGTAAAACCCCTACTTCCTGCCTTCTTGTATTGCAACGCGACACCTCGCGAGGAGTACAAGGTCTTGGTTACAAAGCTCTAGCTGGCCAGAGGTTGAAGAACCTGCGTGCCCAGCTAGCCGCTTGAAGAAGATGAAGATCCGATCCCCCCTAAGGGGTAGCCTCCCCCCCTTTTATAGCGCCAAGGTCCTCCTTCCCCTTATCTTCTTGGGGAAGGGGTTGCCACACACGGCCAAGGAGGGAGGACAGCTGTAGATTCTGTTCTTCCGTGGACGTAGTCTTCGTAGGGTAGTGGCGCCGGTCCACAGGAGTGGGTGGAGGAAGCTGACGTCCTCCTCTGGCGCCCTGCACCGTCCAGGCTATTTTTAGGGGGGTGGCCAACAACCACTGTGCCGCTTTGGGCAGGCACAGCGAAAGTTGGTCTCCTCCCTGTCGGGGGTAGCGTGGGCGGTACGCGGTCTTCTGCCCGTTATCTTCTTGCTCTGCACGCAAACGTGCTGAGCTGACGTGGGCGTGCTTCCTCTCCTCACCAGCAGGGGCTCGTGAGGAGGTCTTCTGGTCCTTAGCCGTTTGTGTCGTCGTTCTCCTCACGAGGCGCCTCCTCGTGAGGGTCTTCTCCGCAGCTTGGGTCGTCGATTCTGAAGATGGGCCGATGACGTGGCCCATGAGCAGGTGGACCGGGATACCCCGGTATCCATAACACCGACAGTAGCCCCCGGGAGCCCGGCCCGCGAACGCGCCCTCTCGAGGGAGTGAAGGGCCGAGGGCCCCAGAAGCTGTTGGGCCCTCCAATGGCACGCGTCAACCGTGCGGTCAGAGGACCATGTGAAGAGGCAGACGCTGCGGACGCGTGGCGCGGCCGCAACTGGCGAGACGAAACGGCGGGTGACATTACAGTCTCCGAGGCGCCCAACCGTCATAATGACGCGTCACTTGACTGTGGAGCACTGCGCCAACGCTTCGATTCCCGCGCAGGGATTTGACGCATCGACACCGGACGCCCCCCTTAAATAGATCCTCCTCGGGACCTCCGGCACTTCACCTCCTTCCTCCAGTGCCACTTCTGCTTCTGCGCCCCTGAGCTCATGAATCCTTCCAACTCCGCCGCCGCCGCCGGAACGAGCTCTGGAGCGAAACGCCGCGGGCGTCCCCCGGGTAGCGGGATCAAGGTGAAGATCCCGGCCCGATGGACGCCCGGCGCCGGCGGCCCCCTCCGCATCGGCGCGCCGCGGCATGAAGAGGCGAGCCGCGCCGCCCTGGGACCTCCAGCGCCATGACTCTCCGGGGTTCCGCGCGCGGAGGCGCTCTGAACTCGCTGTCGCCGCTGGCGGCGGCGCCTGCTCCCCGTGCCTCGGGGAGCATCGACCGAGTCCTCCGGGAGGTGGAGGCCGCCCTGGGCCCCCCTCCCCCTGCTGCAGATCTTCCGGCCCCGCCGGCGAATGGAGTGGTTGCCACTCCGCGCCACCTGGCGGCGGCGATGTTGGGACCCCTCACCGGCCCGGGGTCCCGCTTCTTGGAGCTCCTCGTCGTCGTCGACGCCCCGGGCTTCAACTCCCTTCGGCTGCCCGACGCCGTGCGGAGGGTGATTTACGCCCCCGGCGCGGCCTCCGGGGAGATCGCCCTGGGGGAGCAGAGCAGGCCAGATCTCCTCTGGCCTGTGGACATCCTTCTTGGGGTGGGCGGCAATGCCGCCCTCTCCGGCCGCTGGAGGGCCTTCGCCCTCGGCCATCGCCTCCGCGTCGGCGACCACCTCGTCTTCCGCTTCAAGCTGGGGACGCTGGAGGCCTCGGTGCGGATCTTCACCGCCGGTGGCGTCCACCGCACCTTCCCCCAGCCCGCGGCACAGTGAAGAGGAGGCCCTGGCGCGGTAGTCCTCTGGGGAGGGGGAGCTAGTCTCCTCCCCTCTTTTGTCGTGTAGTCCTCGCCGGTGGGGTATGCCCCACCGTGCTTTTGCTCCTCCCTATGAGGGGATTATGTCAATGAAGTCCACTTCTGTCCTGCATTTCGCTTCTTATTGTTCTTTATAGTCCTGGTCATTCGCACGCTCGAGAGCCCTGATGAGCTGTTGGCGTCGATGGGAGGCCTCCCTTTGCCTCAGAGCTCGAGACGGGGTCGGCGTCGACGACACATTGGACGATTCCTGAGACAAGAAGTTGAAGAAAGAGTTGGAAATGAAAAAACCCCAAATCCCCGAATAACGGAAAAACAAGTCGATAAAACAAACGAAAAAAGAAGGCGAATAAGATGCCCCTGTGACCGGCACAGGGACCTTCTCCGCCGTGGAGGAGCGCGGCACTATCTGTGCCTGCAGCTAAGAGCAAATTGCCGTGCGTGGCGATTCACGGGGCCTTCCTCGTCGTTGAGGGAAGCTGAACCCTCACGGACGTGAAAACGTCGACGCTTAAGAGAGCCCAGAGACCGTCGACACCTCACAAGGATTGCTCATGAGGTGAAGGGCCTGGCGCGGACCTCCGGATCTGCGTCTCCTTCGCAAGATGATCGGAGCGGCCTTGGTCTTCAATAATCCTGCCACGTTAGGCCTTCCTCGGAAGAGGGAATCTTCCTGCGGATGCTGGTGCATCGACGCGTCCTTGCTCCCTCGTGAGGGTTGCTCACGAGGGGTAGGTCCTTAACGGGTGCCTTGGGCACACCTTGGACTTTTCCTCGAAGATTTTTTATTTTCCGATGTACTTCGCGAGGAACTAAGCACCATGGGTATTTGGAGGTGATCGATAGCAGGGCCGTCGCCCCCGACCAGAGCTCGCTCCCTTTGGGTTTTTCGGGCTTGCTATTTTCCGGGCGAAGGCCCCAGCATAGACACCGTGCCTAGCCCCCTTCCGCGTGGAGTACAACAGAAAATAAATGGACTTCATGCCATTTGATGTCATGCCGAAGCAGAGGAGCTACATTGCGCATTAACTTAATATCAGTGCTTAAGAGCAGGATGAGCTGATACAAGTGCCGTGAAAACGGTCTTTTTCTCCTCGTGAGGAACCTAAGGGTAGAACTTTCGCAGATGAGCTATGTTCCACGGGTTCCCCACCGGCACGCCTTCTGCGGTTTCCAGCCGCGCCGAGCCTGGCCTGGCGATGTGCGTCACCTTGAAGGGCCCTTCCCACATTGGAGACAGCTTGTGCAGGCCCTCGCGAGAGAGTATTCTCCTCAGCACCAGGTCGCCGACCTCCAGAGTCCTTGCTCGAACATGGCGGCTATGGTAGCGGCGTAGTCCTTGTTGGTACCTCGCGGCGCGGAGCGCGGCTTGGCACCGAGCTTCTTCGAGCAGGAGGAGGCGATCCTTGATGAGGTCTTCTTGACGAATTTCGCCGAAGGCAAGCACCCTTGGCGACCCGAACTTGACATCGGTGGGAAGAACAGCCTCCGCCCCATAGACCAGGAAGAAAGGGGTTTCTCCAGTGGGTTTGGTGGCGGTAGTCCTGATGGACCACAAGATGGATTGGAGGTTGTTTAACCATTTTTTGCCGCAGGCTTCGAGCTTGGCGCTGAAGCTTTTTGTCTTGAGCCCTTTGAGCACTTCAGCGTTGGCTCGCTCGGCTTGGCCGTTGCTCTGGGGGTAGGCGACGGAGGCGAAGCAGATCTTGATGCCGACCGATGCGCAGTACTCCCGGAACAGTCCGCTGGTGAACTGGCTGCCGTTGTCGGTAATTATATGGTTAGGCACACCACAACGACAGACCAGCCCACGGATGAACTTGACCGCGGACCTGGCCGGGATGGTGCACACCGGTTCCACCTCCACCCACTTGGTGAATTTGTCGATGGCGACATAGAGGTAGCGGTTGCCCCCTTGCGCTCTGGGGAATGGACCAAGGATGTCCAGCCCCCAAACTGCAAAGGGCCAAGTGAGTGGGATGGTTCGCAGCTCCTGCGCCAGCTGGTGGATCTGCTTGGCATGGAATTGGCACGCCTCGCACCTCTTGACCATCTCCGCTGCATCCCCGAGCGCTGAGGGCCAGTAGAAACTGCTTCGATATGCCTTGGCGGCTAAAGTTGTAGCAGAAGCGTGATGACCACACTCGCCGGCGTGGATGTCCTTGAGAAGCTCTTGGCCTTGGTGAGTGGAAATGCACTTCAGAGTGACGCCGTTTGGGCGACGCCGGTACAAGTCACCATCCTTGACGCAGTAGCCCGAAGCTTGCCGCACAATCCTCTCGGCTTCCTCTTCAACCTCGGGAAGCCTGCTGCTGGTGAGGTAGGCCTTGAGCTCGATGATCCAATCCACTCCCTCCTGCCGTGCCAATGCCAGAAGGACGCGGTCACCCGAAGGAGGCCCGCAATCCGGAGCCCCCTGCTCCGGCGGTGGTGGCAAAGCAGAAGGAGGAGGTGAATCGGATGTCGACAGAGAAGCGGACGGTTTGAAGAGACGCTCCTCAAAGACGCCGGCAGGCTGTGCCAAGCGATGAGAGGCGCGCTTGGCGATCTCGTCGGCTTCCACATTTTCTCCTCTCGGGATGTGCTTCAGCTCCAAGCCTTGGAAGCGTTTTTCCATCTTTCGATGCTCCTCGAGATAAGCCGCCATGTGCTCATCCTTTGGAGTGTAGCTCTTGTTCGAGAAGTTCACAACCAGTTGTGAATCTCCCTTGACGATGAAGCGCTTGATGCCCAAAGCGTTTGCCGCCCTTAGGCCAGCAAGTAATCCTTCGTACTCCGCGATGTTGTTGGCGACCTTGTGCTCAGGCCCAAAGCAGAGCTGCACAGCATAGAAGAGCTTGTCTCCAGAGGGAGAGGTTAGGACAGCACCTGCTCCCGCGCCGGGGAGGTTGAAGGCGCCGTCGAAGTGCATGATCCAGAGGCCTGGGGCCTCCTCTCCAGGGAGCGTTGACTCCACCTCTGGAGGCTCGTCGACGAATGGATCAGTCCATTCTGCAGTGAACTCGGCCAAAGCCTTGCTCTTGATTACCTTTGTAGTTTCGAAGGAGATCTCGAAAGGCTGTAGCTCCACGGCCCATTCAGCCACCCGCCCGGTGACATTGGGGTTGCGTAGGATGGTTTCCAGGGGACGATCGGTTACCACCTTAATCGGATGACCCTGGAAGTAGTGGCGTAGCTTCCGCGAGGCGATGAGCAAGGTGTAGAGCAGCTTTTGCTACATGGTGTAGCGTTCCCGCGCGTCGCGCAGTACCGTGCTGACGAAGTACACAGGCTTTTGCACCTTGACGACACCCTCGGAAGGCTCCTCCTCGGGAGGCTTTTGAGTGTTGCTCTGAGAGAGTGGCTCGGTCGGCGAAGATACCGCGGGCGGCTCCTCATGAGGGATGGGAGATGAAGCGGCCTCTTCCTCGCGAGGAGCCCCCTGGCTGGGAGGATTGATATTCTCCTTGGCGATCACCTTGGCGTCCCTTTCCGCGATGAGAACGGCACTTGCAGTCCTTGGAGTTGCCACGATGTAGAGTAGCAAGGGCTCGCGGGGGGTCGGAGCAACTGCTACTCCAAGTTGATGTGGGAGCAAACTGTCCTTGTGCGTGGTGAATGACCAGCCCGTTGGGAACCCCAAGAGGAAGGTATGATGAGTGTATCAGCAAGTTTTCCCTCAATTAAGAAACCAAGGTTTATCGAACAGGAGAAGGGAGACGATGACGACTGAAGGTGTTGTGGAACCTGCACACACACAAACAAATACTTTGTTCCCAACTTGCGATGAGGTTGTCAATCTCACCGGTTTGCTTGAAACAAGGGTTATGAGTGTATCGAGTGGAAAATAGTAGTAATGTGCGAGTAAAGTAAACAGTGCGGGAAAAGTAAACAGGTGATTGCAATATGATTAAAATAGGACCGGGGTCCACAGTTCACTAGTGGTGTCTCTCCATAGATAAAATAACATGCTGGGTAAACAAATTACAGTTGGGCAATTGATAGAATAAAGATAACGTGATATGTCAAGAAGATCACTATGAGATTTACTCTGGGCATTACAACAAAATACATAGACCGCCATCCAACTGCATCTATGACTAATAATCCACTCCCGGGGATATCATCCGAACACCCTAGAAGTATTAAGTTGCGAACAACAGATAATTGCATTAAGCAAAGTGTGTAATGTAAACAAAGCATATGCCCTTGAGCATATGAATGTTGTTTTCTCCCTAGTAGCAACAGCACATCTACCACCTTAGAGGTTTCTGTCACTCCCCCAGGTGAAATAGAGACATGAACCCACTATCGAGCATAAATACCCCCTCTTGGAGTCACTAGCAACTACTCGGCCAAGATAGCTACTAACAACAGAGAGCATGCAAGATCATAAATAACATAGAGATAACAAAAGATATAATTTAGTACAACAACTTAATCATAAACACCAATATTCATCGGATCCCAACAAACCAACATCATAGAATTACATAACGGTGATCTCAATCATGTAGGGCAGCTCATGAGATCTAAACATGAAGCACATGGTGGAGAAGACAACCATCTAGCTACTGCTATGGACCCATAGTCCAAGGTAGACTACTCACTCATCGCTCCGGAGGCAAGCATGGCGATGAAGAAGACCTCCGGTGGCGATTCCCCTCTCCGGCAGGGTGCCGGGAAGAGCTTCTAGACCCTCCTGATCTTTGGGTCGACAGCGGCGGCGGATCGCGATGTATTCTGGAAAACTGATCGGGCCCTTAGGGTTTTCTCGTCGGGGGGTCTTTATAGGCGAAGGGGCGATGTCAGAGGAGGGACCAGGCCCCCTCACACAGGGGTGGCGCGGCCAGGGGCCTGGCCGCGCCGCCTGTGCGTGTGGGGCCCATGTGGCCCTCCTCCGTCTCTTCTTCGGATGTCTGGAAGCTTCCCCGTGATATAAGTCTTCAGGAACTTGTTTCGTCCAATTCCGAGAATATTTCCTGTGTATCACTTCTGAAACACAAAAACAGCAGAAAACAGGAAACTGGCACTGTGGCACTTCGTTAATAGGTTAGTTTTGGAAAATGCATAAAAATGCCACTAAGTGTAACGAAACAATAGGCAAATGGTGTAAAAACAAGCATGGAGCATCAAAAATTATAGATACGTTTGAGACGTATCAAGCATCCCCAAGCTCAACTCCTGCTCGTCCTCGAGTAGGTAAGTGATAACAAAGAATAATTTTTGAGATGACATGCACCTACACAATCTTGATCATATATGCAAGCATTGGTGAGCTGGGATCAATAGAACTTAAAACATGGGCATGAAGATATAATCATGACAATAAGAACTTAGCAACCATGTTGTAAACATGTAAATGAACACAAACAAAAGATCATGATAATGAAACAATGAAAGTCAAACGTGTGTTCAAATCATAAGGAAAAAGATACAAATGGTTTTCAGCTTGTCCTTCAAAGAGAGCAAAACATAAATGCATAGGACACCTCAAAGTTTAAGAGGGCGACTAGATACAAATAATTTAAGAACAAGTGAAACCAACAATATGAATCAATCAATGAACTTTGGGACAATGCATATCACACTAAGAATGACAACTATGCTCTCTTAATGGTGCATAAAGAAAGAAGGTGGTGACTCAACATAAAAGTAAAAGAAAGGCCCTTCGCAGAGGGAAGCAGTGATTTAAACATGTGCTAGAGCTTTTCATTTGTAAAACAGAGAGATAAAACTTGATTTTGAGAGGTGGTTGTCTTTGTCAACGACTGGCAATGGGGTTCTTACTATCTTCCATACAAAAATAAAGCAAGTTTTTGAGAGAGAGATTGGCACTCTTGTGCTCTTTTTATAAAACTTGGCACTCCTCCCCACCTTTTCCTTTCACATACCATGGCTAACCGATTCCATCGGGTGCCCACCAACATTCACATTCTTTCGAGGAGTGCCTTTTTTCTTTCTTTTTTTCCTTTTTTTTCTTTTTGGAATAAGCAATATGGAAGATAGCAAATCCGACCACTACGTCCCCATGAGCTGAAAGCAGTGTCACAAAACGAGAAGTGTTTTGAAGGTTTTTGAAAGGTAGCACATGAAAATTTTACTTTGGAATGGCTTACAAATACCATGCATAGGAATTTATAGTGGACACAATGGCAAACTTGGCTTTTAGGAGTTGGATGCACGAGTAGAGCTCATACTCAGTACAAGGCGAGGGCTAGCAAAAGACTGGGAGCGACCAACTAAGAGAGCAATAATGGCCATAATCATGCAAAGCGACAAAGCGACATTAAAAGAAGCATACGATGGCATCAAAAGTCAAAAACTAAATGATCATGAAGGCTAATGGCGACTTTGTAAGAGTCTAACATGTGTGAGCATGCGCCAAGTCAACCCAAATAAAGCATCAAGGAGAAAACCAAAATAATGCTTCCATACAATAAATACAACGCATGATTTTTTCAAAGGCTCATTAAGCAATCTCAGTTATTTGAGACAAGTCATGCTACAGCAAAACCACTAAGCATACTATCAAAAAGACATCAAGCATGACATGAAAAAGCCTAAGCCGCAGTCTACACAAGCTCCTTCTTGTACCACTATTTTGCACAAAGCTTTTTCTCTTTTCCAACACCATTTGAAATTTTTTATAAACACCTCTTTTGATGAAAACCAATAAAGATCAGAGGCAAAAATACACCTTGATGAAAAGATATGACAAGATCTGAATGCAAATCAAGGCGAAAACGAAAACCGAAAGCAGTAGCAGAAATAATAGAACGCTCGATTTTTAATAAGAGTGAAAACTAGAGCGTTCTTTGCAAATGAAAACGAGTACATCTCCTCCAAAGGAAATTTGTTGGGGTCCAACCATTTATTGCAGCAAACAAACAAACTAAACCAACTAAGAAAACTAAAACAACTGACGCTCCAAGAAAAACACATAGTGCATGAAGCAATAAAAATATAGTGTTTTGAAAGGTGACCTGATTTTTGCCGATGAAGAAGGGGTGCCTCGGGGGCATCCCCAAGCTTTGATGCTTGTACTTCTTGGATATTTCTTGGGGTGATGCATGGGCATCCCCAAGCTTGAGCTTTTTTCCATTCTCCAACTCATCTCATCATTCTCCAATCCCTACACTTGAAAACTTCCTTCATACAAAACTAAACACAATTCTATTAGCAACATTAGTGCAAGCATAAAATATATTAAACCTCTTTTAGCTTCAGGTTTCAACCCAAAACCACCACATATAAAGTATATACTACTGTAGCAACTTCCACAAGAGTTCCATGATCAAAAGGAACTCAAAAGAAAGCGATAAAGTGGCAAAAACAAATATTGGCAGAAATCTGTCAAAACTGGACAGCTGACAAAGGACGAATTTTTGAGGGATTTTCTGTTGCTCAAATCAAAAAGTGTTCAACTAAGAAAAGTTTGGATATAACCTGGGGCATATGCACAAGAAATCGCAGGTCCAAAAGATATACAGAGAATTTTCACGAATTTTTACGGTGCAGCACCGAAAACAGTTTCAGGACAGCAACATCCCCAAATCTTTACCTCACTCAAATTAGAGGCTTCTCTTGGCACAAAAACGAAATAAACAAGATAAGGAGCGGTCATTACAGTAGTAATGACTTCCAAGACTCAAATAAAAGAAAAAGTACTGAAAAGTAAACAATGGGTTATCTCCCAAGAGTGCTTTTCTTTAACGCCTTTGAGCTAGGCGCAGAAAATTGCGAATCAAGTAATATCAAGTGATGAAGCATCAAGCTCATAATTTGCTCTAAGAATAGAGTCAAAAAGTAATTTCTTTCTTTTCCTAGGGAAGTGTTCCATACCTTTCTTTAATGGGAATTGATACTTGATAGTGCCTTCCCTCATATCAATGATAGCACCTACAGTTCGAAGAAAGGGTCTTCCCAAAATAATAGGACATGAAGCATGGCATTCAACGTCCATAACAAGAAAATCAACGGGAACAAGGTTATTGTTAACCACAATAAGAACATCATTAATCCTTCCCAAAGGTTTCTTCTTAGCAACATCAGCAATAGGAACATCAAAATAACATTTTTCAAGCGGTGGTAAATCAAGCATGTCATAAATCTTTCTAGGCATGATAGAAATACTAGCACCTAGATCACATAAAGCATGGCAATCATAACAATTAACATGCATATCAATGATGGGTTCCCAACCATCTTCTAACTTCTTGGGAACAGAGGCTTTTTGCTTCAACTTTTCATCCCTAATCTTTTTAAGAGCATTGGTAATATGCTTAGTAAAAGCAATATTTAAAGAACTAGCATTGGGAGTCAAAGCAAGATTTTGCAAGAACAAAATTACTTCAGATATATTGCAGCCATCAACATCAAAATCATTAAAAGAAATAGAGCTATCATCTCCCACACTCCGAAAAATTTCAGCACTCTTTTGAGAAAAAGTTTTGGCAGTTTTAGGCTTTTTAACACAAGGAGTGGGAGTTTTCTCTACACCAATCAAAGTAAGAGGGTTGCTATCAGTAGGAGCAACATCATTAGAGGTAGTAATAGTACATACCTTCATCTCTCTAGCCATCTCATCTTCTCTTTCCCACCTGGCATGCAATTCCGCTAACAATCTAATATTTTCATCAATTCCAACTTGGGTAGCATTAGCGGCAGCAACAACATTGCTCACGTTCACATCATTAGGAAACACTTTTAATTTCAGAAGTTCAACATCATGAGCAAGGTTATCAACTTTAGAAGCAAGAATATCAATTTTGCCGAACTTTTCCTCAACAGACTTGTTAAAAGCAGTTTGTTTATCGATGAAGTCCTTGAGCATTACCTCAAGCTCGGAGGGCGCGGCCCTAGTGTTGTTGTAGGAATTACCATAAGAGTTACCATAACCATTACCATTGGTAGAAGGATACGGCCTATAATTGTTACTAGCAAAATTGTTCCTATAAGCATTGTTATTAAAATTGTTATTTCTAATGAAATTCACATCAACTTGCTCTTCTTGGGCAACCAGAGAGGCCAAAGGAACATTATTAGGATCAACATGAGTCCTATCATTAGCAAGCATAGCCATAATGGTATCAATCTTATCACTTAAGGAAGAGGTTTCCTCAACAGAATTTACCTTCTTACCTTGTGGAGCTCTCTCGGTGTGCCATTCGGAATAATTTACCATCATGTTGTCGAGTAGCTTTGATGCGGCGCCCAAGGTAAGGGACATAAAAGTGCCTCCAGCAGCTGAATCAAGTAGGTTCCTTGAAGAAAAATTCAGTCCTGCATAAAAAGTTTGGATAATCATCCAAGTAGTCAGTCCATGAGTGGGGCAATTCTTTACCATAGATTTCATTCTTTCCCAAGCTTGAGCAACATGTTCATTATCAAACTGAGTAAACTTCATAATATTGCTGCGCAAAGCTATAATCTTAGCAGGAGGATAGTATCTACCAATAAAAGCATCCTTACACTTAGCCCATGAATCAATACTATTCTTAGTCAAAGACAGCAACCGATCTTTAGCCTTTCCTCTCAAAGAAAAAGGAAACAACTTGAGCTTAATAATATCACTATCAACATCCTTATATTTCTGCATCTCACATAGCTCAACAAAATTGTTGAGATGAGCTGCAGCATCTTCAGTACTAGCACCAGAAAATTGCTCTTTCATAACAAGGTTCAATAAAGCAGGCTTGATCTCATAAAAGGTGGTAGCAGGAACAGGTGGTGCAATAGGAGTGCAGATAAAATCACTATTGTTCGTGCTAGCAAAGTCACACAACTTGGTGTTTTCAGGAGTACCCATTTCAGCAAAACGAAAGTAAACAAGTAAAAACAGCTACCAAGGATTCTAATTTTTTTGGGTTTTTGATATAAAAAGCAATGCAGGTAAAATAAAATAAAGTAAAGCAAAACAAATAACAAAGTAAAGAATGTGTGTGCGAAGAACTCCCCTCGCAGAAGTCTTCTCTCTTCCCCGGCAACGGCGCCAGAAAAATAGCTGCTACTCCAAGTTGATGTGGGAGCAAACTGTCTGTGCGTGGTGAATGACCAGCCCGTTGGGAACCCCAAGAGGAAGGTATGATGAGTGTAGCAGCAAGTTTTCCCTCAATTAAGAAACCAAGGTTTAGCGAACAGGAGAAGGGAGACGATGACGACTGAAGGTGTTGTGGAACCTGCACACACACAAACAAATACTTTGTTCCCAACTTGCGATGAGGTTGTCAATCGCACCGGTTTGCTTGAAACAAGGGTTATGAGTGTATCGAGTGGAAAATAGTAGTAATGTGCGAGTAAAGTAAACAGTGCGGGAAAAGTAAATAGGTGATTGCAATATGATTAAAATAGGACCGGGGTCCACAGTTCACTAGTGGTGTCTCTCCATAGATAAAATAACATGCTGGGTAAACAAATTACAGTTGGGCAATTGATAGAATAAAGATAACGTGATATGTCAAGAAGATCACTATGAGATTTACTCTGGGCATTACAACAAAATACATAGACCGCCATCCTACTGCATCTATGACTAATAATCCACTCCCGGGGATATCATCCGAACACCCTAGAAGTATTAAGTTGCGAACAACAGATAATTGCATTAAGCAAAGTGTGTAATGTAAACAAAGCATATGCCCTTGAGCATATGAATGTTGTTTTCTCCCTAGTAGCAACAGCACATCTACCACCTTAGAGGTTTCTGTCACTCCCCCAGGTGAAATAGAGACATGAACCCACTATCGAGCATAAATACCCCCTCTTGGAGTCACTAGCAACTACTCGGCCAAGATAGCTACTAACAACGGAGAGCATGCAAGATCATAAACAACATAGAGATAACAAAAGATATAATTCAGTACAGCAACTTAATCATAAACACCAATATTCATCGGATCCCAACAAACCAACATCATAGAATTACATAACGGTGATCTCAATCATGTAGGGCAGCTCATGAGATCTAAACATGAAGCACATGCTGGAGAAGACAACCATCTAGCTACTGCTATGGACCCATAGTCCAAGGTAGACTACTCACTCATCGCTCCGGAGGCAAGCATGGCGATGAAGAAGACCTCCGGTGGCGATTCCCCTCTCCGGCAGGGTGCCGGGAAGAGCTTCTGGACCCTCCCGATCTTCGGGTCGACGGCGGCGGCGGATCGCGATGTATTCTGGAAAACTGATCGGGCCCTTAGGTTTTTCTCGTCGGGGGGTCTTTATAGGCGAAGGGGCGATGTCAGAGGAGGGACCAGGCCCCCTCACACAGGGGTGGCGCGGCCAGGGGCCTGGCCGTGCCGCCTGTGCGTGTGGGGCCCACGTGGCCCTCCTTCGTCTCTTCTTCGGATGTCTGGAATCTTCCCCGTGATATAAGTCTTCAGGAACCTGTTTCGTCCAATTCCAAGAATATTTCCTGTGTATCACTTCTGAAACACAAAAACAGCAGAAAACAGGAAACTGGCACTGTGGCACTTCGTTAATAGGTTAGTTCTGGAAAATGCATAAAAATGCCACTAAGTGTAACGAAACAATAGGCAAATGGTGTAAAAACAAGCATGGAGCATCAAAAATTATAGATACGTTTGAGACGTATCAGCAACCATGATCGGTGGGCTCGTGAGGTACCTTTTCAACTCAGCGAAGGCCTTGTCGGCTTCCGGAGTCCACTCGAACTTCCCGGCGCGCTTCATAAGCTTGAAGAAGGGCAAGGCTTTCTCCCCACTCCTCGCGATGAAGCGCCCCAGGGCTGCCATGCACCCCGCGAGACGTTGCATCTCCTTGAGATTGCGCGGTGGACGCATCTCTTCGATGGCCTTGACCTTGTCGGGGTTCGCCTCTATCCCGCGATGAGACACGAGGAACCTCAACAGTTTTTCCGACGGTACGCCGAAGGCGCACTTGGCGGGGTTGAGCTTGATGTTTACCTTTCTCAGGTTGACGAATGTTTCCTCCAGATCTTTGATGAAGGTTTGACCCTCGCGAGTCTTGACGACGATGTCGTCGACGTAGGCTTCCGCATTCCTTCCCATCTGAGCCCCCAGGGCCTTACGCATGAGCCTTTGGAAGGTGGCTCCTGCGTTCTTCAGGCCGAAGGGCATACAGACATAGCAGTACACCCCACAGGGCGTGATGAAGGCGGTCTTCTCCTCGTCCTCCTTTGCCATCTTGATCTGATGATAGCCGGAGAAAGCATCCAAGAAGCAAAGGAGGTCGCAGCCGGCGGTAGAGTCGACGATTTGATCTATCCTCGGGAGAGGATAAGGATCCTTGGGACAGGCCTTGTTGAGACTTGTGAAGTCCACGCAGAGGCGCCCACTGCCGTTAGCCTTTGGGACGACCACCGGATTAGCAATCCAGGTGGGGTGGGCCACCTCGCGTATTAACTTGGCCTTCTTCAGCTTCTCTATTTCCTTGACGATGAAGTCCTGCTTCTCTTGCGCTTGCTTCCTAGTCTTCTGCTTCACGGGGTGTGCCTGGGGGCACACGGCTAGGTGGTGCTCAATCACCTCCCTGGGAACGCCGGGCATATCTGACGGAGTCCAAGCGAACATGTCAGAGTTTGCCCGCAGGAAGGTGACGAGCGCGCTTTCCTATTTGGGGGAAAGCCCTGCACCGATGGTGATGAAGTTTTCGCAGCCCCCAGCCTGAAGAGGGACCTTTTTGGTTGCTGAGCGCTCTTGGGTAAACTGGGGCCTCCTGCCCGAGGGTACCGCAGCTTCCCCAATGCTCATGTCCAGCATTGGATGGACCAGGTCCTCGCCCGGAGTAGGCGATGCAGAGGCGGCGAACTTCTTCCCTGTCGAACCCAGAGGGTGGGGCTCGAGAGAGGCCTTCTTCGCAGCAGCCCGCTCTTGGGACACGAGCTGCTTCTTCCTCGTGAGGTCGCCGGAGTGTTCCAGTAGATCTTCGTCGGCGGGGAACATGGTGGCGGCCTCACGGTAGACATGCTCAACTGATCGGAGAGCATCCTTCTCATTGCAGCGCATGGTGATCGTGCCGTTGGCGCCCGGAATCTTGAGGACGTTGAAGCCATGGTGCGTTGCTGCCATGAACCTCGCCAAGGCTGGGTAGCCGAGGATGGCATTGTATGGCAGGGCGATGTAGGCGACGTCGAAGTCGAGGCTTTCTGTCCTGTAGTTGTCCCGGGTGCCGAAGGTGACGGGCAGGCTTACCTGCCCAATTGGCGTTGTAGACCCCTCGGTTACCCCGAAGAATGGTCGAGTTGGCATGAGCCGGTGGTACGGCACCTGCATCTTTTCGAAGATCTCGACCGAGATGATGTTGAGGCCCGCCCCTCCGTCGATGAGAGTGCGATTGACGGCGACGTTGTTGATGGTTGGCGTGCACAAGAGGGGAATTGTGCCCACGCCCCTTGTGGAAGCCGGATGATCCTCCTCGTCGAAGCCAATCTTGCACGTCGACCACTTCATTAGGCGATTACCGACGTTGGGCTGCGCCGCCGCGATTTCTCGCGACAGCTGCTTGAAGTGTCGATTTGACAGAGGAGCCTGAGCTCCACCCAGGAGGCAAGCGGCGAAGTCTCGCGGCTCTTGATAGCCCCCTGGTCCTCCTCCCGATGATCGTTTGCTGGTGGGGGCAGCGGCAGCGGCTCGGGATCGGCTCGAGACAGACCCCCGCGGCGGCGACCTTCCTCGCGGTCGTCGTCGCGGCGATCGCCCCGGGATCCATTCTTGCCGTGGCTGCGGCCGCCCCCGCGACGCTTGGCGACGCCGTTTTCCTCGTGAAACTTCCGGACAATCCAACAATCTTCGGTATTGTGGGTGTCCTTCTTGTGTATAATGCAGTAGCGGCGACGTCGACCTTTATCGCGATCGGAGCGGTCCCCGCGGCGTTGCTTATGATCTGGCTCCGCCGCGAGGACATCAGCCTCCTTTCGCTTGGGGTCCTTGGACTTCGGCTTTGGGGGAGGCGCCTCCGGCAGATTGTGCACGAAGAGCCTCCCCTCCTCAGCCTTGGCGCAGCGGTCGGCGATCTCGAAGAGCCTGACGACGGAAGTCAGCTCATCATTCACGGACAGCTTCTCCCGCATCTTGACGTCGGAGACGCCCGTGGAGAACGCGGAGATGACCTCCTCGTTGGAGATCCTGGGGATCTTGTTCCTCATCTGACTGAAGCGCTGGATGTACTGACGAAGCGTCTCGCCCTTGTACTGACGCACCGCCTTAAGATCGTTCTTGGTAGCGGGGCGCTCGTACGTGGGCATGAAGTTGGCAACGAACTGACGACATAAATCCTTCCACGAAGTCACGGATTCGTGAGGAAGATTCATGAGCCAAGTTCGCGGAGCATCCTTGAGGGCCATGGGGAACCAATTGGCCATGGCGTGCTGATCTCCACGCGCAGCCTGGACGGCGACGACGTAGAGTTGGAGGAATTCGACAGGGTTTGTGGTCCCATCATAGCGCATGGCGATGTCCGGCTTGAACTTGCCAGGCCAGACCACGTAGCGCTGCTGGCGAGTGAGGGCGAGACACCCGGGGTTGTAGATAGACTCGCCGGGGGTCCTGACGTTCTTGCCAGCTTCGCCGATGTCATCGATGGCGCGGTCATGATTTTCGCGGCGGCGCTCGAGGGAGACGCGTGCGTCTTCCAGAGCGCGTTGGACGATTTGGCAGCTGGGCTCCCCGCGCGGCGAAGATGCGGCGCGGGAAACCACCTTCTTGGCCTTGTTGGCCCTTCCATCTCCGGCGCCCGGGGCGCGACGCCCCGCCGCCGGATCTGGGTTCCCCGCGCCCTGGGCTCCTCCCTGGGCCGGGTCTTCGTTGGCGATGGCGACGAGCTCGGCAATTCGAGCGCGCCACCCCTCATGCCCGTCGTCGGTGGGTTGATAGCGCAGCAGCTCCTGCGCCATGGCGAGAGCCTGCGCAGGAGACAGCTGACTCCCAGAACGAGCGCGAGAAGTGGCGGTGGCGGTGAAGGAGATCGAAGGCTCTGTCCGCCCGGATGGGAGGTAGGAGGACTCCATATCGTCCTCCTCTTCCTCCTCGGCCGAAGCTTCACGACGATGGAAGATGGGCTCGGTTTGCCCCCGAGCAGCGTTGCGACGGCGAAGACGCTCGAGCCTTGCGTTGGCGTCGGCCATGTCGAAGCAGATCTAGAAGAAAACACACCACAGCCCCCTACCTGGCGCGCCAAATGTTGATGGATTTCGTGTCGCAAGAACACGGGGTACCACGCGACGGACCCAAGGATTCGAACGCAGGGGGCTGAACGTGTGAGACCTTGGATCGCAACGAAACACGGTGGCGGAAGCCTCGAGTGTCGAACACGCAACGCACTGCAGAGAGAGAGACCGAGCTTTACCCAGGTTCAGGGCCCTCGTGGTGAGGTAAAACCCCTACTTCCTGCCTTCTTGTATTGCAACGCGACACCTCGCGAGGAGTACAAGGTCTTGGTTACAAAGCTCTAGCTGGCCAGAGGTTGAAGAACCTGCGTGCCCAGCTAGCCGCTTGAAGAAGATGAAGATCCGATCCCCCCTAAGGGGTGGCCTCCCCCCCCTTTTATAGCGCCAAGGTCCTCATTCCCCTTATCTTCTTGGGGAAGGGGTTGCCACAGACGGCCAAGGAGGGAGGACAGCTGTAGATTTCGTTCTTCCGTGGACGTAGTCTTCGTAGGGTAGTGGCGCCGGTCCACAGGAGTGGGTGGAGGAAGCTGACGTCCTCCTCTGGCGCCCTGCACCGTCCACGCTATTTTTAGGGGGGTGGCCAACAACCACTGTGCCGCTTTGGGCAGGCACAACGAAAGTTGGTCTCCTCCCTGTCGGGGGTAGCGTGGGCGGTACGCGGTCTTCTGCCCGTTATCTTCTTGCTCTGCACGCAAACGTGCTGAGCTGACGTGGGCGTGCTTCCTCTCCTCACCAGCAGGGGCTCGTGAGGAGGTCTTCTGGTCCTTAGCCGTTTGTGTCGTCGTTCTCCTCACGAGGCGCCTCCTCGTGAGGGTCTTCTCCGCAGCTTGGGTCGTCGATTCTGAAGATGGGCCGATGACGTGGCCCAGGAGCAGGTGGACCGGGATACCCCGGTATCCATAACACCGACAAAAAAAGACTGTTATGAAATGAGCTCTACTTGATTAAGTAGCGGCGCTCTCAAAATCAACAAATCAATTAACTGCTGATTTTTCTGGATCAAGGTGTTCGTCCTACTGAGCTATGGTATGAAAACGATTATGTATCAGGGAAATGCTAAATAGAAAAGGATACGGCAGCTATGAGTACACAATGGGCGTGGTGCGATGAGATGGTTTGTTTGTATGGTTCCATGGTGTGGTGGCTTTGGATGGATAGGTTGAGTGGATGGTGTAGTAGGTGTGTGTGTGTGTGGTTAGTTCGGGTGGATAATCCAATAGGTTGCATGGTGTGGTGGGTTAGGGTGGTGTGTTGAGGTGGTGAGAGATGGGAATATGCATGCAAACGCCGTTGCTTTCTCCTCTGTTAAATCTTGTGCTCTCGGTAGAAAAAGTCATGCTCCCTATAGAGGATCTAATGGTGGATGGTGGGTGCATAGCTACCACCTGTGGTAGGAGGCTATTTTGCATATATATATATATATATATACATGGAGACTATTCTGTCATCAATTGCAGAATAATATTCTGTACATTTTTTGTACTTCCTTGTAACCAGGCTTGTACTTCCGTATTACGCTATGTCGTACTTCGTTGTTCCAACGATGTACTGCTTTTGTTTTCTTCGCAGCGGAGGCATTTTGAGGATTCTGTACGTTGTTTTTGTTGTTTTTCGCATGATTTTGCTGGCAATTCGTGGTGTACGGAGTGTTCCGCTTACTCGAATTGTGATAATTGCATGAATACGACAGATTTAGTCGCGATCCGTTGATTTCGTCTCCGCGGTTCATTATTCCGCCCAATAGTTCATCGTTCGATTGCATGATTTTGAGTGCGATTTCATAGTAGATTGCGTCCTAATGTATTTTCGACCGCACAAGAGTGATTTAATTCTCGAATTCTGGATTATTACGTAATATCGATTTAGAAATTTTGTTCCCGACGCATTTCTTCGTCTTGCTCGTGTCCGCCTCGTCGGGGATCAGCGAATTCTTAGATTTTTGTTGGATAATTCTTCAATTAACCTTACGTACTGTTTATATGCGTTGTAGGACTTTCACGGATACTCTAATTGCTCGAAAATTTTATCGGAATTCGGTTGCTGATCTCCGTGGTGTCCGTGGTTGTTGAGGCGGAGGTTCGGGTGATGTAGATTCTTGTTCGTTTTTCGCGGGATTTCAATTCTTAGTGTGGATTTACAGTTAGCGTACCCCGAATTTGGTTTCTATTATGTTACCTATCATTTATCTGCTTCTGTTGAGTTCTTTGCAGATGTACTGATGCGTATTAGAAAACAGAACATCTGCACTGCTTGTAATGATACCTTGTACTGCCTGCGTTCCACGGCCTCACTACTTGTGATTATATCCTGTACTTCTTATTTTGTTAGTAAATATTGATATTTTGTTTCATACTTTTTGTAGTTGCTGCAAGTACTTATCTGTCTTCCAACCTGTACTTCGAGTTATGTAGTAGCATACTTTTTTGTTATCAGAAAAATTGTTAGTTATGTCATCTATTTTTATTTACAAATTTTTAGCTTTATAGGTTTTTGCCTGTGCCATTCAATTTTTCTTAGACGTTCGGTTTTGTACTTAAGTATTAATATACGTGTACTTCCTGCAATATCCCTATGTACTTCCGTGGTACCCATAACCATACTTCCGTGTCAGATAATTTTGTTGTTCTGTAATCCAATTTCTGTTCCGAATGAGTAGGGTTGCAGTTATTTTCTGTTGCACTCGTGTGTTAAAGATAAGTACAATGTTTGGATAATGCACTAATTTTGCGTTTAGATTATTTATTATTGTTAATGCTTATCTCCTCCTCTTTTTTAGGTTTTGTTGTTGTTCCTATCTCTCTATATATGTGGTCTGGCCGACGTACCTCTTGACATTCAGATTCGTTTTTAGATATTATCTCGACCTTCTCCCACTCGCATCATGTCAGATTTCATCCCATCTCCACCTACTCCCATCGCCCCTTTCTCTGAAGAGTCCACCATTCCCCTCCATGGCACCACCACGATGAATGTTCTGTACACGAACATGGCTTCAAGTGTTGCTGAATGGATCTCGAAGGTTGAGGCTATCCTTGATCTTTCCAAGCAGAAGATTGTTGGTCTCGACCTTGAGTACACCAAACTTCATGATTTCTACTTGAGCCCTAAGAAGGCCGCCGTCATCCAGCTTTGTGTTGGTACTGATGTATTGGTGTACCACATTTGCCATGCCGATGAGGACTGCATTCCCCATTATAATTTTCTTTGGGGTTGTAGGTATGTTTTTGCTGGGTTTGACATTCTTGAAGACCGTAGAATGCTTAGTCGTTCGGATATGTATTGCCATAATTTGAAGGAAATCCAGCAAATATGGAGAGACCCGGACAACACAAAGAAGCGCACACAGGGACTCAAGGATGTTGCTGCAGCTGTCATAGATCCTTGGTACTTGGAGATGAAGGATGGGTTTGGAAGGAAAGAGCATTCGATGTGGGTTAATGTGCCTCTCCCGCCGAAGCACTTGGAATATGCTGCTAGAGACGCATATGCGACCTATGAGGTGTACAGGCGATTGGATAAGTTTGAGAGGGGTTTCTTCTCCCTTTTCAAAAATTCAGAGAAGAAGCGGGCTAGGGATTGGTGAATTTCATATGTCAATTTACTTAATTTTGTTAGTAGCGTGATTTCTTCAATGAAATATTTTTATTAATAAACATTTGTGGGTTGTGTTGAATAATTATGTTTCGGTTGTTTCGTTTTTAGGTTGGTTTTGTACTACTCTGTAATGATATTCTGTACTTCCGGAATGTAATCTGTACTTTTTGGAAGTGTGGTTGTTTTAATAACGAATTTTTCTTGTAATATTTCTTACTACTGTATTGTTTGAATTATATAACTAACTTACATCTAACAAATTATCCCCGCGTTACTGGTAACAAATCTTGTACTGCTTTGTCAGACCTCCTGTACTTCTGGATTGCTCAATTTATACTTCCTTTAAATGAACTCAGGTGTGTCTGAAAAATATGATTTCTGGGACACATGATTCTTCTTATGTTTCATTACGGTATGTTGTACTCTTTTGTAAATCACATGGTACTTCAAGTAGCGTTTTTGTACTTTAAGTTTGTGTTACACCGTACTTCTCGGATATATAAACGTTTGTATTGTTTTGTGGTTATCACGGGGAGGTTGGGGGGGGGGGGGGGGCAGCATTATGTATGAATATTAATTTCATTCATACACGTATACATACTTTGATTAATTATGTACTGCCGGGCAATTGTGTACAATACTCTTCTATTTATTAAGCATGTACTTCTGTGCTATGTGTGTTTAATTATATAATTTTTTAATGAGATTATGGGCATGATTGTTTTAGACGCGGTAGCCTAGTTGTTAGGGTACCAAGGTTGAGTTGCTGTCGACGCGGTAGCGTCGACATGCAACGAATCCTTGGTACCCTAATACCCTTCGAGGCTTTGTCGCATGTACGACGCGATAGCGGCGACAGGCGACAAAGCCGAGCCGCTAGACAAGATTATGCACAATGTGTGATTTTTTATTTCTTAGGTTGGGGAGGGGGGGTTGTTATTTCCCCATTTTTTATATTCGTGCCAAAAAAAAGGCTTAATCATTATGTGGTTTGTATAATTTATTTTTTATAAATACCTTTCGAGGCTTTGTCGCCTGTACGACGCGATAGCGTCGACAGGCGACAAAGCTGAGCCGCTAGACGAAATTACGCTAAATGTTTGCATAGTTTTTTGGTATTTATATTGTCGTATTTCTCTTTAAACTTCGTCGTACTGCTGTATTATCGTTGTCGTACTTTTGTATTGTTCTTTTTTAAACTGACGCATTAGTCGTATATTTTCAACGTTTTCTATATGCGTTTTCTTTTCTTTTTATTATGCACCTAGTCGTCCTGCTTGTAGTATACAATTAACTTTTATATTAAGTTGTACTTATTTGTATACTTTATCGTACTTTCGTGTGTAACATGTACTTCTCTGTTTTTATTGGTGTACTTCTTGTTGTACTTCTCGCTGTCCCCCTAATTTTCTGGACTGAAACGTTTCATTCAAATTCTTTTGGACAGAGTTATTTACGTGGTTGGCCCACCACTACACGCATTAAGTCCTCTCTCTCTCTGTCTAAACGAGCAACTGCTCCCTCTCTCTCCTCTATTCTCTCTTCTGCCGCAGTCCTCTTCTCTCCGCTCCCGAGCAACCGCCGCCGCGCACGCCTCTGGAACCACCGCGCTCGAGCAACCGCCGCCCTCGAGGGACCCTGTCCCGCTGCTATTTCTGTCGGGTGGGAGTTCTCTTTCTCGTCATTCCCCTTGCTCTGTGCTAACCGCTCCCCCTCTGTCCTCTGCGTCGCATCCGTGCTCTGATGCACAATCTGCATAGGCTAGGTTTCGATTTTCTGGCATTTTGTTCGATTTCAAGTTCTTGTTCATCGTATTGACACCTCTGTTGTTATTTTTGCAGGGCTGTCCGTACAGATTTGGGGTGTTGTTCGTCGTCGCTGTTGCTAGGGTTCGTGGGTCGAAATCGGCGCTTGGATCTGTCCGTTTTAGGGGGGCGCAGCTTCCTTCATCGTTTTGGAGCATGGATCCTGCACCTGAAATCCCTGCTAAGAAAGTCTCTGAAGGTAATCCTTCGATTTCCCCTCTGGATTGTATGTGCCCATTGTCTCCTGTTTGTCAATTTGATACGGTTTGACTTGTTTGTTTTATCTGTTTATGATGCCCTGCATGTTTGTATGTGTTTGAATTGCATGGTATAATTATGGTATAAGTGATTCGTGTTTAATCTTCTGTGATTTTTGTGTGTGTTTTCTCATTCTGTATTTAGTGTATGTTGTTTACAGAGTAGAACATATAGTCTATATACATCACATAAATTGAGATCCTCTATCTCTACTGAATTTTCTTTATATTTTATTTAAGTAGTACTTCTGGGTTGATGCTTTGTACTTCTGCTTAATGTACTGTGTACTTAATTGATTCTGCTATGTATGTGTTATTTGTTCATATGTAATGTTCTGGCTCTGGCTGTATGTGTATTAAGTAGTTTGATATTTTTCTAGTTTATAAAATGTGTTAATCTTACTTTGTATGCGTCCTTTTTGTTGTACTTACTGGTATATGTTGACTGTACTTCTGTGTTTTTAATCGCATTGTTTTTGTATTAGATACAGTGCCGGTATCTTCCGTTAGAAACGACGAAGAAGTTTCTGCAGTGCGCATCGCTGAAGATGCTCCTGCAGTACAAAACACTGTAGAAGCCCCTTCGTCTAAAACCTGTGGTAATGAAGAAGATGTTGACCGTTCCTGTGGTCATTCTCTGGATGATACTAATGACACATTCGGTAGTATTTTTTGTTTATCTTTTGTGTTGTTAGTTTATCCTATTCTTTTAGTTTGTCTGCTACTAACTAGATCTCATATTAATGTAGAAGATATGACTGGAAATGCGGACAAGAACATCAGTGATGTTATTGCTGCTGTTCAAGAAGATTATGCATCAGCAGGCGAGGAGTTTGCTACTGATATTGGTTCGTTGCAGCTGTCAGAAACTCAATCGCAGTCCGTAGATGGTACTGAGCTTGTCACTCAGGCTGCAGATGTTCCTCAGCAGTTAAGAGCTGATAAAGAAAGGAGGTCCAAGAAAATACATGATGCCCGTGTTCGTAAAGAAAAATCACTTAAGGGCGAATCAGATGGTTTGTTAGTGCCTATCGATGGCACGGCTGCTGGAAGTGCAGTCCCCTTGCCGCATAAGTCGAGGGCTGCTGTACGGAAGGTTAAGCAGTCTGAAATTGTTAGTCCACGTAGGAGCCCACGTGTAGTAGCTTCTACAGTTGATGTCAGGCCACGTCAAAGTCCTCGTGTCTCTTCTATGCTGAAAGATGCTGCTGCTCCTGCAAGTAAAGCTGCATCTGTTGACAAGGGTAAGAAAGTTAAGAAGCGAGTTGCGTCGAAGAAGGTAGCTGCTGTTGTTGTAAAGAAAGGTGTGTCGAAGAAGGACACTAAGGTTGCAAGTAAAGCTTCTGGTAGTGGGAAGAAGCTTCCGCGTAAGGCGACGAAGTCTTCCCGTTGTGATAAAGATGAAGACTATAAGGGTGACAACGAATCTGAAGACTTTGAGGACACAGATGCCAATCAAGTGAGTATTTTTATACATTTGTGTAGGCTGTGCATCATTTTACTGTAATATTTGTACTTATGTTATCATAAATGTAAATTGCATTGTTTGCTTGTTTTGTACTGCATGTATCTTTACTGTGAACTTCATTGTCTGGTAGTTGTGTACTTCTTTGCATACATCTTCTATGAGCTCATTCCATTCAGTACTATGATTTTCTGTTGGTGTATTCATGTTGCTATTTCATGTGTTAGCTGAACTGCTATTCTTTTGGTAGTTATACTTCTTCTGGTAGTTATACTTCTTGTTAACTCCTGTCATACTTCTTGCTTTATTCAATGTAATTCTTGGAACTCTCATTGCTTTTCAACTGTACTTCATTATCAGTTATGTTGTACTTCCAGCCTTTTGTAGGCGTACTTCCTTGTTTTAGTTGTACTTCTCTCTAACTCTGTATATAATATTGCAGTACCAGTTTGTTAAGAGGTCTTCAAAGAGGAAGAGGGATGATGAAGAACTTTCTGCTAGTGAGGATGAACCTGATAACAAAAAGCGGCGATTCAACACAATGGCTAGGTGCTCTCTGAAGGAGTTAGCCAACTGCATTAAGTTGTTGAAGGAACGACATTTGGACGTTCTTAGGTCTGGAGGTTTGGGCCACCTTAAGGACTTCAAAATTAAGTGCAATATTAACCGGTGCCTGATCTGCTTCCTTATGTACCACATTGATCCCCATACAATGACACTTGATCTTGGTGATGGTAACAAGGTGTTGCAGATAACTGCTCTAGGCATACACTTGCTGTTTGGGCTTCCTATGGGTGGTAACTCGCCTCCTAGGCCATCTGATCATTTTTCTGAAGCATTGAGGTCTCTGAAGGATGAGCTAGGTGTTCCAGTGAACCAAGAAATCAAGACTGATGAGCTTAGGAAGATGCTTGTAAATCTTGTTGATGATAAAGACAACGATACCAAGGCTATGAAGGTTTTTGGTCTTATTCTGTACAACAAGTTTATCTGCCCAGGTTACGGTATGAGGATCACAAGGGAGGCAACAATGGTTGAGGATTTGATTTTGCAAAGTTGAAGGATGTGAACTTATGCCAGCTTGTGGTTGATGAGCTGAGGATAGCTATATTTGCTTGGCAGGCTGCTGGTGCAGATTGGAGAGCTATACCTGGCTGTTGTATTGCACCTCTTCTGATGTATCTTGATTGCATCGACCATCGCCTTGTTAAGGATATTGACAAGAGGACTCCACGTGTGCTGTATATGGATCCGAAGCTCCTTAGGAAAGTTGCAAACCTAGATTGTATCACAAAAGGAGACGAGAGACCCGATTCCTGGGTGTACGGGAAGCTGCCGGTGAGCCATTAACCTTAACCATTGTCATATAGTTCTTTACATGTTTTACGCATTTTCGTATTTACTGACTGCTTTATTTTTTAATGTTATTTTTTGTTTTCATTCAGTGGAAAGCCCGCAATGACATTGTCTATTATGATGAAATCACCGGAAGGAAAGGCAGGAATATCCGCATGTCTCCATTGAAGAGGTCACTTCTCTCTTCCGTTGACATGATTAGCTCTCCAAAGCGTGTTACTGTGGGGAACAGCAGTGCTGCTGATGTCAATTTAGAAGGCAGCAGTTCAAATGTTTTTGATGCTAACTTCAGAGATCTTGATGCTGCCCTTGCACGTGCATGCCAACTGTCCCTCCAGCTGCCAACTACAAGTGTCAGGCTTAGTCACACAGCTGGTGTGTTGCCTCCTGGACATTCTTTCAATGAGGAGGCTGAGAAGGTTGTGTTATCTGCTGAGGCTGCTAATCTTGAGTATCTGCAGAAAATAGTGATGCACCTTCGTCAGAGTTTTGGCATGTACAAGACCATGCAGGATGCTCGCTGCAAGTCTTTTGAAGATAATGCGCAGCAATATATCCAGCAAATGTCTACACATGATGCTATTGTAGGCGATGAAGCGAAAAATGATTGTGGTGCTGTAGGTGCTCAAGGGACAACGGATGTTGATGCTGTTGGTGCTGAAGCTTCTAAGATTGCAAAAGTAAGTATATTGTACTTCCTGAAATCTAATTTTTGTACTGCTTGGACCTTGCTGTACTTTGAACTAACAAGTTTCTGTTAATTTTTACCAGTTGAGCAGTGAGGGACTTATTCCCTCATCGGATTCTGCTGTGATGGCAGATGATAACGTAAGTTATATTATGGTTTAAACCTCAGGGATTTTTGTTGCCTTCGTTGTGCGTGCTTTCTTTACTCATTTATGTGTTATTTATTTGTTTTTCCAGGTTGTTAATGAGGGACTTGTTCCCTCTCCAGTTTGTGGTGACAAGTCGACCGGTCCTAAACCTGTTACTCCTCCTCGAGAGTACAGTGATACGGACAGCGACAAAACGCAATCTGCGGATATTCAGCATGGAAATGTTCAGTCCGGGTTTGTTTCTCATGACGCAGTGGAAGACAATACTGACGTCATGTCTGAGCAAATCCCTGTAGCTGGTGCTGCTGATGCAATTGCTAAAGAACTTGCTGGAGACACCACTGCAGTGGTGATTGAACCTCGCGTAACAAGCGATGTCGAAGTTGTTGATAAAGATGTTGCAGACATCCCTGCGGATGCATCTGCAGATTTAGTGAAGAACACATCTCCTACTGCTGTTGGGAATGAAGACATGGTGGACCCAAGTTCTTCCATCAAGGAAGGCAAGAAATCATAAAGTCCACCTCTTTTATCCTGTTAATATCTTTAACTTATGTGTGCGTTGTGGATGTACTCATTCTGAAACACTTAGTGATATCCTTTTGTTTGTTGTTGAACAGTTGCTGTGTAATCGTGTTTTGCTGTATATTGTGTGATGCAATCCAGTGAAATATTATCCCAATATAATTCTGTATTTTTCGTTTGTGGGAGAGATATCTGGGCAAAAAACTTGTCATTTTGTACTTCTTTGCTAGATTATGTACTTCTCTGTGAACAGTATTCCCCACCTCCTGTACTTCTTGTGACCACCATTTTTCAATCAATCTTGTATTTCGTACTTCTTGAGATACTGTTTTGTACTTTCCTTTTACTGATTTTCTTATTACTTAGCAGTGTTGTACTTCCAGTTCTCCAATGTTGTACTTCATGTTCTCACTGTCCTATACTTACGTTGTTCATCTGTATTTTGCAGATGATGCTGATTTTGTCAACCTTCCTATTAAACTTCCTGATGCTGTTGAGATGCTTTATGATCGAGTCATCAGGGTCAAAGAAAAAGATGATATAGCGTATGTTCATTTTCTGGAACTAACCACAATTTTTAATTTAATGTTTTTGCATTGTTTTTATTTTCGATGTATCACGTTGTGTACTAACCACAATTTTTATCTATTCACAGAAACAATATAATGTTCAAAAATGACTTTGGAGAAGCTACTGTTTGGCAAGTTGCGTCTTCATTTGGTCCCCGTAGTATGCTTAATTCGGCTGCAGCTTGTATTGGTGTTAGTCTCATTGCGGAGAAGTTTGCTGGTTCTGAAAAGCTTGTTGTGCCTTTTTGGTTTGCTGTGAGTTTCTTTTTACCTAAAAACATGACTTCTCTGTCCTTCGTCATGATCTGTTTAGTTATTTTGTTGATGTTTGTATTCTTTCATCTTGTAGTTCAAGATATATAATGGAGACATCGATGGATCTGTGATGAAGTGGTTCACTCGTGAACGTCTTGATAAAAAGGATATTGTAAGTTAGTTAACTGTGTGCCTACTATTTATTTTGTTAGTTTTTGTACCTTTGCTTATAACACATGTCTTTTTGAACTTAGTTTATTAATTTTGTACATAATCTTTTGTTTTTGCAGATTGTGTTTCCTACTTTCGATCAACACCCATCTCGCAAGAAAGATGTTGTTGGTCACTACGTCGTGGTTTCTCTGAATCTGAAGGATAAATGTTTCCAGTTCATTGATTCTCTTTACGGTGTTAATGATCATGGTGGTTGGGCTGTATTTCTGAAAATGGTTGAAAATATAAGGAAGCTTTGGCGTGATGGCAGTGAGAAATTTGATGCCCCTCTTTCACCTCCTTCTATCGATGATTTCGCAACAAACTATATGGATACTGTGAAGCAAGACAATGGGTGAGACAGCATGTCAATAATGTTTTTCACATTCTTTATACATTGATACATGTTTTCGTACTTTGTTATCATGTTTTTATAATTAATCTATCTTTTTTGTTTTCAGCCGTGATTGTGGTTTTTTCATGTTACAAACAGTTAATTCATGGGATGGAAGAAACTTAACTGACTTTTCATGCAAAGATATACCAAACATGAACAAAATGATGCTTTTCAACTGGGCAATGTCCGGAAAACTGAATACTGACTTCGTGAATTTATTTGGGTTTCATCCTGGTACGTGATATCTATTTAAATCGTCCGAAACTGTATTCCCAGTTTTTTATTTTCTATTTGGTACTTCTGTAATATTGTTCCATTTACTTCACTATATATACTTCTGTACTTCCGGTTCATTCATATATTATTTTGCAGCTGACTACATGCGAGCTGATGAAGAGTCATTCACACTTTTCGATACTCAAGTTGTCGAGCCTGAGATTATCAATATCAGTAGTCAAGAAGATATCCCTGTCTTGAAGGCTGCCAGCAAGAAGAAAAAGAAGGGCCCGGTTGTCAAGAAGCCAAGCAAGAATGTTGAACCGATTGTCAAAGTAGAATCTGACGGAAGTGATTCTGATGACTTTGTCTCTGCTAAAACTAGGTCTGGGAAGCCTCCTGTTGGTTCTAAGAGGAAGGATGTTGGTGTGGATGACGAAAATATCATGTCTTCAAAACGAGCAACGAAAAAATCAAAGAAACTAGCTGAGCCTGTGGACCCTCTCATCCCTGTGAACTTTCCGCATTCTCGTAGGGCAAGGTTGCTCAGGGAATTCTTAATCAGCAATCATGCTAGGGATAAGTACAAAGAGTGAGTTCGTAGTTTAAATTGTACTTAGTCTGTCTGTCCTATACTTCATGATGTGCCACTACTGTACTTACTGTATTACCACTCGTGTACTTCTTTGATTTGTTCTATTCTGATAGGTTCCTTTTATTTTTCAGCACGATTTTCTGTAGGTTTGTGCACGGCCGTGACTCTTCTGGTGACAATGTTGAATCAACGTTTGATGGCAAAGAGTTGGTAGCTGCATTTGATGAAGGTGGTCAATTTACAGGTGAAATGATGGATTATGTCATTAGCAACTGGAAAGCTGATCCCTCGAGGAACCATATATTTGAATCTGGCAGCCGTGTACTTCTGAGCCCGTATTTTCTGCCGGTAAACTTACTGATGCTTACATGTCTCATTCTTTTTCTCAGTTTCATCTTTTGTTTTAATTATCTGTGCTATAACCTGCATTTTTTTGTTTGCAGTACGTTCTAGGTATGGATAACATGACGGGGACTAACAAGTTTGATCTCGTCAATGCTGTGAACACTTTTCACCAGATAGTGAGGCCAGGAGAGAATCTTCTAAAGGCTAAACTGGTTAGTCTAGTTATTTTAGTTTCTGTTGCCTATTTTTCTGACATCTATTACTGTGGATTGTAATGCTTTATTTTTTTCTAATATTTTGCTAGATCATGATGCCTTATTGCAAAACAATTCCTGGTTCAAATGTCAGTCACCACGTCCTATATGCAATGAACAGATACAATGAGTCGTTTGATGTGATGGACTCTCTTAGTTGGCCTACTAGAAGTAGGAGTGAGACAACAAGGAGTGTGTTTCACAAAAAAGATATAAAGGAAATTGTGAGTTCTTAATATCTGTCTATATTATTTACCATTAATGCATCGTCCTTTTTTTTAATCTTACATTTCTTTGTTTTTTTAACAGGCATGTAGGACGATTCTAGTGATGGAGGCCATTTATGGCAAAGAGGAGTATAGGAAAAGTGGCCATCCTAATTGGAACACCATCACAAACAGGCCAACATATAAAGACGTCGCAACGCAGGGACCAAACCAGTGCGGCTTCTTTTGCCTAAAGTTTTCTTCAGCGTATGATGGTGTTGGTTTTGTTGAGCCTATCTCTGACCGTGATGTATGTTTCCAGCATTTTTTTATCCTTCTAATGTAATCCTTTTTTGTTGGTCTCCTTCATTTATAAATTGTTTTAACTTTACATTCTATTTTTACCAGGACCGTGTGTTCGATTGGATGGGTGAATATATGTTCTCGATAGTGTTCCATCCAAAGAACGCTGTTCCGCTGGAGGACCTGCCAGAGGAGATACAGTGCCTATCTCCATATTCTTTCTTGTCAAAGGAAGGAGAAGATTTACTGCAGCTCCTAACTCAGAAGTAGGGACCAGATTGTTGTGTAATTGATGACCAGATTGTTGTTTAATTGATTTATACATTTGTGTGGAGTCATTTGTATGGAACATATATATTAGGATTGGATGATTCTCCTTGGATATATTTCTCTGTAACATAATTCAGTACTTCTTTTCTGTGTTGTACTTCAATGTAAAGAACGTACTTCCATTAATCCCTGTCGTTTCACTACTAGTACTGCGCAGCTGTACCTACTTGTTTTCAAGAAATCCTACTGTACTTTTCGGTTTATACTTCCTGTTATTTCATTCCGTACTTCTCCTGGTACTTCTCTTCAGTTTATACTTATTTGTTTTCTCATTTCGTATTTCTGTGGTACATACTGTGTACTTAACTGTTTAAATCATTATATACTTCTTGGTTTTCTCATTCCGTAATACTCTGGTACTTATCTTTACTTAATTACTTTTTATTTTGTACTTAAGTTATCTCATTCTGTACTTCTGTGGTACTTCATGTACTTCATAGAATTCACTGCTTATACTTATTTGCTATATCATTATGTACTTTGGTTGAACTTGTCCTGTACTTCTTGCCAGTTTATACTTCTGGGTTATTTCTTTCCATACTACTCTGTTACCTATCGTATACTTCCACTTTTTCAGTTTGTATTTTATGTTATCTCATTCTGTACTTTTTCTGGTACTTCATATACTCCATTCATTCCTAGGATGTAATACTCTGGTATATAATTCTGTACTTCTCTTAGTATATCTCTTGTACTTCATGAAATTTTTCTTTGTACTTATGGTTATCTCATTTTGTACTGCTTTTACATACTCTGTACTTGAGTTTTTCAGTTTATACTTCTGTGTTTTCTTATTTCGTAATACTATGTTACTTATCCTTTAATTAATTACTCTTTATTTTGTACTTACGTTATCTCATTTTTGTACTTCTGTGGTACTTCATGTACTTCATAGCATTCACAGCTTATACTTATCCGCTATGTCATTCTGTACTTCTTGGGAAATTTTCCTGTACTTAATAGGTGTTCATATATATATATTTCGACAGTAACAGAAATCCATGTATATATCACAGAAATCATATGTAATTAACCCAATACAGGATATGCAAGGACATATGTAGTACATCTACAATGACAACAATCACATGTCTTTTTTACTTGAAATCTGCAAGAAGATATGGCATGAAAATAGTTCATGCCATAATCATTTTCTTCTTGCACTCCTCCTGGGGGGTGGTGGCGTTGCCTCCTTTTCATCTTCCTCATCTTCGTCCTCTTCCTCGTCTTCCTCATCATCCTCATCCTCGTCTTGTTCAATTTCTTCATCTTGCTCGTCATCCTCATCGTCGTTGTAATCATCTTCCTCTTCATCTTCATCAGGTTGTTCCACCTTTATCTTAACAGTAGTGGGAACAACAGTTGTCTTGCGCTTTTTAGTTTTATCCATTGTCCTAGCTATTGCTAAAGCATCTCTAATAACTGGACAAGACAATACGTTGTGGCCCCGCACCAACTGGTTGCATCCTTGGCATAACCTTTTCCTTTTTTCCCATCACCTGTGGCACCTGTTTCCACAGTAGCAGTAGCAGTACCAGTAGCTTTATTTTGCAGCTCTTCACGTCTTGGACAAGAACGAGAATTGTGTCCCTTCTTCTCAAAGCATATACTGCATGTTATCTTGCGTTCAGAAACTTTGCTTTCATTGTCATGATGTAGTTCTTCTTCCTTCTTGATATTCTTCTTTGTTGGTCCTGCAGGTTTGTAGTTTGTGTTTAGCTTCGTCTGTTTCCCGCTGCCTTTAGTTTTAGACACTGGAGGTGGTAAAATGACGCGAGGCTTTGTTCCGCTGTCATCTGTAGTACCATTGTTGGGCATGTCCATTGAGAACTGTGTCAAGTCAGGCTCAAATGTCTCAAAGTCAGGGACATTTTTTGCTTGATTATCATCCGCTGGTGATGAGGAGCCCATCGCTTGCATCTGCTCAAAGAGCTCCTGCAATCCAGTTTTAGCTCTAGCACGCTGCTCGTCAGAATTTGTAGCTGCTCTAACAACTTGCATTACTAATTGGAAAACTTCATTGTGCTGGTATAGGAATGATGTCCCATCAAATGACACTGTTTTGTAATCTTTCCTGTCAAATGAACCTTTGGTTTCCGCCTTTTTTGTATACCTTTTCAGGATGTATTCATTTGGGACTCTTTCAACCCTAAGGTGTTCCAGCATGCATATGACATGTAGGCAGAAAAGACCTATCATATAGTAGAAGTTGTCAGTTAGAAAGGTGTTTTTTCCCCTGTTTTTGACATTTCTCTGCACTGTTTTTAAATAAAAGTATTTACCTGTATGCTCCCATAGCTTGCACTCGCATGAGTATTCTCCTTTCACAGGATTTGCAACCACCTTAAACTCATGATTGGACCATGAAAAGGCATCAGTTGGTTCGTGGTACTTGACGAGATAGTTGTGCTCGTCAAGGTCAGGGTCAGGATTGTTCTGCACCCTAAATAGTGTGCTCTTCGCTAAACTGTTTCTCGAACCCATAATAGGTTCGTGTCACTGGTTCAGTCTGCAATATTTTTGTTAATACAAGTTAGTACGATAGTTATTTGTAAGACGGTCACACATCGTTAATTTGATGATGAATACTATGGTAAAAAACATGTACCATTGATGCCACTGTCTCCTGATGCTCTATCTGGCGTCTTCTAAATATACAGTTGTTTAGTTGCTCAGCAAAACGGTGCAAATTTTTGTTTATGTTCACAAAACCATTCTTTAGGATATAGTTCATGCTTTCACTGCGCTGGGTTGACGTCATCCTAGCGCAGAAGACATCCTTGAAGTAGGCTGATATCCACTCCCTCCTGTCTTCATACAGCTGCATCATCATGACTTCATCATGCAGGTTGTACTTGTCAACCAGATTATGCCATGCTGATTCAAACTCGGTTGGCATAAGCGGCCAGTTTAGAATTCCTTGGAATTCATCCTTGAAAGTGGGGTACAGCTTGTACAGTTGGGACATGGGAATGGAGTACTTCCTTGTGATGTGCCATCGGCACCATTTGTGCAGTGTATTAATGAAAACTGCACTGATTGCCGGTGTCATTGCAGGGCACTGATCTGTTATCAGAGATAGTTATTCAGTAGTCAGTAAATTTGCAGGAGCAACATAGTGTTGTGCATGTAACTGGATGATTTTTTCCATTTATTTATTCTGAAAAACCATACCTGTCAGAATAATAGTTGGATGCTTTCCGTTCATGCACCGCAAGAAAGTTCTAAATAACCACTTAAAGGATTCCTCACTCTCATCCCTGATTAGAGCACAGGCAAATATTGTTGACTGTAGGTGATTGTTCACTCCTACAAATACACCAAGAGGCATCTTGTAAATGTTTGTTTTGTAGGTTGTGTCGAACGTTATGCAGTCTCCGAAGTCCTCGTACGACCCCCTGCAGCTGGCGTTTGCCCAGAAGATGTTCTTTATACGTTCACTATCATCCAGCTCAAAGTCAAAGAAGAACTCTTTGTTTATTCCTTTCATTTCACCAAAGAATGATAGAAGCTTCTGCACGTCGTCACAGTCATCTTCTTTCGAGTTCATTGCTTTCCTGCGTTGATTTTTGTTTGTGTAAAGTTAGTCGAATTTTTCAGAAAAAAATGTAGGTTGCAACTTTGCAGATGGAAAAAACAATATTGTATAAACTGGGCCAGCGAAAATCAATTACCGATTGAGTAAGTCGCGCCCGTGTACCGTCAGATACTGTCCACCTCCAAAAGATCCATAAAGGATAGACAATATAGTGTGATGGGGAACATTTTGGAACTGCAGGTCCTTGACATACTGCAGCAGCGATGAGTCAAAGTTCTTGTGAGAATGCAGAAACACCAACATGCTTGGACTCTGAAGCAAATAGTGGTTGTGTTCGTACGTCACATGCTCAATGAGGCATGTGCCGTCTTCCTGGTCTTTAACACGCAATCTTGCCATGCAGCCACATCTCCTGGTTGTTTTTTCACGCTGACGCTCAGCTTCAGACATAGATGCTGTGTACTTCCCTTGACATGAGCAGTACAGATACCTGTTGTATCCACTATGCTGCCCAATTCTGATTCCAAATCCAGCATGCCTGGCATATCTGTTGTAAAATTCGTGCACCTTCTTAAAATCTGGGAAACTCATCCCAACCATAGGTACAAGATAGTTTGGAATATCTGGCTTCTGCAAAAAGAAAATGGTACACAAGCATCAGTCACGCATATCAGGAATGTAGTTAGAAATATTTTTAAACTAGAGGGGTGTGAGTTTTGGGTTCAACTCACATGCGAGTATCTTTGATTTTGCACAGGAGTGCATTCATCCTCAAGAACTATCGGACATGGGGGTGTAACGACTGAAGTGTGCAAAAGTGGATCACGAGTCTTTGTCAATAGTTCCTTTGAATCCCTGACCTTCTTGTACCACTGCATATTGTTTGGTACTTGCTTCTGCCTTGGGATTTGAGGTGCAAGCGGGGGGAGATTGGATGAATGAGCTTGAGGTGCTCGTGGAGGCTTTTTCTGCACGCTTGCATAGTCCCTTTTGCAATCCATATTTGGTGGATGTGTACCTGCAACAGCTGGTACTTTTGTTTGATGATTGATACCCGACCGTGGTTGTGAAGCTGCAACCTCACGCATAATTCTCTGCATATGTGGTGGAATCGGTGTGCCTTCCTTTCTGAGATCATTTAATCTCTCACTTGTTGCTGCTGGTTCCGGAGGAGTAAGCAAGGAATCCATATCTTGGGTATCTGGTGAGTAACCAGTCATGAAGAAATTTCTGGGTAGATCAGGTGTTCTCCAAACCGAATCACCAATTCCAAACTGCAGTGGCAATTTTGGTGTAAAATGTTCACTCTTACGCGCAGTTTCATCCTGTAAAACATGAACTTTTTTAGCAAACAGTACTGTACTTATTGTTGAAACAAGCCTATACTGCTGTCAAAGAAATCTGTGTACTTCATATTGATTAACATCATTGTATTGCTATCTAGAACTGTACTTCCTATTTTTACAAAGCAGTATGATATGTACTGTTAGAAACATCATTCAACAGTTCTACTGCTTTTTTCAAATCTATGTACTGCCCTGTTATAACTGTACTTCTAAGAAACATTTATTTCATGCATGAAATGAACAAGATAGTTTGTACTGGTTCAACATGATTATACTTCCCAAAAATACATCGTTGTACTGCTCTTTAGAACTGTACTTCCTAAACACTTGAAATCAAAAGCAGTATGATATGTACTTCCCACAAACGCATGAAATCAAAGCAGTATGATATGTACTTCCTGATTTGGAACATCATTCAGCACTTGTACTGCTTTGCTACAGCATTAAGAAATGTACTTCTTAAACAAACAGTACTTTACTTCAGAGAAAATCCATAGCTTTGAACTTTTTTGCAAACTGTACTTCTCAATCAATGGTCATTCTACTCTTAGCAATGGGCAGAGCAGTATAGAAATACCTTTGTTTCTTTAGTTGGTTCAATTATCACAGAAGAATCATTGTTGACATCGTCAACAACTTGCAGATCTGAACCAGTTCTTGATGAATTGTTTGGAGCTGATGAAGTAGAACGAAATCTTGGAGATGATCTTGTCTTTAACAGTGATTCAGACCTTTTCTTTGATCTTACTGGGACCAATTTCTGCCGTGGTTTGGGTGCCATCGTTGAAACCTGCAATTTCTCGTCGGGTCGAGGAAGCAGATACGGGGCGGAGGGACGAGGGGCGGGAGCAGGAAGCTCCGTCGACGGTGTACACGACGATGGACGAGGAGCGCGGACGGAGAGGATGCTAGCTCTAGCTGAGGAAGAAATCGCCGGGGCAGTGGACTTGAGATCTGGAGACGAAATCGAAGCTCCAACCCTCGGGGATGAGTTCCACACTGACGCGAGCTCTCAACGGATGTCTCCAGGAGGTTGGTGGTCTCGCCGGAGTAGAAGATCCGGAGCTCCTGCGCCGTTTCCGCGCCGTCCACGCCGTTGCCGTCGCCGAGGAAGAAGGTTTGTGGGGGTGGGGGGAGCTCGCTGGAGATGGCCGGACCTCGCGCGCTTACGCCGGCGTCCCCGCCGGCGCTCGCCCGCTCGGTCCGGCGAGCTGCAGTGCGCCTCGGGGTGGGTGGCACTGGGTCGGGGGCGAGAGGCACCTGGTCGGGATGTGTCGTCGGGGCGCGTACCGGTTCGGTCGTCGGGACGCCCTATATAGGGGGATGGTTGTACAGAATAATATTCTGCAATCAGTTGCAGAATAGTCCCACCCTATATATATATATATATTCCACCGTTAGCGGCACCATCACCCCATCCCCCTCCCTGTCCTCCAGCGATCCTCCCAGCGACTGACACCACCGTCCAACCTAAACCACCGCCGATTCCAACCGAGCTCCGCCCCCCCCCCCGGCCGCCCCCCACACACACACCCCGCAAACCATCGACCCCTGCAGGTCGTGCTCCACCGCCCATTTTCGACTCCACAGGCTTCCGTGCTGCCTCCCCCACCTCACCAGCGAGCGTGACCCGGACTCCTAGCACCAGCCATCCAGTGGGCTCTAGCCGGCGGCACCAGGAGGAAGGAGACAAAAGCGGACGTACCAGAGATCGGCGACAGCTTCTTTCGCATCGGTGGCTTAGTCTGAATCCGACCCACGGGTAGGAATATAAGATTCACACGTCAGGGTCGCCAGGCTCCCGCATCCCATCGCTAGCGGCGCGACATCGGTTTTCGGGGCGGAGTGGCGTGGCCATCCATCGGGGCCGACAGGGAAGGTGGGTTTGTAGTGGGGCTGGAGAGAGGAGAGAGAGAAATTGTCAAGAACCGTCGCCTCTGGACCGGTCCCTGGCCAAATCCGGTCGGAATCGGCATCCGACGCATCAATTCCTCCCCTATCTCCCTTCTCTGCACCTTCCCCTTCCCATTCGTTGGGTATTTTCTGCTGCAGCGATGGAGCGACCAGGCGTGCGATTCTTGACAACGGGAAGTGGCTGTAGGGAAGCTGGGCAAGAGGCAGCGGAGGGGAGCTGGGCAAGGCCGTTGCCCAGCCGGCGGCGGAGAGGAGCCTGGGGGAGCTGCTATTTGGGGCCTGGGGGAGGTCGCCCACGAGCGAGAGGCGGGGATCCCGTCGATTGGGATTGGGAGGACGGGTGGTGCGGGAGCACGGGCGGCTACCTTCCACGAGCTTGACCGCGCCTCCATCGGTGAGCTCCTAAATGCGCTGTGGTGGCCATCGCGTCCATCGGACACCTCCTCCGACCTTCGTCCCAACCTCCCTTCTTCCCCGTGCTACAGCTCCGCCCCTTGCTCCCCTCGTCGGCCAGGCCCTTTTCTCCTGAGAACCGCAACGCCCCGACGAGCACCGCCCCCTGGTGGAAGGGGAAAAGGATGGCTACTATCGTGGACGAGCAGGTCGGGGACTCGGGGTAGGTGGGCTGGTGGTGGATTCGGTCCAGTAACGGACATTAACCGGTTTTTCCCCGTTAAGTCTATCGACGGTGCAAAATGCTCTATAGGGCCGATTCAACGGTAGATTAAGGGTGTGTAGCTACCACCGGTGGTAGCCCACTATTTTGCATATATATATATATATATATATATATATATATATATATATATATATATATAGAGTGTGGATGTAATACAATAGCAAACCCCAGTGGATGGAATCAGAACCCTTCAGTTGCATCAAGATCCGCACTTTTTCTAATAAAGGGAGCCAATTTCCTTAGTTTCTACAATTCAGCTTACCAAAGAGGCAAAGGGGACCGTTGCCTTTCCTCTGACACGGTACCTAATTAGGAAACCTACTCTAGCCTATCCTTCTGATGTGGTGCAGCTTTTTCCATGAAATCTGGCCAGGCTGGGTTGGCTTTTAGCCTCACGTGAGTGTTTTAAGCATATGGATGGCTCGCTTTGGTGCCTCTTTTGACGTAACGGGAAAATTCAAATTGAATCCAACAGTTAAAACACAGCTCTGCGCGCATCAAATAAAACTATTACGTTCTACTGTCTGGGCCCACCATGTGCCATCGACTTTGAAAGCGTGGCAGGGCCAAGCACATCACCGGAAATTAGCACAGCGCTCGAAACCAATCGGAACAAAGAACAAACTAAAATAAGTTTTACTGGTTAATAATACAACACCAGACTGTTTGTAACACAAATAGCCAAATAATCAAGCAATTAGCTGACACGCCAATCCACGTCAAAGTAACAAAACACATTGCAACTAACAGATGTATCAACTAGCCGATGCAGACCCTAATCACCAAGTGCCTCTTGGCATAAATGATTGCAGCTCGCAGTGTTCTGAGCAGGAAAGAGACACAGATCAAGTACAAACATGATTTGAGTAGCCCTTAACAAAACTGTACCAACGAAAATCTTGACAAACTCACCTGAACTAAAAGGTTGGTCGCATTTGATCTGTCCTTGGATATGATTAAAACAAGAGCCACACATGTTAGGAAAGGGTGCGTGAGCAAAATGTGCAATAGTTCTAGAAGTTGCCAACAAAGGTTCTAGTTAAGACAGTGCCTAGAGAGAAAAGCACCCCTGTTGGTATTTTTCCCTACGAAAGAACATCACTTATTATAGCAAAATATCTATGCTAGTAATGTTTGAACTTTGAAATTGAAATCCAGTACCTAGTTCAAACTTCAAACATGGAGTACTACTATCTGAAGCATGGAAACTGAATCCTCCTCCACAAAATGATGTGACCCTCTCGTTAGCGGCTAACAAAAAGAAACTGACAAAAAAATGCAGTTACAATATTTGTAGATATAGAAAAGAGAAAATTTACAGAAATCTAAATTATAATAAAGAAAACGGGATATGGGGAATAGCCCTACTGAGCTATCTGTCTAGTTTCCTGCTACAGAAACAGAAACATGAGGAACTTGTGTGCCATCAGCCTGTCATAGCCAGTGGGCTGGCTGAACTCACAGATCGGCACATCCCACAGCAGGGAGAGGTTCAAACTGGACAGAGACTACAGCCTGGAGATGGCCTTCGCAGCGAGCTTGTACGACTTATCCGTAGTATATATATCTTGTGCTACTTTGGACTAACTTACAACAAGATAATATATTGATCATATGCATATATGCATCACTACGACTACATTATCTACATAGACAGACAATACATTATACTCCTCATACCAAACAACCCATTTGAACTAGACAAAAACTCTACTAACTCGATATAACCTATGGAAAGTTTATTTGTCATCCAAGATGGGAATAAAAATTTAATTTGAAAACCACTTTCTCAACTATCAACTATGGAAAAAAATTGTTAAACAATGGTCCTTACATAAAAAGAGCAATTGTGCATGTGTGTTTGGCAAATGGTTCCAGCCATACAATTTAACAGTTCCTATGTGTTTGACAAATGGTTCCAGCCATACAATTAAATGGTGCATGTGTATTTGACAAATAGTTCCAGCCATACAATTAAACGGTGCATGTGTGTTTGACAAATGGTTCCAGACATACAATTAAATGGTGCCTGTGTATTTGACAAATGGTTCCAGCCATACATTACGTATTGCATTTTAATTCATGGCAAATCAATTAACCTAGTTTGTTAATTTCATGTCGTTAACCTGCAAAGCTATATATGATGCTTCGGTTAGTTGTTGTTCTTCAAGCTTTGCAACAGCATCAGTTAAAATTAAATTACAAACAGATTCAACTTCAGACATCAGTTCAACTTTGAAGCCCCAAGTGGTTCACAATGGCACAATAACAATTGTAGTACATATGTCCAAAAAGATTCTGAAAGCCAAATGGTGTCCAAGTACTCTCATTCCTGAACCAGGACATCTATTTTTGCATCAAGTCGTATTTTGTATCAACTCATAGACAAAGATTTATACTACTAACAATACTAATATACACCTGTGAAGTTTCACAATTCGGGTAACAGTGCCTGTGTGTTTGTCAAATGGTTCCAGGCATACATTTAAACGGTGCCTGTGTGTTTGATAAATGGTTCCAGGCATACATTTAAATGGTGCCCATACAATCAAGAAAAAGCAAAACTCTACCAAGAACTGAGTAATTTTTGGAATTATGCGGGTACCAAACAACGAATCTAAAGCTCCTTCATAATATACAAGTCTGTGCCAGATGTCAATATCTAAGTACCCTGTACCCATATACTACTAGTCACGCACACCTAGCCTACACAATATGGAACTCCGAAGATCTACAAAAATCCCTACGCTGCTAGCTCCTCCTACCCTGGCGCGTCGGCGGGAGGCCACCCACCAGCCGGCAGATCACAAAAAAACCATAGATGGACATAAAAAGAGCCACGAGTGTTTGATAAAGGTGCCTGAGGAAAAAGTGCAATGATTCTGTGTGGTAAATAGAGAAGTTCTAGTTCTTATTTGAATTAATTTCAACAATTTTTGTAGATACCTTTTTTTTAGAGAAAAGGCTCAAGAGTCCTGCTTCATAGAAAGCACCAAACATACCCAGGTTTTTAAGCTGTGGGCAACCAGCAAACAATTGAAAACAAAACGACTAGAGGTTTGAAATAGGAAAAGAAGAAAGAAAAGAAAACAAAAGACACCACCACGAGGGGTGAGCCTAGTAGCTTATTTAAATTTTTGTAGATACTCATTTAAATGTTTCAGGTCTGCTCCAAACGATCAGGAGTACGCTACTCATACTGTTTCAGAGATTGGACATGATCTTGACCACACAGTACACTATCAACCAAACTAAAGAGTGCCTGCCTTATTTGACTAAGGTGCCTGAACAAATAGTACACGGTGCCTGAGGTAGTGTCAAAAGGTGCATGACCAAAGACTAGTAAAGAATTTGCTATAGAGCTTGATTCCTATGGCTCAAAATGAAGTATTTTCTCGTACTATGCCTGAAAGAAGTGTTGGCATTCGAAATCACCACTGAACAATGGATGTTACACCGTCTGTTGAATGCTTGTGACGCGCTTCCGTCATCAGGCCGCAGCTCGTCGCACCTGGAGGCTGGAGGATGGAGGCCATGTCCCTGCACGCCACGCATTTCCGTTCTTGATGTCACCTACCGCTGCTCACAATGGAAATCCAAATCTGAAGTAAAGAAGGTAACAACTGATGTGGAACAAAGAGAAAAGGGATATTTATATTGGGAAAAAGCAAAAAGGAGATAAAAAAGAAAAACCAACCTGCCACCGGAAGCGGACGTAGCAATCGGCCAATCGCTCGCGTCGCCGGGGAGGATATCCGGATGAGGGACGGCGACGGCCAGGCTCGGGGTTGATCTGTGCGGTCCTCCATCGTCCTTGGGGAGGGATGGAGATGGAGGCGGTCTGGACGATCTCCACCTCCTCTCCTGGGGGCGTGAGCTGGGCCGCTAGCGATGCCCCAGTTCGCCGGAGTGTTGAGGTGTTCCCAGGCTTCGACGAGAACACATGGGATCGCTTCTTCCCGGCCGGCTCGCGAGGTGAAGGGGAGAGGCGGCGCAGCTGGTTGGAGGAGAAGGTAGCCGGAGGAGGAACGACCCCGGCCGATAGAGGCTGGACGCGGGGAGGGATGGGGCTGGACGCAGAGGAGGAAGGAACCCTCTCCGCCATGGGATCTTCTTCAATCAGATCTTCCTCGTTCTCCCTCACATAGCGGGCACCAAAGAAATGGCCGACCGTGGTTCTCGGATAGGAAAATGGGGTCTAAACGGGATCCATTGAGACCTGCACGAGCAAAACGGGAAAAGAAGAAGGGTGCCACACTTTTAGCTGTATTGGCACGGAAGAGATGAATTCACAAGAGTACAGCGGTACAGGCCTCGGGCAGAACGTCGTCTTACACGTACCAGAGATAGCAGCTAGGCCGGTGCAGGTGGGGGTCCAAACCGGACTAAAGAGGAAATTCAAAACATCATCGAATAAGAAGGAAATGTAAAGATGGAAAGTTTGGTTGAGCCATAACTTGGAATCTCAAAGCATCACCAACGGGCCGGATTGGCGTGTCCGTAGAGTTGTTACGTAAGAAAGCTTTAAATACAATAGCAAACCCCAATTTCCTTAGTTTCTACAATTCAGCTTACCAAAGAGGCAAAGGGGACCGTTGCCTTTCCTCTGACACGGTACCTAATTAGGAAACCTACTCTAGCCTATCCTTCTGATGTGGTGCAGCTTTTTCCATGAAATCTGGCCAGGCTGGGTTGGCTTTTAGCCTCACGTGAGTGTTTTAAGCATATGGATGGCTCGCTTTGGTGCCTCTTTTGACGTAACGGGAAAATTCAAATTGAATCCAACAGTTAAAACACAGCTCTGCGCGCATCAAATAAAACTGTTACGTTCTACTGTCTGGGCCCACCATGTGCCATCGACTTTGAAAGCGTGGCAGGGCCAAGCACATCACCGGAAATTAGCACAGCGCTCGAAACCAATCGGAACAAAGAACAAACTAAAATAAGTTTTACTGGTTAATAATACAACACCAGACTGTTTGTAACACAAATAGCCAAATAATCAAGCAATTAGCTGACACGCCAATCCACGTCAAAGTAACAAAACACATTGCAACTAACAGATGTATCAGCTAGCCGATGCAGACCCTAATCACCAAGTGCCTCTTGGCATAAATGATTGCAGCTCGCAGTGTTCTGAGCAGGAAAGAGACACAGATCAAGTACAAACATGATTTGAGTAGCCCTTAACAAAACTGTACCAACGAAAATCTTGACAAACTCACCTGAACTAAAAGGTTGGTCGCATTTGATCTGTCCTTGGATATGATTAAAACAAGAGCCACACATGTTAGGAAAGGGTGCGTGAGCAAAATGTGCAATAGTTCTAGAAGTTGCCAACAAAGGTTCTAGTTAAGACAGTGCCTAGAGAGAAAAGCACCCCTGTTGGTATTTTTCCCTACGAAAGAACATCACTTATTATAGCAAAATATCTATGCTAGTAATGTTTGAACTTTGAAATTGAAATCCAGTACCTAGTTCAAACTTCAAACATGGAGTACTACTATCTGAAGCATGGAAACTGAATCCTCCTCCACAAAATGATGTGACCCTCTCGTTAGCGGCTAACAAAAAGAAACTGACAAAAAAATGCAGTTACAATATTTGTAGATATAGAAAAGAGAAAATTTACAGAAATCTAAATTATAATAAAGAAAACGGGATATGGGGAATAGCCCTACTGAGCTATCTGTCTAGTTTCCTGCTACAGAAACAGAAACATGAGGAACTTGTGTGCCATCAGCCTGTCATAGCCAGTGGGCTGGCTGAACTCACAGATCGGCACATCCCACAGCAGGGAGAGGTTCAAACTGGACAGAGACTACAGCCTGGAGATGGCCTTCGCAGCGAGCTTGTACGACTTATCCGTAGTATATATATCTTGTGCTACTTTGGACTAACTTACAACAAGATAATATATTGATCATATGCATATATGCATCACTACGACTACATTATCTACATAGACAGACAATACATTATACTCCTCATACCAAACAACCCATTTGAACTAGACAAAAACTCTACTAACTCGATATAACCTATGGAAAGTTTATTTGTCATCCAAGATGGGAATAAAAATTTAATTTGAAAACCACTTTCTCAACTATCAACTATGGAAAAAAATTGTTAAACAATGGTCCTTACATAAAAAGAGCAATTGTGCATGTGTGTTTGACAAATGGTTCCAGCCATACAATTTAACAGTTCCTATGTGTTTGACAAATGGTTCCAGCCATACAATTAAACGGTGCATGTGTATTTGACAAATAGTTCCAGCCATACAATTAAACGGTGCATGTGTGTTTGACAAATGGTTCCAGACATACAATTAAATGGTGCCTGTGTATTTGACAAATGGTTCCAGCCATACATTACGTATTGCATTTTAATTCATGGCGAATCAATTAACCTAGTTTGTTAATTTCATGTCGTTAACCTGCAAAGCTATATATGATGCTTCGGCTAGTTGTTGTTCTTCAAGCTTTGCAACAGCATCAGTTAAAATTAAATTACAAACAGATTCAACTTGAGACATCAGTTCAACTTTGAAGCCTCAGGTGGTTCACAATGGCACAATAACAATTGTAGTACATATGTCCAAAAAGATTCTGAAAGCCAAATGGTGTCCAAGTACTCTCATTCCTGAACCAGGACATCTATTTTTGCATCAAGTCGTATTTTGTATCAACTCATAGACAAAGATTTATACTACTAACAATACTAATATACACCTGTGAAGTTTCACAATTCGGGTAATAGTGCCTGTGTGTTTGTCAAATGGTTCCAGGCATACATTTAAACGGTGCCTGTGTGTTTGATAAATGGTTCCAGGCATACATTTAAATGGTGCCCATACAATCGAGAAAAAGCAAAACTCTACCAAGAACTGAGTAATTTTTGGAATTATGCGGGTACCAAACAACGAATCTAAAGCTCCTTCATAATATACAAGTCTGTGCCAGATGTCAATAGCTAAGTACCCTGTACCCATATACTACTAGTCACGCACACCTAGCCTACACAATATGGAACTCCGAAGATCTACAAAAATCCCTACGCTGCTAGCTCCTCCTACCCTGGCGCGTCGGCGGGAGGCCACCCACCAGCCGGCAGATCGCAAAAAAACCATAGATGGACATAAAAAGAGCCACGAGTGTTTGATAAAGGTGCCTGAGGAAAAAGTGCAATGATTCTGTGTGGTAAATAGAGAAGTTCTAGTTCTTATTTGAATTAATTTCAACAATTTTTGTAGATACCTTTTTTTAGAGAAAAGGCTCAAGAGTCCTGCTTCATAGAAAGCACCAAACATACCCAGGTTTTTAAGCTGTGGGCAACCAGCAAACAATTGAAAACAAAACGACTAGAGGTTTGAAATAGGAAAAGAAGAAAGAAAAGAAAACAAAAGACACCACCACGAGGGGTGAGCCTAGTAGCTTATTTAAATTTTTGTAGATACTCATTTAAATGTTTCAGGTCTGCTCCAAACGATCAGGAGTACGCTACTCATACTGTTTCAGAGATTGGACATGATCTTGACCACACAGTACACTATCAACCAAACTAAAGAGTGCCTGCCTTATTTGACTAAGGTGCCTGAACAAATAGTACACGGTGCCTGAGGTAGTGTCAAAAGGTGCCTGACCAAAGACTAGTAAAGAATTTGCTATAGAGCTTGATTCCTATGGCTCAAAATGAAGTATTTTCTCGTACTATGCCTGAAAGAAGTGTTGGCATTCGAAATCACCACTGAACAATGGATGTTACACCGTCTGTTGAATGCTTGTGACGCGCTTCCGTCATCAGGCCGCAGCTCGTCGCACCTGGAGGCTGGAGGATGGAGGCCATGTCCCTGCACGCCACGCATTTCCGTTCTTGATGTCACCTACCGCTGCTCACAATGGAAATCCAAATCTGAAGTAAAGAAGGTAACAACTGATGTGGAACAAAGAGAAAAGGGATATTTATATTGGGAAAAAGCAAAAAGGAGATAAAAAAGAAAAACCAACCTGCCACCGGAAGCGGACGTAGCAATCGGCCAATCGCTCGCGTCGCCGGGGAGGATATCCGGATGAGGGACGGCGACGGCCAGGCTCGGGGTTGATCTGTGCGGTCCTCCATCGTCCTTGGGGAGGGATGGAGATGGAGGCGGTCTGGACGATCTCCACCTCCTCTCCTGGGGGCGTGAGCTGGGCCGCTAGCGATGCCCCAATTCGCCGGAGTGTTGAGGTGTTCCCAGGCTTCGACGAGAACACATGGGATCGCTTCTTCCCGGCCGGCTCGCGAGGTGAAGGGGAGAGGCGGCACAGCTGGTTGGAGGAGAAGGTAGCCGGAGGAGGAACGACCCCGGCCGATAGAGGCTGGACGCGGGGAGGGATGGGGCTGGACGCAGAGGAGGAAGGAACCCTCTCCGCCATGGGATCTTCTTCAATCAGATCTTCCTCGTTCTCCCTCACATAGCGGGCACCAAAGAAATGGCCGACCGTGGTTCTCGGATAGGAAAATGGGGTCTAAACGGGATCCATTGAGACCTGCACGAGCAAAACGGGAAAAGAAGAAGGGTGCCACACTTTTAGCTGTATTGGCACGGAAGAGATGAATTCACAAGAGTACAGCGGTACAGGCCTCGGGCAGAACGTCGTCTTACACGTACCAGAGATAGCAGCTAGGCCGGTGCAGGTGGGGGTCCAAACCGGACTAAAGAGGAAATTCAAAACATCATCGAATAAGAAGGAAATGTAAAGATGGAAAGTTTGGTTGAGCCATAACTTGGAATCTCAAAGCATCACCAACGGGCCGGATTGGCGTGTCCGTAGAGTTGTTACGTAAGAAAGCTTTAAATACAATAGCAAACCCCAATTTCCTTAGTTTCTACAATTCAGCTTACCAAAGAGGCAAAGGGGACCGTTGCCTTTCCTCTGACACGGTACCTAATTAGGAAACCTACTCTAGCCTATCCTTCTGATGTGGTGCAGCTTTTTCCATGAAATCTGGCCAGGCTGGGTTGGCTTTTAGCCTCACGTGAGTGTTTTAAGCATATGGATGGCTCGCTTTGGTGCCTCTTTTGACGTAACGGGAAAATTCAAATTGAATCCAACAGTTAAAACACAGCTCTGCGCGCATCAAATAAAACTGTTACGTTCTACTGTCTGGGCCCACCATGTGCCATCGACTTTGAAAGCGTGGCAGGGCCAAGCACATCACCGGAAATTAGCACAGCGCTCGAAACCAATCGGAACAAAGAACAAACTAAAATAAGTTTTACTGGTTAATAATACAACACCAGACTGTTTGTAACACAAATAGCCAAATAATCAAGCAATTAGCTGACACGCCAATCCACGTCAAAGTAACAAAACACATTGCAACTAACAGATGTATCAGCTAGCCGATGCAGACCCTAATCACCAAGTGCCTCTTGGCATAAATGATTGCAGCTCGCAGTGTTCTGAGCAGGAAAGAGACACAGATCAAGTACAAACATGATTTGAGTAGCCCTTAACAAAACTGTACCAACGAAAATCTTGACAAACTCACCTGAACTAAAAGGTTGGTCGCATTTGATCTGTCCTTGGATATGATTAAAACAAGAGCCACACATGTTAGGAAAGGGTGCGTGAGCAAAATGTGCAATAGTTCTAGAAGTTGCCAACAAAGGTTCTAGTTAAGACAGTGCCTAGAGAGAAAAACACCCCTGTTGGTATTTTTCCCTACGAAAGAACATCACTTATTATAGCAAAATATCTATGCTAGTAATGTTTGAACTTTGAAATTGAAATCCAGTACCTAGTTCAAACTTCAAACATGGAGTACTACTATCTGAAGCATGGAAACTGAATCCTCCTCCACAAAATGATGTGACCCTCTCGTTAGCGGCTAACAAAAAGAAACTGACAAAAAAATGCAGTTACAATATTTGTAGATATAGAAAAGAGAAAATTTACAGAAATCTAAATTATAATAAAGAAAACGGGATATGGGGAATAGCCCTACTGAGCTATCTGTCTAGTTTCCTGCTACAGAAACAGAAACATGAGGAACTTGTGTGCCATCAGCCTGTCATAGCCAGTGGGCTGGCTGAACTCACAGATCGGCACATCCCACAGCAGGGAGAGGTTCAAACTGGACAGAGACTACAGCCTGGAGATGGCCTTCGCAGCGAGCTTGTACGACTTATCCGTAGTATATATATCTTGTGCTACTTTGGACTAACTTACAACAAGATAATATATTGATCATATGCATATATGCATCACTACGACTACATTATCTACATAGACAGACAATACATTATACTCCTCATACCAAACAACCCATTTGAACTAGACAAAAACTCTACTAACTCGATATAACCTATGGAAAGTTTATTTGTCATCCAAGATGGGAATAAAAATTTAATTTGAAAACCACTTTCTCAACTATCAACTATGGAAAAAAATTGTTAAACAATGGTCCTTACATAAAAAGAGCAATTGTGCATGTGTGTTTGACAAATGGTTCCAGCCATACAATTTAACAGTTCCTATGTGTTTGACAAATGGTTCCAGCCATACAATTAAACGGTGCATGTGTATTTGACAAATAGTTCCAGCCATACAATTAAACGGTGCATGTGTGTTTGACAAATGGTTCCAGACATACAATTAAATGGTGCCTGTGTATTTGACAAATGGTTCCAGCCATACATTACGTATTGCATTTTAATTCATGGCGAATCAATTAACCTAGTTTGTTAATTTCATGTCGTTAACCTGCAAAGCTATATATGATGCTTCGGCTAGTTGTTGTTCTTCAAGCTTTGCAACAGCATCAGTTAAAATTAAATTACAAACAGATTCAACTTGAGACATCAGTTCAACTTTGAAGCCTCAGGTGGTTCACAATGGCACAATAACAATTGTAGTACATATGTCCAAAAAGATTCTGAAAGCCAAATGGTGTCCAAGTACTCTCATTCCTGAACCAGGACATCTATTTTTGCATCAAGTCGTATTTTGTATCAACTCATAGACAAAGATTTATACTACTAACAATACTAATATACACCTGTGAAGTTTCACAATTCGGGTAATAGTGCCCGTGTGTTTGTCAAATGGTTCCAGGCATACATTTAAACGGTGCCTGTGTGTTTGATAAATGGTTCCAGGCATACATTTAAATGGTGCCCATACAATCGAGAAAAAGCAAAACTCTACCAAGAACTGAGTAATTTTTGGAATTATGCGGGTACCAAACAACGAATCTAAAGCTCCTTCATAATATACAAGTCTCTGCCAGATGTCAATAGCTAAGTACCCTGTACCCATATACTACTAGTCACGCACACCTAGCCTACACAATATGGAACTCCGAAGATCTACAAAAATCCCTACGCTGCTAGCTCCTCCTACCCTGGCGCGTCGGCGGGAGGCCACCCACCAGCCGGCAGATCGCAAAAAAACCATAGATGGACATAAAAAGAGCCACGAGTGTTTGATAAAGGTGCCTGAGGAAAAAGTGCAATGATTCTGTGTGGTAAATAGAGAAGTTCTAGTTCTTATTTGAATTAATTTCAACAATTTTTGTAGATACCTTTTTTTAGAGAAAAGGCTCAAGAGTCCTGCTTCATAGAAAGCACCAAACATACCCAGGTTTTTAAGCTATGGGCAACCAGCAAACAATTGAAAACAAAACGACTAGAGGTTTGAAATAGGAAAAGAAGAAAGAAAAGAAAACAAAAGACACCACCACGAGGGGTGAGCCTAGTAGCTTATTTAAATTTTTGTAGATACTCATTTAAATGTTTCAGGTCTGCTCCAAACGATCAGGAGTACGCTACTCATACTGTTTCAGAGATTGGACATGATCTTGACCACACAGTACACTATCAACCAAACTAAAGAGTGCCTGCCTTATTTGACTAAGGTGCCTGAACAAATAGTACACGGTGCCTGAGGTAGTGTCAAAAGGTGCCTGACCAAAGACTAGTAAAGAATTTGCTATAGAGCTTGATTCCTATGGCTCAAAATGAAGTATTTTCTCGTACTATGCCTGAAAGAAGTGTTGGCATTCGAAATCACCACTGAACAATGGATGTTACACCGTCTGTTGAATGCTTGTGACGCGCTTCCGTCATCAGGCCGCAGCTCGTCGCACCTGGAGGCTGGAGGATGGAGGCCATGTCCCTGCACGCCACGCATTTCCGTTCTTGATGTCACCTACCGCTGCTCACAATGGAAATCCAAATCTGAAGTAAAGAAGGTAACAACTGATGTGGAACAAAGAGAAAAGGGATATTTATATTGGGAAAAAGCAAAAAGGAGATAAAAAAGAAAAACCAACCTGCCACCGGAAGCGGACGTAGCAATCGGCCAATCGCTCGCGTCGCCGGGGAGGATATCCGGATGAGGGACGGCGACGGCCAGGCTCGGGGTTGATCTGTGCGGTCCTCCATCGTCCTTGGGGAGGGATGGAGATGGAGGCGGTCTAGACGATCTCCACCTCCTCTCCTGGGGGCGTGAGCTGGGCCGCTAGCGATGCCCCAGTTCGCCGGAGTGTTGAGGTGTTCCCAGGCTTCGACGAGAACACATGGGATCGCTTCTTCCCGGCCGGCTCGCGAGGTGAAGGGGAGAGGCGGCGCAGCTGGTTGGAGGAGAAGGTAGCCGGAGGAAGAACGACCCCGGCCGATAGAGGCTGGACGCGGGGAGGGATGGGGCTGGACGCAGAGGAGGAAGGAACCCTCTCCGCCATGGGATCTTCTTCAATCAGATCTTCCTCGTTCTCCCTCACATAGCGGGCACCAAAGAAATGGCCGACCGTGGTTCTCGGATAGGAAAATGGGGTCTAAACGGGATCCATTGAGACCTGCACGAGCAAAACGGGAAAAGAAGAAGGGTGCCACACTTTTAGCTGTATTGGCACGAAAGAGATGAATTCACAAGAGTACAGCGGTACAGGCCTCGGGCAGAACGTCGTCTTACACGTACCAGAGATAGCAGCTAGGCCGGTGCAGGTGGGGGTCCAAACCGGACTAAAGAGGAAATTCAAAACATCATCGAATAAGAAGGAAATGTAAAGATGGAAAGTTTGGTTGAGCCATAACTTGGAATCTCAAAGCATCACCAACGGGCCGGATTGGTGTGTCCGTAGAGTTGTTACGTAAGAAAGCTTTTCTCTGTATATATATATATATATATATATATATATATATATATATATATATATATATATATATATATATATATATATAGGAAGCTGAATTGGGGCACCAAGGAGCCTGGGCACCATGCATCTTGACCGTCCGATGAGGTATCTAATTCGTGCAACCTGATCGGGTTTTTATTATTGGGTTTGACCCGTTAGCGTATGTACATTTGGAAATAATTGCATGCGTTGCATGAGTGGGGAGAAATGTTTTTTTTAATTACCAGATATTTTGTTACCTTATTTAGTAAATCCAACGTCCATAGTTGTTTTTCCTTTATTTCTTTTTTTTTTGAAATCTGTTTTTCCTTTATTTCTGGTAACACGGTATATGTGCTAATTTCCTAGCGAGATTTAAGGTATGTGGCGGCCCACCTTTTCTTAATTTGGAAGAATGCATCGTTGGTCATCAATTCTCATTTAATCCGATTAATTAGGAATTATTTGGCCTTTATTACTCGCAACAAGGAATTTCAATTTGTGTACGAGATTTAAGGTACGTGGCGCTTACCATTTCTTGAGTTCGAAAAAAATGCATAATCCTTCACTTGTTTCTTTTAATCCGAGAAAATAGGAAATTGGGCCTTTATTACTCGTGGCAAGGTATGTGCATATTTTTGAGAGATTTTGAGGTAAACTGAGGTATATGTCCGAATGAAGGCTTTATAAGTAATAGTGAAAAACGAATTTTAGTGCATGATTACATATACTGGATAGCTAAAGAATGCCGTTGTAGAATTATGATATCTCGGGGTATGTCGCTGCTCCTTATTTGGATATGTTGGGTATGCGTAATTTCAGTATGTATACCATTGGATATTATTATATTTGACATACCCTGATACCTCAAGGTATCATCATCCTCTAGGTACGTTGTTATGTAGTCACTACGTAAATGAGGTGGCAACTCTATGCTTAATGGCATACATATGGAGGTATTGAGATCGTGATGATACCTTGGGGTATCATATTATTTTGGAAATAACGATACTAGGTATGAATAAAATCTTACATTTCATGTTAAGCACAACAGGCCACCAGATTTAGCTGAACTGCTAGTTGACGTTGGTGGTCATCCTGCCTATCTGGGTATGTAGGGTATGCATAATTTCAATATGTATGCCATTGGGTATTAGTATATCCGACATACCCTGATACCTCAAGGTATATCGAGACCTCGAGTATGCTATAACCTTGGTTATGCATATCATACTCAAGGTATGGAGGTATCGAGATCATGGTGATACCTTAGGGTATCATGTTATTTTAGAGATACCGATACTAGGTTGAATAAAAGGCCAAAACCTAGTACATACCTCGATACCCCGCCTATGTAATCTAAAATGTTATCATATGTTATGGTCATCACTGTGTAATTGGCAAAGAAACGATGCTACCTTGGGTATTATTATATGGCCTGACTCGGTATATCGAGGGTATCAAGCTAATTACGATATTTTGGGGTATATCGGTGCCACCTATTTGGGTATGTTGGGTATGCATAATTTTAATATGTGTACCGTTGGGTATTGGCATATCTGACATACCTTGATACCTCAAGGTATCATCATCATCTTGATACCTTGATACGTCGCTATGTAATCATTATGTAATGAGGTGGCTTAATGAGCATACCCGAGGTCTCGATATACGAAGTGCGCACATATACTGGCAAGCAAAGAATTGAGGGGTATCTCATTCACCCTGTCGTTTCTATGTTGGTTACATAGAGATGATGATGACATATTATTACATAGGCAAGGTATCGATGTACCGAGATCATGATGATACCTTGGGTATCATCATGTGTTGGAAATATTGATACCTAGAATTATTGGGAAAGGGCATAGTACATCTTACTGTGAGCGTCGTGAGGAAGTCAGGTTGTATCATACCCGAGGTACCGATACCGCTTCAAATCCAAACAGTGAGGCTATGAGTCAAAATACCGGCAAGAAAATAACTGGGGTATACCGATTCCTAGTATGAATTGTCGAGAAAAGGCAAAATAGCAATACCTAATACATATATCAACATAGCTCGATACCTCGATGAGCATACCCAAGATCTTATCATACCCGAGGTCTCGATATACCAAGACACACATTGTCGGGCATCTCATAAATCCCTGGCATTTCTATGCCCGCTACATTGTGGTGATGATGACGTATGATTCGATAGGTGAGGTATCGAGAAGATGATGATATCTTGGGGTATCCAGGTATGTTGGAAATATCGATACCTATAGTTATTGGAAAACGGCATAGTACATCTTACTATGACAATCGTGAGGAAACCAGGTTGTCTCATACCCGAGGTACCGATGTCACGTTTAAAGCCAAATACCAAGTGATGAGAGAGTTAATATACTGGTAAACAAATAACTTGGGGTATATAGCAATACCTAGTATGAGTTGTCTGGAAAGGGTAGAATACCGAAACTGAGTATATACATCAGCATAGCTTGATACCTCAATGGGCATACCCGAGGTATCGATATAACTAGTATGAATCGTTGGGAAAGGGCATAGTTCATCTTATTATGAACATCGTGAGAAAATAAGGTCGTCTCATACCAGAGGTGCCGATAAGATTGTTGAACTGTGGAAGCGTGTGAGGCTTTGGCATCTTACAAATTCTGTCACATCGATAATATTAGTTGTGCATATATCGTACCCGCTGAAATATATAATGTATTTAATTTTTTTAGTAGGACAATAAAAAAATACATCTTAGAACCGTACCATAGAATTTCTAGAAGCAAACATAATGTACTTTTTACAAAGAACTCTATTACAAAGCATAACTAAGCACATAGCTCGAAGAACACAAATTTAACTTATTACAACAACTTTTTGTCTCAGGATTAACAACAAGTTTGTTAACATTTTGAAGCGCACGTCATCTTCGTACACTTCTGCACCCTAGGCATCAAGATACCTGTGATTGAAAAAATAAGTTGATAAATGCAAATGGATTTGAGAGTAAAGATGAATAATACTATGTGCACGGCATCCACGGCTGCAACGGAAAACATGGCCAGGATGAATGTCACGATGTGCACATCAGCCATGGCTGCATCGAGTGTCGTATAGTCGGCTGCGCCGCCACGCCGCCAATAGCAGCCACGGTCATGGTCTAAACCCACCAATACGGAATAGAGAAAAACATGGACATACATAGCACCCAACATACCTCGGTTAAGCTTGGTCAAAATAGACGCTTATGACGTGAACGTGATTTGTGTTGAGAGAACTCGACCAGGGTAGCTAGCGATTTGGACATGAATTTCTGTCAGCATTGGGATCTTATAAATACTCCCTCCGTCAGGAATTACCCTGCATTCTGTGTTTAGTCAAAGTCAAACTTTTCAAATTTTGACTAAACATATTGGTAAAACTATCAATAACTATGAAACGAAATACATGCAATATGAAAATATATTTTATGACAATTCTAATGATGGTTATTTTATATTATAAATATTAATATTTTTTCTTATACGCTTAGTCAAAGTTTATAAAGTTTGACTTTGACTAAACCCAGAATGCAGGGTAATTCTTGACAGAGGGAGTAGGTGGGATGTATGATTTCAAAAAAAAAATCCAAAAAGGCAATTATGGGCACGTAAATCACGGCTGATGGAAAAATACATTCAATAGGCATGTACTTTTTTTTGGCAAGCTATTACGAGATTGATTTTTGCAATCACGGTGCATGCATCTCAAAAAGGGAAATATACCTTGTAATTGCCACGGTGCTTGCATGCAAATCAAAAAGGGAAATCTTTTGTAATTATTGTTGAGGCTGGCATGCAAATCAAAAGGGGAAATATTTTAAATTGTCGAGCGGTGTCTACAAAACGGGTCTACCAGTGTACTAACGGGTATCATCACAAAATATACCCGGATTCCTATCATCACTCGTTGATTGATCCAACGGTTGGCGATCTGGGAGCCTGGACACCATGGTGCCCCTCTTATTTTACCTATATATATATATATATATATATGTGTGATACATATATATAGAAAAATGAGTCTATACACCTAGGAGCATATACTCAGTTCCAGATCCATCGTTGATTTAGGTCACCATGTTTTTAAGTTTAGATTCCTTTCTACCGTAGTGGAGTTGTGGGTATTATATTGATAGTTAGGCGGAGTAACACTGATGATGGGAGAAGATTTATTTGGTACAACTATGACTTTTCTCATAGATGTTTTAAATAGTTCACTTCCCTTTTTTTTTGATGGATCATAGAGTGTCTTAAGAAGACTCGCCGATGTGGTACTATTTTTATGTAACGAAGAGTCTTCACAAGTCTACCATCGGTTTTTTTTTCCAGTTTTCAATTCGTAATTTTTTGCTTGCAAAACTATGAAAATTGCAGAGACGGACACAGCGTCCGGCAAGGCCCAGCCAGAGACGCATCATCCTTGACGGCGAGCCGGTAGGTGAGGTGCTAGGGCTGATGTCAAAATAGCATGGCCATGGCATGTCCTCATACAGCTCCAGTGCCTCTTCGCGTGTGTCCATGACTGCATAAAGCGAGATACTTGTAGTTAAGATTAAGAAGATAGATTTGAAAACTGAGGTTCACGGGTTTCCATATACAAACATAGTTGGTTCTGAACATGAAAATCTTTGAAATATTTGAGAAATGAGGCTCTCAACTTTTCACATACAAGCATAATTCTGCAATTTCCTGTTTCAATCCTAAGGTCAAAATTCAAGCTTTCCAAGCATGATGAAACTACAGAAGGACCACACTTTCCAAGAATGATGAAATCCTAACTTGAGGGAGTCGGGAGAAAGGAAGAGGGGCGCCCGAGGTCTTTGCCCCCATGCCGGCCGCGTAGGCTCAATCTTCCGCGTTGCGTCCGCGTTGCTGGTGAGGTCAGCCTCAACTAGGTCAAGCCGCACTGGTAGAGGAGTTGCGTTGCTGGGTAATTTGGTTGTGCGTGTGGCGTTGGCGTCCGCTCCCCTTTCTCCGCGGTTGCCGACGGTGTGCGTGTGTTAGCGTTGGGATCACTACCCACCCTCAAACAGGACAAGGGACGATATTTTAGATGGCGGGGCGACCGAAACGAAACGGCTTAAGTGGGTTAATAACTTAGGCTGTATGAAAACATCATGTAGTAGTACTTTTCATCTGGTAATATAATTTCTCAAATAAGAAATTTGCTTGGTTTTGTAACTGAGCATGCACGTGGATATATATAAAAAATGGACCAATAGCGTTGGAGCTAGCTAAAAATGCGATGTAAAGGAACGGTTTTAGGGGGGCTGCAATTTAGGCTATGAAAACATCTCGTGTACTACTTTTTCATGTAGTAATATAAATTCTGAAATAAGTAATTTGCTAGGTTTTGTAAATGAGCATGCACGTACGTACGTGGACAAAAAAAAAAGAAGAAAAAAAATGGACCAAGCGTGTTGGAGCTAGCTAGCTAAAGCGGGTTCGTACGTGAGCAGTGAGCATAATCAAATAAGAAATTGTTGCTTGTGTTGACATGCACGTGTAGGCTGATCAGCGAGCGGCATTTGATGATTGATTACGACGAGGTTTTGGGAACTTTCATAGTCGGTTAATTAATGATGAATCGTCGCTTGGAGCCGCGCGCGCACCGGCCGGTTAATTTGCATCGATCGATGGCGTCATCAAGTCGCGCGCATGCATGCGCCTTGAAACACGTGCACGCTAGTAATTAAGCACGCACGCGATCCCTTGGTTTCCACCCGCCCACACGCGCGACCGAACCCAAGAGTGCTTCGCCACTCTCTCAATGGCGACGCACTATCGGTTTCGGGCCCCATCATGCCGACGTGGCCGCCACCGCCTCGCCACTCCTCCTGGCGATGCACAATCTTCTGCGTCGCCATCGTGAATGGCGATGCAAAAAGGGGTTATTTTTTTGAAATAGTTTCGCCGATGGTTTATTATTTGAAATCGTTTCAAGTTTGGGTTAATTTTGTCTAAATCGCCACATAAACAACGGGATCGGCTGATGCTCCCCTACATCTTCAGCACACCGCGCGTACGTAGACGCAGGTAGCCGTACTGATTTGAACTCATGTTGACTAGGACTCAAATGTTTCAAGACGATAGAAGCAGTTGCGACGCATTGTCGAGAGCTCCGCTTCGGACTTTCTCGCAACCAAAAATTTAAACGGAGAGCGCGCTCTGCCCCGTGGGTTCCATAGAGCCCTTTAAAAAAAATTGAAATCAACATTTTGAAGTTTTGAAAAATCTATCTACTATATACTAAAAGCACAATACGGGGTTATCGTTTTGGGGCACTACATTAATCCACATCATCATAATTATTTATGATAGTTAGATCTAAAATTTATGGTTAGGATTTAATCAAATAACGTAACATAATTTTTTCCATATATACATATCTCGTGTGTGTCACGTCTTTGAAACCTCCCATACACGGTTTAAGAAAAAAACTCTTGACAACACGTTCTGCCTATCTCTGTAAATGGTTGAGCATAAAAACCTTGACCTTCCTTTGCATAGACCTCCCTGTAACCGAGCTCCAGCCGGCAGTACCGGGTGAATCGATCCCCGAACATCCCCAGCCTTGAGCTTCAGGCCCCATCGCAGCACAGCCATGTCCCCGTTCTCCTGCGCCCACCTCATCCTCTTCTTCGGCGCTGACGTTCTCCTCGCCAAAAATGCCTCCAGATCTATCCGTGAGTGGCGACGCACTATCGGCTTCGGGCCCCACCATGCCGACGTGGCCGCCACCGCCTCGCCACTCCTCCTGGCGATGCACAATCTTCTGCGTCGCCACCGTGAATGGCGATGCAAAAAGGGGTTATTTTTTTGAAATAGTTTCGCCGATGATTTATTATTTGAAATCGTTTCAAGTTTGGGTTAATTTTGTCTAAATCGCCTGTTTATGTTCTCTGTCCATTCTCTGCTCTCTGTTTTTTTGGTACATGACATATAGGAGTATATTCTAAGAAACGTATTCTTTTTGTTACGACATTAGATATCAGCTTCAACGATTCTCCATGCGTGTACCAAACTTCATGTTTTGATCTTCCAAGATAGAATTTCTTATATATGGCGCAGCACTGTTATGCAGTAGCCATCCATCTACAGGTACACGCAGCACACTTTGTTATGGAGTACTAGCCAAGAAGCTTAGCATAGCAATGAGACATTATCCCTGGACTATAGTAAATTACACTTGGGAATAATCAGCTATTCCCTCCAGTACAGTTTAACATGCACACATGGTGTTCAAAAAAATCTTTGACAATTAATTTGGACAACATAATATAAAATATATGTCACACAAAATATATCATTGGATTTATATTCAAAATAAGTTTTTAATGATATTATTTTTTGACATATGATTCATAATTTGTTGCCAAGTAAAGAGTTAAAGTTTTTTTAAAATCTTAACAGCATGGAGGGAGAAAAAAGTCTCAAATTCATCAACCGAGCATGGAGTGGGCCTCGTTGGCCATGGATAACATTAGCAAATAAGCCTTCGCTGATGACCTCCACCATAGATCGCAACTTCCAAATCACAAGCTAGAGCGCATACTCTGACTTCCCATAGAGCCTCAAATCCGAGAAGGAGGAGGCGGTCTTCTTCCCCAATTGCACTAATACCATGAAGGCCAAGAGAAGCAAAGCCTCCAAATCTTCCCTAAAACGAGCCCTGCCATAGCCCTTGAGCTTATTCACGGAGACATCGCTTCAATCGAAGTTATCGGCCACCATGGACAATCTTTGAGAAGCAGATTCAGAAGCTAGGAGGCGGTGCTCACACCCATCATGGTCAAGCTTCAAAGTGCCAATGTGCCATAGAGGCAAAGCAAAACTACAACTACTCTGTATAGAGAAGGGTCGACATCCTAATCTACACCAGCCTTAGCGGCGAAAGGGACCGGATTTCGAAGACTTTGGTCGACTCTCTAAAGATGCAGTGGGGAGCGACCAGACAAGAATAAGAAGGCCGAACGCATTATGCTTAATTGTTTTCTTTCTCGCAAGGCTTGTCAATGCATGCGCAAACTTCCCGGACCAAACGCAATTGTGCTTGGAGTATATGGAAAAATTTCATGAATTTGTCCGATTATGTGTATCATGTGCAAAATAAAAGTCCATTTAGTTTGCTATGGTTGTTGTGTTTGCAAGAACATATGGTCATACTTTTATATGAAAATTTACATATTTGCTTACTCAACATATATAAACTACTTTGATGATTTTTTACATGAAACTGCAGAGGAGCCACCCTACAAAAATTGTATAATAAAACCCAAGATTACAATCAAGAGAGATTATCTTACTTTCTCAAGGAAAGTCAAGTACATTAGAAATCAACAAAGTATACATGAACATGAGTAAAATCAAGTACAGAGATATAGGAAGCGATTTTCTTCGTGTGTCCATCATGAATTCCTAGGTAGTGAACTATGAAATATTGATCGTTGCCGACACCCATGAACGCACAAGATTGCGGAATGATCCCAATGTGTTCTTAATTGATACAACCAGTACTATTCGTGCACCAAGCTTCAATAGATACTGACTGGTCGATAAAATATTAATATGGAGTTAATGGACCATTATTGATTCCCCTCCCATTTCAGTTATAGACGGGCTTTATATGTGCTCTGCTTTCTATTTCATTGCAGAATGTAGGGGCGAACTGGGATGGTCAGGATAGGGCTGCCGATCAGGCGATGACATCACGGAGTGGTGTTTTTTTACTATCGTTGTGAGTGGTTGTAATCATGGTAGATATTAAGAATGGAAGTTGTTGGGAATTATAGTCGTAAGGCACTGAGGTTAAATCGTAGACATCCTCTACCATTTGGTTGCCATGAGTGTTCATCTCTGTAGCGATTATGTGAGAGTGGGGCTTACCGTTTTCTTCCTTCTTTCTCCCGGAAAACATCAGAGCCTAGGGTGCTGACTGTAAGATCTCTTTGCAAGGGGCAGACGAAGGAATGAGCCTAATGGCCAGCCTGATGATCACTTCTCGTGGGCTGTGGCTAGGGTAGGTCAGTGGATGCGCTGCAGGCGAGGCGAGCGCGCCATCTCTGAGAGGAAGTCGTGCGCCTGAGACACATGTGACACTGCAAAGCGGGTGGGATGATGATTGATGAGTACGTGTGAACAACTGAACATCATGCCACCTGTGTCTGTGCGACATTTGAGAAATGCAATACAGAATGTTCAGAATGCAAAAGTGTAGACTACAGTCATGTCTAGCTGATGCGATCATAGCTGATTGGCCGTAGGCACTACCTACGTCGTCCGGCCTGACCGGGTCTAGCAGAATAGGCGAGTCATTATAGAGATAGCGAAGTTAATCTACAGTATTGCATGCATGATCGCACATGAATCCTTTGCATTAGGCCGAGCAAAGCTTTTTCCCCTTCTTCGGCGAGAGAAAGTCCGATGCCGGCCTCCAGAGAGAGCACGCGTAGAGATTGTGCGTCGCAACAACTTCGTTTATAAAAACCAACAGCCAAGTCGTACTCAACATGTTTGAATAATGCAATCCGCAGATAGCCAGATATATACATTGCTACCTACGACTACGTACGCGTTACTAGGCATGATTGGCTGTTGACCGACCATGTTGTTTCCTTAACTAGCATGGTGGCCCTCGCAAATGCGCGGGTAATATCTGAAAATATCGAGAACATATTTTTTGTGTTTCTATATATTTATATTGGAAGACTATCTACAATATAATTTTATTGTCACCCTAAATATTGATCTGAATAACTTATCATGTCTGCGTAAAACTACTTTATAATCTTTTTATTTGTGGGTAAAATAACCACTTCAGAAAAGGAACATATCATTAACTATATATGTCATTTGTACATGCTAATATTAGAACTATTTATAGTAGTAAATTCATATTGAAAGCTAGTGTGTACTCATTCTATTTGTTTTTCATAGTAGATTTTATTTCATGTTCATTAGTACCTATGCATAGGATTACATGGCCCCTTGAAATTTGAGGCTAACTATGACATTGAAATTATCTTAAAAATATAGTTTGTTTGTGAAATGGACCATATTATTAACTATACATGTCATTTGTACATGGTAATATTAGACCTATTTATAGTAGTAAATTCATATTGAAAGCTATTATACCGTTGGAAAATGAAATTCATTGGGTTAACATTAACTCATTTTGGAGTATTAAAATTTAAGTGCTGAAGTCCAAATATTGATGGAAAAGAAACCCATGAATTTTTGTGTTTATTGAGACATGTCTATCATTTTCTATTATAATAAAGATTCATCAGTATAGCGAGTCAGCTTAGTGGCCCTTAGTTACTTGCGAAAATTAAAATCAAACTATGAAGTTCTATGGAGAGTTATTAAAAAAATCCAAAATCTTATTGAATACATTGTATGTGTTAAATCTTCCACTTTAACAATAAAGTCAAGGAAACAACGTAAAATGTTGAGTTATCCATTCCCTATGTCGCGTACAATAGTGAACAACAAGACAACATGATTTTAATCCATAAAAATATATCGGTTATCTGATGGCAGGATTAAACACAACGTGACAACATGATTTTGATCCACAAAATTATATCGGTTATCTGATGGCAGGATCAAACTGCTCCTTTCCAGCTATTAGTAAAGACGGTGTGACCCTACATTTTGAATGCTTCTATAAATATCATTAGAAAACTATGAAGGTCAAATAGTATTTCATGAATTTTGAACTCTCGATCAATCGGTTGTACTACGTGACAATTATTTATGATGGTGGGCCCACAAAAAGTTTAGAGCACGTATCAATCGTTTAAATCAATGTTAATTATAAAGATTTACTAATCCAAATTCTACAATAGATCCAACTGCTACAAAAGATTCAAATGGTACAATAACTTAGACGATATCGAGCAATGTCGTACATTGATTTTAGTATATACTTCCTCTATTACATAATATAAGATATTTCTTTTTGATAGGGAATACCTACAGCTTTATTCAAACTTCAGACAAGTACAACACCAATACAAGGATAAAGTGAAAAGCGAGTTTTATTTAATTCTAAGCCGCAACCCTCCTGAGATAAAACATGAGCAGCTCCATTGGCAGATTACCGTGCCCATGCCACCTCGTGGCCTTCAAACTCCCGCAAGTCCTTCTTGATGCCCTCGATCAATGGTCCGTATATGGAGAAATCCTTCTCTTATTTGTTCAGCTTCGAGACCGCCATCAAGCTATTAGATTCCAGAACAATCTTCTTAAGCTTCAGCACCTTAGCCATATCCACAGCTCGCTTGCATGCATGGAGCTCCGCGTCCTCCGGGTCTAGTAGGGAGGGGAAAAATGGCACGCTCCTGCAAGGAACCATCCACTATGATCGCGCACGACCACTCCTCGGCCACCTTTCCCCGAGTCCTGCTGCATTGTCTATTCCCGTCTGCATGCCACGCAGATCACCCAAGGCCATTTTAGTGAGCTAAAATAGCTTATCAAAGTCTTATATTTTAGTATGGAAGTAGTAATAGATACATATCTAACACCACTACCAAAGTATTATATTTTGTTACGGAGGTAGTAATAGATAGATATGTAACATAACTTTTTTTTCGTGCACCATGTCCTAAAAATACTCTTATGTCCTTACATGCATAAATAACACTAAATAAGTAGACTACATTGATCATACTTCGAGTGTTTAGGACCGATTAGCTTTGAATTAGTATTTTGTGCACGGTTATATAGCTATTTATTTTTGGTTAAATCATAGCGATAGATTACACATAGAAATCTAGCAACCGTACATATGAGTTTTTTATTGACACACAGCCGTATTTGGTTTTATTAAATCGTGTGTAAGGAATTAACATGTATGGGATAATCTTTTTTTACAGTCATGTATTTTAAAGTGGTGGTCACAGTGTATTTTTTCGTTTAACAAATTTATAGATAGAATTTTAAAAACGTCTGTTAAGGACAAAGGAAAGGAAGAAAAAAAACTGGTAGAATCTATACAAGTTTTTTTTTAGAGACTTAAGTCTACACGTGACCCTTGTTTTGTGAACTCAAGGGATCTCTTCTTTTATTTGACTCACGCAACCCATGTTTTGTGAACTCTCATACGTGATGGCACAGCTTGGTCTGTGTCAGCCCGTTAGGTGACATATAATTTATTTTGTATCATATTGTTTACATAACTGATATATTTTTAATAGATCTTAGCCGTAAATTTTAGATCTAACTATCGTAATAATTAGGATGATGTGGATCACCGTAGTGTCTCTATTTCATACTTCCGTATTGTGTTTTTAGTAGATAGTAGATAACGCTCGCCGGGTAGACGTAACATGTGTATATTTCTAGTTACGATGTTGACTGACCACACATGCATTAGGTACAACAAGCGAGAGCAGAGATGTCAGCATCAGTCGCACTCAATGGGTGTACCAACTTCTTGTAATTTTCAATAAAAATGAACCGATGAACATGAGTAAAATCAAATATGTTTATAGTAAGAGATTTTTGGCTTTAGGTGTGACTGAACTCTCCATCCATTTATAAATTTTACATGGTGGTCTATAAAAGATTGATGGTTGTCCGCATTCATAAATGCGTGGAGAACCAGATGATCCCAATGTGTGTTTATTTGATACAACTAGTACTGCTAGTACACCAAGCTCGAGTAGTTGTTGACTGGTTGATGAATTACTAATATATGGAGTTAACATAGACCCCCTCTCTGTTTAGTCACATATGACCTATATATGTGCTCTGCTTCATATTTTATTGTAGAAATGTATGGCCGAATAGGATGGCCATGAGAGTGCGTATGATATCGGAGAGCGACGTTTTTTCAATGTCGTCGAGAGCCATTGTAAATCTTGTTAGATATTGAGAATGGAAATTGTTGGGAATTGCAGTCGTTCGCCAGTGATACTACATCATCCGCATCCTCTATCATAAAGCTGCCACGGGTGTCCACGTCGTTAGGAATAATGTAAAAGCTAGGCTAGCTTGAGATCCTCTTCTTTCTTTCTCCTCGAAACAATCAGGGCCTCACGTGGTCACCGTAAGAGCTCTTAGTGTGGGAGAGACGAATGAACGGGCTTGTAGACCAGCCCGACGATCACCTGCTATGAGTTGTGTACCAAGGTGGGTCAGTGGATGAGTTGCAGGCAAGACGATAGTGCCGAATCAAAGAGGGAAGTAGCGCTTCACAATGCGACACATCCGACATAGCCATCCGGACATGATGGGAATGTGGCCAGACGGTGGGGTGATGACGTGCGAACCACTGAACAATCAGCAGATATATACATTGTTACCTACGACTACGTCCGATGTCACTACGCTGATTGGCTGTTGACTGATCATGCAGTTTCCTTAATGACGCTCGCCGGCGAGATCGTAACATGCGTATTTTTATGGCAATGATGTTGACAGACCACACATGCATTACGTACAAGGAGCAAGAGCAGAGATATCAACATCATTGTCTCTGCGTGTACCAACTTCATGTTTTCAATAAAGATGAACCAATGAACATGAGTAAAATCAAATATGGGTATAGTAAGAGATTTTTGACTTCAGATGTGACTGAATTTTACATGGTGGTCCATTAAAGATTGCTGGTTGCCAGCATTCATAAAGGCGTGGAGAGTGAGATGATCCCAGTGTGTGTTTATTTGATACAACTAGCACTAGTGGGGACAGGGCCTCCAGTCCCGGCCCGTAAGGACCTTTAGTCCCGGTTTGCAAACCGGGACTACAGCGGCGGGACTAAAGGCTAAACCTTTAGTCCTGGTCCGGTTACCAGCCGGGACTGGAGGGTGTCCACGTGGGCGCCTCGGAGCGCATCCAGGGCCAGGACATTTAGTCCTGGTTTGTAACACAGATCGGGACTAAAGGGCATCTATAGATTTTTTTTTCTTTAGGGTTTTAGGGTTTAGGTGTTCGGGGGAATTATTTTTGTTGTATTTTATTTTATTTTTTCTTCATTTTAAAAACACTTTTCATATAATTCTACACATACATGTTAGTGCATATATATGTAAGATAACTTATCTTACGATCGAGTATATATATACAATTATATGGAGATAACAATTATCGGGACTAGAGCCCGTCTATTCGATTACACCAACATTAGTAATGGCCCCTAGCTACACTAAATCTTCCTTTATCATCTATAAGTTCTGTCCTCAAAAAGGACGCTAGTTCCTCTCCAATAGCGATCGCGCGTTGCTCTGGTAGGTACTTCTTCCGCATGGCCGTGAACTATATAAGAAGAGAAGATCAATATGAATGTCAATCATGATAATAAAGAATGACGGGTAAAAATAAAGGTGTGAATATTTATTGCTTACGTCGTATCTGTAATCCTTGTGCTCAGAGGTAAACGTGCGAATGAACTCGCAAACATAGTATCCACATAGATGTGTCCCCTGTGGCTGCTGGTCGCACTTTACGAGAATAGAATATAATCAAAATAATAATCTAGCATCATAAATGTATTGAAAATAGAAGTTTATCGTACTACTTACCTGAGCCGCTCTAAAGGTCAGCTTCTCATGAGAGATACCATCAGTCACGCACTTGAATCGCTTCAAAACCCTGCTCGACAAGGAAAATGATTTGCTAAGTTTTTCATTACTTGATATATCAGAAAATCATCGAAAGAGACCGATAGAGCGCAAGAATGATTGAAATTACCCTTGGAGCATGTCCTGCAGGCTTTGGAACTGTTCCAAGTTTCTTGATAATGGGTCGAAGGCATCAACTCTTCCCTTATCAATTTGAATGTTCAACAGAATCCTCACTTGAAGTTGTAAGACTTATCAATTAGCGTCTTTATATATATGTTAGTAACTTATCAATTACACTTATAAGTGAATGGACACAACAGAGTAAGACCCTCACTTGAAGTTGTATGGAAACAGTATGTGGTCACAGTAATTTTGATCTGTTAGAAACCTTAGAAGGTTTTCCTCCGTCTCCTTGGGCTTATCAGTTAGCGTCTTTATATGTATTTTATCTGGGTCAATAAACCCAATATTTATGATGTTCCTACTTTTACATTCCAGGATCTTCATTCTGCATAATAGAGTACAAGTCATAACTGAACAAGTTATATGTAGACAATGAATTGAAATAACTGAACAAGTTATATGTAGACAACGAATTGAAAAACTTACAGACAATAGCAACTCATAAGAGATTTGTCGAGGGCATCGCAATTGTACATCTGGAAGAGTTCATCAAAGTCGATATGGATGTCTTCGGGACGGCCGTAATACTCCCGTGGGACACGCGCCATGATCATCGTTCTCCCATTCTTTGCTTCATTCAAGTACCATGTATGCAAGTAACGCATATTTGTTGGGAGATCTTCAAACTTTTCTTTGCTGACCAAAGGCGCTCCCATGACAAATTGCGGATTAGGGGATACCACAGCCTTGGGTAACCTGTCGTCTTGGGAAGCCAGAACGTCTTCAACACTTATACCCCATTCATCCGTTCACTTCTGTGCTAATTCCAAATCTTGCCCCTGCACCAGAGAGGGAACATTCTCGGATAACACCCTGAGGGGTGGGATCGATTGTTTGGCCTGTTGTTCAAGCTGAGGAATGTCTGATCTTTTTTTGGTTGTACTTGTACTTGATTTGCCCCCACTTGCACTTGCACGTGATCTGCTCTTTTTCTCTTCCTTCTGCAATGTGCGTGTATAGTCATCAGGCTTATGGTGCAACTCATACTGTGATGGAAGGGTCAGTAAGTATTTTGCATATGCTATTTGCTTCTCGGTGTATTCCGGGCGGGGCTCAGGTTCCTTCTTTTTCATCTGCGCATCATAATGTTCCTTTGCTATCCTGGCGTTTTCCTCGGGGGTACGATCATAAGGTCTGATGGGAAGATTAGCATAAGGTACCTTTGGGAGGGGCGACAGTTTGCGCTTTGGGGAGCTTCGTCGCTTAGAACTCATCGACGGAGCGTTTTTGCTGGCGGTATTGTCCTTGGGGCCGAGCCTGGAAGCTTGATGTAGTTCTTGTCCCATAGAATGACTCCACCCAGTACTTCTCCGAGTGTCCTCTCATCTTCGGGTCCAGCGATATCGAGCTCCATATCATGAAACCCCGGCATGATTTCATCCACCCTGACTTTAGCATAGCCAGCTGGAATCTCACGGCCATGCCAGCGTACATCAGGGCCAGAAGGTAAAGCTTGTTTGACGGCCACCTTCATGGATATGTTCTTCATTCTCTGATGGAGTTCACATGATGTTGACTCCTTGATTCCATCCACGGGGTAGCCGGGACCGCCCTCTATCATTTGTCGTGCATCGTCGGTTGGGGCCTCAGATTCAGCCACGCTGCTTTTTCGCTTAGATGGCCCGGCGGTAATATCGAGTGCAGGATCTTGCTGGCGCACTACTCCTCTAAGTTCATCAATCTGCTACTGTTGCTCGTTAAGCCTGGCAAGCAACTGGTTGAACTTGTCATTTTCCTCATCATGCTGTCGCTTCTTTGCTCTCGCTCGGCTTCTGTAAGTGCCTTGGTCTCTGGCAAACCCAAGCCACCACGGGTAAGAAGGACCAAAGCCTCGCGTTCGTCCTCCATGTTCGTCATTGCCGAGGACCAGTGTGAGCAAGTCTTTCTCTCTATCTGGAGTGAACTGTCTTTTTCCCTCTTTAATTTCTTTCACTATTTTTTTCCAATTTTCCCTGGGTATCCTAAGACCGTCACTGCAGATAAGGTCCCCTGTTAGTTCATTGTACGAACCACCATGCGCAAGGAACCAATTTCTTGCTCTCATTTCCCACTCATCACGGATGGGTTCAGGTGTGATCCCTTTAGCAATCATCTCTTGCTCTTTCTTATCCCACTTTGGGATGGCAGTCTCATAGCCCCCTGGCCCCAGCGTGTGGTGATATTTCTTCTTGTCGGCATTTTTCTTGTTCTTTTCTGATAATGCCTTGGCATCTTCTGACTCCTTGTACTCCTGAAATGCCTTCCAGTGATTCGCTTGCTTGGCTAGATACCCCTTGAATACAGGCACTTTCTTTGTCTTCAGATAGTTTTTCCATAGTTTCTTCTTCCACACCCGGAACAGTTCGGCCATCTTCTTTAGAGTCCACTGCTTAACTTTGGCCCTCAGTTCTCTTGCGGCTTCTTCATTCTCACATTCTGGCAGGTTGAAATGTGCCATGAGATCATTCCAAAGACTCTCTTTGTACCTTTCGGCGACATAGTCACTATCGGCTGCCCCTTTCCGCTTGTTCCACTCCCGAACGCTGATCGGGACGTGATCCCTAACGAGAACTCCGCATTGCTTCTTGAATGTGTCAGCAGCATTCTTAGGAAGCTTGGGTTCACCCGTAGGCAATATCACCTCAAAGGTGTAATGCGTTCGCGCATCCAACTTTTTGGTCGGGCCTCGTTTCGTAGCTTTGCTCGATGTGGAGGCCTAAGAGGAGAAACATTCCTCAAATAATGTATATGTATACAATATAGAGCTATCTCCAATATTTTTCACATATTACAAGTGATTGCCGAACTTCATATGTATACCTCGCCGGACTTCGTTATTTGTCCACCGGCTTCTCCATCAGCGGAGCTATCGCCTTCTCCGTCATCGGAGCTATCGCCTGGCCCATCGGCTTCATCTTCGTGTTGGTCGACCTCCATTCCATCTCCAGAGGGGTTCAGATATGACGACGGAGATTCAGCTGGTTCAACATCTTGGGCGTCTTTGATTATATCTTCGAGAAGTTCTTCCTCTTCTAGGTTCCTGCTATGTGGATCCATAGTTTCTGCAAAATACCATAACAAGTTCGCCAATGTTTATGCTTTTGTTGGACGATCATACTATTTTTCTATAGAAATACATTTGGAAGATGCAGGTTCCGCTGAAAATAAGAATATTCATGTGGTTTGTTTTCCAGAAAGCCATTCTTACAGAAGACAATCTGGTTAAAAGAAATTGGGATGGGTGCACTAAATGTTGTTTTTGTGATCCAACTGAGGCAATTGATCATGATCCATAATATAATTATTACAAATTGCATAGCTCAAGGAAAGACAAAATAGACAAAGTTTATAAAAAAGCAGAAACAAACTGAAATAAAGAGCTCCATCATGCTAATAATAACTTGCAATATGAAATGTTGCAACCAAGAATGGTCAATACATTGAAATTCTCTGTTGACCCGATATCGCTATATTCTAACTAAATTCTTACCCTAACACTTTTTTCTAAATACTAACGCTAACTACTAACCCTAACTAAATAAATTCTAACCCTAACTAAATACTAACCCTAACTAAATAATAACCCTAACTAAATAAATTCTAACCCTAACTAAATACTAACCCTAACTAAATAAATTCTAACCCTACCTAAATACTAACCCTAACTAAATAATAACCCTAACTAAATACTAACCCGAAATTCTAACCCTAACTAAATACTAACCCTAACTAAATACTAACCCTAAATTCTAACCCTAACTAAATATAATTCTAATTAACCTTTTTTCCTTACCTACAAGGGACGGCACGGGCTTGCAGTAGGGGGCGTCGGCGGCGAGCTCGAGGGCCGGCGGCGAGCTCGGGGGCGGTGAGCCGGGGCGGTGAGCTCGGGGGCAGCGAGTCGGGGGCGGGGTGAGAGCTCAGGGGCGGCGCGCGCTCGGGGGCGGCGAGTCGCAGGGGCGGTGAGCTCAGGGGCGCGCGGGTGCTCCGATGGCGGGCTCGAAGGGCGGCGGCGCTCGAACGACGTGTGCGAGGGCGGCGATGGCGGCTCGACGGCGACCACGGATTTCTCCGACCGCAACGTTCGGCGTCGGTTTGTCCTGCGCGCTCCGTCGAGATTTTCGCTAAGTGCGTGAGAGGAGGAAGAAGGAGGAGGGGCGGGCTTTTATACCCCACCCCTTCAGTCCCGGTTGGTGGCTTCAACCGGGATTAAAGGGGGGCCTTTAGTCCCGGTTGAAGCCACCAACCGAGACTAAAGGGTTTTGGGGGGCGGTTGCAGTTCACGCCCGAGCCCCCCCCCCCCTTAGTCCCGGTTGGTGGCTCCAGCCGGGACTAAAGGGGTAATAAATGCGCGGCAAAGGCTAATTTTTTTTCAGATTTCATTTCAAATATGAATTTTGAATTTTAAATTGAATAACTTCTGCATATTTTAGAATTTGACAAAACTATGAATATGAAAAGTGTTTGAAATTGAATAACTAATTCAAAACTATTTTCTATTTTCAAAATTAATTATTTTAACTATTCAAACTATTAACTATTTTGCCATTTTCAATGAAAACTATATTGATTAATATTCTTTTTCCATATTTTAGAATTTGACAAAACTATGAATATGAAAAGTGTTTGAAAATAACTAATTCAAAACTATTTTCTATTTTCAAAATTAATTATTTTAACTATTCAAACTATTAACTATTTTGCCATTTTCAATGAAAACTATATTGATTAATATTCTTTTTGCATATTTTAGAATTTGACAAAACTATGAATATGAAAAGTGTTTGAAATTGAATAACTAATTCAAAACTATTTTCTATTTTCAAAATTAATTATTTTAACTATTCAAACTATTAACTATTTTGCCATTTTCAATGAAAACTATATTGATTAATATTCTTTTTGCATATTTTAGAATTTCACAAAACTATGAATATGAAAAGTGTTTGAAATTGAATAACTAATTCAAAACTATTTTCTATTTTCAAAATTAATTATTTTAACTATTCAAACTATTAACTATTTTCCCATTTTCAATGAAAACTACATTGATTAATATTCTTTTTGCATATTTTAGAATTTGACAAAACTATGAATATGAAAAGTGTTTGAAATTGAATAACTAATTCAAAACTATTTTCTATTTTCAAAATTAATTATTTTAACTATTCAAAATATTAACTATTTTGCCATTTTCAATGAAAACTACATTGATTAATATTCTTTTTGCATATTTTAGAATTTGACAAAACTATGAATATGAAAAGTATTTTTGAGAAGCTCCGCCACGGGAGATGGAGTCTTTCACGGGCTTGCAGGGAAATTTTTCCGAGGCGGAGCTTCCGAAGATGCCGTAGGTCGTGAGCACCAACGACATCTTCGAGAAGCTCCGCCACGGGAGATTTCCCAACCCTTTCCTCCATCCATGTTAGAGGAGATGGAGTCTTTCACGGGCTTGCAGTGAAATTTTTCTAAGGCAGAGCTTCCGAAGATGCCGTAGGGCATGAGCACCAACGACATCTTCAAGAAGCTCTGCCACGGGAGATTTCCCAACCCTTTCCTCCATCCATGTTAGAGGAGATGGAGTCTTTCACGGGCTTGCAGGGAAATTTTTCCGAGGAGGAGCTTCCGAAGATGCCGTAGGGCATGAGCACCAACGACATCTTTGAGAAGCTCCGCCACGGGAGATTTCCCAACCCTTTCCTCCGTCCATGTTAGAGGAGATGGAGTCTTTCATGGGCTTGCAGGGAAATTTTTCTGAGGCGGAGCTTCCGAAGATGCCGTAGGGCGTGAGCACCAACGATATCTTCGAGAAGCTCCGCCACGGGAGATTTCCCAACCCTTTCCTCCAACCATGTTAGAGGAGATGGAGTCTTTCACGGGCTTGCAGAGAAATTTTTTCTAAGGCGGAGCTTCCGAAGATGTCGTAGGGCGTGAGCACCAACGACATCTTCGAGAAGCTCCGCCACGGGAGATTTTCCAACCCTTTCCTCCTTCCATGTTAGAGGAGATGGAGTCTTTCACGGGCTTGCAGGGAAATTTTTCCGAGGCGGAGCTTCCGAAGATGCTGTTGGGCGTGAGCACCAACGACATCTTCGAGAAGCTCCGCCACGGGAAATTTCCCAACCCTTTCCTCCATCCATGGGGATGAAACTCTCCCTGCCTTCTAGGTTGGCTTGTTGAGCTGCTTGCCATGGCATATCGATGCTCCTTTTATAGGCACGGCGTCGCTTCTACTTTGTCTTGTTCCTCCGACAGGGGCGTCGTGCACTACATGCTTTATCTCATCGAGCAGTGCATCCACCCATGCGTCCTTATCCTGCCGACAGCTTTAGTCTCGGTTGCACCCACCAACCGGGACTAAAGGTTACCCACACGTCCTTATCCCACCAACAATTTTGTTAACTTATTCTAACTTATCAAACTATTAACAAAATTGCAATTTCCAATTAAATAATAGATTAACTAATATTAGTTCATTATTAACACACATGCTCCTTAAATAAAGGTTTAGTACATTCCATACATGCATTACATAAAAGGTTTAATACATTATTACATTATTGCACCAACATTTCTATCTATTATTTCTGATTTCTTCTGGGTCGTAGCCATGGAGAATCTTCATCATTCAGTAGGATGCTTAGGTCAGCTTTCACTTTGAAGGGCGGAATTTCATGAAACTTATTATAATCTACTGACATGTCTGTCTTGTCATCTACTCCCACGATGTTTCTTTTCCCTGAAAGAACTATGTGGCGCTTTGGCTCATCGGACGATGTCTTCTTTTGCTGATTTCTTTTTCTCATTTTTGTAGACATGTACTTCACATAGAAAACCTGAGCGACATCGTTGGCTAGGACGAATGGTTCATCCATGTACGTAAGATTGTTGAGATCCACTGTTGTCATGCCGTACTTTTGGTCTACAACTACCCCGCCTCCTGTCAGCTTCACCCATTTGCACCGAAACAAAGGGATCTTAAAAGTAGGTGCATAGTCAAGTTCCCATATCTCCTCTATGTACCCGTAATATGTTTCCTTCTGCCCATTATAGTCTATTGCATCAAAGCGGATACCACTGTTTTGGTTGGTGCTCTTTTTATCTTGGGAAACCGTGTAAAATGTATTCCCATTTATCTCGTACCCTTGGAAAGTACATATAGTCAAAGATGGTGGCCTGGCCAAACAGTACAGCTGATCTCCAACAGTGTCGTCATTCATGAGATGTGTCTGCAACCAACTGCCGAAAGTCTTCTTGTGTTCCCCTTTAATCCAAGAGTCAGCCTTCCCCGGGTTTTTGGAGCGTAGAATATTCTTGTGCCTCACGATATACAGAGCCACCACGGTGGAATTGTGTAGAACTGTGTAGTGTTCTTGAGAGAATGAATACCCGTCCATACATACTTTTGCTTTCCTTCCTAGCTTGCCTTTTCCTGTCAGCCTACCCTCATACCGAGATTTAGGAACACCAATCGGCTTAAGGTCAGGAAGAAAGTCCACACAAAACTCAATGACCTCCTCTGTTCCATAGCCCTTAGAGATGCTTCCTTCTGGCCTAACACGGTTACGAACATATTTCTTTAAGACTCCCATGAACCTCTCGAAGGGGAACATATTGTGTAGAAACACAGGACCGAGAATTCTAATCTCTTCGACTAGGTGAACTAGGAGGTGTGTCATTATATTGAAGAAGGATGGCAGGAACAATAACTCGAAGCTGACCAGACATTGGACCACATCAATCTGTAACCCTGATAGACTTTCTCGATCGATTACCTTCTGAGAAATTGCATTGAGGAATGCACATACCTTCACAATTGCCAGGCGAACATTTTCCGGTAGAATTCCCCTCAATGCAACCGGAAGCAATTGCATCATAAGCATGTGGCAGTCATGAGACTTTAGGTTTTGAAATTTTTTGTCTTTCATATTTACGATTTCCTTTATATTCGACGAGAAGCCAGTCGGGACCTTGATACTGAAAAGGACTTCAAAGAAGATTTCCTTCTCTTCCTTGGTAAGAACGTAGCTGGCACGCCCTTGAAACTGCCCTGGATGCATGCCATCTCATCCTTTATGACGTTCCTGGTCCTCCCGTGCTTCCGGTGTATCTTTTGACTTCCCATACAAGCCTAGGAAGCCTAGAATATTCACGCAGAGATTCTTTGTCAGGTGCATCACGTCGATTGCGGAGCAGACCTCATGGACTTCCCAATAGGGTAGCTCCCAAAATATAGATTTCTTCTTCCACATGGGTGCGCGCTTATCAGGGCCGTTAGGAACAGGTTGGCTGCCAGGACCCTTTCCAAAGATTACTTTTAAATCTTTGACCATATCAAATACTTCAGCACCAGTACGGGTGACAGGCTTCCTCCGGGGTTCTGCCTTGCCATTGAAATGTGATACGTCTCAAACGTATCTATAATTTTTGATGCTCCATGCTTGTTTTTACACCATTTGCGTTGTGTTTCGTTACACTTCGTGGCGTTTTTATGTGATTTCCGGAACTAACCTATTCACAAGATGCCACAGTGTCAGTTCCCTGTTTTCTGCTATTTTTGTGTTTCAGAAAAGCTACACAGGAAATATTCTCGGAATTGGACGAAACAAGTTCCTGAAGTCTTATTTTGCCCGGAAGCTTCCAGAGATCCAAAGAGGCGAAGGAGAGGGGACACAGGCCAGCCTCACACTAGGCCGGCGCGGCCCAGGCCCTGGCCACACCACGTAGGTGTGAGGAGGCCTGGGGCCACTCCTGACGACGCCCCTTCGCCTATATAAAGCCTCGGGACGGAAAAACTTAGGGGAGTCGGCGAAATTTCCAGAACAGTTCCGCAGCGCCGCCGCCGTCGAAGCCAAATTTCAGGGGACAGAAGTCTCTGTTCTGGCACCCTGCCGGGATGGGGAAGTGCGCCCGGAGCCATCTCCATCGGTCTCCATCGCCGTCTCCGCCGTCTCCATCGACCTCACCGCCATCTCCATCAAACTTGCTATCTCCTATGATGAGGAGGGAGTAGTTCTCCCCCGGGGCCGAGGGCTCTACCGGTAGCTATGTGTTTCACCTCTGTCTCCCATGATGTGATCTTTATGTGATTATGAGCTTTGTATCATGTTGAATAAGTAGATGTTACTCTTCTTCATTATGTGTACTCTAGTGTGTTATTAAAGTAATCTATTCCTCCTGCCACGGTGTAACGGTGACAGTGCCTGCATCATGGTGGTACTTGGTCTAGGCTACAATTGTGATCTCTTATAGATTATGAGAATAATTATCACTATGATAGTATTGAAGTGATCTTTTCCTCCTTTCATGGTGTAATGTTGACAGTGTGTGCACCGTGTTAGTACTTGGTCTAAGTTGCAATAATATTATCTTGAGTTGTGATTTGATTTGGATATCTCTATGAGTGGTGTTTGTCAAGTACTTGATGAACTTTGAGGAGTGCTTCGTAGCCCTACGCAATGATTAGTGTTATTCAATAGGAGAGTAATTCAGAGTACCATAGTGAAGAGAAGTTATCTATTGGTTCAATTATGTTATATTTGTTGGGAGTGTGTCCACTAGTGAAAGTATGATCCCTAGGCCTTGTTTCCAAGCATTGCACACCGTTTACTTACTGTTTTGTTACTTATTTGCTTGCAGCGATACTTATTCCATACTACATTTACTACTCATAATCATCACTACTACTTGTATTTCACTATCTCTTCGCCGAACTAGTGCACCTATACATCTGACAAGTGTATTGGGTGTGTTGGGGACACAAGAGACTTTCTGTATCATAATTACAGGGTTGCTTGAGAGGGATAGCTTTGACCTCTTCCTCTCTGAGTTCAATAAACCTTGGGTGATCCACTTAAGGGAAACTTGCTGCTGCTCTACAAACCTCTACACTTGGAGGCCCAACACTGTCTACAAGAACAGACGCATGCGTAGACATCAAGCTCTTTTCTGGCGCCATTGCCGGGGAGATAAGGTAAAAGGTACTCGCATCCTACTGTGTGAGTGCTCGGAGTTATTTCCTTTAGATTCTGCAATTACATCTTTTTGTTTCTTGTTTTTATTTTCACTAGTTAGGCTTAATGGAAAATAAAGAGTTCTTTAGTCTTTTTCCTGAGTTTAGATTTGATGAGAAAATTGAAAATCCTTTGGAGCTTATTTCGCATAGCAATGTTATTAGTACGAATGCTTTGAATACTGTTAATGCTAATGCTATAGAAAAGTCTAAGCTTGGGGAAGCTGGTTTTGTTGAGTATGATATTTTTAGTCCCCCAGCTTTAGTGGAGAAAGGTTGTTCTGATGATATTTTATCTCCCTTATGTGATGTTTCTAATGATGCTTGTGCTCCCTATCCTTTTAAAATACCTACAAAGATTGTTGAACGTATTAGGGATAACTGCTATTTAGGAGATGGAACTGTCCATCCTGGTGATCATCTGCTCTTTATACATGAATTATGCGAGTTGTTCTAGTGTGCAGGTATTTCAATGAACCAAGTTAAGAAGAAGCTATTCTCTTTATCATTGAAAGGCAGAGCTGAGGAGTGGTACCGGCTGCTTAAAGTTGGTCCATCTGTTGCATGGGAGGAAATTGTGCATCTCTTTTATTCCAAGTTTTATCCTCCAAGTGAAATTCATAAAGACCGTAATCGGATATACAACTTTTGGCCGCATGAGGGAGAAAGCATTGCCCAAGCATGGGGAAGATTGAAGTTACTAATGCATAAATATCCTATTCATGATCTTCCCCGTAATATTGTCATTAATAATTTTTATGCAAGGCTTTCAAGATATTACAAGGACTATCTAGATGCATGCTTTGATGGGTCTTTCACAAGCAAGGATGTTAACACCAAGTGGGGTGTGCTTGAAACAATTCAAAACAATATTGAAGGTTGGGATATCGATAAAGGTAAAGGATCAGGTATGAATTACGAGTTTGATTGCATTAAGTCTTTCGCTAAAACTGCTGATTTTCAAGATCTTAGTGTTAAGTATGGTCTTGATCCTCAAATTATGGTTGATTGCTTTAAAGCCTTTGCTTCCCATATGAATGTTCCTAAAGGAAATGGGGACATGTATAATGAACCTTTTAAGGACACTTGCATAGAAAGTGATATTGTTATTGATGATTGCAATAAACATGCTCAAACTTCTAAAAGTACTATTTCTTATAAGCATGTTAATTTTTGTGGAATACATAGACCTTGTGAACAGAGTTACAACAAGGAAGATTATTGCATCACCCACGCAAATGAAGAAACCAGTATGTGGCTCAAGGATCTAGATGTGCTTGGTGAAAGGGTTTGTAAGCTTTATCCTTTTCTTTGTAAATTTTGTGGTGAAAAGGGTCACTTTAATTTTCAATGCCCAATTAATCGAACGAGTACCGCAGATTTGTATTGTGATGATAAGATTACTCTCAATCAGCATGATGAGCTTACTTTGTTTTTGAATTGTGAAGAGATATCTAGAAAGATTTCTTTGGTTGATATGAGAGATGTTGATATTAATAGCACCCTTCGTGGTTGTCGTCTCTATTGTGCTAAAGATTGCCTCACAAATACTTACTTACAAGATCTTATAAAACATGATGTTTTGCCAAGCTATGACAGGACTAATAGATGTTTCGATCTTATTAATAGAGAGGAGAAATCCTCCAAAGTTTCTTTTGTTGTTCCTGTCAGCAAACCAGAATATGTGGAGAAGATGCCCTTCAAGTCTCTTCCTCCTAAAGGAGAGAGTAAGAAGAGTATGAAGAAGAAGAAGAAGAGGAGTAAAAGGCGAGAGGACACGGTATCTTCCCCTAAGCGTTATGATCCTGCTATAGATTATGATAATTCTGATTGGGATGATGTTCCTATGCCTATTACTTATGTTAGTGATCATGATTGGGAAAATTACTCTACTTTTGATATTGAAAATCTTTTTGGTACCAATTCTAAGGTTAATAATTGTTGTACCATTAGTGCTATCCATGCTCCTTCTTATGATGATATGTTTGATGAATATGCTTTGCGAAATAGTTGTTCTCTAGCTTGTGATGATACTAAACCTCTAGTTTATGATGATGAGTATAATGTTTTCAATTCACCTACTATTCAGGATAAAATTAGTTATGATTACAATATGCCTCCTATTTTTGATGATTATGGTGATGAGAATAATTATTTTGTTGAATCTGCTCCTACTACGATTGTTCATGTGGGGAGTATTAATCCTTTTATGCATGTGGCTCATGATAGGAAAGCTTTATGTGATAGTTATATTGTTAGTTCTATTCATGATGCTACTAAAAGTTGTTATGAGAGAGGGAAAGATGGTTTGATGGATCTCAACAATATTGAGTTTCCCCTCTTTATGTTGCAATTCTTGAAGTTGTACTTGTTTTGCCTTCCTATGCTTTTTTGCTTTGCGCTTTCATGACTTGTTTCTTTACAAGACTATTTTTCCTAGGAAGTGGTTTAGATTTAAATGTCTTTCACATTTGCTTTTTGATGCCCTCTATTGCTTCAAGTTCTTATATGGCGCCTTTGCCTCAAGCTCTTATATGGCGCCTACATGAGCATCTTTGCAAATTACTGCGCCTAGCTCAAAGGCGTTAAAGAAAAGCACTCTTGGGAGATAACCCATTGTTTTCGTTTCAGTACTTTTTATTTTCTTTGAGTCTTGGAAGTTATTACTACTGTAATGCCTTTTTATTTTATTGTTGTGCCAAGAGAAGCCTCTAATTTGAGTGAGGTAAGGATTTGGGGATGTTGCTGTCCTGAAATTGTTTTCGGTGCTGCACCGTAAAAATTCGTATAAATTCTCTGTATATCTTTTGGACCTGCGATTTCTTGTGCATATGCCCCAGGTTATATCAAAACTTTCATTAGTTGAACACTTTTTGATTTGATCAAAATAAAACCCCTCAAAAATTCGACCTTTGTCAGCTGTTCTGTTTTGACAGATTTCTGCCAATATTTGTGTTTGCCGCTTTATCGCTTTCTTTTTTAGTTCTTTTGATCACGGAACTTTTTGGGAAGTTGCTACAGTAGTATATACTATATATGTGGTGGTTTTGTGTTGAAACCTGAAGCAAAAAGGGTTGATTATATGTTATACTTACACTAATGTTGCTAATAGAATTGTGTTTAGTTTTGTATGAAGGGAGTTTTCAAGTGTAGGGATTGGAGAATGATGAGATGAGATGAAGAATGGACAAAAGCTCAAGCTTGGGGATGCCCATGCTACCCCAAGAAATATCCAAGAGGTACAAGCGTCAAAGCTTGGGGATGCCCCCGAGGCACCCCCCTTCTTCATCGGCAAAAATCAGGTCACCTTTCAAAACACTATATTTTTATTGCTTCATGCATTATGCGTTTTTCTTGGAGCGTCAGTTGTTTTTGTTTTCAGTATTAGTTTAGTTTAGTTTTCTGCAATAAATGGTTAGATCACATCATGTTTCTTTTGGAGGAGATGAACTCATTTTTCATTGCCAAGAACACTCTAGTTTTTCACTCTTATTGTTTCAACGAGTGTTCTGTTTTTCTGCTACTGCGTTTAGCCTTTGTTTTTCGCCTTGATTTTTGTTCAGATCTTGTTTTATCCTTGCATCAAGGTGTATTTGGGCCTCTGGTATATGTTGGTTTTCCTCAAAAGTGTTTCCTCAAAAAGGTTTGAATGGTGTTGGAAAAGAGAAAAAGCTTTATGCAAAAAAAGTGGTACAAAAAGGAGCTTGTGTAGACTGCGGCCTAGGCTTTTGCATGTCGTGCTTGATGTCTTTTTGATAGTATGCTTAGTGGTTTTTCTGTAGCATGACTTGTCTCAAATGACTGAGATTGCTTAATGAGCCTTTGAAAAAATCATGCGTTGTTTATATTATTTGGAAGCATTAATTTGGTTTTCTCCTTTGATGCTTTATTTGGGTTGACTTGGCACATGCTTACACCATGTTGACTACAAAAATAAGTCGCCTATAGCCTCTATGATCATTTAGTTTTTGACTTTTGATGCCATCTTATGCTTCTTTTAATGTTGCTTTGTCGCTTTGCATGATTATGGCCGTTATTGCTCTCTTAGTTGGTCGCTCCTAGTGTTTTGCTAGCCCTCATTTTGTACCGAGTATGAGCTCTACTCGTGCATCCAACTCCCAAAAACTAAGTTTGCCATTGTGTCCACTATAAATTCCTATGCATGGTACTTGTAAGCCATTCCAAGTAAATTTTCATGTGCTACCTTTCAAAAACCTTCAAAATACTTCTCGTTTTGTGACACTGTTTTCAGCTCATGGGGACGTAGTGGTCAGATTTGCTATCTTCCATATTGCTTATTCCAAAAAGAAAAAAAAGAGAAAAAAAGAAAGAAAAAAAGGCACTCCTCCATGGAATGTGAATGTTGGTGGGCACCCGATGGAATCGGTTAGCCATGGTTTGAGAAAGGAAAAAAGGTGGGGAGGAGTGCCAAGTTTATAAAAGAGCACAAAAGTGCCAATCTCTCTCTCAAAAACATGCTTCATTTTTGTATGGAAGATAGTAAGAACCCCATTGCCAGTCGTTGACAAAGACAACCACCTCTCAAAACCAATTTTTATCTCTCTGTTTTACAAATGAAAAGCTCTAGCACATGTTTAATCACTGCTTCCCTCTGCGAAGGGCCTTTCTTTTACTTTTATGTTGAGTCACCACCTTCTATCTTTATGCACCATTAAGACAGCATAGTTGTCATTCTTAGTATAATGTGCATTGTCCCAAAGTTTTCATTGATTGATTCATATTGTTGGTTTCACTTGTTCTTAAATTATTTGTATCTAGTCGCCCTCTTAAACTTGAAGGTGTCCTATGCATTTATGTTTTGCTACTCCATGAGGGACAAGCTGAAAACCATTTGTATGTTTTTCCTTATGATTTGAACACACATTTGACTTTCATTGTTTTATTTTCATAATCTTTTGTTTGTGTTCATTTTCATGTTATAACATGGTTGCTAAGTTTCTTCTATCAAGATTATGTCTTTCATGCCCATGTTTTAAGTTCTTTTGATCCCAGTTCACAACGCTTACATATATGATCAAGATAGTGTAGGTGCATGTCACCTCAAAAATTATTTGATTTGTTATCACTTACCTACTCGAGGACGAGCAGGAGTTAAGCTTGGGGATGCTGGTACGTCTCAAACGTATCTATAATTTTTGATGCTCCATGCTTGTTTTTACACCATTTGCCTTGTGTTTCGTTACACTTCATGACATTTTTATGCGATTTCCGGAACTAACCTATTCACAAGATGCCACAGTGTCAGTTCCTTGTTTTATGTTGTTTTTGTGTTTCAGAAAAGCTATACAGGAAATATTCTCGGAATTGGACGAAACAAGTTCCTGAAGTCTTATTTTGCCCGGAAGCTTCCAGAGATCCGAAGAGGCGAAGGAGAGGGGCCACAGGCCAGCCTCACACTAGGCCGGCGCGGCCCAGGCCCTGGCCGCGCCGCCTAGGTGTGAGGAGGCCTGGGGCCACTCCCGATGACGCCCCTTCGCCTATATAAAGCCTCGGGACGGAAAACCCTAGGGGAGTCGGCGAAATTTCCAGAACAGTTCCGCAGCGCCGCCGCCGTCGAAGCCAAATTTCAGGGGCCAGAAGTCTCTGTTCCGGCACCCTGCCGGGATGGGGAAGTGCCCCCGGAGCCATCTCCATCGGTCTCCATCGCCGTCTCCGCCGTCTCCATCGACCTCACCGCCATCTCCATCAACCTTGCTGTCTCCTATGATGAGGAGGGAGTAGTTCTCCCCCGGGGCTGAGGGCTCTACCGGTAGCTATGTGGTTCACCTCTCTCTCCCATGATGTGATCTTTATGTGATCGTGAGCTTTGTATCATGTTGAATAAGTAGATGTTACTCTTCTTCATTATTTGTACTCTAGTGTGTTATTAAAGTAATCTATTCCTCCTGCCACGGTGTAACGGTGACAGTGCGTGCATCGTGGTGGTACTTGGTCTAGGCTACGATTGTGATCTCTTATGGATTATGAGAATAATTATCACTATGATAGTATTGAAATAATCTTTTCCTCCTTTCATGGTGTAATGTTGACAGTGTGTGCACCGTGTTAGTACTTGGTCTAAGTTGCAATAATATTATCTTGAGTTGTGATTTGATTTGGATATCTCTATGACTGGTGTTTGTCAAGTACTTGATGAACTTTGAGGAGTGCTTCGTAGCCCTACGCAATGCTTAGTGTTATTCAATAGGAGAGTAATTCAGAGTACCATAGTGAAGAGAAGTTATCTATTGGTTCAATTATGTTATATTTGTTGGGAGTGTGTCCACTAGTGAAAGTATGATCCCTAGGCCTTGTTTCCAAGCATTGCACACCGTTTACTTACTGTTTTGTTACTTATTTGCTTGTAGCGATACTTATTCCATACTACATTTACTACTCATAATCATCACTACTACTTGTATTTCACTATCTCTTCGCCGAACTAGTGCACCTATACATCTGACAAGTGTATTGGGTGTGTTGGGGACACAAGAGACTTTCTGTATCGTAATTGCAGGGTTGCTTGAGAGGGATAGCTTTGATCTCTTCCTCCCTGAGTTCGATAAACCTTGGGTGATCCACTTAAGGGAAACTTGCTGCTGCTCTACAAACCTCTGCACTTGTAGGCCCAACACTGTCTACAAGAACAGACGCGTGCGTAGACATCAAAATGCTTGCCTTTTTTTCTTTAAGGGGTGCTTGGGCGGAAGAAAACGACGATTGTACGGGTACACATTTTTCCTATATTTGTCTAGATATATACTTTCTGTCTGATCCAAACAGTGCGTGTATGCATTGTATCCCTTGTTTGACTATCCTAAAATGTTACTAAGAGCAGGCCAATCCTTGATGGTTACGAAAAGCAACGCTCGAAGGTCAAATTCCTCTTGTTTGTTCTCGTCCCACACACGTACACCTGGTTCGGCCCACAACTATAAAAGTTCATCAACTAATGGCCTTAGGTACACATCAATGTCGTTGACGGATAAGCACTGACATCATAATGAACTTCCGCTTCATGCACAACCAAGGAGGAAGGTTGTAGATACATAGAGTAACGGGCCAGGTGCTGTGACTGCAACTCTGCTCCCCAAGAGGATTCATGCCATCTGTACTTAGACCAAACCATAAGTTCCTTGCGTCACCTGCAAATCTCGGGAACTCTCTCTCGATTTTTCTCCACTGCCGACCATCAGCGGGGTGCCTCAATTTGTCGTCTTTCATACGATCTTCCATGTGCCATCGCAACAACTTCGCATGATCTTTATTTCTGAAGAGACGTTTCAACCGTGGTATTATAGGAGCATACCACATCACCTTGGCAGGAACCCTCTTCCTGGGTGGCTCGCCCTCAATATCACCAGGGTCATCTTTTCTGATCTTACACCGCAATGCAGTGCATACCGGGCATTTATCCAAATTCTTGTACTTCTCACCGCGGTAGAGGATGCAGTCATTAGGGCATGCATGTATCTTCTACACGTCTAATCCTAGAGGGCAGACAAGCTTCTTTGCTTCGTACGTGCTGGCGGGCAATTCGTTCTTTCTTGGAAGCATCTTCTTCATCAGTACCAGCAACTTTTCAAATGACGAGTCAGTCACACCGGTCTCTGCCTTCCACTTCAGCAATTCCAGTGTGCTACCCAGCTTCTTCTGGCCATCTTCACAAGTTGGGTACAACAATTTGTTGTGGTCCTATAACATCTGCTCGAACTGCAACCTCTCCTTTTCTGTGTCGCAGCCTCGACGTGCATCAGAAATGACCCGGCCAAGATCATCAGCGGGCTCATCTGGTTCCCATTCTTCACCCTGATCTTCTTCTTCATTGTCTTCCATTGCGGTATCAGCATACTCAGGGAACATAGATCGGTAGTTGTCATCATCGTTTTCTTCTTCATCGTCGTCTTCCATCATAACCACTCTTTCTCCGTGCTTGGTCCAAACATTATAGCCTGACATAAGACCGGACCGAAGCAGGTGGCTCTGAATGACTCTTGAGGAAGTGTAATCCTTCTCATTCCGACATTCAACACATGGACAAAACATATAGCCACCACCATACTTGTTCGCCTCGGCCGCATCTCGAAAAGAATGCACGCCTTCTCTGTAAGTGGATGTGTGTCGATCACCGTACATCCATGGATGGCTCATCTGCGTCATACAACAGTATATCAAACACAATAACGATCCTAAAAATTAGTACCGCACGGTCTAAACGAGGAAATATAGTGCTAACCTTTTAGAATAAGTGGAAATAAAGAGGAAGAGGCTTAAGCGTGGCTCGGGCACCTCATATCGTAGTTGTGTTCGGTGAACTGAAGCGGCATCGCTCTAACACACATTTCAACAAACACCTCTAGTGCATAGGAATGAAATAAAGAACTAGCACAAACCCACACTCCTCCATCCAAGAAAAATACAAGGGAGAGGGGCTGCGGCCATATATATAGGCAGAAGCCTTTAGTCCCGGTTTGAGACCCAAACCGGGACTAAAGGGGGCGCACATGCGGGCTGCCCACCGCATAGCCCTTTAGTCCTGGTTTGTGTCTCAAACCGGGACTAAAGGTTTGTAACGGGCCGGGACTAAAGGCTCCCGGGCGGTTGGGCGAATTTGGGGCGACGTGGCCGGGCCTTTAGTCCCGGCCCAGATTACGGCCGGGACTAAAGGGTCCTGACCAAAGGCCCATTTTCCACTAGTGTAGTACACCAAGCTTGAATAGTAATTGGGTGGTTGATGAATTACTAATACTAACTAAGTTCCCGCACGTTGCGGTGGATCCATATGCCTTCACTCTCATGTTTGACCTTCAACCATGTTATCTTTGTAGTGTGGTATGTCATTGGTATCATTGGACATGACGAATATTAATGAGGCTTACAAAATTCCTAAAATGATATGAATTTTTTTTAAGTTATATGTCAATCACGGCAAGATATAGGTCAGTCTACGGGTTGGTTTACGCATATTATCCTACAATCAAGCTGAGATCACCAAGATAACATCGATTAAGATATAAACATGAGTTAATCCATGCATTTATCCTCAGCTCTGAAATAGCTTGTAGATACACATAGAAAAATCAACATAGCAAAAGAACAAAAGAATTTCAGGGTATACCATGCCTATGTCTTGATTGATCAAGCTATACCATCTACTTCCTCTAGTTCTCGCTGGTGACAACCTAGAAACACCTCTAAAGAAGAACATGAACTGCTGGCCGTCATGTGTGTGAAACGTGGAGCCGATTGCGCCCATCACCTATACCATTCCCGAATGCTGGTTGAGATGTGGTCCCTATCAAGAACTCCGCATTGAGTTACAAATGTTCTTGCATTATTTCTGAGATGCGTTGGTTCACCCTTTGGAAGATGTGCATCATCGGCCATCCCATTGGCATAGCCTCATTTTCTTCTAGAAGACTGGCTCGATGCGGAGGTCTAAAAGAAGAAACATTCATTAATACATATATATACAAATCAATTATTGCATCATCTAGTGATTCACCAGAGGCTTAATATACCACTGGCGGTCCAATATTTTGTGATCCATCATCGCACTCGGTGCTTGTTTGTGCTTGCTCTCATCGTTCCATCTCCATTCCCGTACCGGAGTCGTTCAGAAACTGTGAGACGTCTTCTGCTCCACCGTCTTCTCCTTATAATGCCAAATATTTCCTCTTCACCCTCTGCCGCCGAAGGAATCCATTGCTTAACTAATACAAAAGAAAGACAAAAAATGGTAGCATTAGCAGAAATATTAAGTTGTGAATCATGTGTGGGAATACGGAGTACTAATTAATATGTCTCTGGGTCATACCGCAAATACTTAGTTGTGAATCATGTGTGGAAATAATTATGGACTGTTCAGCCATATGGATCTTGAAGTTTGTCTTTGATGCACCTAAAATGCATCTACTTTTCCAAGTACTTTGCTTCATATTTTGCTCCGAAATCATCCCATACTTGAATAAAACTACAGAATCTCACGCTGTTTTTAGCAAAGTCTCGTTTCTGGCTATTTTGCAGGAAATAAAATCGGGGAAAAATACTACGCCAATTTTTCATGTGGAGAAGGAGTCTGAGCACTAGAGGGACACGAGGGACTGCTCGAGGCCCAAACGGGCATGGCCCACGCGGCCAAATTCCCTGGCCGCGTGGGGCCTACTCGTTCAGCCCTTGAGCGCCGTGTCGCCTCCAGCTTTCGGTTACGTCTTCATATATATGGAAAAGGGGGTGACCTAGGCTATTCGCAAAACAGAGCGCCGCCAGAGCCACGATCATCGATTCTGAGATCAGATTGATCCAGGATTTCTCCCCCGGAGGAGGGGATCGGAGGCCGTCTTCACCGCCATATTCACCACCATCATCTCCATCAACCATGAGCTTCATCTCCATCATCATGTGTGAGTAGTCCTCTGTAGGCATGTGAGGTGGATGGGGATTGGATGAGATTGATCATGTAAGTGTACTCGTTGTCTGAGATTTGAGGAGTTTATCTTGAAGATATTCTTATATGGTGTTGATGCAATTAGCTATTCTTAATGCTTGCTACGAGGGTCCGAGTGGCATGATTTCAGTACTAAAATTATTTTGCTTCATCATATAAATTGAGTTTGGTATCTATCTGCAAACTGTATTACCTGCTTTTATGTTGAACCTACGAACCCTAATTGTGACACATAGGGAAAACAAGGGGGGAGATGTTTTAGTTGGAGGATTCTATATGTTCATGAAGTGTTAATGCGTTGTTCCGAGCTATTCGAAAGGGTAGACCTTAATTAACTGTAGTTCCAAGTTGGCCCTGGTGAAATGGGCAGGTAGGACAATAGATGTTGGGCAAATTCTCTTGGTTAGTACGTACAACTATTTTTGGAGAACATACCTACACACATCGGAATTAGAGTTAAGTCCCATTGATATTTGTATCTTATTATATGATCAATCTTATTCATGCAACACCCCGCTATCACCTCATGCCTACGTTTTAGTCACTGAAAGTTTCTCGTTCACTATTTCTGGTGAAAACTGGAAAACCGTTACAACTGATGCTATTTTATTTTCCTTGCTCGAATTAAATCACTGCCATCACCGTTTCTTTGTTGAGTTTGTTGATATACAGGTGTGATTGAGAGTGACGCCTCAATTGCTAAAGTCTTATTGATATTCATGTGTTCCCCTTGAGTCAAACTATAAAATTGGGTAATACTTCCCATCGAAGATTTCAACGATCTCCTATACTTGTGGGCATCAGTCTTGCAAATGTTTGTGGAATTGTTGTATAATAATTACTAGATAGGTGAATTTGATCAACATTTATAAATGAAGAACACCCGTTCAAAAAAAGAATAAAGAACATGAATATGTGGTAACGCAATGCTGACATAACGGGAACCTTAGGTTCTACTTCCTCGGATTAGAAAAAAGTGTCGCATGATTTAACACTTTTTTCGACTGAAAGAAGTATAATGTATTGTGAGTTGCATTAATTAATTTGAACGCACGTACACACTAACTAGTAAACATAAACGAACCCTAGTGGAGTTTTTCTTTATAAGAGACATAGATAATAAACATTGATTACTATCAACAGGAAAAATAGGGACAGTGTCGTTTCCGCCAATTAGCTAACTTTGCTGCCAGTTTTATATAGGTTAAGGAATAATTTTCTATACAGCAACATTAAAAAATTACTGCATTTACCGCTTCATCAAGTGATTCTTTGTTATGAGTATGACATTGGGACTTATGTACAAAAACATACAAACTTAATTACTATACTAAAATGAAAAACAATTGTAGCGCAAGATTACAATCGGGCGAGATTATCTCACTTGGTGAAGGGAAGTCAGAGAAAATTAGAATGATGTGAATTAAAGCTTAGTAAGCTGTTTTCGGCTCCATGTATGACTGGAAATCTCAGTCCATTTATGGATTTTAGGTGGTAGTCTATCAGAGGTTGGTGGTTGCCAACATCCATTAACGTGAAGATAGTGAAATGATCTCAATCTATGTTAATTGGTACAACTAGAACTATTTATATGCTAAGTTTATATATAGAGAGTTAAATGACCATTGCATGAGGGCAGGCTCCTTATATATGTGTCATGCTTTGTATTTTCTTATAGAAAAGTAGGGGCGAGCAGAGATGGCTGGTAGAGGGGCGACGACATGGGAGAGCCTTGTTCTGCCTAGTGTCACCGAGAGTGGTTGCAATCATGGTAGACACTGAGAATGGAAGTTGCTGGAAATCATAGTAAAAGGATGGCATGATTAAACCTTAGACGTCCTCTATCATGCAGTTGCCAATGGTGATCATTTCGCTAGACATCATTGCTAGGCCGAAGGACCCGTAGTGCAGTCCAGCGTTGAAAGGTTACTCCGAGTAAGAAAACATAGCTCAGCCCAACGGCGGGCTTGTTTTCTTCTTCTTGCTATCTGCATTCATGTGAATATATTTGTACGCTCGTCGTAATAAAATGCATAATCTTGTCCCATATTTGTTGACTTCATCGCTTCCCGTCATAGTGTGATGCGGGAGGGTCTGATCGCTTAAGGCGGGCTGTTGCAGTCAGAGGTGAGTGGGTCAGTGGGTGCGGCGCGGCCACTGCGAGCGCTCTGGCTCTGAAAACAACATATCATGGTTTTTGCGTTCCTTTGACCTGTCACTGCCTGACATGTGCGTCCTTAAAGAAATGTGGAGGAGCTGGCTAGGTTTAGGATATTTTATTATATGTATTCTTTAATAAAATATATGCACCACAGTTATGGAATAAGAATACAAATCAATCTGAGTAGTGTTGGTTTAGTTGGATAGCTATAGAAGCCAAATAGTTTTTCTACACAAAATCAAGACAACTTTGATTAACAATTATCTCTTCTCTACTAATAAATCGGGGATCAGTGGTACGATCGAGGGTCTGCCGTCGTGGTGGTCTCGGAGTCGCTGGCCGAGCTGTGGGCCGGATGCCAATCAAGGGCCCGCCTTCGTGGTCGTCTCAGGGGGATCGCTGGCGGAGCTATGGGCCGTCCTGCCGCGGCGTCCAGGTCGTCGCCCCAGAATCCACCGACGTTGATCTCTGCCAGGAGCAAAGATTAACGTGCTCAAGGTTGGGATCGATCTGGAACCGGGAGCTCAGACTCAGAGCATGGGAGTGGAGGATCCGGCGGAGTGCCCCAGCGGCCGCCCCCTCCTATGCCAACGACGACGCGGCCCTGCGACCGGCCGGCGCGTAGCGCTTCCCACGACGTGGGCTTCTCTACCATCTCCGAGCTGTAGGAACACGAGAGGCAGACAAGTAGCGAAGGGCTCTCTGCACGTCATCTGTTCGAGAAAACTGCTGCTCAAGGGTTGACCTCATGCTCATTGAATGATCTCGTTGTTCCTGTGAAGTTTTCTCTAGCCTCCCTCGAGCTCGCACCAGGCGACCACCACGCGCCGCGGTAGACCCCGACGCCTACACCTTCCCCGGCGTGCTCAAGGCATGCGTCTGCGGTGTCGGGGCATTGCTGCACGCCGAGGCCGTGAGGAGGGGTCTGGATCACGATTTGTTCACCAGGAATGGGCTCCTCAACTTCTATCGGGGACTGCCTTTCCGGGCGCAAGGTGTTCGATGACGGCACGCGGGACCTCGTCTCGTGGAACTCCATGGTGGCCGGGTATGTTCGATGCGGCGAGGTGGAGCTGGCGCAGGAGCTGTTTGAAGAAATATCGCATAGGGACACGTTCTCCTGGTCCACCATGATTGACGCCTATGGGAAGATGTCTTGAAGATTGTAGGTGTAGACCGTGCACGCGAGCTGTTTGATTAAATTTCGATAGGGATTTGGTGTGCTAGAACTCGATGATTGACGCATATGCTAGGCAGGGAGGATTGAAGAGGCGAAGGGGCTCTTTGACAAGTCCTTGGAACTGCGGACAGCATACGATCAGCAGAGAATTCTTAGTAACGATGTAAATTTTCAAAAGGACGATGTGCAACTTCGCAAGGTCGCCATTGTCCTCGAGCGTGTAGAGGAGCATGCCGAGCACGTAGGCAGCTGCCTTGTGGCCGCTGGCCGCCGCCTGGTCGAGGCAGACCAGGCCCTGTTTTGTCTGGTGTCGCGCGAAGACAGCGTCCAGGTGCTCCAGCATGGCGAGGTTGGCCACGTTGTCCCGCCATTTTATCATCTTCCCCTTCTCCTATGCCAAGCGTCTGCCGACATGGCATTCCTTAGACGCAACGTACAAGTCCTTGCAACTCCGGGCAGCATACGATCAGCAGAGAATTCTTAGTAACCATGTAAATTTTCAAAAGAAAAATTGTCAGAATGTGGAGATTGTTGTTCCAAGTTGAAATTAGCCTTGATACGTATCGCTCTGCGTGTGTATAGGAACGTACGTGGATCGTAGGCTGTAGTGATCAGCCATGTGATGCAGAGAGCTAGCCGTGACGATACCGACGATGTCAACGACGAGATTATGAGGAAGCGCGACACCGAGCGCCGATCGACCTGCTCTTCATCTTCGCCACCGCACTCCTGGTCCTGGTCATCTCCATGGTTGCTATCCAGAAGGTTATGCGCTTTCTAATTACCCCACTCTAGCAATTGATGATGCGGCCTTGAATCATTTGTGTAGGCATGCACTGCTACACAAATGATTCATACCAGCCTCCGTTATGTATATCAATGTTTTGCATTGTGTAATAATCATAAAAGAACTGAGTTATGGGCAAAAAATGCAGTGCTAAAGAAAAAAAAACTTAGCGGATTGGAAATGAGTGTAGAGCTAGCAAAAATATTTCCCTACATGGTTCGCTCCAACTAAGGATACACTCATCATCTAGATCCTCGATGACGAGCCGCACCAACGCCAGAAGTGTCGTGGTCAACGTCGAAGGGGTGGTCCTCCGGTGCAATGGGATAGTAAAAAAAGGTTATCTGTCAAGGTTGAAACAACGCATGGGACAAGAATTGAACTGACATATTTCATAGAAGCTCGGCTGAATTTTTGTTTGAATTTTACATTTATAGTCTCTCTTAAAATTTGTGAGTAAACAACTTTTTAAAAAGATCGTAGCAACGCACGAGCATTCAGCTAGTCATGCAATAGAAACGCCATGAGATGAAGCAATGGTAGGGTGATGTATCTTTATTTATTCTTATGCTATCGGCATCTCTCAGCTCGACATTGGCAGACTTTGTATGAGGTTTGTGAACATGCTGAGCATCTGGCAATGGAGGCACAACAAATGAATGGTCAGATAATTAGAATCGGACGGCTGTGAATACGTGATGATGGATATGCTAGATGTCAAGATAGACGAGATATATGACCCCTATGGATTTTTTATTTATAAGACATAGATAATAAACATTGATTACTATCAATGTGATGAAAAATAAGGAGAATTATGGAGAGGGCTAGGAAGAAACAAAGTGCACGGATGATAAATTTAAAAGAAGGCGACACCAACACCAAATATTTCCACATGAAAATCAATGCTAGAAAAAGGAGAAACTTCATCCTTCGTTTAAAGAGGGGTTCGGGATGGGTGACCAAGCATGAGGACATTGAGGAAACCATTCACACGCACTTCAAAGAGACCATGAAGAGAGGACCAAGACGGTCGCGTGATTTTAATTGGGGCAACCTTCATCTCCCGGAATGCGACCTCTCTAGCCTTGCCGACAACTTCACAGAAGAGGAGGTCCATGGGGCCATTAAAGCCTTGCCTTCCGACAAGGCGCCGGGACCGGATGGGTTCACCGGAGTGTTCTTTAAAGCTTGTTGGGGCACCATCAAGAAAGACCTTATGAAAGTCATCAACCTATTCTCCAACCTCCATTCCGAGAATTTTCATTGGCTCAACATTGTCTTGATCCCAAAGAAAGAAGGGGCCGAATCCATCTCCGATTTTAGGCCAATTAGCCTCATCCATGCTGTGGCAAAGATTATCACCAAAATGATGGCAACCCGTCTTGCACCTTTCATGAATGTCCTAATCTCAAGGTCCCAAAGCGCCTTCATCAAGACAAGAAGCATCCATGACAACTACCTCTACGTCCGCAACTATGCAAGACGCCTTCACAAGGCAAAAACCCCGGCCTTGTTGCTAAAGCTTGACATTAAGAAGGCCTTCGACTCCGTGCGATGGGTTTACCTTGTGGACTTGCTCCAAAGGCTTGGCTTCCCGCCAAGATTCCGGAATTGGCTCGTGGCAATCCTACACTCCGCAACTTCTAGGGTCCTCTTGAATGGAGTGCTGGGCTCCCCTATCTACCATGGATGAGGTTTGCGTCAAGGAGACCCCCTCTCACCGCTACTCTTCGTCCTTGCAATCGACCCACTTCAAGCCATCCTTGCCAAAGCGACGGAGAACGGAGAACTCCATCGTCTACGGGGCCGCGCCACCACCTTGCGCACCTCCCTTTATGCCGATGACGCGGTCATCTTTATGGCCCCTAGAAGGGATGATATGGAGATGCTAGCCCGCATTCTCCAAGACTTCGGAGAGGTGACCGGCCTTGTCACCAATGTGCAAAAGAGTATGGTGGTGCCCATTCGTTGCTCCGAGATTAACCTTGATGAAATCCTCAATGGTTTCCCCGCGTTGCGCTCTTCATTCCCTATTAGATATTTGGGGCTACCCCTCTCGGTCCACCGGCTTTGTAGCGGCGAATTCCAATATATTGTTGACAAGATGGCAAGCAAACTTCCTTTGGGGCAAGGAAAGTACATCACCACCGCCGGACGAGTGGAATTGATCAAATCCGTCATCACATCCCAAGCCATCTACCCGCTTACCGTCTTGCCGATTCCAAAGGGCATCTTGAAGGCCATGACGAAGCTTGAACGCGCTTTGGTGTGGGCGGCTTCGGATAAGGTTTCCGGGGGGAAATGCAAAGTTAAATGGGATGTTGTGTCCTCCCCAAAGAATATGGGAGGCCTTGGAATACTAAACCTAGAGAAGTTTGGAAGAGCGCTAAGGGCTAGATGGCCTTGGCATGAATGGACGGACCCGGAACGCGCTTGGGTTGGCTTGGGGAACCCTTACAACAAGGAAGATATGAGCCTATTCTACAATAGCATTAACTTGAGCATTGGTGACGGAAAGACCGCAAAGTTTTGGCACACCCCATGGGTCGACGGGCTTATTCCTAAGGACATCGCCCCATCTATTTTCACCATTTCCAAGAAGAAGAATATCACCGTGAGGAAAGGGCTTGAGCAAGACTTTTGGATTTCGAACCTATCCTTCGGGGAGGGGATTGAGGTGACTCACATTATGGAGTTCTCAAGCTTATGGGCAAAAATTCAATAAATCCACCTTACCGAGGAGCCGGACTCTATTACTTGGAGACTCTCTGCTACCGGCTCATACTCCTCTTCTACGGCCTACAAAGCTCAATTCACCGCTACTCCAACCTCCTTCATGATTCCGGCGGTTTGGGACAATTGGGCTCCTCCTAAATGCAAAACTTTCGCTTGGTTGATCCTCCAAAATAAGGTGTGGACGTCGGATCGCCTATTGCGGAGGGGGTGGCCAAATTGTGGACCTCGCCAACTTTGCAAAAGAGAACCGGAATCGGCGGCACATCTCATTTTCAAGTGTAGATACTCCATTCGCGTTTGGAACGGCTTAAGGGATTGGCTCGGCCTAGGGGATTTCGACACGAGCCTTTGGAGCAACTATAACAACCTTCAAGAGTGGTGGTGTGCAATCTCCAGAACCCATGGTTCACGGCGGAAGGGCATAACATCCTTGCTCCTTCTCACCGCTTGGGAGCTTTGGAATGAAAGAAATGCGAGAGTGTTCAAAAATGTAGCATCCATGCCAGCTTTGATTATTTCTTCCATTAAGAGTAGCGCCGCCCTTTGGGGAATAGCCGGAGCGAAGCATTTGAGCGCTTTGATGCCCCGAGAGTAGGGCTTTGTGTTTAGGAGCTCCGCTCCTTTGTAACCTAAACTCTTTTTTTCCTCCTCCTTAATTAATGGAATAGGCAAATCTTTTGCCTTTATAAAATAAGGAGAAAGTCATTTCCGCCAATTAGCTACTCTGTTGCTAGTTTTATACAAATTAAGGAATAATTTTCTATACAAAAACATACGAAAATTAATGCATTCACCGCTTCATGAAGCAATTTTATGTTATGAGTATGAGATTGGGATATATGTACAAAACATACAAAAATTATTGTATTAAAATGAAAAACAATTGTATCACAAGATTACAATCGAGCAAGAATATCTCACTTGCTGAAGGGAAGTCAGAGGACATTAGAATGATGTGAATTGAAGCTTAGTAAGATGTTTTCGGCTTCATGTATGACTGAAAATCCCTAAGGATCTACAAGCTCCCTGGTTTTGACAATCTGAGAGCGATTAGGCTATCGCTATCATAGGTCCCCCTCGAACAGCTGAACACACACGATTGGAGCGATACTGGTTTTCGTATGTGGCTGCCGATTGTTTGGTTGGCTGGTCGTTTGTTTGGGCTTTTATTTGGGCTTCCGATGTTTTAGCTGGGCTTTTTCTCTTTCTATATGCGTGTCGATAGGAGGCGGCTTTACGAGGTCGGTTGGCTGCCACCGCTTTGAGAGGAGTTATCTGCTTCTTCTTCTTCGACCGGTGAGATTTTATCCTTCCCCATTTCCGCGATTCGGTGCCGCCGCCGTATCTTATGCTCGTGCATGGCCCCTTCCACCGATGATGTCGCCTCCTCCTGTGATCTGTGCTCCATGGAGGAGTATGAGGTCATGGATCTGGAGTTCGGTGCAGAAAACACATGAATAAGTGCAGATTGGTATGTTGGAATTGGTTGATGTGACCATCTCCCGCTGTCCCAGCGATAGTCGAATAGTGGAAGAAGAAGAGAGGCGGCAACCAGAGGTAGGAGTTCTACCACAGCGATCGGGACTACACGAGCTCGACATGGCGACCGGTCTTGTGATTGGAGTAAGACCATGGCGGCCGGTACACAAGGCCGGCGAAGCCGCCCGCGTTGATTCTGGGGTCGGAGCGGAGGACAGTCTTAGCGAAGGTCAGGACAGACTCCGCAAGTGTGGTTTCCGTAGATGCCTGGGGCAGCGGCTCCCGAACCTGATCCCACCAGAGCGAGGGGGACAGACGGACGGGGAGCAGTGCAGGGATGGGACGAGGCCATCCCAGCGGGTCCCGACCATGCCGCCCTGTCCCGGAGCTCGATCGGGTCTGCGGCCAGGAGATTGTAGGGTGCTCTCTGCCTAGCCGTCGCGAGGCCAGCCGTCTGCCGTGGACTCCGCTGGTCCGAATCCTGTCGGGCCGTTCTCCTCCTGTATGTAGCCTGATGCTGGTTCGTGCATCGTTCCAACGGCTCGCTGGATGGTGTGCCACCCATCTTACCCTCTCCCGCTCAGGTTCCTCATCTCCACTCTTCTTGTTAGATTGGAGCAACTCATAGCAGTGGCAACTCATGATGATGGGATTTGGCGCTAAAGTGCTAATCTTTACTATTCGTTCTCAGTTGGTAAAGCCACTTTGCCTCTACATCATTTGATTGCCCAAAATACCTCTAACAAAAAAAAATTGCACCATATAATTAAGGTATTAAGTCAATCACGTCCAAGTCATACAAGGTAATTCCTTATATTCCTCAAATCATAGAAATTCGGTCGTCGTGGTCGTCCTGAGAAAGAAAAAGAATTGAAAGCAATTAAAAGGAAAATCAATAACGTCCACAAATCACGTCAATCTTGTCCAGCTATCTCTTACGTTCGCTCTTGGCCCTCCCATGGCTGAGATACCATGCCGGCCTCCACCAAACAAATGTTGCCGCCTCCTGCTCCTTGACGACGACCCCTCCTACTCCAACCTCCTCCCGCTGATCCGGCTCCTAGGATTTCCCACCAACTCCGCGCTCCGATCCCGCCGCCCACCACCATGATTTGCATATGCGCAGCTCGGATCTCACGAGGTGGTCTGATCCTAGGTGACGAATGAGGAGGGCCAGCCTGATTTCAGACATTTCGGTGCTGCTTGGACCGGATAACATGACGATCCGAGCCCTGAGTTGATTTGTTTTGCCGGTGAGGAACTCTAACTTGCTTGGGTTGTTTTTTCATTACAGTTGATTTTGCTCTGGTCTCCGATGTGAATCTCTGTTGCCCTCTTGTCCGTCCAGTTAGTCTGCCGTCAATCCCGTTTCTTATTGCTGCCCTGCTCCGTGCGCGATGAGATGCAGCGTGCGGGCGAGATGAGGCCTATGCACAACAGCATCTACACGGTGAACGTGACGGTCGCCGCCATTGTCTCGGTTGGGATCCGCACACAACCTACCTTGTAGCAGGTTCGTGCCTCTATCCATACCCTCCCGTGTATGTGCTATACCTCACGGTTCTGGGTCATCAATGGACTTGAGAGAATGAGAGAAGTTTATGAGTATTTCAAGTGTTTAGAAACAATGCAGATAAGTGTTTGTGTTTTGTACATTGTGCATGAATAGTTTTTGCAAGGATCCAGCTTCAGAGTACATAGGATTTCCTTGGTAAAAAAATATTAGATCTGTAACTAAGTGACCTATTTTGACATTTTTCCAGGACTAGATTCTATAAAATTGAACTCGGAGCTTCCGGTGGTTGTTGTCGTGGTATATTTTGTTATTGACGATGGCATATGCCTGAGGTGGTTGCAAGAGGAGAAGGTGAGGCTCTCAGCGGCTTTTTGGAGGTGGGAAATCCTGGGTTCTTCCGCTCAGATCTTGTGAATTTTTTTTAGTTCCTATTCATCTCTAAGCATTGTTTCTATTCATCTCCATACTCTTCTATTTCTTAATACTGTAAATATTTTTTGTTCTTGCAGGAGTTCAAAGATTATTGCCTTATCTGATAGGCCTTTTTATCTGTGTTAACTGTACGATGCTCTATAGCTTGTGGGGGTAATGTAGTGTTTCTCCATTTTAGTTGCAAAATTGTAAGTTCAATTTTAAAGAGAGGCTATTTATCCTATGTTTCTGATTCTATGTTCCATGGTCACAGCAATAGTTGATCCGATCTTATTAGTGTTGTGCTACTAGCAGAGGACTCTGCATAGCTTTGCGTTAATGTTTGCTGTCTCGGCATATATGGTCTGCTTCTCTTATTATGCTTTCTACATGAGTTCTACTTGTAGCATTTGATATCTAAATCAGTTTTTGCTCCAACGTGGAGAGCTGTATTTTCACTAGAGGGCTAGCAGCTAGGGGCTTATGTGGAAAAAATAATTAATATTAGAATCAACTTAGTGTAGGTAATCATTAAGCCATCTTCTATCCAATTTGCACTTTTCACTTTGCCAATGGTATTAGAGTAGTTTGTAGTTACCATTGGTCATGAAAAATCTTTGTGCTTTTGCTTTCTTTCACTGGTAAATGTAGTACGAGTATATTAGACTATGCTATTCCTGTGTTATTGCTTTATGATATTATGAGTATCTGCTTATTGGAGAGTTATGACCTGACCTTCTAATGTTGTTTCCTATATGGTTGATTTCAGGGAAATCAAGGTTCACAGAAACAAAGTTTAAAAATTTGCTAACACAAGGATCTTGCAGGCAGACCGTTGAATCCCCAACATCCAAACTTGATAGGCTTATCATGGAAAGCTATCAAGTGAGTTTAAGATGAACCTTTGGGGGTTACTCAAACTGTGTTGTCTCTACATAACATGATCCATTTTTTCTTTTTTTTACTGTGCAGGTATCCAATTTTTATTGTTGCCCTTAGAGATCTGGATGATTATGATGGTGCATTTTTTTTGCAACATTACGTGTTGTTGAAGGTGAATGCGTGCAAGTACAACAAATAAGTGCCGCAGGTATGTTCATTACATCCAGTCATCATGTCTTGACCTTCCCAGCCTTTACACCACTATAGCGCATTGCCATATCAGTGGTCTGTGAGCAAAAATTTAAGGTTGCGAAAGTATATATTTACTAGCAGTTAGGAAATACTTCGATGAAATCCCTGTAAATGTGAAAGAATTCGGTGTTTGCCTCTATCAAAGACTCTTTTGCTTTCCATATATGCAACATTGCCCTTGCATTTTTTTTGTTAATTTGGAGGAATCTTTGTACATTGTAGGTTAAGCCATGATTGGTAGTCATATATTTCCTGAAATAATTCCCCAGGAAAGACATTTATATCTGTCAAGGACATATACAGCAAAGTAAATTTTGTAAAGTTATTATCATCTACATACCCTATGCATTCTAATTCACAGCATTGCCGAGTGTCTACACTCTAGAGTCAATATTTTTTATTTGATATATTTTGTAGGCTGAATTTCAAGGGCAAAAGATCACCTGGCTAACTCAGCTGCTTCTCCATGAAAGCTGTCGGTGCCTCCCTCTTGGGCTCCATGAAAGGAGTTGCCTCCATTCCCGGTAGCTGATGGCAACAACCGTGCCGTCATGCTGAGGATCAAGGATCGTCTGATCCGCGGTCCGATCGTGTCACGGTGGTGTGGTGAGGCCCTGCGCATCATGTCAGATTCGGGCTCGGTCAGAACGAGCTCAACCGCAGATCTTATGTTACATTTCCTCCAATTTGGTTCTCTCTTTGTTCTTGGATGTTTTTTCCCTTTGATTTATATGAGGAATTTGTTACTCCAATGGAGATGCTCTCCCCGTTTCATTGTTGGTATATACTCTATAATAATATTTGTACACTCGAATCTCAATTTTCTCTTTGCCATATTTTAAATTTGGTCTCCAATATTATGTATTTGATCAATTTATACATGAATATGCGAATAATATAGTTCTTTGCTATGGAGCATGTAAACTGTTAATGGAGATTTTGACCATGTGCATGACCTGGAGACAATAGAGCTAGCAGCAAGCAATCAACCGAAGAGGTTGGTGTCAAGAAATTTATCCTTGCAATTGAATGCTTGATATATTGGTTTTTCTTTTTTATTGATTTTGATATATTTTCTTATTTTCAGGTAAGAAATGGCGGCTCATACTACAAGCACTCCTGAAACTATGGTGCTTTGGGAGAAAGCTGAACATGTGTGGGTCAAAATGAATGCTAATGCAATTTTTTTAAAAAACTCTAAGAGAGGTGCACGGGGCTTTATAGCATGAGACTGGAAGGTATAGTGATCTCCTAGATAAACCTACCTTTAGCAATGCCTATGGGCAAAATAAATTTAAGGACCCGTAGCAACGCACGGGCATTCAACTAGTAACAATAGGATATGGATGTGGTGGCCGTCGTTTGCCACTGGAAGGTCCCAACTCCTCCAGGCCAATTTTTTACCTGTTATTTGCTACATATTTATGTAGAATTGTAGGCACTATTTTCCTTGAATTTCACATGCAGTATTTGTTTTGCATTGCCTCTCCATTATGTCCTGTTATCAAGGAATTGCAGCAATGCCTTTGTATTGATTTTGAGTGTTGGCATGTCAACAATCTATTCAATGAAATCTCAAGGAGGATACAAATACTAATATAATTGGCCTGTTGTCGTCGACTTCTACAATTGTAAATTCTGAGACATATACCTATATGAAGAAGGAGTATACCTTTCTCTCACTTATGTTTCATGGAATCTGTTTAATCTTTCTTGAGATAGGTTGTTGTTGGAGCTGCAACTTGCAGCTCCTTTCTTTTACCTCGAGCTCACACAAAATAATGGAGATACAAGTGGTTTTGGCGTTGGACTGTCTCACATAGCCCAACCTTTTTCTCTTACTCCTTAATCTCTGAAATAAACTGCTGATTACATGATCTTTTATAGGCTCACACACACGGCCGTGACCCGTGAGCCACTCACCCACTAACTAACTCCACGCACACACTAACTCATGCCACCACTCCGGCCACTAACACTTGACCAGACACCTACATGCTCATGCAGCTCGGTGGATAACAACTAACTAGCTAACAGACTTCAGGAACTAGTCTGACGCACCACCGAATCACTCACTGGTTCAGTTGCAGCTCGTTCCCAGCACCTGCACAGCAGCTTCACGCCGCCATTGGCATCGCGCCGTCCTTGCCGCATCACACGGCCACCACCGGCATCACACCATGCGCACATGCTCGAGCACCCTTACCAGCCACGCTACATGCAGCTAGCTAAATGCAGAATGAAAAACAACATAATGCAGATACAATCAAGATTAAGAGCTAACATTCACCCCCCTAATCTTGATTCTCCAATTCTCATGGAGCTCAAAGAAGGGACGGCCCTTCATGGCCGCCATCTCCTCGCATCGGCATCACACCGATGTCTCCCCGTGACGGCATCACACCGTCATCTTCTCGTGGCAGCATCACACCGCCGTCTCCTTCTAGCGACATCGCACCACAAGATGCTAGCGGCATCGCACCGCCCACGAGCTTCACCTTGCACCACCGGCTTCCATCTCGCATAGAGTTCGCCGCCTCAGATCTTCAGGCTCTGATACCAATTGTTGGTGCTGCATCTCGCAACCCCTCTCTTGTATTTTTTCAAGAACACACACGCACACAATCAAGGAAGAAGAAACTAGCTTTGCCGTGACCTCTCTCTTGACACCCAAAATAGCTACATTTTCCTCTATTTTCCACCGCCGCGTTGGAACTTGACCAGACACCTACATGCTCATGCAGCTCGGTGGATAACAACTAACTAGCTAACAGACTTCAGGAACTAGTCTGACGCACCACCGAATCACTCACTGGTTCAGTTGCAGCTCGTTCCCAGCACCTGCACAGCAGCTTCACGCCGCCATTGGCATCGCGCCGTCCTTGCCGCATCACACGGCCACCACCGGCATCACACCATGCGCACATGCTCGAGCACCCTTACCAGCCACGCTACATGCAGCTAGCTAAATGCAGAATGAAAAACAACATAATGCAGATACAATCAAGATTAAGAGCTAACAGTTGTGACGGGTTGTCATGCTTTACATATACATATCAAGCATGTATAGCCAAAAAGTCAATCAGAAGATAAATATATCTTTCCATTTTCCATCAATTTTGGTCTGTCTTAGTTTTACATAATGACACAAGGGTTAGCCATCTCACATTCCACGTGGACTGTGGCCAAATTAATCTGAAGGTGAGTTCCTCTGCTTCCTTTGGTAATTTTCTTACCCAATTTTTTTTTTAATATCGCTATGCAGTGATGATATTTATGGGATCAGCGATAATTCTAATGCAGATTTTTACTAAGAACATGTACCCATTCATTGGATATTTAATGCCACCCTTTCCTTTACGTAGTTGCCTTTTCAGCGGTGCTCAGTTTTGGATTATTTTGGCAACAAAAAAGTGTCAGATCTGATGTTACTAATATCAATAAGATAGTATACTCAAATGAGCTATTCGATTTGGACAATTTTGTTCTCCATTTTTACTTGGTGTAAAATAGTCAGATGCTACCTGAGAGATTACACATATTTTTTAGATTACAAGTTTTACGGTGATTGGCATTTTTAGTAACCGTTCATCTAGCTTGATCTGACGGTATTAAAATAGACGGAACCAAATTGACGGAACCCAACGCTGCCACAAATGTAGGACCGGAATCAAATTTACGTAGGACCGGAACCAAAATTGTTAATTTATTTAATTTAATAAAACAGTAGTTAGCGGATAGCCTCGCTAATAATCCTTACCCTCTCTCTAACATGTACTGTATACGACAGTAGAGGGATACGGCAGCAGCATCCTCCGGCAGCCAGCGCCATCGCCGCAAAGTTTCGGTAGCTCGAACAGCTGAGGCCACTAGGGCGCCGCCAGCTGGAACGCCAAAGGCCGAGGCGGCGGTTACCGGCGCGCCTATGGCTGGGAACGGCAGAGGCCGAGGCGGCGGTCACCGGCCAACCGGCGTGTCTACGCCTGGGAACGGCAGAGGCCGAGGCAGCGGACACACCGGCGTGCCCCCGGCTGGAGCACATTGCGCTGTGCCTCTCTTCCTGCGCGTCTCCCGCGCCAGTGGCTTTCGTGTTCTTTGCCGTCACCATCGCGAATCCGCGCGAGCAGCCGAGCACGTCTTGGAGCGCGAGCAGCCGCGTCACCATGGTTTGTTCTTCGTCAGAAGCTAAGAACCCCAGAACAGCATGTTCTACGGTCATGTACTTTGGCATGAAATTCTACCGAAGGGGACAAAAGGAAGAAGATACGAAGTTAGAACTCTATATCTCGAGCAAGTCTTTGTCAAGTTAAAGATGCAAAGGTAGCCCCAATCACTGAACTTAGAACAGAATAACAACCACTTCTCAGTTGTGAGCTCCTAGTTTCATTTTTCTCTCTAAAATTCGAGTTATATAATCAGGTAAAGAGTTTGATTAGATATTCTTATAACAAGGACAAAGAGAACTTAATATCAGGGTTGTGCTGAATTAGATAGACTTTTTTTTTGCTTGATTTGAACGGCCTCCTTGACCACATAAGATTAATGCTCTAAGAGACAAGCACAATGAACAAAAGACCATCAGTTTTGTGTTTTGTACGAGCTATAGGAATTGTGATGTCAAGTTATGGAAGCTAGTTGATAATTCCCTAGGATGGATTATGTAGTTTCATGTCCATAAGGATCAAATTAACCTTTATTTTTTAAAATATGAAAACTTAACATTACAAGGTACTACTATCTCCATATACTAAATTGTCTTCGGCCACGTGCCTCGTTTGAGCTTAATTAGTTTCTAGGAGCATCACAACACTGAACACCGCTCTATTCTCAGCCAAAAATGAGTAGACATGCATATATCAGTGCATGCCACACTCCTAAGGTCTAGCTTTACTAATTGAAATTTTGAATCAATAACTACAATACCAGTAACTATTGATGCCCCCAACAAACTGAAAATCACTACCAAATTTACAGTACTACTTCAGTAGTAGTCCTGAGCGGAGAAGACAATCCTTACAAACCAGAGGCAGATTTACATGTAAAAACTGACAATATGAGATGCAAAAATGATTCATATAGTCCTAGCATAAATGGATCTGTGATAACGCTGAAAACTGAAACTGAAACCGGCCTGTGTGCACATGTGCATGCCACACCACTCAAGTAGATATACAGGTCTAAAACTCATATAACTGTACTCTTAAATTTAAGAACATGATACGATGATCATTCATCTCGAACTGGCATTGAACTGCCACCCCAAGTAAACTTCATGGTAACTTGAATGGGCTCGTCTTATGCTTTGATGGCTTGTGTTTGTGTTGCCCCTCGACAAGCCCAGCGATAGTCTCGGTGGCAAGTTGTTCTTTGACTGTATGAGCCTCATTCATTGTCTTTCTCGGACGTCCACGTTTCCTCCTGGGTTGCTCCGTAACATCAGGTTTGCCGGTTTCCATGACTTTATCTAGCTTGGGTACCTCGGCAGGGTCGGGAACTTCCTTAACGTCGTCATCTGCACTTAATAGAGAAAACATATCATCAGACGCCCATACTTCCATTATTATGTTATGTGATTCAGTATGCAAGTAAATTACAAACAAAACATAACTGATTAAATCTTTGTTATGATTAACATAGATTCGGCGAATTCAGCAATCGCTAGTTGTTCCCTTCACTTGGGTGTCCAAATTGCTTCTCGAACTCTGCAAATCCTGAAAACAACAATAGGGTAATTATGAACAGTGCAGTTCTGTCTTTAACAGTTCCAAGTAAAACACAGAAAGTAAAACAACAGGGTAATTATGAACTATGGTTGAGTGATTGTACTGTAGTTTGTTCATCTAGCTACCTACTTACTTTGACCGTTGTTTTGTTCCCGCCTGGCTTTTTTCTGTCAACACAGAGGGGAGTTCTAGCCTATACAGTTCAACAATCAGAGGAGGCAATGGCTGTACAGAGAGCTTCCGAACTGGGTGTATGTTATACTCCGTGCTACACTTTTTTTTGGTCGCCACTCTGCCTTGCGCACTCTTGTGTCAATGAACTTGACTACAGATTGGTCCAGTTTTTATGAAACTTAATAATTTATTAAAGGTTCCCACATTTGGAACCATGGTAATTAGAAGATAGTTGACAAAGTGCTGTGTATGACATAGAATGCCTGTAACTGTACATCAGTAAATCTTAAAATCGTAAGGTTAAGGAATAATGGTTCAATAAAGCAATACTCGTTATAGACAGAGGAATGTTATCACCATTCACCACACAGTAATTTTGTGAAGACATGATCTTCTTATCCAGACCTTTGAACTCTAATTGTTCTATATTCTAGTAACAGAATAAGCTACCAGCTCTTAACAGTGCTTTTCTAATCATTCTGAGTTAATAGCATAAAACCACCACTTTATGTTTGAGGAACAAAAAACCACCACATTTTTCAAAGTTTTTTGCGGAATAGGCTAAACGTGAATTGACGAAGAATTGATGCTATTTATGACCACTCGGACCCATTTGACAGAGCTAATTTGCTGACATGGACTGGGACCCACTCGTCAACACAATAAAAAATAAAAAAAATCCAATTATCTCTTCTATCTCCTTCCCGGTTGACCCGATGGCCAATTATCTCTCCGGCGAAGTCGCCTCCGCCGCCTCCGGTGATGTCGCCGCCGCCTCATTTGTCGCATCCTACTGCGTCGCACTCGTTGAATGAGGCGACAGACGCGGAGACGCACGGGAGGCGCCGCCTCGGGCGCTCAGCCATGGCGGGCGGCCGATCTCCGCCGCCGTCTCCTGTATCCGTTCTGGGTCGGACATGGCTGGGAGGGGCTCCGATCTGGGTCTCTGTCGACGAACATAAGCGCGGGGACGCCGGCCGACGAAGGTCTGCGGAGCCACATGGATTCCGTGCCCCAAGCTTGCCCAACTCGGCCATGGCGTGGAGATCTCGATTCGGGATCGATGTCAACGATTTGTAGCACGGGGATGCCGGGCGACCACTTCAGAGGGTCCGTAGAGCTGCGCCGCGCCCAGGGATGGTGGAGAAGACGTTGGGAGCAGCAGATGCGACCGGAGCAGGGGCTGCCGGTGGTGCGCGGGTGGAGCAAGGAGCAGCGCTGGTGAGCATGTGGGCGGGCAAAGCCGAACGGAGGCCTGGGCTGGGTACCGGAGGAAGCACCTCCGACGGCGGTCATCTGGAGAGGTGCAGCGGCGGCGGTCATGGGGGCAGGGTGTCCCAGCTGCGGCGAGCATGGCGGCGGTGGCTTGGGCCAACGGGAGAGAGAGGTGGGAGATGAGTTTTTTTTAATTGGGTTTCCCAGATTTTTTTAGATATTTTGCTTTTTTCTTTTTCTAAAATGCCAAGTCAGCCTGACGGGTGGGCCCACTTGGTCAGAAATAGCATCAATTCTTTGTCAATTCACGTTTAGCCTATTCTGCAAAAAACTTTAAAAAATGTGGTGGTTTTTTGTTCCGCAAACATAAAGTGGTGGTCTTTGGTAAATTTAGCATCAAAAGTGGTGGTTTTATGCTATTAACTCAATCATTCTAGTTGATGTAAGGGAACATATGGAGCACAACTCTTAACAGTACTACGCAAATTTTGGGGCATAGCTCAGTCACAACAGTCTCTTTCAGAACTAGTTATGGGGCTAATCATGTCTGAAGGTGTGTCTGACCAAAGCTCCACTAAATCCTAGAAAATGTATGTTCTACCAGACCATAAACTGAGTGGTGATCATATCCCCGACAACTCATACTACTATTATCCACAATATCTGGATTATTTATAACTCATCAAACTGAATGTAATCCACAAGACGCCTTAGCTATTTAGATCAGGTAATGGAACAAACACCTTTGTTTGGTAAATGATGATCTCTGAGAACAATGCATTAAAGAAATAACATAATCTGTAATTTTGGCAATTGACTGACCTTCAGGAGTGGCGTCCAATCTCGCGAGCGAGGAGGGCGGCGGCCGTCGACTCCGATCCTGCTCTTATTGTTGGCGGCTCAGAGAGGGATGGCGTTCTAGCGGACTGGGCCATAGAGGAGAAGGGTTAGGCGGTGGCCAGGATCCATAGATGAGGAGGGGGCGGCGTCCGACCTGGCTCGGTTGCTGGGAGGGGTGGGGTGGTCTTCTGCAGGCGGACCTTCGAAGGGGAGTGGCACGCGGCGGCAATCTGGTGGAGGTTAATGGCGGCCGGCGGCGGTGGCTGCGCCCAAAAACTTGGTTAAGGGAGTTTAAGTTTTTTCCTTTCTTTTGACATGGGAGTGATTGACCGCTGGCATGTACAGTTCCTGGTCGTCAAAGCATTGTACATATTACAAAAATGTCATGAGATGTTTTAATCAACGGTCACCAAAATTCTGACTTAACGGAACTAGATGGAACCTAGGTTCCGTGTCAATCACCGTAAAAGATTTAGATTCTTCTTAGCTATAAATGTTCGATTGAATTTACACGTTGGAAAATTTTGACTAGGGAATTATCTAATTTGAGAAATATTTTGCCTTCTTACTTCGCTTTTATATGCGTCGATAAAGCTGAGAAGTTTAATTGATAGGTTAGGCTGTTTAAATGGTATTACATAGAGTTGTACAAGGAATTAAACTTATGGTACTGGATGGTCACAAGCTATTTCTTTTTCATTTTATCAGGTGAGTGCAGTTTCTTGCGTTCTTTGTGGATACCTTTCTGTATAAATCAGTTAAGCCACAAGTAGACTTTGTTTTGGTATTAAGTAGTTTGTCTTATTCTTAGTAGTTTTGTACTAATTCTTTCTTCTCTTCTCTTCTCTTCTCTTCTATGTAATTGGTTTCAGGTTTTATTGTGTCATGCATCTACCTAATAAGCAGATTGAAATTTAAAATCGAGTCATGCAGTTGCTACAATATTTCTTTTTCTTTTGTTCATTGTCCATGAATCCTTTCCCTGTAATGTGTTGTAAATGTTCTTACAACACATCTTATACATTGACTTAGGCAGGCACTGAAAGTTGTACACAATGTGGATCCTGGAATCAGGTACCTCACTGCATTCCAGGTGATCCAACACAACAACAACACTAGAAGCTACCACTCTACTAATTCTGTTATTTGTGTGTACTTTCTATATATTCTTTTTCTTGACTGGTACAAGACTTAAAGTAGCATGTGTGAATTAGTTGGTTCTTTTGCTGTGAAAATTGATCAAGCTATCGATAGAGCCTCCTCTTTTTAGGCTAACTAAATTTATGGATTGTTTTTCAATGTTCATCCATCTTTACCTTTCCCTTGTTTATCTCTGGTAAGTTTGTCATGCTCTTCAACGGTTCTCTCATTAAACGATCTCTGGGTAGTTAGGATTGATTTTTATGTGGTTAGTAGTTTGTGGAAAATATAAAAAGAAAGTGTACCTTCCTATCACTGGAATTTGACATGTATGTTGTTGTGGTAAATCAGTGGTTGTTTTGGAGTTTACTGATGTATTGTTTCTAAAAGGATTTTTTAAGGAAATAGTGGTATACTCTCTATGCTATCATTGTTGTCAATTATCAAGTTTCTATTATTGTCATAATAGATTAGAGATCTGATTGATTTCTAAAGTAGAAAGCACAATGTGTGTGCCCTGCAGATTGGTTGTTTGTGTGAACTTCCAAAGAGTTCTTGCATCATCATCTGTAAGTATCAAACTGACCAAATATTTGTTTGCCTAACAAGGATATTTCTTAACAAAGGCATGTCCAGTATAGTTTATATTTTACTCTTCTGTTTTGCTTATGTTTGCCTTTGTAATCGTGTAGGAGTCATCTTGTGTAAGAGGATGCAAACCAAACCAGGCATGGGTTTCACCTAATCATCTTGGTCCTATTGAGACTGTAGAGTCGACTGGAAAATAGAATTTTTAATGAATAACTACGAGGTGTTTGGGGTGCATTTTTATTGGTAATTTAGATTTGATGCTATTGGATATCGATAGTGCTGGTCATTTGGTAATGGTCATCTATGTACTTAAGTTTAGCATGATTAGAGGTAATAGCATATCAGTGGGGGGCTCCTCCATCAAGGGGCGTTAGGAGCACAGGTGCAAACCCAATCAAGCATGCTATACACACCTTAAACGTAAGAATAAAAAACGGGCGCGGCAAAGCGCGTGAGGTCCTTCTAGTCTCAGTCCATTTATGAATTCTAGGTGGTAGTCTATCAAAGGTTGGTGGTTGCCAACATCCATTAACGTGAAGATAGTGAAATGATCTCAATGTGTGTTAATTAATACAACTATTACTATTTGGAAAATGATACAATCCCTCCGGAGGATAGCGTTGCTCGTGTCCTCCGGCCTCAGCGCCTGACACGCGTCCTCCCGTGTGGACGAGAGCGATCATCCTGGGACCCACCACTTTGTCTTATCGTTATGACGTGTTCTCCTCCACCCGCACTAGTGGAGACAGGCTCTTTAGTCCCGGCCTGTAAGGGCCTTTAGTCCCGGTTTGAAAACCGGGACTACAGAGGCGGGACTAAAGGCTAAACCTTTAGTCCCGGCGGCCGGGACTAGAGGGTGTCCATGTGGGTGCCTCGGAGCGCATCCAGGGCCAGGACCTTTAGTCCCGGTTTGTAACACGGACCGGGACTAAAGGTCATCTACAGATTTTGTTTTTTGCTTTAGGGTTTTAGGGTTTAGGTGTTCGGGGGAATTATTTTTGTTGTATTTTATTTTATTCTTTCATTTAAAAACATTTTTCATATAATTCTACGCATACATGTTAGTGCATATATATGTAAGATAACTTATCTTACGATCGAGTATATATATACAATTATATGGAGATAACAATTATCGGGACTAGAGCCCGTCTATTCGATTACACCAACATTAGTAATGGCCCCTTGCTACACTAAATCTTCCTTTATCATCTATAAGTTATGTCCTCAAAAAGGACGCTAGCTCATCTCCAACAGCGATCGCGCATTGCTCTGGTAGGTACTTCTCCCGCATGGCCGTGAACTATATAAGAAGAGGAGATCAATATGAATGTCAATTATGATAATAAAGAATGACGGGTAAAAATAAAGGTGTGAATATTTATTGCTTACGTCGTATCTGTAATCCTTGTACTCAGAGGTAAACGTGCGAATGAACTCGTAAACGTAGTATCTACATAGATGCGTCCCCCGTGGCTGCTGGTCACACTTTACGAGAATAGAATATAATCAAAATAATAATCTAGCATCATAAATATTTTGAAAATAGAAGTATATCGTACTACTTACTTGAACCGCTCTAAAGGTCAGCTTCTCATGAGAGATATCGTCAGTCACGCACTTGAACCGCTTCCAAACCCTGCCCGACAAGGAAAATAATTTGCTAAGTTTTTCATTACTTGATATATCAGAAAATCATCGAAAGAGACCGATAGAGCGCAAGAATGATTGAAATTACCCTTGGAGCATGTCCTGCAGGCTTTGGAACTGTTCCAAGGTTCTCGATAATGGGTCGAAGGCATCAACTCTTCCCTTATCTATTTGAATGTCCAACAGAATCCAGTGGTAGCTGCACATGTATATATATATATATATGTAAGTAACTTATCAATTACACTTATAAGTGAATGGACACAACAGAGTAAGACCCTCACTTGAAGTTGTATGGAAACAGTATGTGGTCACAGTAATTTTGATCTGTTAGAAACCTTAGAAGGTTTTCCTCTGTCTCCTTGGGGTTATCAGTTAGCGTCTTTATATGTATTTTATCTGGGTCAATAAACCCAATATTTATGATGTTCCTAGTTTTATATTCCAGAATCTTTATTTTGCATAATAGAGTACAAGTCATAACTGAACAAGTTATATGTAGACAATGAATTGAAATAACTGAACAAGTTATATGTAGACAACGAATTGAAAAACTTACAGACAATAGCAAATCATAAGAGATTTGTCGAGGGCGTCGCAATTATACATCTGGAAGAGTTCATCAACGTCGATATGGATGTCTTCGGGACGGCCGTAGTACTCCCGTGGGACACGCGCCACGATCATCGTTCTCCCATTCTTTGCTTCATTCAAGTACCATGTATGCAAGTAACGCATATTTGTTGGGAGATCTTCAAACTTTTCTTTGCTGACCAAAGGCGCTCCCATGACAAATTGCGGCTTAGGGGCTACCACAGCCTTGGGTAACCTGTCGTCTTGGGAAGCCAGAACGTCTTCAACACTTATACCCCATTCATCCGCCCACTTCTGTGCTAATTCCAAATCTTGCCCCTGCACCAGAGAGGGAACATTCTCGGGTAACACCCTGAGGGGTGGGATCGATTGTTTGGCATGTTGTCCAAGCCGAGGAACGTCTAATCTTTTTTTGCTTGTAGTTGAACTTGATTTGCTCCCACTTGCACTTGCACGTGATCTGCTCTTTTTCCCTTCCTTCTGCAATATGTGTGTATAGTCGTCAGGCTTATGGTGCAAGTCATACTGTGATGGAAGGGTCGGTAAGTATTTTGCATATGCTATTTGCTTCTCGGTGTATTCCGGGCGGGGCTCGGATTCCTTCTTTTTCATCTGCGCATCATAATGTTCCTTTGCTATCCTGGCGTTTTCCTCGGGGGTACGATCATAAGGTCTGATGGGAAGATTAGCATGAGGTACCTTTGGGAGGGGCGACAGTTTGCGCTTTGGGGAGCTCCGTCGCTTAGAACTCATCGACGGAGCGTTCTTGCTGGCACGCTTCCGCTTAGTATCCTTAGCGGGCGGCGGCGGAGACGGCCGACCCAAGTCCGGCGGCGGTGATCGAGATGGACTCGTGTTGTGGTGGCCGTCGTCATGTGGAGGGCTTGGAGGTGATGGAGGTGTAGGTGACCTGTGATGACTCAGAGGCGGTGTTGTCCTTGGGGCCGAGCCTGGAAGCTTGATGTAGTTCTTGTCCCATAGGATGACTCCACCCAGTACTTCTCTGAGTGTCCTCTCATCTTCGGGTCCAGCGATGTCGAGCTCCATATCATGAAACCCCGGCATGATTTCATCCACCCCGACTTTAGCATAGCCAGCTGGAATCTCATGGCCATGCCAGCGTACATCAGGGCCAGAAGGTAAAGCTTGTCCGACGGCCACCTTCATGGATATGTTCTTCATTCTCTGATGGAGTTCACATGATGTTGACTCCTTGATTCCATCCACGGGGTAGCCGGGACCGCCCTCTATCATTGTTCGTGCATCGTCGGTCGGGGCCTCAGATTCAGCCACGCTGCTTTTCCGCTTAGATGGGGCGGCGGTAATATCGAGTGCAGGATCTTCCTTGCGCACTTCTCCTCTAAGTTCGTCAATCTGCTGCTGTTGCTCGTTAAGCCTGGCAAGCAACTGGTTGAACTTGTCATTTTCCTCATCCTGTTGTCGCTTCTTTGCTCTCGCTCGGCTTTTGTAAGTGTCTTGGTCTCTGGCAAACCTAAGCCACCACGGGTAAGAAGGACCAAAGCCTCACGTTCGTCCTCCCTGTTCGTCATTGCCGAGGACCAGTGTGGGCAAATCTTTCTCTCTATCTGGAGTGAACTGTCTTTTTCCCTCTTTAATTTCTTTCACTATTTTTTTCCAATTTTCCCTGGGTATCCTAAGACCGTCACTGCAGATAAGGTCCCCTGTTAGTTCGTCGTATGAACCACCATGCGCAAGGAACCAATTTCTTGCTCTCAATTCCCACTTATCACGGATGGGTTCAGGTGTGATCCCTTTAGCTAGCATCTCTTGCTCTTTCTTATCCCACTTTGGGATGGCAGTCTCATAGCCCCCTGGCCCCAGCGTGTGGTGATATTTCTTCTTGTCGGCATTTTTCTTGTTCTTTTCTGATAATACCTTGGCATCTTCTGACTCCTTGTACTCCTGAAATGCCTTCCAGTGATTCGCCTGCCTGGCTAGATACCCCTCGAATACTGGTACTTTCTTTGTCTCCAGATAGTTTTTCCATAGTTTCTTCTTCCACACCCGGAACAGTTCGGTCATCTTCTTTAGAGTCCACTGCTTAACTTTGGCCCTCAGTTCTCTTGCGGCGTCTTCATTCTCACATTCTGGCAGGTTGAAATGTGCCATGAGATCATTCCAAAGACTCTCTTTGTACCTTTCGGCGACATAGTCACTATCGGCTGCCCCTTTGCGCTTGTTCCACTCCCGAACGCTGATCGGGACATGATCCCTAACGAGAACTCCGCATTACTTCTTGAATGTGTCAGCAGCATTCTTAGGAAGCTTGGGTTCGCCCGTAGGCAATATCACCTCAAAGGTGTAATGCGTTCGTGCATCCAACTTTTTGGTCGGGCCTCGTTTCGTAGCTTTGCTCGATGTGGAGGCCTAAGAGGAGAAACATTCGTCAATTAATGTATATGTTTACAATATACAGCTATCTCCAATATTTTTCACATATTACAAGTGATTGCCGAACTTCATATGTATACCTCGCCGGACTTCGTTATTTGTCCACCGGCTTCTCCATCAGCGGAGCTATCACCTTCTCCGTCATCGGAGCTATCGCCTGCCCTGTCGGCTTCATCTTTGTGTCGGTCGACCTCCATTCCTTCTCCGGAGGGGTTCAGATATGACGACGGAGATTCAGCTGGTTCAACATCGGGGGCATCTTTGATTATATCTTCGAGAAGTTCTTCCTCTTCGAGGTTCTTGCTATGTGGATCCATAGTTTCTGCAAAATACCGACATTTATATTTCAATTATGGACGCTATATGGAATAATAACTAACAAAATAACCTCACTTATTTTCTAACTACTAACCCTAACTAATAACAAAACAAATTAACTACTAACCCTAACAATTTTCTAACTACTAACCCTAACTAATTCTATTTTTCCTAACTCTATTTCTATTCTATCTAACAAATTCTATTTTTTATAACTCTATTTTTGTTAGTTACACTAATTACAAATAACAAAATTCTATCTAACAAATAACAATTCTATATAACAAATAACAATTCTATACAACAAATAGAATTACAATTCTATATAACAAATAACAATTCTATATAACAAATAATAATTCTATATAACAAATTACACTAATTACAAATAACAAAATTCTATCTAACAAATAACAAAATTTTGAAAAAACCTAACCTAACAAAATTTTAAACCTAACAAATTACACTAATTACATAAAAATTCTAACATAAAATTCAACCTCTAAATTCTATCTAACCTAAAAATTCTATCTAACCTAAAAATTCTAACATAAAATTCAACCTAACCTAAAAATTCTAACCTAAAAATTCTATCTAACCTAAAATTGTAGGAAAAAAAGGGGCGGCGGCGGGCGGGCAGGCTCACCGAGAGAGGGGCGCGCGACGTCGGCTTGGGGGAGGGCGGCGCGGCGGGAGGGCGGCGCGGCGGCCGGGAGGACGGCGCGGCGAGAGAGGACGGGCGTCGGCGTCGGCTTGGGGTCGGGGACGGCGCGCGGCTTGGGGAGGCGACGGCGCGCGGCGCGGCGGGGCTCGGTGGCGGCGTTGGCGCCGAGTTTTTGGGCAGCCGCAACGTTCGGCGGCGGGTACTCCTACGCGCGCGTCGTTGATGATCTGCAAATTGCTAAGTGTCGGGGAAGAAGAAGAAGAGGAGGGGTGGGGCGGGCTTATATACCCCCCCCCTTTAGTCCCAGTTGGTGGCTCCAACCGGGACTAAAGGGGACTAAAGGGGGTCTTTAGTCCCGGTTGGAGCCACCAACTGGGACTAAAGGGGGGTCGGCAGTTCACGCCCGAGCTCCCCCCCCCTTTAGTCCCGGTTAGTGGCTCCAACCGGGACTAAAGGGGCAATAAATGCGCGCCAATGCTGAAATTTTTTCAGATTTCATTTCATATATGAATTTTTAATTTTGAATTCAATAACTAATGTATATTTTAGAATTTGACAAAACTATGAATATGAAAAGTGTTTGAAATTGAATAACTAATTCAAAACTATTTTTTATTTTCAAAATTAATTATTTTAACTATCCAAACTATTAACTATTTTGCCATTTTCAATTAAAACTATATTGATTAATATTCTTTTTGCATATTTTATTATTTGACAAAACTATGAATATGAAAAGTGTTTGAAATTGAATAACTAATTCAAAACTATTTTCTATTTTCAAAATTAATTATTTTAACTATCCAAACTATTAACTATTTTGCCATTTTCAATTAAAATTATATTGATTAATATTCTTTTTGTATATTTTAGAATTTGACAAAACTATGAATATGAAAAGTGTTTGAAATTGAATAACTAATTCAAAACTATTTTCTATTTTCAAAATTAATTATTTTAGCTATCCAAACTATTAACTATTTTGACATGTTCAATTAAAACTATATTGATTAATATTCTTTTTGTATATTTTAGAATTTGACAAAACTATGAATATGAAAAGTGTTTGAAATTGAATAACTAATTCAAAACTATTTTCTATTTTCAAAATTAATTATTTTAACTATCCAAACTATTAACTATTTTGCCATTTTCAATTAAAACTATATTGATTAATATTCTTTTTGCATATTTTAGTATTTGACAAAACTATGAATATGAAAAGTGTTTGAAATTGAATAACTAATTCAAAACTATTTTCTATTTTCAAAATTAATTATTTTAACTATCCAAACTATTAACTATTTTGTCGAGGCGGAGCTTCCGAAGAAGCCGTAGGGCATGAGCACCAACGACATTTTCGAGAAGCTCCGCCACGGGAGATTTCCCAACCCTTTCCCCAACACAGTTAGAGGAGATAGAGTCTTTCACGGGCTTGCAGAGAAATTTTTCTGAGGCGGAGCTTCCGAAGATGCCGTAGGGCGTGAGCACCAACGACATCTTCGAGAAGCTCCGCCACGGAAGATTTCCCAACCCTTTCCCCAACACAGTTAGAGGAGATGGAGTCTTTCACAGGCTTGCAGGGAAATTTTTCCGAGGCGGAGCTTCCGAAGATGCCGTAGGGCGTGAGCACCAACGACATCTTCGAGAAGCTCCACCACGGGAGATTTCCCAACCCTTTCCTCCATCCATGTTAGAGGAGATGGAGTCTTTCACGGGCTTGCAAGGAAATTTTTCCAAGGCGGAGCTTCCGAAGATGCCGTAGGGCGTGAGCACCAACGACATCTTCGAGAAGCTCCGCCACGGGAGATTTCTCAACCATTTCCTCCATCCATGTTAGCGGAGATGGAGTCTTTCACGGGCTTGCAGGGAAATTTTTCCGAGGCGGAGCTTCCGAAGATGCCGTAGGGCATGAGCACCAACGACATCTTCGAGAAGCTCCGCCACGGGAGATTTCCCAACCCTTTTCTCCATCCATGGGGATGAAACTCTCCCTGCCTTCTAGGTTGGCTTGTTGAGCTGCTTGCCATGGCGTATCGATGCTCCTTTTATAGGCACGGCGCCGCTTCTACTTTGTCTTGTTCCTCCGACAGGGGCGTCGTGCGCTACATGCTTTATCTCATCGAGCAGTGCATCCACCCATGCCTCCTTATCCCGCCGACAGCTTTAGTCTCGGTTGCACCCACCAGCCGGGACTAAAGGTTACCCATGCGTCCTTATCCTGCCGACAGCTTTAGTCTCGGTTGCACCCACCTGCCGGCACTAAAGGTTACCCACACGTCCTGGCCTAAAGGTTACCCACCAGCCAGGACTAAAGGTTGACATACATGCATGCTCCTTAAATAAAAGGTTTAGTACATTCCATACATGCATTACATAAAAGGTTTAATACATTATTACATTATTGCACCAACATTCCTATCTATTATTTTGGTTTTCTTCTGGGTCGTAGCCATGGAGAATCTTCATCATTCAGTAGGATGCTTGGGTTAGTTTTCACTTTGAAGGGCGGAATTTCATGAAACTTATTATAATCTACTGACATGTTTGTCTTGTCATCTACTCCCACGATGTTTCTTTTCCCTGAAAGAACTATGTGGCGCTTTGGCTCATCGGACGATGTCTTCTTTTGCTGATTTCTTTTTCTCGTTTTTGTAGACATGTCCTTCATATAGAAAACCTGAGCGATATCGTTGGCTAGGACGAATGGTTCATCCATGTACGCAAGATTGTTGAGATCCACTGTTGTCATGCCGTACTTTTGGTCTACAACTACCCCGCCTCCTATCGGCTTCACCCATTTGCACCGAAATAAAGGGATCTTAAAAGTAGGTCCATAGTCAAGTTCCCATATCTCCTCTATGTACCCGTAATATGTTTCCTTCTGCCCATTATCGTCTGTTGCATCAAAGCGGACACCACTGTTTTGGTTGGTGCTCTTTTTATCTTGGGCAACCGTGTAAAATGTATTCCCATTTATCTCGTACCCTTGGAAAGTACATATAGTCGAAGATGGTGGTCTGGCCAAACAGTACAGCTGATCTGCAACGGTATCATCATTCATGAGATGTGTCTGCAACCAACTGCTGAAAGTCTTCTCGTGTTCTCCTTTAATCCAAGAGTCAGCCTTCCCCGGGTTTTCGGAGCGTAGAATATTCTTGTGTCTCACGATATACGGAGCCACCACGGTGGAATTGTGTAGAACTGTGTAGTGTGCTTGAGAGAATGAATGCCCGTCCATACATACTTTTGCTTTCCTTCCTAGTGTGCCTTTTCCTGTCAGCCTACCCTCATACTGAGATTTAGGAACACCAATCGGCTTAAGGTCAGGAAGAAAGTCCACACAAAACTCAATGACCTCCTCTGTTCCATAGCCCTTGGAGATGCTTCCTTCTGGCCTAGCACGGTTACGAACATATTTCTTTAAGACTCCCATGAACCTCTCGAAGGGGAACATATTGTGTAGAAACACTGGACCGAGAATTCTAATCTCTTCGACTAGGTGAACTAGGAGGTGTGTCATTATATTGAAGAAGGATGGCGGGAACAACAACTCGAAGCTGACCAGACATTGGACCACATCAATCTGTAACCCTGATAGACTTTCTCGATCGATTACCTTCTGAGAAATTGCATTGAGGAATGCACATACCTTCACAATTGCCAGGCGAACATTTTCCGATAGAATTCCCCTCAATGCAACCGGAAGCAATTGCGTCATAAGCACGTGGCAGTCATGAGACTTTAGGTTTTGGAATTTTTTGTCTTGCATATTTACAATTCCCTTTATATTCAACGAGAAGCCAGTCGGGACCTTGATACTGAAAAGGACTTCAAAGAAGATTTCCTTCTCTTCTTTGGTAAGAGCGTAGCTGGCACGCCCTTGAAACTGCCCTGGATGCATGCCATCTCGTCCTTTATGACGTTCCTGGTCCTCCCGTGCTTCCGGTGTATCTTTTGACTTCCCATACAAGCCCAGGAAGCCTAGAATATTCACGCAGAGATTCTTCGTCATGTGCATCACGTCGATTGCGGAGCGGACCTCATGGACTTCCCAATAGGGTAGCTCCCAAAATATAGATTTCTTCTTCCACATGGGTGCACGCTTATCAGGGCCGTTAGGAACAGGTTGGCTGCCAGGACCCTTTCCAAAGATTACTTTTAAATCTTTGACCATATCAAATACTTCAGCACCAGTACGGGTGACAGGCTTCCCCCGGGGTTCTGCCTTGCCATTGAAATGCTTGCCCTTTTTCTTTAAGGGATGCTTGGGCGGAAGAAAATGACGTTTGTACGGGTACACATTCTTCCTACATTTGTCCAGATATATACTTTCTGTCTGATCCAAACAGTGCGTGTATGCATTGTATCCCTTATTTGACTGTCCTGAAATGTTACTAAGAGCAGGCCAATCATTGATGGTTACGAAAAGCAACGCTCAAAGGTTGAATTCCTCTTGTTTGTGCTCGTCCCACACCCGTACACCTGGTTCGGCCCACAGCTGTAAAAGTTCATCAACTAATGGCCTTAGGTATACATCAATGTCGTTGCCGGGTTGCTTTGGACCTTGGATAAGTACTGGCATCATAATGAACTTCCGCTTCATGCACAACCAAGGAGGATGGTTGTAGATACATAGAGTAACGGGCCAGGTGCTGTGACTGTAACTCTGCTCCCCAAAAGGATTCATGCCATCTGTACTTAGACCAAACCATAAGTTCCTTGCGTCACCTGCAAATCTCGGGAACTCTCTCTCGATTTTTCTCCACTGCCGACCATCAGCGGGGTGCCTCAACTTGTCGTATTTCATATGATCTTCCATGTGCCATCGCAACAACTTTGCATGATCTTTATTTCTGAAGAGACGTATCAACTGTGGTATTATAGGAGCATACCACATCACCTTGGCAGGAACCCTCTTCCTGGGTGGCTCGCCCTCAATATCACCAGGGTCATCTTTTCTGATCTTATACCGCAATGCAGTGCATACCGGGCATTTATCCATACTCTCGTACTTCTCACCGCGGTAGAGGATGCAGTCATTAGGGCATGCATGTATCTTTTGCACGTCTAATCCTAGAGGGCAGACAAGCTTCTTTGCTTCGTACGTGCTGGCGGGCAATTCGTTCTTTCTTGGAAGCATCTTCTTCATCAGTACCAGCAACTTTTCAAATGACGAGTCAGTCACACCGGTCTCTGCCTTCCACTTCAGCAATTCCAGTGTGCTACCCAGCTTCTTCTGGCCATCTTCACAAGTTGGGTACAACAATTTGTTGTGGTCCTGTAACATCTGCTCGAACTGTAACCTCTCCTTTTCTGTGTCGCAGCCTCACCGTGCATCAGAAATGACCCGGCCAAGATCATCAGCGGGCTCATCTGGTTCCCGTTCTTCACCCTGATCTTCTTCTTCATTGTCTTCCATTGCGGTATCAGCATACTCAGGGAACATAGATCGGTAGTTGTCATCATTGTTCTCTTCTTCTTCATCGTCGTCTTCCATCATAACCCCTCTTTCTCCGTGCTTGGTCCAAACATTATAGCCCGACATAAAACCGGACCGAAGCAGGTGGCTCTGAATGACTCTTGAGGAAGTGTAATCCTTCTCATTCCGACATTCAACACATGGACAAAATATATAGCCACCACCATGCTTGTTCGCATCGGCCGCATCTCAAAAAGAATGCATGCCTTCTCTGTAAGCGGTTGTGCGTCGATCACCGTACATCCATGGATGGCTCATCTGCGTCATACAACAGTATATCAAACACAATCACGATCCTAAAAATTAGTACCGCACGGTCTAAACAAGGAAATATAGTTGCTAACCTTTTAGAATAAGTGGAAATAAAGAGGAAGAGGCTTAAGCGTGGCTCGGGCACCTCATATCGTAGTTGTGTTCGGTGAACTGAAGCGGCATCGCTCTAACACACATTTCAACAAACACCTCTAGTGCATAGCAATGAAATGGAGAACTAGCACACACCCACACTCCTCCATCCAAGAAAAATACAAGGAAGAGGGGAGAGGGGCTGTGGCCATATATATAGGCAGAAGCCTTTAGTCCCGGTTTGAGACACAAACCGGGACTAAAGGTGGCGCACATGCGGGCTGCACACCGCATAGCCCTTTAGTCCCGGTTTGTATCTCAAACCGGGACTAGAGGTTCGTAACGGGCCGGGACTAAAGCCTCCCGGGCGGGTGGGCGAATTTGGGGTGACGTGGCCGGGCCTTTAGTCCCGGCCCAGATTGCGGCCGGGACTAAAGGGTCCAGGCCAAAGGCCCATTTTCCACTAGTGCCGCTTCCCTTTTCCTCTTTCTCTGGCTCCCCAAAAGCTTCGCCTCCCATGTCCTAGTGCCCGAGAGCTCCACCGCCGCTGCTCATGACGCATGCAGGCTCCATGTTGATCGCAAGCCGCCACCTCCTAGTCCTTCGTTGCGACATCGAGCTCCAAAGTTGTCAGAATCATGATTCTGAATCGGATCGGAACCTCGACGGAAGGATCGCAAATTGTAGGATCATAACTATTAGAATCGTAAAATCTTAGATTCTACTTAGTAGAATCATAGAATCTTTCTGCTCATTTTGGGTCGTAAAGTCGTAGAATCGCGTAATAGAATCATGATTCTGACAACTATGTCGAGCTCTGCATCTCCATGACCTTCTACAGCTATCTGCCGCCTCGACGCGTGCCCCAACCTCATCGTCGGTCGAGACGACGGAGGGTCTCCTCAAGGCGGCGGCCGAGCATACCATCGTCAATAGCGTCTTGTGGTAGCTGTTGGAATTATGCCCTAGAGGAAATAATAAAGATGTTATTATTATAATTCTTGTTCATGATAATGTTTATATTCCATGCTAGAATTGTATTAAGCGGAAACTTTAATACTTGTGTGGTTTATGAACAACACCGTTTCCCTAGTACGCCTCTATGGACTAGCTCATTAATTAATGATGGTTAAGGTTTCCTAACCATAGACATGAGTTGTCAATTAATAATGAGATCATGTCATTAGGAGAATGATGTGATGGACAGACCCAAATAAAGCAGAGCAATTAGATCGTGTCATCGTGTTCATCTTTGCGAAGCTTTTTCCTATGTCAAGTATTGTATTCCTTAGACCATGAGATAATACAACTCCCTGGTATCGGAAGAAAGCTTTGAGGTCATCAAACGTCATCCTATGTGAGGGTGATCATAAAGGTGTCTCTCAGGTGATCGAAAAGTACTTGTTGGGTTGTATGTATCGAGATGGAATTTGTCCCTCCCGAGTCGGAGAGATATACTTCGGGCCCACTCGGTAATCGATATCAACACCGCTTGCAAGCACGTGGTTAAGGAGTTAATCACAAAGTGATATCGGATTACGGAACGAGTAAAGTACTTGCTGTGAACGAGATTGATCTAGGTATGGCGATACCGACGATTGAATATCAGGCAAGTAAAATATCGCGTGACGAAGGGAATACATATACGGGATTAATTGAATCCTGGCATCGTCGTTCATCCGATATGATCATCGATGAATATGTGGGAGTCAATATGGGTTTCCAGATCCTGCTGTTGATTATTGATAGAAGATCATGTCTGCATATTCTCGAACCCGTAGGGTCACACACTTAACGTGCATCGACGCTAGGATAGAATGGATAATTGGTTTATGAGTTTTTGGTCGGAGTCTCGGATGAGATCCAGGACATCACGAGAGGTTCCGGAATGGTCCAGAGAATAAGATTCATATAAAGGAAAGCAGTTTTTGGATTCCGGAATCGTTTCGGAGTTTATCGGTATTGTACCGGAAGGATCTAGAAGGTTCCGGAGTGGGACCAACGTGGGCCCACTTATCGGAGGCCTGTGTGGGCCTAAGGGGAAGTGTCCTGGCTACTTTGGACCAGGCGCACAAGGCCCCTAAGGCCCAGCCGGCCAGCCCTTAGGGGAAACCCTAAGGGAACCTTCCAGAAGGAAGGGGGAAACTTGCCCCCCACTCTTTCCCCTTGGGCCGCCGCCCTAGGGCTTGGAGGAGGGGTCAAGGGGGCCGGCCAGCCCCCTATTTAAGGAGGGCATGGGCGCAACCTCCTCTCCCACTCCAACCCTAGCCGCCGGCCAACTGCTGCCCCTCCACCTCTCTCTCTCGCGACTGTGCGTAGGCGAAGCCCTGCCGCAGAAACTCTCCACCATAAGCACCACGCCGTCGTGCTGCAGATCCAATCTATCTCTCCACCATACTTGCTGGACCAAGGAAGGAGGAGACGTCGCTGCACCGTACGTGTGCATCTCTCGGAGGCGCCGCCACTTGCGACGTAGGATCGGATCGGATCGCGGGGAGGAGACGGCTAGTACGACTACATCATCCACATTCTGTTGAACATTTCCGCTGTGCGATTTCTTCAAGGGTATGAAGATCTCATCTACCTCTCTCGTTGATTACATCTCCTAGATTAGATCTTGGCTTTCTTGTTCGCATCCGTAGGAATTTTTTTGATTTACTATGCTGCGAAACCCTTCAGTGGTATCAGAGCTAGATCTATGCGTAGATGTGTTTCACGAGTAGAACACAACATGCTTGTTGCGGGCGTTGATGTTTTCTGTTGCAAACCTCTTTGTTTTGTATTTCTTATGGCGTGGCATAGTGAGATCGAAGCGGTCCATGCCAACTTTACGCGACCTCGTTCGCGAGACCGGCTCCGCACTTGACGTGTGGCTTGTTCCACACATGCGGCTGGTGGATGCCAGTTTCTCTCACTATACTAGTCATGAGATTTACAACGGATGTTAGCAACCATAATATCACCGTTGTGGCTTTCCATAGGTAAGAATCGTTCTTAACTTGTAACTCCCATAAGCCACGTAAAACATGCAACAACAAAGTAGAGGCGTCTAACTTGTTTTTGCAGAGAGTGTTTTGTGATATGGTATGGCCACAAGATGTGATGTGATATATGTGATGTATGCAATGATCATGTTTTGTAATCTTTCACGACTTGCATGTCGATGAGTTCACAACCGGCAGGAGCCATATGGTTGTCTTTATAATTGTGTATGACCTGCGTGTCAACTTCTTATACGCCATATAATAGCTTTACTTTATCGCTAAGTAGTTAGCAATAGTTGTAGTTGCTATTCGTGGTGGAGGCAATCATGGTGGAGTGATGGAGATCATGCCGGCATGCACAAGATGGAGATCATTGCGCGGAGATTGGCTATACCATGTCACATAAAATTATATGCATGTGATGTTTATCCTTTTATGTATTTTATTATGCTTAGATCGCGACGGTAGCATTATAAGATGATTCCTCACTTAAAGATCAAGATAAAATTGTGTTCTCCCCATGTATGCACCGTTGCGAAAGTTCGTCGTTTTCAAGCACCTCGTGATGATCGGGTGCTATAAACTCTACGTTCACATACAACGGGTGCAAGCCAGTTTTGCACACGTGGAAATACTTGGGTTTGACTTGACGAGCCTAGCATGTACAGACATGGCCTCAGAACACACGAACTGAAAGGTTAAACATGAGTCATATGAATGATATGATCGACATTTAGTTGTCCACCATTGAAACCACATCTCTTCTCGTGAAGATCGGATTAGGTGTGGTGAATTTGGATCGTGTTCACTAAACAACTTGAGGGATGTTGAATTTAGTGGGAGTTCATCTAGTAATTTGATTAAGTTGAACTAGTTATCATGAACATAGTCTAAATTGTACTTGCAATGTTGTAGATCAAATGGCTAAGTCCAACTTCAACTTCAACGTGTTTGCTGAGAAAGAAAAGCTTAAGAACAATGGGTCTAACTTCACCAACTGGTTCCGCAATCTGAGAATCATTCTCACTGGCGGACAAAAAGCCTATGTACTTTAGGAAGCGTTAGGTGACACCCCTGCTGCAACAGCGAAAACTGAAGAACTTGCTGACTTCAATGCTCGCAGAGATGATTGTGATGCGATTATGAGTACCATGCTGTTTTCTATGGAACCGGAACTTCAAAATCATTTTGAGAAGTACCGTGGGCCTTATGAGATTCTTGAGGAACTGAAAACCATGTTTCAGACTCAAGCCCGTTCTGAGAGATATGAGATCTCTGAGAAGTTCTTTAACTGCAAGATGGAGGAAGGGAGTTCCGTTAGTGAGCACGCCATTAAGATGTCGGGCTACACTCAACGCCTTGAGCAACTGGACTGCAAGATTCCAGAAGAGCTCAAGATTGATAGAGTTCTGCAATCACTCCCTCCTAGCTACAAAGGCTTTGTAGTTACTCACAATCAAATTGGTTCCACTGATACGATCATTGAGCTCTTCGCAAAGCTTAAAGCTGCGGAGGTGGATATCAAGAAAGACAATCATGTGTTGATGGTCAACAAGACCACTAGCTTTAAGAAAGCTAAGGGTGCAAAGGGATCCTTCAAGAAAGGCAGCGGCAAGCGCGTTGCCCCTGCTGAGAAGAAGCTCAAGTCTGGACCTAAGCCGGACACTGAGTGCTTCTATTGCAAGGACAAGGGTCACTGGAAGCGCAACTGTCCAAAGTACTTAGCAGACAAGAAGGCTGGCACCATTAAAGGTATATTTGATATACATGTTATTGATGTTTACCTTACTAGCGCTCGTTGTAGTGCCTGGGTATATGATACTGGTTCAGTTGCTAATATTTGTAACTCGAAACAGGAGCTACGGAATAGACGGCGGCTAGCAAGGGATGAGGTGACGATGCGCGTTGGCAATGGATCAAAAGTTGATGTGATGGCCGTCGGCACGCTCTCCTTAGTTTTACCTTCGGCATTAGTTTTAAACCTTAATAAATGTTATTATGTGCATGCGTTGAGCATGAACATTATATCTGGATCGTGTTTATTGCAAGACATTTATTCATTTAAATCTGAGAATAATGGTTGTTCTATTTATATGAATAACATCTTTTATGGTCATGCACCTGTTGTGAATGGTTTATTTCTTCTGAATCTCGAAAGCAATGAAACGCACATCCATAACATTGAGGCTAAAAGATGCAAAGTAGATAGTGATAATCCAACTTATTTGTGGCACTGCCGTCTAGGTCATATTGGTGTAAAACGCATGAAGAAACTCCATTCTGATGGACTTTTGGAGTCTCTTGATTTTGAATCATTTGACACGTGCGAGCCGTGCCTCATGGGCAAGATGATCAAAACCCCGTTCTCCGGAATATTGGAGCGAGCAACGGACTTATTGAAAATCATACATACCGATGTGTGCGGACCAATGAGTGTTTCGACGCGCGGTGGATATCGCTATTTTCTCACTTTTACTGATGACTTAAGTAGATATGGGTATATCTATTTAATGAAACATAAATCTGAAACATTTGAAAAGTTCAAAGAATTTCAGAACGAAGTGGAAAACCATCGTAACAGGAAAATTAAATTTCTACGATCCGATCGTGGAGGTGAATATTTGAGTTATGATTTTCTCACGCATCTTAAAGCAAGCGGAATCGTCTCGCAACTCACGCCACCCGGAACACCACAGCGCAATGGTGTGTCTGAACGCCGGAATCGAACTCTATTAGATATGGTGCGATCGATGATGTCTCTTACAGATTTGCCGTTATCATTTTGGGGTTATGCATTAGAAACCGCTGCATTCACTTTAAATAGGGCACCATCTAAATCCGTTGAGACGACACCGTATGAACTATGGTTTGGTGCTAAACCTAAGTTGTCGTTTCTTAAAGTTTGGGGATGCGAAGCTTACGTCAAGAAGTTGATGCCGGACAAGCTCGAACCCAAAGCGGAGAAATGTGTCTTCATAGGATACCCTAAAGAAACGATTGGGTATACCTTCTACCACAGATCCGAAGGCAAAGTCTTTGTTGCTAAGAACGGATCCTTTCTTGAGAAGGAGTTTCTCTCGAAAGAAGTGAGTGGGAGGAAGGTAGAGCTAGACGAGGTTATTGAACCTTCTCTCGAGTTGGAGAGTAGCGCAGCACCTGAAGTTGTTCCGGTGTCGTCTGCACCAACAAGAGAGGAAGCTAATGATGAGGATCATGAAACTTCAAACGATGCTACTACTGAACTTCGCAGGTCAACAAGGTCACGTACCGCTCCTGAATGGTATGGCAACCCTGTCTTAACCGTCTTGTTGTTAGACAACAGTGAACCTGCGAACTATGAGGAAGCAATGATGAGCCCAGACTCTGATAAATGGCTAGAGGCCATGAAATCTGAATTTGGATCCATGAGCGAAAACCAAGTATGGACTTTGGTGGACCCTCCTAGCGACCGTAAGGCCGTTGAGTGCAAATGGATTTTCAAGAATAAAACGGACGCAGATGGTAATGTTACTGTCTATAAAGCTTGGCTTGTCGCAAAAGGTTTTCGGCAAGTTCAAGGTGTTGACTACGATGAGACTTTCTCTCCCGTAGCGATGTTTAAGTCCATTCGGATTTTATTAGCAATTGCTGCATTTCATGATTATGAAATATGGCAGATGGATGTCAAGACTGCGTTCCTCAATGGCAACATTGATGAAGAGTTGTATATGATGCAACCCGAAGGTTTTGTCGATCCTAAGGATGCTAATAAGGTGTGCAAACTTCAGCGTTCTATTTATGGACTGAAGCAAGCATCTCGGAGTTGGAACCTTCGTTTTGATCAAGTGATCAAGAGTTTTGGATTTGTTCCAAATTGCTACGAAGCTTGTATCTACAAGAAAGTGAGTGGGAGCTCGGTGACATTTTTAGTACTATATGTGGATGACATATTGATTATTGGAAATGACATCGGCATGCTTAACGATGTGAAGAGTTATTTGAATAAATGTTTTTCAATGAAAGACCTAGGAGAAGCTGCTTATATATTAGGCATCAAAATCTATAGAGATAGAGAAAGACGCCTAATAGGTTTAAGCCAAAGTACATATCTAGACAAAGTTCTGAAAAGGTTCAGAATGGATAAAGCAAAGAAAGGTTCATTGCCCATGTTGTCTGGTAAGATATTGAGCAAGGCTCAGTGTCCAGCTACGGTAAAAGATAGAGATACTATGAGCAAAGTGCCATATGCCTCGGCCATAGGTTCTATCATGTATGCCATGCTGTGTACTAGACCGGATGTGTCCAATGCTCTTAGTTTGACGAGCAGATACCAAAGTGATCCAGGAGTGGAACACTGGACAGCCGTAAAGAACATCCTAAAGTATTTAAATAGGACTAAAGAAATGTTCTTGGTCTATGGAGGTGATGAGGAGCTCGTCGTAAAAGGTTACGTCGACGCTAGCTTCGACACCGACCCGGATGATTCTAAATCTCAGACAGGATACGTTTATATTTTGAATGGTGGAGCTATGAGCTGGAGAAGCTGCAAGCAAAGCGTGATCGCGGGATCTACAACAGAAGCGGAATACATGGCTGATTCGGAAGCATCAAGTGAAGGAGTTTGGATCAGGAACTTCATCACTGAGCTTGGTGTGGTTCCAAATGCCTTGGACCCACTGGAGATATTGTGCGACAACACTAGCGCCATAGCACTGGCTAAGGAACCAAGATATCATCCAAAGACCAAGCATATCAACCGCCATTTCCATATAATTCGAGATTATATATCAGATGGAGATCTGAAGAAGCAAAGTACATACGGATCTGAATGTCGCAGATCCGTTGACTAAACCTCTTCCACGAGCAAAACATGATCAACACCTTAATGCCATGGGTGTTAGATTGTTGCCAGATGTAAACTAGATTATTGACTCTAGTGCAAGTGGGAGACTGTTGGAATTATGCCCTAGAGGCAATAATAAAGATGTTATTATTATAATTCTTGTTCATGATAATGTTTATATTCCATGCTAGAATTGTATTAAGCGGAAACTTTAATACTTGTGTGGTTTATGAACAACACCATTTCCCTAGTACGCCTCTATGGACTAGCTCATTAATTAATGATGGTTAAGGTTTCCTAACCATAGACATGAGTTGTCAATTAATAATGAGATCATGTCATTAGGAGAATGATGTGATGGACAGACCCAAATAAAGCAGAGCAATTAGATCGTGTCATCGTGTTCATCTTTGCGAAGCTTTTTCCTATGTCAAGTATTGTATTCCTTAGACCATGAGATAATACAACTCCCTGGTATCGGAAGAAAGCTTTGAGGTCATCAAACATCATCCTATGTGAGGGTGATCATAAAGGTGTCTCTCAGGTGATCGGAAAGTACTTGTTGGGTTGTATGTATCGAGATGGAATTTGTCCCTCCCGAATCGGAGAGATATACTTCGGGCCCACTCGGTAATCGATATCAACACCGCTTGCAAGCACGTGGTTAAGGAGTTAATCACAAAGTGATATCGGATTACGGAATGAGTAAAGTACTTGCTGTGAACGAGATTGAACTAGGTATGGCGATACCGACGATCGAATCTCGGGCAAGTAAAATATCGCGTGACGAAGGGAATACATATACGGGATTAATTGAATCCTGGCATCGTGGTTCATCCGATATGATCATCGATGAATATGTGGGAGTCAATATGGGTTTCCAGATCCCGCTGTTGATTATTGATAGAAGATCATGTCTGCATATTCTCGAACCCGTAGGTTCACACACTTAACGTGCATCGACACTAGGATAGAATGGATAATTGGTTTATGAGTTTTTGGTCGGAGTCTCGGATGAGATCCAGGACATCACGAGAGGTTCCGGAATGGTCCGAAGAATAAGATTCATATAAAGGAAAGCAGTTTTTGGATTCCGGAATCGTTTCGGAGTTTATCGGTATTGTAACGGAAGGATCTAGAAGGTTCCGGAGTGGGACCAACATGGGCCCACTTATCGGAGGCCTATGTGGGCCTAAGGGGAAGTGTCCTGGCCACTTTGGGCCAGGCGCACAAGGCCCCTAAGGCCCAGCCGGCCAGCCCTTAGGGGAAACCCTAAGGGAACCTTCCAGAAGGAAGGGGGAAACTTGCCCCCCACTCTTTCCCCTTGGGCCGCCGCCCTAGGGCTTGGAGGAGGGGTCAAGGGGGGCGGCCAGCCCCCTATTTAAGGAGGGCAGGGGCGCAGCCTCCTCTCCCACTCCAACCCTAGCCGCCGACCAACTGCTGCCCCTCCACCTCTCTCTCGCGCGACTGTGCGTAGGCGAAGCCCTGCCACAGAAACTCTCCACCATAAGCACCACGCCGTCGTGCTGCAGATCCAATCTATCTCTCCACCATACTTGCTGGACCAAGGAAGGAGGAGACGTCGCTACACCGTACGTGTGCATCTCTCGGAGGCGCCGCCACTTGCGGCGTAGGATCGGATCGGATCGCGGGGAGGAGACGGCTAGTACGACTACATCATCCACGTTCTGTTGAACGTTTCCGCTGTGCGATTTCTTCAAGGGTATGAAGATCTCATCTACCTCTCTCGTTGATTACATCTCCTAGATTAGATCTTGGCTTTCTTGTTCGCATCCGTAGGAATTTTTTTGATTTACTATGCTGCGAAACCCTTCAGTAGCATCGGCGGCGGCCGGTCGTAGCACCATCATCGACAGCGGCTCGCAGCTTACATGGTGGCCGATGGTAGCATCGGCGGCGGCCAGTGGTAGCACCATCGAAGGTGGCTCGAAGCTTCCACGGTGGCCGATGGTAGTATCAGCGACGGCCGGTGGTAGCACCGTCGATGGCGGCTCGAAGCTTCCGCGATGGCCGATGGTAGCACCGTCGATGGTCGATGGTAGCAGCATCGGCGGCCGATGTTAGCAGCGTCGATGGTGGTTCGAAGCTTCCGCGGTGGCTAGTGGTAGCATCGGCGGCGGCCGGTGGTAGCACCGGCGACGGTGACTCAAAGCTTCCGCGGTGGCCGGTGGTAGCATCAGCGGCGGCCGGTGGTAGCACCGTCGACGGTTGGTCGCAGCATCCACGGTGGCCGACGGTAGCAATGGAGCGCACTGACGGCACCGGTGGCGCTACTGCACGTGCACCGCCGCCTCGTGTCCGTCACCATTGCTGCAAGCCGAGGGGCGTTGCTGCTGCATCTCGGCCACCGTTTTTTGCAAATTACGGGGCGGCTATGCTGCGATAGGGCGCAGGTGCTAAGAGTCGTCGGCGGCAGTCGGAACTGAGGGTGATGGATCCAGCATCGAGCCATCAGGGGAGGAGCAGCACCGTGAAGGTTTGGGGATGTTCTGCTCATACAGGTTGCGCCGCGGGATGGCAGGGACAAGGAAAAGATAAGGTACGGGAAGGGAAGAGAAAAGCAACAAGTTCTGAGTATGATGCGTCCATCGGACGGCTCTCAAGGCGGAGGATCCCGGGGTCGGATCCCCCGGGGGACGCTCAGCACGGCCCTTACTATTTATATGCTAAGTTGAATAGTTGTTGGTTGGTCGTTGAATTATTAATATAGAGTTAAATGAACATTGCATGAGGTTTTTTTTTAGAAAAGGGGGTAGCGACCCCAGCCTCTGCATCAATCGATGCATATGGCTGTTTTATTAACTTATTACGAAGTTATACAAAGCTTATTACAAGTCATGGATCGGCCAAAGTTGCAATCAGCCAACGGAAAATAAACGACAAAACTGTCATGATAACTTAAGAGAAACTAATCCTATTATCACGCCGCCAACCGAATTGGTTGAATAAGTCCCATGCGACCGTCTCCAAACGGTTGTACCCAGAATCCATGACATCCCGCTGCTCCAATGGTTGGAGATAAGACCACGTACGGATCCAGTGCGTAGCCATTGGGATAACCTGCAAAAATGATGGAGCTTTCGGTTTGTTAAAAACATGGTCATTACGTGTTCCACAAAGCCCAAACAATTGCACATGCACCAATCCTAATGTTCTTTACATCATGTTTATCAAGCCCTGTCAACCAATTTCCAAACATGTTTGAAACATTTCTAGGGGGCGGTATGCCAAAAGTCATGTGAACTATTCTCCAAATAATTTTTGCCAGAGGGCATTCAAAAAATAAATGATTAATGGATTCGTCTTTATCACAAAACACACAAGATGTGTTGCCCTGCCAATTCCGTTTCAATAGGTTATCTTTTGTAAGAATGACCTTTCTATGCAGGAACCACATGAATATTTGGATTTTTAAAGGCACCTTTATCTTCCAAATGTACCTCTTTAAAAATTTTGAATGTCCATTCATAAAATCAAGGTACATGGACTTAACCGAGAAATCCCCCGAGGTAGTAAGGTTCCACCTAAAAAAGTCTTGGTCGGAGGAGAGCTGCACCTCCATAAGGCATGAAACAAGGTTCAGCCATTGAGTCCATTTATCTCCGGTTAAATTCCGACGGAAAGCAATGTTTAGCGAATTAGGGCCTAACACAGTAGCAACCGTAACTTGTTTACGCTGAACTATGCCATAAAGGGATGGATATTGCATAGAAAGAGGCTTGTCTCCTAACCATGTATCCTCCCAGAATCTAGTATTCGCCCCATTCCCAACCTTGAATTTACCCCTAGCAAAAAACTCCTCCTTAACCTTCATCAATCCCTTCCAGAAGGGTGAATCTGTGGGTTTAGCTGTTACCTGAGATAAGGTCTTGGAATGAAGATATTTATTCTGAATTAACTCTTGCCAAACCCCTTGTTCATTCATTAATTTAAACAACCACTTAGCTAGCAGACATTTGTTTTTTAGTTCCAACACCTCAATCCCCAGCCCCCCTTGGTCTCTAGGTCTGCAAATTATATTCCACCTTGTTAGTCTATATTTCTTTTTATTTTCCTCGCTTTGCCAAAAGAATCTCGATCTATAAAAATCTAGACGCTTCCGAACACCTTTCGGAATTTCGAAGAAGGAGAGCATGAACATTGGCAAACTAGTGAGGACCGAATTTATCAAAATCAGTCTATCACCATAAGAAAGAAGCTTCCCCATCCAATTGCCTAGTTTGTTGTGATGCTTTGTATTTTCTTACAGAAAAGTCGGGGCGAGCAGAGATGGCTGGTAGAGGGGCGACGACATGGGAGAGCCTTGTTCTGCCTAGTGTCGTGGAGAGAGTGGTTGCAATCATGGTAGACACTGAGAATGGAAGTTGCTGGGAATCACATTGAAAGGACAACATGGTTAAACCATAGAAGTCCTCTCTCATGAAGTTGCCAATGGTGATCATTTCGCTAGCCATCATTGCTAGGCCGAAGGACCCGTAGTGCAGTCCAGCGTTAAAAGGTTGCTCTGAGTAAGAAAACATAGCTCAGCCCAACGGCGGGCTTGTTTTCTTCTTCTTGCTATCTGCGCAAGGGAGAGGCGAACAAAGGGGGCTTGCAGCCCACCGGCGGACTGTGAGTCTGTGATGTGCCGCCGAAACAACAGCTGCAAAGACTCTTAGCTCAAATTGTACAATGGAGCCGCACGGCGGCATACGAAATGCATAATAGTCGCATACACGGCCTGGCAGAACGACTTCGTGGCGCGAGGTCGAGAGGAGGACAACTGGACAAGGGTGTGACCTAGGAGAGCGACCTCATGATCCCTCGTTGTGGGCTCTGGGATGTAGCCTAGCAGATACTGGTGCCAGGTGGGCGCACCGTGGCTAACATGAGCTCGCCGACTCTAAAACGAATATGTGGTGGTTTCTGGCGCACCTTAGCTAGACGGACCAATGATGGGGAGAAATGGAGAGAATGTTCAGAGAACAGGCCCGAATATGTGCAGTGGCATTGGCGGGCGGTGCACGGCTGGCTGATCTTGATATAGCGGGGAAGGTGGAGCTGGCTAGCCTGGTCAGGGCCGCAGGTCAAGCTGAATTGGCGACTCCCTGTGCATGAAAGCAAACTCAATCTGCATGTTCAACATGAACGCCCATGCATATGGATGGCATGATTTTAATTTTTTTAAATCAACATTTTATTGTTTCTGAAAATTTTGAAAAATAATCTTAAGAGTAGATAATGATGCCATCTACCAGTGTGTAAAATCATTGTGAAGTATTCTGTGTTTTGGGTTGTGCAGAATTAACAAATTTCTAGATATGAGATTGTGAACAATGCAAATTTTCAAAACCTTCAGATTTTATCTGAATTGGTTATTTTTGTGTAGGCTGGAATATAAATTATTTTACGATGAGATTTCGTAGGACCATAGAATTTGTTTGTCAACATCTAGGGTTTTTTTATAGAACTAGCACAGTGGCCCTCACGAAATCCGATGGCATCATCTATAGTTGGTTAATGTGTTTAAGAAATAAAATATTATTGTTTACATCATAATATTTCCATTATATACCAGTGAGCATGAAGGTCTGGTTAGGCTTGGTTATGATGATGTAAAGTTGGCGGCGGAGGTACACATGACATGAAGGCTTTGACTCTACCAAATATATCAAGTTTAGTTGTTGTTATATAACTCATGACCTAATTTTTCTTCGTACATTCTGTTCACGTTGACCTTTTGCTTGCTACTACTGTACCCCTTTATTTTATTGACCAGAGGCATGTTATAGTCTTATTTTTCATCAATCACTTCACACCTCTATTGAACTTTATACTGGATTTTATTGAAACCAAAAGTATTATTTATTTTCATTTATTATTTGAGACCTCATATATTATACATAGGACGCGTTCGAGATCTCTCCGCTCCGCAGACGCGCTCCCAGAGCGGGAGGAACGCCAGCACAAATTAGCGGAGTTGCTTAAAGCGAGCTCCACGCGCTTACCTTATCATTTGTTGAGCGGAGTGGAGGGGAGAGAAACCGAACAGGCCCATAGTCGACTAAATCTCATTAATATATGTCATATAATGATCTATAAGAAAATCAGCTATTTTTGGTAATTTAAATTCTTATGGAACGAAAATATTAATTTTCTTTTATTCTTATTTTAAACTAGCTAAGTACCCGCGGCGTTGCTGCGGCTATCATTCTCACCTCTCTACCCTTTAACTACATCTACACTATATATTAGTTTGTCATACATACATGTGTTAAAGATAAGGGTTTATTTTCTCTCTCTTTTATTTCTCCCATAGTATAGCGACTTGATAAGTAATTCCGCTTTGCCTTAGATTCGTCGTCCATATGGGCACACTCCGCTTTGGCTTGGTGTGTCACCATGTTGTTTAACAAAGTAATTGCCTAAGCATTGCATCCATATTTTGTGTTTTTAAGTAATTATTTAAAAATTTATAAAAAATATCTTAATAATTCCTTTTCTACTAGTTAAAGGTGACTTGGAAGTAAACTCAAACAGATATTTCAATGGATCTTGGGAGCCAAAGCCAACCAAATTGTTATGATGCAAATCAAGAAGCACATCGACTAATAAATGAATATAATCTGTCGAGCTGAGAAATATACAAATTTTTGTAATACTCATTACAAGGTCTACACTTGTTCTGTAATATGGCCAGTCGAGCTATAATAGAGTACCACACTTGTTATGTAATATTATACCAACGGATATGCTGAGTTGCATTTGTTGCGTCCTTTGTGTGGAATTGTCGAATTGTGGCAGGCGGTGGGTGCCTTTGTGGTTTTTCTTGTTGTGTTGTTATTTCATTCTTTGGGAGTAGTCCGCTTGTCGATTTTAGGTGTTGAAGGTTTTCGATCTGGTTTCCTATAAACCAGATCATTTTCCCTCTTCTTAATAAATAGTCCTGGAGTTTGCGCTAAAAAAAGTAATTACAAGGTCGAGCAAATTAATTAATTTTAGAGGCAATTTAATGGTTCCCCAAAAACGCATCAGTTAGCTTTCTTTTGTAACAAATGATTTACATGAAGAACACAGATTACTGCATTGTCTCCTCTAAATTCATTATTCCCTAACATTACCAGAACTTGTGTGCATTAGTTTCAACTGATACGAAAGCACACATCGCAAACTTCCTCAATTTTTCTAGATCTAAAACTGATAAGATAAAATTCATAAGGGCGTATATAATATAAACTGTAAATCTGAAGGCTGGTAATCGTTCCAAAACTCCAACCAGTCCCCACGAGGCCACGAGGGCCATGGCGAGTGTATCCCCATCTTCTTATCCTTAGCATATATTCTTCCTCCAAACTGAAATTGGTCCCCAAATTCTGCAGTGGAACTACGAAATATCACTTCCGACGATCAAATCGGAAATTCAATCATGTTGATCTGACGGTGTGTCCTTGGATTTTTTGGGTTTCTTTGAAATTGCAGATCGTCCTCCAGTCCTCCTCGGAGGCCAAGATGAGGTTGCCAGACATCATAGATTTGGAGGCAAAATCATGTTCTTCGATTAGCAGCAGCGCAAGGAAGCAAGGCACCGAGCTCCTCCCATCCATGTCCCATGGCCCTATGGCAGAGCCCATGCGTCTCTCTTCCCCGCCCACGAACCCACCCTATCTCTCTTCCCCGTCCCTATAGCAGAGCTCGCCCAGATAGTTCCCATGCGCCCACGTCACGTGGGTCCAGGGGAAGTGCCGCTGCCTCCGAGCGGAGTTGTCTGGGCGGAAGAGAAGGGAACTGAATGACCGAACCGGTGGCAAAGACCTGCGACGATGCGAACTCGCCTTGCCCCGGAGAGCCCTTGTGCGCGTCGTCGTCCTCCTCCCCATCAGGCCCTCAAGCAGGCTCTCGGCGGGAGCAGCTCCATGGTCTTCTTCCTTCCCGCCTTCCCATCCGTTTCTGGCTTGATCCGGCCGATTCCAGCGATTCGCGAGCATCTCGTCGCCCCAGACTCTTCCCCGCTCGATTTGTTCCTTTTACCATGAGAACGAGCGGATCCCGCGGCCTCAGGCCGGTGGGAGACGGGCAGGGGGCGCGCAGCTGCCTGACATCGGAAGGAGAGGCGGCGGGACTCCGGTGAGGGACCATGAGTTGAGCAGGTGCGGAGGCGGAGGAGGGCGAGGTGGGAGTGCGGAGGTGACTAATTTTTCCTTGACGTACCGAGGGACGGACGGGCCGGTTATTTTGACGTAACAAACCTTAGACCAGTTTTTTGAGGTACCACCGTCACGACCTCTAGCAATATTATTAGTAGAGATTATTAGTAGAGATTTCATATGAAAATTTTTGTCGACTTGCTTATTCGCTTAGTAAAATTTGTCTACGTATCTTGTATGAATTTATAAATTTGACCTTGACTCAATTTTATCATCTCAAAGTTCTTCGACTGGTTTTTAGAAGTTGATTTACTCAAAAAAATTCAACTACTAAAAACTTGTAAAATTTCGTCTCCAAGCACTCTACTCCACACAACTGGTGGAGGCGCTGTAGTTACCCCGTACGTCAAGCGCAGCGAGCTCTTGTTAAGGCGAACATAGACCTATGCTTCTTGTCCACCTAATCGCCAATCCAATTCCAAGAAAACATACATGTGTTGACATCACATATGCATGTTGCATGACATAATCGCATGTAAGGGAAATTCAAAAACCCCATGTCATTTTTTTTGACTTGCCTCATATCAGCATTAGCTAACTCACTATTTGCTACTCGTATCAGGGCGCAAACAGGAAGAACTATGTAGGCCCTAACGCATTTTAGCAAGCACACATAGTGCACTTTGAAAGCTGCTGCTTAGAGTATAATTAATAATCCCTGCACTTTAGCACCGTTGTCGAGCAAAGAAGACCAGCTCTGAACTTCCCCCACATATGGATGAATTTCTCCTGGACTTCACCGGCCGCACCATGAAAAATATAGAAGATATCTCAAATTAAGAGAAAAAACGAAATATCAAAATAACTATCTAGACTGCACAAAGCAAAGCAGATGCATGTTGCTGCTGCTGCCTGCTGGTTGCCTCGCTTGAGAAAGTTCAGAGTTGAGAGCAGGTAGCGCTTAGCAGGTCTTGAAGTTAAGACGCGGTGGGCTTGGACATGGAAGATGGATTCGTTCATCTCGATGGACGTATCGAGGATGATCAGACGGAAGCACCAACGCGTCGAGCCAGGAGCACCAGTGGGCCAGTATAGCGCGGGTGAGGCAGTGAGGGTGTCGACTGGCAGGACTTGGGGCGGCACAGCGGCGGCCTGCAGCGTGCTCAGCTGCACTAACCGACGGCTGGAGCCCAGTTCAGAGAAGAACGACGCTGCCGGGCAGGGCACCATCGTTAAATCTTTTTTTTTGAGCCAACGGGCTCCTCCGTCGATTTCCATTAAAGAAACCGTCACAACTATTACAAAGTAAAAAATGCAAGTCAAAAAGCTCCCAAAATAACCTAGGAAAACTACCTACAGCATTCAAGGGAGCAATTTTGACAATGCACCAAGACACGTCCAAAGTACTCCAACACACAGAGCATAGTTTTGAAATGCAACCACGACAACCTTAGGTTTACAAACCAACATCAAACAGGTGAAAAGTAAATGAGGCAAATGTTGAACAAGCATCAGCAGATTCTTGCCATCGTCGGCGCCCATCCATGCGTCTTGGCGTAGGCTTCACGAATCACCATCTTTAGCTTCAACACGCCCTTATCAACTCTTCCTTGATCTTGATTTCTCTGCAACAATGCCCAGCTGTTAAGAACATTACAGAGCCTGTAAACCACGTTTGCCGGGTCACTAACAGTAGCTCGGTTGAAGCACACATCATTTCTCGTTTTCCAGAGCACCCAGCAAACAGCTGAGGCTCCACACATGACCAGATGTCTCTGATCTTTGGGAAAGGATTTTATCCAATTCCCAAACAAGTCTGAGGTATTTTCTGGAGGCCTCACCAGCTGAAAAGCACACATAATCACCTGCCATATCAGCTTGGCCAAAGCACAAGTGAATAGGAGATGATCAATACTTTCATTTTTGCTGCAAAAATGACAATGTGGATCTCCAGTCCAACCTCTCCTCAGCAGGTTGTCTTTTGTTAACACACTACACTTTATCATAAGCCAAAGGAAAATTCTGATTTTCATGGGAATTTTTGTCTTCCACATGAACTTCTGTGGGAAACTCCCTTCAGCTCTCATTTGCAGATACAGATCTTTAACTCTAAATTGACTAGAAGTTCTAATTTTCCACTTTACTCTATCTTTACCTTCATTCAGCTGAATTTCATCCACCATGTTCTTCAAAGTAAGCCACTGTTGCAAGGTATCACCAAGCAAAGTTCTCCTGAACTGGATCATGTCCCAACCTTGTTGTTTTAGATTCTTCACAGTGAAACCTTTTTGGAAAGACAACTGATATAATCTGGGAAATTGCACTGCAAGTGGTGCATTATTCACCCAGTTGTCTTCCCAGAAAAGAGTCTTCTCTCCATTTACCATCACCCTCTCACTAAATTGATGAATTATTTCATTCACAGAATGCAAACTTTGCCAGAAATGAGAGCACCCAGGCCCCATTTTAGCCTGAGACAAAACCTGATTAGCGAAGTACTTTCTACTCAACATTGTTTGCCAAGTCCCTTCTGTATTCTCAAGTTTCCACAGCCATTTGCAAAGCAAGCTCTTATTCATTGTAGTTAGATCCAACACACCTAATCCACCACAGTCTTTGGGTAGACAGACAGTATGCCAGTTAACTAAGTGGTATCTCTTCTTACCATCGATTTCCTGCCAAACAATCCTTTTCCTATGAATATCTGCTCTATGTATAAAACCTTTTGGAGCTTCTAGAAAGGAAAGCATATATAGGCATATACTAGTCAAGCATGCATTCACCAAAGTGACTCTATCTCCTATTGAGAGCATATTACCTTTTCAACCAGCAATTTTTTTAGCAAACTTCTCCTCAACTGGAATCCATTGAGACACAGCAAGTTTTTTCTCATCTACAGGCATACCCAAATATTTCATGGGCAGTTCAGCAGTAGGACAAGTGAAAATCTCACTATACCTTTGTGCTCTTTCTTTAGCATTCCCCAAACAAAATATTTCACTTTTGTGAAAATTGATCTTGAGGCCTGAGATTTGCTCAAAAAGGCACAATATATATTTCACATTTCTAGCATTTTCTAAATCATCTTCCAACAATAAGATGGTATCATCTGCATACTGGAGAATAGATATACCTCCATCAATCAGATGTGGAACCAGCCCTTTGACCAAACCCTCCTCTTGACCTTTCTTCATTAGCAAAGCAAAGTACAGCGACCGTTTCTGGTGGTGCCAGGCAGCCAGCTTCCTCATCCTCGCGGACTTGATCACGGATAGATCTGGAGGCGTTTTTGGCGAGGAGAACGTCATCACCGAAGAAGAGGATGAGGTGGGCGCAGGAGAACGGGGACATGGCTGGGCTGCGATGGGACCTGAAGCTCAAGGCTGGGGATGTTCGGGGATCGATTCACCCGGTACTACCGGCTGGAGCTCGGTTACAGGGAGGTTTGTGCAAAGGAAGGTCAAGGTTTTTATGCTCAACCATTTACAGAGATAGGCAAAACGTGTTATCAAGAGTTTTTTTCTTAAACCGTGTATGGGAGGTTTCAAAGACGTGACACACACGAGATATGTATATATGGAAAAAATTATGTTACGTTATTTGATTAAATCCTAACCATAAATTTTAGATCTAACTATCATAAATAATTATGATGATGTGGATTAATGTAGTGCCCCAAAACGATAACCCCGTATTGTGCTTTTAGTATATAGTAGATAGATAGATTTTTCAAAACTTCAAAATGTTGATTTCAATTTTTTTTAAGGGCTCCATGGAACCCACGGGGCAGAGCGCGCTCTCCGTTTAAATTTTTGGTTGCGAGAAAGTCCGAAGCGGAGCTCTCAACAATGCGTCGCAACTGCTTCTATCGTCCTAAGTTCCAAGGCCTGTGTGCTTTTGCCTCTAGCTTTCGATGCCCTTTTGAGGACTTCCTGGAACTTTGAGGTGTATCAGTGTGATCTTCACCTCTGTCTTGAAACTTTAGCTCTATGCTCCTGGTTGTAAGCTGCTTGCAGTATAATTACTCTGTCTCGCTCGTGGCCGTGTGGCTTTATTAATTTAAAGTTGGGCATGGAATGCCTTTTATTTAAAAAACATGAGTTCAAATCAGTACGGCTACCTGCGTCTACGTACGCGCGGTGTGCTGAAGATGTAGGGGAGCATCAGCCGATCCCGTTGTTTATGTTCTCTGTCCATTCTCTGCTCTCTGTTTTTTTGGTACATGACATATAGGAGTATATTCTAAGAAACGTATTCTTTTTGTTACGACATTAGATATCAGCTTCAACGATTCTCCATGCGTGTACCAAACTTCATGTTTTGATCTTCCAAGATAGAATTTCTTATATATGGCGCAGCACTGTTATGCAGTAGCCATCCATCTACAGGTACACGCAGCACACTTTGTTATGGAGTACTAACCAAGAAGCTTAGCATAGCAATGAGACATTATCCCTGGACTATAGTAAATTACACTTGGGAATAATCAGCTATTCCCTCCAGTACAGTTTAACATGCACACATGGTGTTCAAAAAAATCTTTGACAATTAATTTGGACAACATAATGTAAAATATATGTCACACAAAATATATCATTGGATTTATATTCAAAATAAGTTTTTAATGATATTATTTTTTGACATATGATTCATATTTTGTTGCCAAGTAAAGAGTTAAAGTTTTTTTAAAATCTTAACAGCGTGGAGGGAGAAAAAAGTCTCAAATTCATCAACCGAGCATGGAGTGGGCCTCGTTGGCCATGGATAACATTAGCGAATAAGCCTCCGCTGATGACCTCCACCATAGATCGCAGCTTCCAAATCACAAGCTAGAGCGCATACTCTGACTTCCCATAGAGCCTCAAATCCGAGAAGGAGGAGGAGGTCTTCTTCCCCAATTGCACTAATACCATGAAGGCCAAGAGAAAGAAGCGAAGCCTCCAAATCTTCCCTAAAACGAGCCCCGCCATAGCCCTTGAGCTTATTCACGGAGACATCGCTTCAATCGAAGTTATCGGCCACCATGGACAACCTTTGAGAAGTAGATTCAGAAGCTAGGAGGCGGTGCTCACACGTTGTCAAGCTTCAAAGTGCCAATGTGCCATAGAGGCAAAGCAAAACTACAACTACTCTTTATAGAGAAGGGTCGACATCCTAATATGTATCTACACCAGCCTTAGTGGTGAAAGGGACCGGATCTTGAAGACTTTGGTCGACTCTCTAAAGAGGCAGAGGGAAGCGACTTGAAGAGAATAAGAAGGCCGAATGCGTTATGCTTAACTGTTTTCTTTCTTGCAAGGCGTTTCAATGCATGCGCAAACTTCTATGATCAAACACAATTGTGCTTGGAGTATCTGGAAAAATTTCATGAATTTGTCCGATTATGTGTGTCATGTAGAAAATAAAAGTTCATTTAGTTTGCTATGGTTGTTGTGTATGCAAGAACATATGGTCGTACATTTATATGAAAATTTACAGATTTGGTTACTCGGCATATATAAACTACTTCGATGATTTTTTACATGAAACTGCAGAGGAGCCACCCTACAACAGTTGTATCATAATGAGGACTTTTACAGTACCCTGAGATTAACAGGAACCGTCAATTTTCACGGATCTAGTGGCTCGTGTTCTCTTGTACTCCAAGATCAGCGCACGGAGTACTACTCCAGAACCCAGACAAATTTCACGGAGTGCCTCTATGGGAGGGGCAAAACGGTAATCCCACATATTTATCTACACTTCCTTTTTTGTGTATCAGAATTTTTTGGCCACTCCCGCAATGGAGGAGCGCCGACGGCGGGGTGGGAGTAGGGGCTGACTTCCCACGGCGGGGAGGTGGAGGAATTGGAGGAGGAGCTCGTCGAGCAGGCCTGTGCTAGTACGTCATGGCTGATGAGGTGGCGAATGAGGCGCCGGGTGGCTGTGTGGCCAGGCCCTCAACGGAGGAGCGCTGACGGCGGGGCGGGAGTAGGGGCGGTGGGGGATGAAGCGCGGCAGTGCCGAGGCGGCAGCCCATAGAAGGATGCGCAACATCAGTACCTCTGAATTGTTTGGCCATAGAACAAGTGTAGCCATATCTCAGTTATACAGATTATCAGTTGAAAATTCGGCGAGTCCAGGAATTGATGCACAAATTTCAGGATTTGTCCATTCGTTTACATTTACAGAGTGCCAGTATTGACTATTGCATTAGAGTACTGTATTTACCCACTAGCAGCAACCAGTAGCAAGGCTGACGGAGGGCAGTATATGCGGCGGTTGCGTGCAGCGGAGATCCGCGATCAGCACGACGGCGTAATCGGACACGATCGATCAGGCCGGTGGCCCGCTTCAGGAGAGGAGGGACCGTCGACCAGGATGGCGGCGCGAGGGCGATTGATTCCGGCGAAGGCGGGCGGAGGCGCTATCAGAGAGGCTCAATCGGGATGTCGGCGCTAGAGATGGACGCGTCGTACTGGATCGTGATAATTTCCCAATAATTTCATCCCAATCGGGGTGCTCCTGCGCTCTAGTGGGGGTCTCGGTGAAATGATATACTTGCCCTCTATCACGGCCGGTCAGATCTACTTGGTACTCCAACCCAAGTTTTGGGAGTACCGGGTATTGTAAAAATCGTCATAATAAAACACAAGATTACAATCAAGAGAGATTATCTCACTTTCTCAAGGAAAGTCAGGTACATTAGAAATCAACAAAGCATACATGAACATGAGTAAAATCAAGTACGGATATAGGAAGCGATTTTCTTCGTGTGTCCATCATGGATTTCTAGGTGGTGAACTATGAAATATTGACCGTTGCTGACACCCATAAACGCGCAAGATTGTGAAACGATCCCAATGTGTTTTTAATTGATACAACCAGTACTATTCGTACACCAAGCTTCAATAGATATTGTGGCCTCCTTCTTTTCAGCTTATTTTCCAGATTCTCCCAGAAGCTACCCTCCACCAGCTTCTCCCAGAATCTCGTTTCTAAAATTTGCACAACAATCTAGATAAGTATTGGGAAGACTAATCTAGATTGTTGTGAAAATTTTAGAAACGAGATTCTGGGAGAAGCTGGTGGAGGGTAGCTTCTGGGAGAATCTGGAAAATAAGCTGAAAAGAAGGGGGCCTATATGTGCTATGCTTTCTATTTCATTGCAGAATGTAGGGGCGAACTGGGATGGTCAGGATAGGGCTGCCGATCAGGCGATGACATCATGGAGTGGTGTTTTTTTAGTGTCATTGAGAGTGGTTATAATCATACTCCCTCCGTTTAGAAATATAAGATGTTTTAGCTTTGTGAAACGAGTGTATCTAGACATTTTTTAGTTGCTGGGAATTATAGTGGTAGCCCGAGGATAGGACATAGACATCCTGTACTATTTGGTTGCTATGGGTGTCCATCTCGTTAGCGATCATGTAACAGTTGGGCAACTTCTTTTTATCATTCTTTCTTCCGGGTAAGAAGAGAGCCAAGCGTTCTGACCGTACGAGCTTTTCACAAGGTAGAGACGAACGGACGGGCTTGCGGGCCAGCCTGATGATCGCTTCATGTGTAGTGTGGGCTATGGACAGGGTGGGTCAGTGGGTGCGTTGCAGGCGAGGCGAGCGCGCGCGCCATCTACGAGTCGAAGTCACGTCTCTGCGACACAGGCGACACGGCCAAGCAGGAGCGATACGCCGCTATATATAGCAATCAACTCGGCGACCCTACGTACATGAACGTGAACTAGCTAGCCAGATAGCAGCAGGAATTGATGAGCATGTGCAGTCATTTGGACTATGTGGAATATAAGAAATAATTGTATTTTTAACAAACTGAAAAAAAACTTTATTTTTGCAGCTTATTCCTATGGTTACCTATTGGATTTTTATGTGGTCCTATAAGAGAAGGAGCGGGTGGAAATGGCTTCTAGGTGCAATCGTTTAGAGACGGTTGCTTGGGATTTATTCAACTGGTACTGGTAGTTGCCTAATAGAATCGTTTTCTAGATGTTTAAGCATAGCCATCTCTTTCGCTGGATGATTCATACACTAGTGAAAAACGGGCCTTCAGCACCGGTCCGTAAGGGCCTTTATCACCGGTTGCCCAACCGGTACTAACTATGCAGTGCTAAAGGTTTCCTTTAGTCCCGGCTGCTTTATGAACCGGGACCAAAGGTTCTCCACGCGGCCGCTCCCAGGCGCGTCTGGTGGAGGACCTTTAGTCCGGTCCGTAATATCGACCGGGACTAAAGAGTCCCTGTAGTTTTTTGTTTATTTCAAAAAAGTTTTCACATATCATACCATACTACATACAGTAATTGTGGGGACCTCCAGGATCAAGGCTAGACAAATCAAGACCTTCATCTGACATAAGCCTAACCGAGAGCTCGAGAGCCTTACACTGAGGGAATCGGTAAAACAACAGTGACTCTACGACTCAAAAGTAAATATAGCAAGCTCTTAAAAGAGCAAGAAGCAAAGTACAAGCAGAGGTCACTGACCTGTCAATCATCAATCAACGAAAGCGAAGTTATGCTATTAGACATAGCAAGACCAAATGGCCTAAGAGGCCTGGAGCATAACGGCGACGTCCCAATCCATAGATTCCAGGCTGCCGCCTGGGAACCCCAAACTACTCGTCGATGTCGATGTTCGTAGAATCTTCAAGGGAAACTCACTCTGCTGCAAAAATATCAATGAGGCAAGGTTGTGTACAAAAGGTACTCAGCAAGACTTACTAACCTATTAACTACCTATTAGCTACATGCTTGGTTAGAAAGGCCTTCTTTGGAGTTTCTTTGCGTAAAGCAAGTTTTATTTGCATAAACCAGGAAGAAGAGAAGCTCGTCTATTTGGAACATTTAAAAGGGGATAAGAGAGCGATATCTTTGATCATCATTGAATCATCCACCGAATCATTTTCAGCTGAACCTGTCCACCAGGATCACCCCTCTTTCAACCTGAGAGGAAGCATCCTAAGCACACATTGTTCTCCAAGTTTTACGATTAGGTTAAAGTTCTCTATGATCACACGTCCGTTCCCAAGTCGTCCATAACCGTGGACACGGCTTTTCGAAAAGATTTAACCCTGCAGGGGTGCATAACTTTACCCACACGTGCCAACCGACTCTTAATGCCACCGGTAAAGCTCTCTTCCGAGGAGGGCCGGCAGAGGGTGGTTGACCACGACCTTTACCTTACTTTCGCCTAGACCATGAGTCACGCCCTAAGGATTGTTCCATCGTAATGGGTCAAGTCCCGAAGTCGGTCCTTAAGGTTGTGCGCAGGGGATCCAGTTCAATGCCCGCAACATCCTTCACCCCGGCCACGTCCTGTATGATGCACCTTTGAAAACCTTTTCCACGCCTTTTCAATGCGTATGCCAAATAGAAATCTCGATCTATGTGACTCATGGAATGGACTAGGCAAGTTAGTTAGTCGAGAGGGTGCCATTATAGGGCCTTGTGTGGTTGTACGCTCAGTCTTGGTTCAAGAGGCGAGAACTCGGGTCCTAGGGTCGGCAAGAATGAGTCAAATAACCACATCCCCTGTAGCGGCTCATCCAAGCCTTTAGCATGTTTATTCACACAACTCACTGATCATACCACGTCAACCTATCATACTAGGTTCATTCACAGCTCGGATTCATCAACCGAATGGATCAGAGTTTACCAACTAAGCATGGCTAAGCATAGAAGATATAAAGGCTCTAGCAATGCACACAAGCGAGACCTAGTTATGCTAGGAGCAGTGGATCAGGGAATTTAGGCGACAAGAGCATGCATAAGATAGGATAACTCTAACTACCGATACAAGACATTTGAATCGTATGCGATACTTAGCAAGAATTGAAATACTTTGAAAACATAGGATTAGATATGATTGCTTGCCTTGCTCGTTGATAACCAAGAATAGAAATAGATCTTCGGGATTCTTCTTCTTGAATTGTATGTCAATGGAAAAGTATTGGTCCTCGATATTGTCCACTCGATCTCGGACTCGTGTTCTATCGCGAAGAAGCAAACACCGGAAACGAATAACAACAATCAAGGCATGGCATTGATGCACAAACAGGAATGATGACATGACATATTGAGAGTATTGAAATTAACCCTATTACATGATCATCAATTTAAGCGGCGCTAGAATGCTTAATACATTGCAATTCCATAAACCCCACACACATTATGAAATGTTCAATTATGTTCTTCTAATTATGCAAGGTTCAAAGTAGTCTAAGTATGCATGATTTTGATACCAAAATGTAGATCTCATTTTTCTAAACATTTTGATAGTTCATTTGCATTTTTCTGATTTAAAATGAATTAGTTATGAATTTTACAAGTTTTACTCCAATTATGAAATTTTGGAAAATATTAAAAATCTGACAGCTTGGACCCACTATCAGGGTTTTATCATTTACTGAAAAAAAATCGAAAATGATTAAAAACCTGACAAAAGGGGACCCACCTGTCATGAATTTATCATTTAAAGAAAATAGAAATTGAATTACTGCATAGGATGATGTCAGCTTGAAGCAATCCACTCCTGGCGAGGATCCATGACTGGGAGCGCGCGGGGCTACGCGAGCAGGCGAGTTCGACGTAGGAGATCCTGGCATACCAAAAGAAGGCGGCGCCGCTACTTATTGGTCACCGGGGAGTCACCGGAGATGAAGCCGAACGACAGCGGACGGTGGTGCTCGTGGCGGGGATGCTACAGAGCATAAGGGAGATGGAAAATGGGTCCGCGAGGACCGTAGGCTCACCAGGAGCGCTATGGAGGCGGCGAAGAGGCTGGGGGAGGTCGGAGACAATGGCACGGTCATGTCGGAGCTCGGCCGTCTATGAGGAAGACGGGCTGGATGGCGACGATTCAAGCTGTCCCCGCTTGATTCCTTTGACGGGGAAGTTGCAGGAGGCGGGGAGGAGCTTCTAGGCTACTCGGCGGGGCTTCGGATGGTGAAGAACAACAAGGAAGCACGGCGGCCGGAGCTAGGGTTTCGGCCTGTGAGAGAAAACGAGGAAGAGGAGAGGGGAAATAGGGCTAGGGCTTCTCAGGGCGGCGGCGGCGAGCTTCTTATAGCCGGAGGAGGCGGTGGCGTTCATCTTGGCGCGACGACGGCGAGGCGGTGGCATCGGGTGGCCTCTGCAGTGCCACCGTGCTGCTTCTTCTCGGGGACGAAGACGACGAAGAGGTAGGGTGGGCTGGGCCTCTTCTGGGCTTCGGTAAGAAAGGGAATGAAAGGGAGATGGGTTAGATTCAGCCCAAACAAGAAGGGTTCTTTTTTTCCAAAAGTCTTTTCTAATTCTGTTTTCCAAATCCATTTTGCTATTTTGGGAACAATTTGAGAATTCAAAATTTTCTGAGATATTTCAAAGTAACCATGGACCTTCTTTACATATAGAAGCTCCATAATTTTGTTTGCAAATTTTTTTAAAAACTATTTTGAGAGCAATTCAAATAGGAAGAATTAACCAAATTAGGGGTTTGGAAATTTATTTCCTTTGATGCATTTTATAAATATGATGCTCATGATGCACAAATAGTTCCTAATTAGGTTTAGCTAAAAGAGGGATGTTACAGATCTATCCCCCTTACAAGAATCTCATCCCGAGATTCATAGGTAGTATAAGCGAGAAGGGAACAAGCATCACATGAGTCTTCAACGATCTTGTTGGTCCCACGGCGATCTTGTTTCTTGAAGAATTTGATACATGACATCATGAAGCTTCATTTTCTTCATTTGACATTGTTGCTCAGCTGCACTAAAGGAAAGAGGGAATAACTCTAGAAAGATGGATCTTCAAAGATCGAGTATCTCAACTCATAGAAGGAATGTTTGTAAACAACTCTTGAGATGACAAACATGAAACACATCAAGGGTGACGGACGAAATCGAAGAAGTTTCAATTTTGGAAGGCAATGGTTCCACGCTTGATAGAAATACGAAGAGACAAGGTAGCAAGGAGTTGCATTGCCTTTGATACCATTACGAGGCACTCCTTAAATATTGGTGACCCGTAGAAGCACACTTGAATCATGCAACAAGAGAACTTTTAATTTCTAAATCATAATAACTCTTAGACATAGTTGTATATACATAGGAACCTCTTTATTCATCCGGGTCTATCAACATATTTGCCAAAGATTATGATTTACTTCACACCACCAGGATGAATAGACAAGGAGATTTAGGGAAACACCGGAGAATAACTTCTTTCTTGGGGTCCAACTCTTTGGCATGACGAGACCACTTACGAACATGATTTTAAAACTTTGGGGTCCTCATGTGGCTGACGAATTCACTCAATGTGTGAGATGATTAGAACTTCAGGTATAAACAAAGGGAAGGAAACAACACTGACTAGCAAAGTATCAAGGATCATCCACAGCAACATATTTTAGCAAGTGCACGTGAATGAGAGAAAGTTACTTCCAACAAACAGAACACATCCTTCGCAATGACACATAGTTGGTTCTCAAAAGTTTCCAACATTAGTGCCAAATGTTCAATATGAATTTACCCTAATATGGAGAAGATAAGAATGTCATCGATGGGCTCAACAACAAGCTTATCAAGATACTCCAAGAAGATGAACTCATATGTTATTTGAACAAGGCAAAAAGTATTGGTTAGACCCAATGGCATGAAGATGTACTTAAGTGGAACACCACGAGTAGAACCATCATCAAGATAGTATTTGGGGCTGAGTTTGATTTGACGATAGCCCAATATCAAATCAAAGTGGGAAGATAACATATCCAAAGAGGAGATATCATCTTGCTTTAATAGGAACAAAACTAGACATCCCTTTAAGAAGGAACAAAGTCGCATAGAGCTTTTGTCTTTCAACTCTCCAAATTGTTGATTAAGCTCAACCAACTAGTCCAGGGTATCTAGCATAGATTCTTGGAGAAAGGAGTGATTCAGAGAACTAGCTTACTCATGAACTTGACAACACGGTCATGTGGCAATATGGCGATACTTCTAGAAAGACATCTAGAATATCACGAACCACCGATATGTTACTTAGTTCGAGTGGGAATTTGCTTTTCAAGGCAAGATGATGTGGTCTTAAGAGCTTTGGTATGAACCTAACTCTTGACCGAAGAAGGTGCGCCTGAATAAACGGACCTGGCAAAACAGTCAAACTTTGCTTGGTGATCGGTTAACCAATCATGCTCGAATGGCACAAATGTCCTTGGGATCCAAAGCAATAAGAATTGCTAAGAATCTGGGATGGCCACATCAATTCGCATACCCAACATTCCAAGCACGAACAACTCAAAGGAAGGGTGAGTAAAGATGTATAAGAGCATCACTTCATCAATAAGGCCATGAGACTCAGCACGACCATTTGGTGTAAAAGATTGTGATACTCTAAGGTAGAATAGAACATAAGGGGTGTATACCTCATATTCTACGGAGTACAATACTTTGACCTGGTCTTAGAAATGGACGAGGTACTGGAGTTTGTTTCTCCAAACATTTCGAAGAGAAATATCTTGACGAACCACAAGAGTAAAATGCATCAAAAGAATTGAATGCATAATTACAACTTGGCTGCTAACTAGCAGACAAAGGTTGGAAGGCAACTAAAGAGGAGGAATACCTTCAGGAGGATCCTAGAATGTAGATGCATAGGTTAACATCTTCTGTAATCCAATGCTGTAAGGGAGGGTGTCGCAGAGTCACGAACATAGATGTGAGACTCACTAAGAGAACTCTTGTCGTGATTGATTTGGTTCCATGAAACAACCTCTGCCAATGCTAGTAATAGGAGAAGTTATTTACTACCGCAATTCAATCGCGACAAATAACTACAAGCTTGGGATTAGCCCTTTGAGTTAATGTAGGAGCATTAATGCAAGGGTTCAAGGGAAGAAATCTTGGGTTGAAGGCCAGCTTCATGTACTAGAATCCAGCACAATCCGGGACCTTCGGTTCAAGTCCAAGGGTTAAAAACAAGAAAAATGAGTAACTACTAAGTATCTCAAAGGATACCACAAGTTAGTACTCATGAAGTAGCTTCTTGAACAAGGTATGGCTTTTGAAGTACCAAACAAATAGGAAGGAGGCATACAAGGCGAAAGGAAGCCTCGAAGCATAGAGCAGAATGAGGTTGAATCCACAAAGTAGAGAGATCATGATCGAAAGAAGTCTCTCAACTAAAACAAGAAAGATACAGAGCAAAGGAACACACATGAGACTCTAGAGAACTCAACCCTAGGTCAAATGGTTAAACGGCCTGCCAAAAAGGCACCTAGATTTTGGAAGACAAGAGGAGATAGCAAAACTTTTCAAATCAACTTGAGGTACGGTGACTCAGAATTAGAGCGATACCAGATATGGAGTAAAAAGAAGCCTACTTAGAGTTTTCTTAGATACTTTTTAGCTTTCAAATAGTTTTCTCAAACACTAGACTCAACATCGACCAATAGCAAGGTTTTCCTACAGACGGTCCTGCTCTGATACCAAATCCTGTGGGGACCCCCGGGATCAAGGCTAGACAAATCCAGACCTTCATGTGACATCAGCCTAACCGAGAGCTCAAGAGCCTTACAGTGAGGGAATCGGTAAAACAACAGTGACTCTACGACTCAAAAGTAAATATAGCAAGCTCTTAAAAGAGCAAGAAGCAAAGTACAAGCAGAGGTCACTGACCTGTCAATCATCAATCAACGAAAGCCAAGTTATGCTATTAGACATAGCAAGACCAAATGGCCTAAGAGGCCTGGAGCATAACGGCGACGTCCCAATCCATAGATTCCAGGCTGCCGCCTGGGAACCCCAAGCTACTCGTCGATGTCGATGTTCGTAGAACCTTCAAGGGAAACTCACTCTGCTGCAAAAATATCAACGAGGCAAGGTTGAGTACAAAAGGTACTCAGCAAGACTTACTAACCTATTAACTACCTATTAGCTACATGCTTGGTTAGAAAGGCCTTCTTTGGAGTTTCTTTACGTAAAGCAAGTTTTATTTGCATAAACCAGGAAGAAGAGAAGCTCGTCTATTTGGAACATTTAAAAGGGGATAAGAGAGCGATATCTTTGATCATCATTGAATCATCCACCGAATCATTTTCAGCTGAACCTGTCCACCAGGATCACCCCTCTTTCAACCTGAGAGGAAGCATCCTAAGCACACATTGTTCTCCAAGTTTTACGATTAGGTTAAAGTTCTCTATGATCACACGTCCGTTCCCAAGTCGTCCATAACCGTGGACACGGCTTTTCGAAAAGATTTAACCCTGCAGGGGTGCACAACTTTACCCACACGTGCCAACCGACTCTTAATGCCACCGGTAAAGCTCTCTTCCGAGGAGGGCCGACAGAGGGTGGTTGACCACGACCTTTACCTTACTTTCGCCTAGACCATGAGTCACGCCCTAAGGATTGTTCCGTCGTAACGGGTCAAGTCCCGAAGTCGGTCCTTAAGGTTGTGCGCAGGGGATCCAGTTCAATGCCCGCAACATCCTTCACCCCGGCCACGTCCTGTATGATGCACCTTTGAAAACCTTTTCCACGCCTTTTCAATGCGTATGCCAAATGGAAATCTCGATCTATGTGACTCATGGAACGGACTAGGCAAGTTAGTTAGTCGAGAGGGTGCCATTATAGGGCCTTGTGTGGTTGTACGCTCAGTCTTGGTTCAAGAGGCGAGAACTCAGGTCCTAGGGTCGGCAAGAATGAGTCAAATAACCACATCCCCTGTAGCGGCTCATCCAAGCCTTTAGCATGTTTATTCACACAACTCACTGATCATACCACATCAACCTATCATACTAGGTTCATTCACAGCTCGCATTCATCAACCGAATGGATCACAGTTTACCAACTAAGGATGGCTAAGCATAGAAGATATAAAGGCTCTAGCAATACACACAAGCGAGACCTAGTTATGCTAGGAGCAGTGGATCAGGGAATTTAGGCGACAAGAGCATGCATAAGATAGGATAACTCTAACTACCGATACAAGACATTTGAATCGTATGCGATACTTAGCAAGAGTTGAAATACTTTGAAAACATTGGATTAGATATGATTGCTTGCCTTGCTCGTTGATAACCAAGAATAGAAATAGATCTTCGGGATTCTTCTTCTTGAATTGTATGTCAATGGACAAGTATTGGTCCTCGATATTGTCCACTCGATCTCGGACTCGTGTTCTATCGCGAAGAAGCAAACACCAGAAACGAATAACAACAATCAAGGCATGGCATCGATGTACAAACATGAATGATGACATGACATATTGAGAGTATTGAAATTAACCCTATTACATGATCATCAATTTAAGCGGGGCTAGAATACTTAATACATTGCAATTCCATAAACCCCACACACATTATGAAAGGTTCAATTATGTTCTTCTAATTAGGCAGGGTTCAAAGTAGTTTAAGTATGCATGATTTTGATACCAAAATGTAGATCTCATTTTTCTAAACATTTTGATAGGTCATTTGCATTTTTCTGATTTAAAATGAATTAGTTATGAATTTTACAAGTTTTACTCCAATTTTGAAATTCTGGAAAATATTAAAAATCTGACACCTTGGACCCACTGTCAGGGTTTTATCAATTACTAAAAACAATTTCGAAAATGATTAAAAACCTGACAAAAGGGGACCTACCTGTCATGAATTTATCATTTAAAGAAAATAGAAATTGAATTACTGCATAGGATGATGTCAACTTGAAGCAATCCACTCCTGGCGAGGATCCACGACTGGGAGCGCGCGGGGCTACGCGAGCAGGCGAGTTCGACGTAGGAGTTCCCGGCATACCAAAAGAAGGCGGCGCCGCTACTTATTGGTCACCGGGTAGTTGCTGGAGACGAAGCCGAACGGCGGCGGACGGTGGTGCTCATGGCGGGGATGCTACAGAGCATAAGGGAGAGGGAAAATGGGTCCGCGAGGACCGTAGGCTCACCAGGAGCGCTATGGAGGCGACAAAGAGGCTGGGGGAGGTCGGAGACGATGGCACAGTCACGTCGGAGCTTGGCCGTCTGTGAGGAAGACGGGCTCGATGGCGACGATTCAAGCCATCCTCGCTTGATTCCTTTGACGGGGAAGTTGCAGGAGGCGGGGAAGAGCTTCTAGGCTACTCGGCGGGGCTTCGGATGGTGAAGAATGGCGAGGAAGCACGGCGGCCGGAGCTAGGGTTTCGGCCTGTGAGAGAAAACGAGGAAGAGGAGAGGGGAAATAGGGCTAGGGCTTCTCGGGGCGGCGGCGACGAGCTTCTTATAGCCGGAGGAGGCGGTGGCGTTCATCTTGGCGCGACGACGGTGAGGCGGTGGCATCGGGTGGCCTCTGTAGCGCCCCCGTGCTGCTTCTTCTTGGGGACGAAGACGACGAAGAGGTAGGGTGGGCTGGGCCTCTTCTGGGCTTCGGTAAGGAAGGGAAAGAAAGGGAGATGGGTTAGATTCAGCCCAAACAAGAAGGGTTCTTTTTTTCCAAAAGTCTTTTCTAATTCTGTTTTCCAAATCCATTTTGCTATTTTGGGAACAATTTGAGAATTCAAAATTTTCTGAGATATTTCAAAGTAACCATGGACCTTCTTTACATATATAAGATCCATAATTTTGTTTGCAAATTTTTTTTAAAACTATTTTGAGAGCAATTCAAATAGGAAGAATTAACCAAATTAGGGGTTTGGAAATTTATTTCCTTTGATGCATTTTATAAATCTGATGCTCTTATGCACAAATAGTTCCTAATTAGGTTTAGCTAAAAGAGGGATGTTACAGTAATAATGCTCTTATGCACAAAAATTATTTCTTTTGTTATCACTTACCTACTCGAGGACGAGCAGGAGTTAAGCTTGGGGATGCTGATACGTCTTCGACGTATCCATAATTTTTGATGCTCCATGCTTGTTTTTACACCATTTACCCGATGTTTCGTTACACTGAGTGGCACTTTTATGCATTTTCCGGAACTAACCTATTAACAAGATGCCGCAGTGCCAGTTCCCTATTTTCTGCTGTTTTTGTGTTTCAGAGTGATACACAGGAAATATTCTCGGAATTGGACGAAACAAGTTCCTGAAGTCTTATTTTTCCCGGAAGCTTCCAGAGATCCGAAGAGGAGTAGGAGAGGGGCCACCAGGGCCCCACACACAGGGGTGGCGCGGCCAGGCCCCTGGCCGCGCGAGCCCCGTGTGAGGGCGCCTGGCTCCCCCTCTGACGACGCCCCTTCGCCTATATAAAGCCTCGGGACAGAAAACCCTAAAAGAGTCAGCAATTTTCCAGAAGGAGTTCCGCAGTTCCGCCGCCGCCACCGACGAATTTCGGGGGACAGAAGTCTCTGTTCCGGCACCCTGCCGGGACGGGGAAGTGCCCCCGGAGCCATCTCCATCGGTCTCCATCGCCGTCTCCGCCGTCTCCATCGACCTCACCGCCATCTCCATCAACCTTGCTGTCTCCTATGATGAGGAGGGAGTAGTTCATCCCCGGGGCTGAGGGCTCTACCGGTAGCTATGTGGTTCACCTCTCTCTCCCATGATGTGATCTTTATGTGATCGTGAGCTTTGTATCATGTTGAACAAGTAGATGTTATTATTCAGATATTATGCTACTCCTATGCTTAATTGTTATAGTGTACTCTAGTGGTTGTTATTAAAGTAATCTATTCCTCCTGCCATGGTGTAACGGTGACAGTGCGTGCATCATGGTGGTACTTGGTTTAGGCTATGATCGTGATCTCTTGTGGATTATGAGAGTAATTATTATTATGATAGTATTGAGTGATCTATTCCTCCTTTCATGGTGTAAAGTTGACAGTGTGTGCACCGTGTTAGTACTTGGTCTAAGTCGCAATGATTTCTATCTTGAATTGTGATCTGATTTGGATGTCTCTATGAGTGGTGTTTGTCAAGTACTTGATGAACTTTAAGGGGTGCTTCTGTAGCCACTACACAATGATTAGTGTTATTCAATAGGAGAGTAATTCAGAGTACTATAGTGAAGAGAAGTTGTTTATTTGTTCAATCATGTTATATTGTTGGGAGTGTGTCCACTAGTGAAAGTATGATCCCTAGGCCTTGTTTCCAAGCATTGCACACCGTTTGCTCGCAGCGATATTTATTTCACATCACGTTTGCTACTTATAATCATCTATACCACTTGTATTTCACTATCTCTTCGCCGAACTAGTGCACCTATACATCTGACAAGTGTATTGGGTGTGTTGGGGACACAAGAGACTTTCTGTATCGTAATTGCAGGGTTGCTTGAGAGGGATAGCTTTGACCTCTAACCTCCCTGAGTTCGATAAACCTTGGGTGATCCACTTAAGGGAAACTTGCTGCTGTTCTACAATCCTCTGCACTTGGAGGCCCAACAAGTGTCTACAAGAATAGAAGTGCGTAGACATCAAGCTCTTTTCTGGCGCCGTTGCCGGGGAGGTAAGGTAAAAGGTACTCGCATCCTCCTGTGTGAGTACTCGAAGTTATTTCCTTTAGATTCTGCAATTACATCTTTTTGTTTCTTGTTTTTATTTTCACTAGTTAGGCTTAATGGAAAATAAAGAGTTCTTTAGTCTTTTTCCTGAGTTTAGATATGAAGTGTTTGAAGAGAAAATTGAAAAACCTTTGGAGCTTAATTTGCATGCTAATAGTGTTGTTAGTATGAATGCTTTGAACACCGTTATTGCTAATGCTATAGAAAAGTCTAAGCTTGGGGAAGCTAGTTTTGATGAATATGATCTTTTTAGTCCCCTAGCTTTGGAGGAGAAAATTTACTTTGATGATACTTGACCTCCAATTTATGATGATTACAATGATGATTATGTTATTTTCAGTCCACCTACTTTTGAGGAGAAAATTAGTTATGATTACAATATGCCTCCTATTTATGATGATTATGGTGATGAGAATAATTATTCTGTTAAATCTGCCCCTACTACTATTGTTCCTGTGGTGAGTATTAATTCTTTTATGCATGTGGCTCATGATAGGGATGTTTTATGTGATAGTTATATTGTTAGTTCTATTCATGATGCTACTAAAAGTTATTATGAGAGAGGGAAACATGGTTTGATGGATCTCAACAATATTAAGTTTCCCCTCTTTATGTTGCAATTTTTGAAGTTGTACTTGTTTTGCTTTCCTATACTTTTTGCTTTGCGCTTTCACGACTTGTCTCTCTACAAGACTATTTTTCATAGGAAGTGGTTTAGATTTAAATGTGTTCCATACTTGCTTTTTGATGCTCTCTATTGCTTTAAGTTCCTATATGGCGCCTTTGCCTCAAGCTCTTATATGGCGCCCACATGAGCATCTTTGCAAATTACTGCGCCTAGCTCAAAGGCGTTAAAGAAAAGCACTTTTGGGAGATAACCCATTGTTTATTTTCAGTAATTTTTCTTTTATTTGAGTCTTGGAAGTTATTACTACTGTAATAACCGCTCCTTATCCTTTTTATTTCGTTTTTGTGCCAAGAGAAGCCTCTAATTTGAGTGAGGTAAGATTTGGGGATGTTGCTGTCCTGAAACAGTTTTCGGTGCTGCACCGTAAAAATTCGTGAAAATTCTCTGTATATCTTTTGGACCTGCGATTTCTTGAGCTTATGTCCCAGGTTATATCCAAACTTTCATTAGTTGAACACTTTTTGATTTGAGCAACAGAAAATCCCTAAAAAATTCGACCTTTGTCAGCTGTTCTGTTTTGACAGATTTCTGCCAATATTTGTGTTTGCCGCTTTATCGCTTTCTTTTGAGTTCTTTTGATCATGGAACTTTTTGGGGAAGTTGCTACAGTAGTATTTGCTATATATGTGGTGGTTTTAGGTTGAAACCTGAAGCAAAAAGAGGTTGATTATATGTTATGCTACACTAATGTTGCTAATAGAATTGTGTTTAGTTTTGTATGAAGGAAGTTTTCAAGTGTAGGGATTGGAGAATGATGAGATGAGATGAAGAATGGACAAAAGCTCAAGCTTGGGGATGCCCATACATCACCCCAAGAAATATCCAAGAAGTACAAGAGTCAAACCTTGGGGATGCCCCCGAGGCACCTCTTCTTCATCGGCAAAAATCAGGTCACCTTTCAAGATACTATATTTTTATTGCTTCATGCACTATGCGTTTTTCTTGGAGCTTCAGTTGTTTTAGTTTTCAGTATTAGTTTAATTTAGTTTGCTGCAATAAATGGTTAGATCACATCATGTTCTTTTTGGAGGAGATGAACTCGCTTTTCATTTGCCAAGAACACTCAGTTTTTTACTCCTATCGTTTCAACGAGTGTTCTCTTTTTCTGCTACTGGGTTTAGCCTGCATTTTTTTTGCCTTGATTTTTATTCAGATCTTGTTTTATCTTTTTATCAAGGTGTATTTTTGCCTCTGATCTTTATTGGTTTTCATCAAAAGAGGTGTCTATAAAAATTTCAAATGGTGTTGGAAAAGAGAAAAAGCTTTGTGCAAAAAAGTGGTACAAGAAGGAGCTTGTGTAGACTGCGGCCTAGGCTTTTGCATGCCATGCTTGATTGCATTTTGATAGTATGCTTAGTGATTGTTGCTGTAGCATGACTTGTCTCAAATAACTGAGATTGCTTAATGAGCCTTTGAAAAAATCATGCGTTGTTTTAATTATTTGGAAGCATTATTTTGGTTTTCTCCTTGATGCTTTATTTGGGTTGACTTGGCGCATGCTCACACATGTTAGACTCTTACAAAGTCGCCAATTGCCTCTATGATCATTTAGTTTTTGACTTTTTATGCCATCTTATGCTTCTTTTAATGTCGCTTTGTCGCTTTGCATGATTATGGCCGTTATTGCTCTCTTAGTTGGTCGCTCCCAGTCTTTTGCTAGCCCTCGCCTTGTACTGAGTTTGAGCTCTACTCGTGCATCCAACTCCCAAAAACCAAGTTTGCCATTGTGTCCACTATAAATTCCTATGCATGGTATTTGTAAGCCATTCCAAGTAAATTTTCATGTGCTACCTTTCAAAAAACCTTCAAAATACTTCTCATTTTGTTTCACTGTTTTTAGCTCATGGGGACGTAGTGGTCGGATTTGCTATCTTCCATATTGCTTATTCCAAAAAGAAAAAAAAAGAAAAAAAAGAAAAGAAAAAAGGCACTCCTCCATGGTATGTGAATGTTGGTGGGCACCCGATGGAATCGGTTAGCCATGGTCTGTGAAAGGAAAAAAGGTGGGGAGGAGTGCCAAGCTTTATAAAAGAGCACAAAAGTGCCAATCTCTCTCTCTCAAAAACTTGCTTTATTTTTGTATGGAAGATAGTAAGAACCCCATTGCCAGTCGTTGACAAAGACAACCACCTCTCAAAACCAATTTTTATCTCTCTGTTTTACAAATGAAAAGCTCTAGCACATGTTTAATCACTGCTTCCCTCTGCGAAGGGCCTTTCTTTTACTTTTATGTTGAGTCACCACCTTCTATCTTTATGCACCGTCTAAGAGAGCATAGTTGTCATTCTTAGTGTAATATGCATTGTCCCAAAGTTCATTGATTGATTCATGATGATTGGTTTCACTTATTCTTAAATTATTTGTATCTAGTCGCCCTCTTAAACTTGAAGGTGTCCTATGCATTTATGTTTTGCTCTCTTTGAAGGACAAGCTGAAAACCATTTGTATGTTTTTCCTTATGATTTGAACACACGTTTGACTTTCATTGTTTCATTTTCATGATCTTTTGTTTGTGTTCATTTGCATGTTTACAACATGGTTGCTAAGTTCTTATTGTCATGATTATATCTTCATGCCCATATTTTAAGTTCTTATGATCCCAGCTCACAATGCTTACATATATGATCAAGATTGTGTAGGTGCATGTCACCTCAAAAATTATTTCTTTTGTTATCACTTACCTACTCGAGGACGAGCAGGAGTTAAGCTTGGGGATGCTGATACGTCTCCGACGTATCCATAATTTTTGATGCTCCATGCTTGTTTTTACACCATTTACCCGATGTTTCGTTACACTGAGTGGCACTTTTATGCATTTTCCGGAACTAACCTATTAACAAGTGCCACAGTGCCAGTTCCCTGTTTTCTGCTGTTTTTGTGTTTCAGAGTGATACACAGGAAATATTCTCGGAATTGGACGAAACAAGTTCCTGAAGTCTTATTTTTCCCGGAAGCTTCCAGAGATCTGAAGAGGAGTAGGAGAGGGGCCACCAGGGCCCCACACACAGGGGTGGCGCGGCCAGGCCCCTGGCCGCGCGAGCCCCGTGTGAGGGCGCCTGGCTCCCCCTCTGACGACGCCCCTTCGCCTATATAAAGCCTCGGGACAGAAAACCCTAAAAGAGTCGGCAATTTTTCAGAAAGAGTTCCGCAGTTCCGCCGCCGCCACCGACGAATTTTGGGGGACAGAAGTCTCTGTTCCGGCACCCTGCCGGGACGGGGAAGTGCCCCCGGAGCCATCTCCATCGGTCTCCATCGCCGTCTCCGCCGTCTCCATCGACCTCACCGCCATCTCCATCAACCTTGCTGTCTCCTATGATGAGGAGGGAGTAGTTCATCCTCGGGGCTAAGGGCTCTACCGGTAGCTATGTGGTTCACCTCTCTCTCCCATGATGTGATCTTTATGTGATCGTGAGCTTTGTATCATGTTGAACAAGTAGATGTTATTATTCAGATATTATGCTACTCCTATGCTTAATTGTTATAGTGTACTCTAGTGGTTGTTATTAAAGTAATCTATTCCTCCTGCCATGGTGTAACGGTGACAGTGCATGCATCATGGTGGTACTTGGTTTAGGCTATGATCGTGATCTCTTGTGGATTATGAGAGTAATTATTACTATGATAGTATTGAGTGATCTATTCCTCCTTTCATGGTGTAAACTTGACAGTGTGTGCACCGTGTTAGTACTTGGTCTAAGTCGCAATGATTTCTATCTTGAATTGTGATCTGATTTGGATGTCTCTATGAGTGATGTTTGTCAAGTACTTGATGAACTTTAAGGGGTGCTTCTGTAGCCACTACACAATGATTAGTGTTATTCAATAGGAGAGTAATTCAGAGTACTATAGTGAAGAGAAGTTGTTTATTTGTTCAATCATGTTATATTGTTGGGAGTGTGTCCACTAGTGAAAGTATGATCCCTAGGCCTTGTTTCCAAGCATTGCACACCGTTTACTTGCTATTTTGTTACTTGTTTGCTCGCAGCGATATTTATTTCACATCACGTTTGCTACTTATAATCATCTATACCACTTGTATTTCACTATCTCTTCGCCGAACTAGTGCACCTATACATCTGACAAGTGTATTGGGTGTGTTGGGGACACAAGAGACTTTCTGTATCGTAATTGCAGGGTTGCTTGAGAGGGATAGCTTTGACCTCTAACCTCCCTGAGTTCGATAAACCTTGGGTGACCCACTTAAGGGAAACTTGCTGCTGTTCTACAAACCTCTGCACTTGGAGGCCCAACAAGTGTCTACAAGAATAGAAGTGCGTAGACATCACCGACCTCCACCTTCATGGAGATGTTCTTCATCGACTGATGGAGCTCAGAAGGTGTCTTGTCCTTGATTCCATCTACGGGATAGCGATCCATTGGTGCCTCGTATGCACCAAGATCCGTGGAAGCCACGCTGCTTCTCTGCTGAGATGGGCGATCGTTATTGTCAAATGTAGGTTCTTGCAGCTGCAGCTGATGACTTGGCCTAGATTGAGATTGGTGCAGTTTGTGGATCTGCTTCTGCATGTCCTTGAACATTCCATCGTACTTTTCTTCTATCTTCTTCAACCGCTCTTTCTCCTCCTCCTCCTTCCGCTTCTTTCAACTCTCCCGTTTTCTATAAGAATCTACATCCTCGACAAACCCGATGCTCCATGGATAATTAGGACTTTAGGTTTTGGAAAAAAAATTCTGCCATATTTATTATTCCCTTTCTATTCGACGAGAAGCCAGACAGAACCTTGATACTGAAAAGGACTTCAAAAAAGATTTCCTTTTCTTCTATTGTAAGAGCGTAGCTGGCAGGACTTTGAAACCACTCTGGATGCATGCCGTCTCGTCCTTTTATACGTTGCTGGTCCTCCCGTGCTTCTGGTGTATCTTTTTTCTTCCCATACAAGCCCAAGAATCCTAGCAGATTCATGCAAAGATTTTTCGTTAGGTGCATCACGTCGATCGCAGAGCGGACCTCCAGGAATTTCCAATACTCAAGCTCCCAAAATATAGATTTCTTCTTCCACATGGGTACGTGTCCATCAGCGTCATTCAGAATAGGTTGTCTGCCAGGACCCTTTCCAAAGATTACTTTTAAATCCTTAACCATAACAAATATATCATCACCGGTATGGCAGGTTGGCTTCGACCGGGTATCTGCCTCGCCATTGAAATGCTTGCCCTTTTTCCTTAAGGTATGCTTGTTCGGAAGAAAACGATGATACCACGGGTACACATTCTTCCTAGATTTATCCAAATATATACTTTTAGTCTCATCTAAACAGTGTGTGCATGCATTGTACCCCTTGTATATCTGTCCTGAAATGTTACTAAGAGTAGGCCAGTCATTGATGGTTGATTGCGGTGCGGTGTTGATGTAGATGACCGACCAGTTGGGAACCCCAAGAGAAGGTGTGATGAGCACAACAGCAAGTTTTCTCTCAGTAAGAAACCAAGGTTTATCGAACCAGTAGGAAAAAGCCAAACTTCAGAAGGTGATGCCTGCTAGCTTCGCGACAGCTCCGGACAATTTATAAGATGCCTCGTCCAGGGCTTTGCTTTTTACCAGCAGCAACGTGGAACCTGCACACAACACAACCAAAACTTTGCTCCCAACTTACGATGAGGTTGTCAATCTCACCGGTTTGCTGTAAACAAAGGATTGAGCGTATCGAGTGGAAAGCAATAGTAGTATGCGAGAAAGTAAACAGTGCGAGTAAAAGTAAACAGTGATAGCAATGTAAAGGAAATTAGACCGGGGTCCACAGTTCACTAGTGGTGTCTCTCCATAAGATAAATAACAACATGCTGGGTAAACAAATTACAGTTGGGCAATTGATAGAATAAATATAACGTGCATATGTAACGAGGATCACTATGAGATTTACTCTGGGCATTACAACAAAATACATAGACCGCCATCCAACTACATCTATGACTAATAATCCACTCGCGGGGATATCATCTGAACACCTCTCGAGTATTAAGTTGCGAACAACAGATAACTGCATTAAGCAAAGTGTGTAATGTAAACAAAACAAATGTCCTTGGACACAAGAATGTTGTTTTCTACCTAGTGGCAACAGCACATCTACAACCTTAGAGGTTTCTGTCACTCCCCCAGATTAAATAGAGGCATGAACCCAACTATCGAGCATAAATACCCCCTCTTGGAATCACTAGTACCTACTTGGCCAAGATAGCTACTAACAACGGAGAGCATGCAAGATCATAAACAACATAGAGATAACATAAGATAATATTCAGCACATCAACTTAACATAACACAAATATTCATTGGATCCCAACAAACACAACATGTAGAATTACATAAATATGATGTCGATCATGTAAGGCAGCTCACGAGATCTAAACATGAAGCACATGGTGGAGAAGACAACCATCTAGCTACTGCTATGGACCCATAGTCCAAGGTAGACTACTCAGTCATCGCGCCGGAGGCAAGCATGGCGATGAAGAAGACCTCCGGTGGTGATTCCCCTCTCCGGCAGAGTGCTGGGAAGAGCTTCTGGACCCTCCTGATCTCGGGTTGACCACGGCGGCGGATCGCGATGTGTTTCTGGAAAATTGATCGGGTCTGAGGTTTTTCCCGTCGGGGGGTCTTTATAGGCGAAGGGGCAGTGTCAGAGGTAGACCAGGGTGGCCTCACCCATAGGGGGCGCGGGCCAGGGGCTCGCCATGCTGCCCTATGGTGTGGCCGGCCCGTGGCCCCCCTCCGTCTCCTCTTCGAACTTCTGGAAGCTTCGGTAAATATTAGGAGGATCGGCTTTTGTTTCGTCTAATTCCGAGAATATTTCCTGTGTAACTTTTCTGAAACACATAAACAGCAGAAAACATGGAACTGGCACTGTGGCATCTTGTTAATAGGTTAGTTCTGGAAAATACATAAAAACACCACGAAGTGTAACAAAACACTAAGCAAATGGTGTAAGAACAAGCATGGAGCATCAAAAATTACAGATACGTTTGAGACGTATCAATGGTCATGAATAGCAATGCTCGTAGGTCAAATTCCCGTTGTTTGTGCTCATCCCACACACGTACACCTCTTACGTCCCACAACTATAAAAGTTCATCAACTAATGGCCTTAGGTACACATCAATGTCGTTGCCAGGTTGCTTCAGGCCTTGGATGAGCAATGGCATCATAATGAACTTATGCTTCATGCATAACCAATGAGTAAAGGTTGTAGATACATAGAGTCACGAGCCAGGTGTTGTGACTGCAGCTCTACTCCCCAAAAGGATTGATGCCATCTGTACTTAGACCAAACCATAAGTTGCTTGCGTCACCTGCAAAGTCTGGAAACTCTCTCTCGAATTTTCTCCACTACGACCCATCAGCGGGGTGTCTCAACATCTCGTCTTTCTTACGATCTCTCTTGATAGAAGAAACTTAGTGTAAGATAGGGGAAACCATACGTTAGGTGGCCTTGTATTGCTCATTATATAAGAGGATTACAAGGAGTCCCGGTTGCATACAACACGGACTATACACAAGGAATACACAAGCATACGTATCCTACATCTATACAAACACGTGTAGGATATGTATTCTAACACCCTCCCTCAGTCGAAACTGGGCAGCCGACGAATGTTGAGACTGTCCCGAAAGTCCAAGAAGAGAGGCGATGGTAATCCTTTGCTGAAGATGTCCGCGAACTGTGATGCACTAGGAACGTGTAGCACCTTAACCTCGCCAGTGGTAACGCGATCTATGACGAAGTGTAGATCAATCTCCACATGTTTGGTTTGCTGGTGATGCACTGGATTCTGTGTCATGTAAACAGAACTCACATTGTCACAGAAGACCACAGAAGCATCATGTACCGGTCGATGAAGCTCCAAAAGTAGCTGTCGAAGCCAACAAGACTCGGCCACCACATTTGCTACCGCCCGATACTCAGCCTCCGCACTCGATCGGGAAACAGTGTGCTGCCGCTTAGCCGACCAAGACACCAAATTCGCGCCGAGGAACACACAGTAGCCTGAAGTAGACCGTCGAGTGTCTGGACAACCTGCCCAATCAGCGTCAGAGTAGGCCAGCAATTTGTTCGATGTGCGTCGATACAAAGTGAGACCATAGTCGGTGGTGCCGCGGATGTAGCGTAGAACACGCTTCACAAGGAGCAAGTGATTAACCCATGGATCATGCATATGAAGACATATCTGCTGTACTGCATAGGAGATATTTGGCCGAGTGAAAGTGAGGTATTGGAGACCTCCTGCAATACTGCGATATTCTGTAGGATCAGCCACAGGATCACTAGACTGAGCTGCAAGCTTAGAAGCTGTATCAACTGGAGTGGAGATAGATTTACACTGTAACATACCAGCTTTGTCAAGAAGCTCCAATGCATACTTCTCCTGTGAGAGGAATAAACTGTCCTTAGTGCATCTGACTGAGATGCCCAGAAAATAGTGAAGCTCACCCATATCTGTCATGCTGAACTCTTTACGAAGAGAAGCAATCAAACTATGCAATAAAGTCGGAGAAGACGCTGTCAGGATAATGTCATCCACATAGAGCAGGAGATAGGCCATGTCAGTGCCACGCCGGTAGACAAACAGGGAGCTATCGGACTTGGAGCCAACAAAACCAACAGTAGCAATGAACGAAGCAAACCGCTGAAACCATGCTCGAGGCGCCTGCTTCAAACCGTAGAGAGATTTGTTGAGGCGACACACTTTGTCAGGAAATCTAGGATCAGTAAACCCAGAAGGCTGTCGAGCATACACGGTCTCGATGAGTGTGCCATTGAGGAAGGCGTTCTTGACATCAAGCTGATGAATCGGCCAGTCACTAGAGAGCGCAAGAGATAACACCGTGCGTATAGTGGCTGGCTTGACCACAGGGCTGAAAGTCTCATCAAAATCAATACCTTCGCGCTGAGTAAAACCCCGGAGGACCCAACGAGCTTTGTATCGTTCCAATGAACCATCAGACTTCATCTTGTGACGAAAGATCCACTTACCGGTGACAATATTGGCACGGTGAGGAGGATCAACCAAGTCCCAAGTGTTGTTGGAGAGGAGCGCACTGTACTCTTCAACCATTGCAGCATGCCAGTTGGGGTCTTTGAGAGCACCACGATAAGTCTTCGGTATCGGAGATAATACTTCAACATGAAGATCAAAAATCGTCTTGGGCTGCACAATGCCGTGCTTGGCACGCGTGAGCATGGGGTGAGATGGTGGCGGCGGTGGTGCTCGAGGACGGCGAGCCCGAGGAGCATCCGTAGCGGGAGGCGAGGTCGAAACCGTGGAGGGCGAGCTCGTAGAAGACTCCGGGCCACCATCATCCGTAGACGCAGCGGGCGAGGGAGCTGACGAGGTCGATCTGGGTGGCGACGATCCGGCCGGGGACGAGCCAGGCGAAGTGGCTCAAGACGGCGTGCGCGGGGCGGGAGATCCTGCCGCGGCAGGAGAAGTGCCCGCGGCAGGCTGCCGAGCGCCCGCGGCAGAGGTTCCCGCGATCGGCGCGGTGAATGGCATCGACAACATTGGCTGCTCAACCTGCAGAAAGTCATAACTTTCCAAAGTAGGAGTAGAGGATGGTGGTGATGCGTTAGAGGCAAATGGAAAAACAGACTCGTCAAACACAACATGGCGAGAGATGATGATCTTTTGGGTGGAACGATCAAGGCAGCGATAGCCATGATGTTGAGATGGATACCCGAGGAACACGCATGGCACGGAGCATGGCGCAAGTTTATGCGGGGCAACGGTGGTGGTGTTGGGGTAGCATAAGCATCCGAAGACCCGAAGAGCAGCATATGCAGGATCTACACCATGAAGAGCTCGAAAAGGCACGCGATCCGCGATGGCCTTGGAAGGTAGCCGATTGTGCAACAACACGGCTGTATGGAGAGCCTCGGCCCAGAAACGAGGTGGCATGCTAGCTTGAATGAGAAGAGTGCGAGTGATGTCATTAAGAGTGCGAATAATTCTCTCGGCTTTACCGTTTTGTTGTGAAGTATAGGGACATGAGAAGCGGAGTGCGATCCCATGGCGTTGGGCAAACGATTGTAGGGAGGAATTATCGAACTCACGGCCATTGTCACACTGGATGGCTTTCAAGGGTGCATGAAACTGAGTTTGGGCTAAGGCGTGGAGGGACGACAAGTGTGAGAAGGCTTCTGAGTTGGCACGTAAAGGATACACCCAAGCGTATTGAGTGAAATCATCGAGACAAACGAGATAATACTTAAAGCCAGAAATACTCTCAACAGGAGATGTCCACAAATCACAATGTATGAGTTGAAACGGAGAATGTGTTACACGATTGGTAGAAGAAAAAGGTAGACGAACATGGCGACCTAATTGACAAGCATGACACAAACTAGATTAATTTTTATCCCTAGGAATAATGCAGGAGCGAGCTAGTGACTCCATGACCGGCCGTCCAGGGTGTCCAAGGCGCCGATGCCACATAGCAGGGTCGGCGACGAGGAAGGCTTGTGGGCGGCTAGGGCAGGAGGTGCTGACAGGGTATAGGGGTCCGGGACTATTGCATTTGAGAATCTCGGTCCTGGTTAGAAGATCCTTCACAGAAAAACCAATAGGGTCAAATTCGACGGAAACACGATTATCAATGGTGAATTTACGAACGGACAGGAGGTTTTTGACTATATCGGGAGCTACTAAGACATTGCGAAGATGCAGAGGACGCGATGGAGTAGAAATAGGAAAACGTGCATGCCCGGTAGCGGTGATCGGAAGGGTGGAACCGTTACCGACAATGACAGCACGAGAGGAAGAAGGAGGAGGAGACACGGAGGTAAGCATACCGGGGTTCGATGCGAAGTGGGAGGTGGCGCCAGTGTCGAAGACCCAATCGGAGGTGGGCGCTTGGAGGCCCATCGTCTGGAACTGATTCATCAGCGCGGACTGGTCCCACGAAGCGGTCGATGAAGCCGGTGATGACGGAGGTGCAGCGCCGAGCCCATATGCAGGAGCCTGAGGAGCATAGCTGCCGTAGCCGTAGCCATAGTTGTGCGGCATGGTATAGGGCCCTTGCGCATAGAAGGCGTGCTGCGGGGGCGAGGGGCGGTGCATGTAGCTGGGAGGCCGAGCCTGCATGCCAGGGCCGTATGGCCACGTCTGGATCGCGCCGTTCTAGGGCAGGAGCGGTGTGGGCCAGGTCGGAGGAGCGGCGGCCGGAGGCGTGACGACGGGGCCGGCCTGGATGATGGCGGTGTCCTTAGCAGCCTCCGTTGTGGCCTTCTTCTTCTTCTTGCCCTTGCCGCCGTTGCCCCGTCCGGAGTTGGGGGGCGGTGGCGGCGTTGGAGTAGAGGGCCGTGTCGTCGTTGCCATTGCGCGAGCGACGATTCTTGCGCTTCATGTCTTGGAGCGCGAGAAGAGAACTGCACTTCTCGAACGCGATGCCGGGCATGAGGGAGATGAGATCAGCGGCGCTCTCTTATTGCTCGGAGAGCCCGTTGAGGCAGTGGATCACCAGCTTGGCGTCGTCTTCCGGGGAGCCGAGATCCGCGAGACCGTCAGCGAGAGCCTTGATCTTCTTCAAGTAATCGGTCATGGTCATGTCACCCATCTTGATCTCGCCGAGCTCGGTGGAGAGGTGGAGCTGGCGGTTGATCTTGTGATCGTTGAAAAGCCCGTTGATGTTTGTCCACAGCTCGACGGCAAGAGGGTCTTCGCCCGGTGTCATGACGGCGTCGAGGAGGCCGAGGGACACGGACCCGTAGAGCCAGGAGACGACCGTGGCATCCAAGAGGGCCCACTCCGGAGTCGGATCGGACGGAGCAGGGGCGTCGACGTGGTCGAGCAGCGCGTACTTGCGGATGGCGGCACGGAAGAAAGTGCGCCATTGGCGATGAACGCCGGTGTCGAGGGCCAGCTCGACGGGGACGTGCCCTTTGATGGAGTGGAGGCCGACGGCTTGGGCATGCAGCGAGGTGAGCGAGGAGGCCCCCATGCTGGAGGAGGGGGCGGTGGCGAGGGCGAGCTTGGACTGGGCGTCAAGAGCTTCTTGGGCCTCGCGGTCTTCTTTTTCCTTCGCGGCTTGCGCGATCCGATCGGCGTCGGTACTCATGGCAGAGGGGCAGCGAGGCTAGAAGGGGAGAGGTGGGTGGTTTGCAGAGGCCGGGCGCAGCGCCGAGATCGGCGGCGGCGGCGGAAGCGGGAGGAGGCGCAGGTCCGGTTTAGGGTTTTGCGTCTGATACCATGTAAGATAGGGGAAACCACACGTTAGGTGGCCTTGTATTGCTCATTATATAAGAGGATTACAAGGAGTCCCGGTTGCATACAACACGGACTATACACAAGGAATACACAAGCATACGTATCCTACATCTATACAAACACGTGTAGGATATGTATTCTAACACTTAGCAACCATGTTATTACATGAAAAAGAACACAAACGAAAGATCATGAAAAATGAAACAATGAAAGTCAAACGTGTGTTCAAATCATATGGAAAAACATAGCAAATGGTTTTCAGCTTGTCCTTCATGGAATAGCAAAACATAAATGCATAGGACACCTTCAAGTTTAAGAGGGCGACTAGATACAAATAATTGAAAAACAAGTGAAACCAAAATCATGAATCAATCAATGATAAACTTTGGGACTATGCACATTAAACTCAGAATGAAAACTATGCTCTCTTAGACAGTGCATAAAGGTAGAAGGTGGTGACTCAACATAAAAGTAAAATAAAGGCCCTTCGCAGAGGGAAGCAGTGATTGGAAGTTTTATAAACCTTCAAATATTATGGTACTTACTAGCTTTGAGCTCTCATTGCCCCCATCATAGGCATCTTGAATGGTTAAAGTTAATGCGAGTACAATTATGAAGCATATGCTTGACAAATCATAAGTTGAAAATCTCGTGTCCCGTGAAGTACGAATACCCAAACCTCATGCTACTCGACTTAGAGTCCCAAGCAAGCTCTTGTCATTGTAAGTATACACGTATCATCGAGAACCGCCAACGGGGTACCTCCATGCCCGATGACATGGAACAAACCCACATCAAAATGATAGGACAAACAGACAATGAACACATCGGCATTTCTTTTATTTACCATTGGTATAGCTTTTTATTTTGAGATGCATCGTCGAATGTTCACTATGGGCATACTGTAAATTTCCACCATGAATTATGCATGGCTTAGATTAGCGGCCCAGGCGTTTCTCTAACACATATACAAACTCCATGTCCCGCAAGATTCCCAACTTATTTCACATCGCGAGTATCCATAAACAAAAGATCACGATATCAACTCAAATAAGAAGTGCAATGTTGAAAGCTTGCCCCATGACGGCATGGCTGGGCTAATTTCCAACTTACAACTTGCAAGCATAACAACTCAACATAAGAGAGCCACTATGTCAAAATTTTAAGAATGAGAAAAGTAAAGTGTGCCACCAGGTTCGTGAGAGCTTTACTGACCAATTTTCGCATAACACCAAAAGAGTTTAATTTGAAGGATATATAAAAGCAAGTCAAATGTACTTTGGAATAGCAAATTGCTAATAGGTATATATGGTGGACATGTTGGAATAACTTGGTTTTTGGGAGTTGAATGCACGAGTAGAGCTCATACTCAGTACAAAATGAGGGCTAGCAAAAGACTGGGAGTGACCAACTAAGAGAGCAATAACGGCCATAATCATGCATAGCGACAAAACATCATTAAGAGAAGCATAAAATGGCATCAAAAGTTAAAAACTAAATGATCATAGAAGCTTATGGCGACTTTGTATGAGTCAAACATGTATAAGCATGCGTCAAGTCAACCCAAATAAAGCATCAAGGAGAAAACCAAATTAATGCTTCCAAATAATAAAAACAACGCATGATTTTTTCAAAGGCTCACTAAGCAATCTCAGTCATTTGAGACAAGTCATGCTACAGCAAAACCACTAAGCATACTATCAAAACAACATAAAGCACGTCATGAAAAAGTCTAAGCCGCAGTCTAAACAAGCTCCTTTTTGTACCACTTTTTTGCATAAAACTTTCTCTCTTTTCCAACACCATTCAAACCTTTTTGAAACAAACCTTTTGATGAATACCAACATGGACCAGAGGTCAAAATACACCTTGATGCAAAGATAAAAGAAGTTCTGAACAAAAATCAAGGCAAAAAATGAAAGCTAAACGCAGTTCTAGAAAAAGAGAACACTCGTTGAACGATAAGAGTGAAAAACGGAGTGTTCTTGGCAAATGAAAAGCAAGTAAATCTCCTCCAAAAGAAATTTGTTGGGGTCCAACCATTTATTGCAGCAAACAAAAAAAGAAAACTGAAAGCTAAAGTAAAGTAAAGACGCTCCAAGAAAAACGCATAGTGCATGAAGCAATAAAAATATAGTGTGTTGAAAGGTGACCTGATTTTTGCCGATGAAGAAGGGGTGCCTCGGGGGCATCCCCAAGCTTTGATGCTTGTACCTCTTGGATTTTTTTGGGGTGCGTGGGCATCCCCAAGCTTGAGCTTTTGTCCATTCTTCAACTCATCTCATCATTCTCCAATCCATACACTTGAAAACTTCCTTCATACAAAACTCAACACAATTCTATTAGCAACATTAGTGTAAGCATAATAATGAATCAACTCCCTTTTGGTTCAGATTTCAACTCAAAACCACCACATATAAAGCATATACTACTGTATCAACTTCCCCAAAAGTTCTATGATCAAAAGAACTCAAAAAGAAAGCGATCGAGAGGCAAACACAAATAGTGGCAGAAATCTGTCAAAACAGAACAGCTGAAAAAGGTCGATTTTTTCAAGGGTTTTCTGTTGCTCAAATCAAAAGGTGTAAAACTAATGAAAGTTTAGATATAACCTGGGGCATATGTACAAGAAATCTCAGGTCAAAAAGATATTCTGAGAATTTTCACGAATTTTTATGGTGCAGCACCAAAATCTGTTTTAGGACAGCAACTTCCCCAAATCTTACCTCACTCAAATTAGAGGTTTGTCTTGGCACAACAACGAAATAAAAATGATAAGGAGCGGTTATTACAGTAGTAATAACTTCCAAGACTCAAATAAAAGAAAAATAACTGAAAGGAAAACAATGGGTTATCTCCCAAGAGTGTTTTTCTTTAACGCCTTTGAGCTAGGTGCAGAAAGGTGCGAATCAAGTAAAATCAAGTGATGAAGCATTAGGGTCAACAGGTTCCTTAGGCCTTCCTCTCTTACCTTTGCTCTTAACTTTAGGGAACACATGATAATTACAAGGTGTGGAGATGAATCTTATGGTGCCTTTTGCCACATCTATAATGGCACCTAGAAGCTTTAGTAGAGACCTTTCAAGTGTGATTTGTCCTTTTCCTACACATTCAATAACAAGATAATCAGTAGATACCATTTTTCCTAGGACTTTTGTATAAACTCCTTCAGCTAATCAAACGGGAAATATAGTGGCATTATTAGTAAGAGAAATTTCTTCTCCCCCCTCAGAAAGTTTCCAAAGACTCAAAGATTCACAAACATCCTTTGGCATAAGACAAAATTCAGATATAATATCATAATGAGCATGAAAAGTTTCACCACTAATGGTGATTTTTACCGTAGGGTACCAACTCGATGGTTCAGAATTTATTGGCACATAATTAAAATGCTCGCGCAAAGTACTATAGCAATTACCCAAACAAGTAGTGCGAGTTTCAAGAGTATTAGTCTATTAAAAATGCTCACAAGAGAGGAATCAAAATCAGTTGGCATGCTATAAATTGTAATCAACTTTTTTATAATATTGAAAGCTTGATCTCCATCACAATGAAGGAAATCTCCTTCTGCTGTAGCATCCAAAGCATATCTATAACGAAGAGCAAGTCCAAAGTAAAAACTACTAAGAAGCAAAATCAAAATCATTTTTGGTTCAGTTTTTCCATGCCAATCATAAATTCTAGACCAAGCTTCTTTGAAACTTTCCTTACTCTTTTGTTTGAAAGTGAAGATCATTTCCTCGGGCGACATAGTAGCAGCAACTAAACTAGACATAACAAACAACTATAAAGGAAACTAATTTTTTGTGTTTTTGATAAAACGATGAAAGCAAAAATAAAGTAAAGAAAAACTAAAACAAAGTAAAGGATGTGCGTGCGAAACTCCCCTTGCAGAAATCTTCTTTTTCCCCGGCAACGGTGCCAGAAAAAGCTTGATTGCGGTGCGGTGTTGATGTAGATGACCGACCAGTTGGGAACCCCAAGAGAAGGTGTGATGAGCACAGCAGCAAGTTTTCCCTCAGTAAGAAACCCAGGTTTATCGAACCCGTAGGAAAAAGGCAAACTTCAGAAGGTGATGCCTGCTAGCTTCGCGACAGCTCTGGACAATTTATAAGGCGCCTCGTCCAGGGCTTTGCTTTGTACCAGCAGCAACGTGGAACCTGCATACAATATAACCAAGAACTTTGCTCCCAACTTACGATGAGGTTATCAATCTCACCGGTTTGCTGTAAACAAAGGATTGAGCGTATCGAGTGGAAAGCAAAAGTAGTATGCAAGAAAGTAAACAGTGCGAGTAAAAGTAAACACTGATAGCAATGTAAAGGAAATTGGACCGGGGTCCATAGTTCACTAGTGGTGTCTCTCCATAAGATAAATAACAACATGCTGGGTAAACAAATTACAGCTGGGCAATTGATAGAATAAAGATAACGTGCATATGTCACGAGGATCACTATGAGATTTACTCTGGGCATTACAACAAAATACATAGACCGCCATCCAACTGTATCTATGACTAATAATCCAGTCGCGGGAATATCGTCCGAACACCCCTCGAGTATTAAGTTGCGAACAACAGATAACTGCATTAAGCAAAGTGTGTCATGCAAACAAAACGAATATCCTTGGACACAAGAATGTTATTTTCTCCCTAGTGGCAACAGCACATCTACAACCTTAGAGGTTTCTGTCACTCCCCCAGATTAAATAGAGGCATGAACCCAACTATCGAGCATAAATACCCCCTCTTGGAGTCACTAGTATCTACTTGACCAAGATAGCTACTAACAACGGAGAGCATGCAAGATCATAAACAACATAGAGATAACATAAGATAATATTCAGCACATTAACTTAACATAACACCAATATTCATCGGATCCCAACAAACACAACATGTAGAATTACATAAAGATGATGTCGATCATGTAAGGCAGCTCACGAGATCTAAACATGAAGCACATGGTGGAGAAGACAACCATCTAGCTACTGTTATGGACCCATAGTCCAAGGTAGACTACTCACTCATCGCGCTGGAGGCAAGCATGGCGATGAAGAAGACCTCCGGTGGCGATTCCCCCCTCCGGCAGAGTGCCGAGAAGAGCTTCTGGACCCTCTCGATCTCGGGTCGACGACGGCGGCGGATCGCGATGTGTTTCTGGAAAATTGATCGGGTCTTAGGTTTTTCCCGTCGGGGGGTCTTTATAGGTGAAGGGGCAGCGTCAGAGGTGGACCAGGGTGGCCTCACCCATAGGGAACTAGCACTGTGGCATCTTGTTAATAGGTTAGTTCTGGAAAATGCATAAAAACGCCACGAAGTGTAACAAAACACTAAGCAAATGGTGTAAGAACAAGCATGGAACATCAAAAATTATAGATACGTTTGAGACATATCAATGGTCATGAATAGCAATGCTCGTAGGTCAAATTCCCGCTATTTGTGCTTATCCCACACACGTACACCTCTTACGTCCCACAACTATAAAAGTTCATCAACTAATGGCCTTAGGTACACATCAATGTCGTTGCCAGGTTGCTTCGGGCCTTGGATGAGCAATGGCATCATAATGAACTTATGCTTCATGCATAACCAAGGAGGAAGGTTATAGATACATAGAGTCACGAGCCAGGTGCTGTGACTGCAGCTCTACTCCCCAAAAGGATTGATGCCATCTGTAGTTAGACCAAACCATAAGTTGCTTGCAACACCTGCAAAGTCTGGAAACTCTCTCTCGATTTTTCTCCACTATGACCCATCAGCGGGGTGTCTCAACATCTCGTCTTTCTTACGGTCCTCCATGTGCCATCGCATCAACTTGGCATGCTCTTTGTTTCTGAACAAATGTTTCAACCGCGGTATTATAGGAGCATACCACATCACCTTGGTAGAAACCCTCTTCCTAGGTGGCTCACCCTCATCATCACCAGGGTTATCCTGTCTGATCTTATAATATAGTGCAGTGCATATCGGGCATGCATCCAAATTCTCGTACTCCTCGCCACGGTCGAGGATGCAGTCATTAGGTGACGAGGGCTAACTCGACAAATGTCCTAGATGAAGGACTTAGGATCGGGGGAAGAGCAACGACTAGAGATTCCGGGATCGAGATTGGCACACGATGTACCTAGGTTCATGTCCCCGTGATACGTCTCCAACGTATCTATAATTTTTGATGCTCCATGCTTGTTTTTACACCATTTTCCTACTGTTTCGTTACACTTTGTGGCACTTTTATGCATTTTCCGGAACTAACCTATTAACGAGTTGCCACAGTGCTAGTTCCCTGTTTTCTGCTGTTTTTGTGTTTCAGAAGTGATACACAGGAAATATTCTCGGAATTGGACGAAACAAGTTCCTGAAGTCTTATTTTACCCGGAAGCTTCTAGAGATCCGAAGGAGAGTAGGAGGGGGGCCACTAGGGCCCCACATGCCAGGGTGGCGCGGCCAGGGCCCTGGCCGCGTGAGCCTAGCGTGAGGGCACCTGGCTCCTCCTCTGACATCGCCCCTTCGCCTATAAAGACCCCCCGACGGAAAAAACCTAAGTACCCGATCACTTTTCCAGAACACATCGCGATCCGCCGCCGCCGTCGACCCGAAGATCGGGAGGGTCCAGAAGCTCTTCCCGGCACCCTACTAGAGAGGGGAATCGCCACCGGAGGTCTTCTTCCTCGCCATGCTTGCCTCCGGAGCGATGAGTGAGTAGTCTACCTTGGACTATGGGTCCATAGCAGTAGCTAGATGGTTGTCTTCTCCACCATGTGCTTCATGTTTAGATCTCATGAGCTGCCCTACATGATTGAGATCACCGTTATGTAATTCTACATGTTTGGTTTGTTGGGATCCAATGAATATTGGTGTTTATGATTGAGTTGTTGTACTGAATATTATCTTATGTTATCTCTATGTTGTTTATGATCTTGCATGCTCTCCGTTGTTAGTAGCTATCTTGGCCGAGTAATTGCTAGTGACTCCAAGAGGGGGTATTTATGCTCGATAGTGGGTTCATGTCTCTGCTTAACCTGGGTGAGTGACAGAAACCTCTAAGGTTGTAGATATGCTGTTGCTACTAGGGAGAAAACAACATTCATATGCTCAAGGGCATATGCTTTGTTTACATTACACACTTTGCTTAATGCAATTATCTGTTGTTCGCAACTTAATACTCATGGGGTGTTCGGATTGATATCCCCGGGAGTGGATTATTAGTCATAGATGCAGTTGGATGGCGGTCTATGTATTTTGTTGTAATGCCTAGAGTAAATCTCATAGTGATCTTCTTGACATATCACGTTTATCTTTATTCTATCAATTGCCCAACTGTAATTTGTTTACCCAGCATGTGTTATTTATCTTATGGAGAGACACCACTAGTGAACTGTGGACCCCGGTCCTATTTCCATCATATTGCTATCACCTGTTTACTTTACTCGCACTGTTTACTTTACTAGCATACTCTACTGTTTCCACTCGATACGCTCATAACCTTTGTTTCAAGCAAACCGGTGAGATTGACAACCTCATCGCAAGTTGGGAGCAAAGTACTTGGTTGTGTTGTGTGCAGGTTCCGCGTTGCTGCTAGCAAAGCAAAGCTTGGACGAGGCGCCACATATAAATTGTCCGAAGCTGTCGCTAAGCCAGTCTGCATCACCTTCAGTCGTCGTTGTCTGCTTTTCTCCTGAACGATATTAAACCTTGGTTTCTTAACTGAGGGAAAACTAGCTGCTATACTCATCATACCTTCCTCTTGGGGTTCCCAATGGGCTGGTCATTCACCACGCACAAGGACTAACTGCTATACGCCAGCAGCTTCTTTTCTGGCGCCGTTGTCGGGGAGAAGAGTAGAAGACTTCTGCGAGGGGAGTTTTTCGCACAGACATCCTTTACTTTGTTATTGTTTTGCTTTACTTTATTTATTTTACATGCATTGCTTTATATCAAAAACCCAAAAAAATTAGAATCCTTGGTAGTTGTTTTTACTTATCTGCTTTTAGTTTTGTTAAAATGAGTAATCCTGAAGTAGAAGTTCGTAGTTTTAAGCAACAAGGAGGAGAAAGTTTAAAAGACGCTTGGTATCGTATTAACAATGCTCATCATAGGTGTACCAAAAAGCACTCTACCACGATCCACCTTAGGAATTTTTATGTTGGCATATCTAGTTGGAATAGGTATGTTTTTGATACTCTTACAGGAGGTAATTTTCTGGGTACTCCCGCTGGAGAAGCATGCACTATAATTGAAAGTTTAGTGGGAATACCACCTATTCATATTGCTAAAACCGAGACCACCTTGGAGGAGGTGGTAGAAAAGCTCAGCTCTTTAGAGAAAAGTTTGCCAAGTATCCTAGAAAATGCTAGCCGCGTTAGTGAATTAGTAGAAAACATTGGTAAGAGAATTACCGTTTTAGAGGCTAGCACTACTCATGACAATCAAAACTTGAGGATTGGTAAACTAGAGGAGTCAATGGAAACTCTTAGCTTAATCTTCTCTTCTCTTAAATTTAAGAAAGAGAAAGTGTTTGTTGGAAAAGAGCAAAAAATTATGTATGTTCCCAAGGTTTCTGCACTTAAATCTCAACATGTTCTTAAAATTGGTAAGACTATTAGTTCCACTAAGGGTGACTTGCAGGTTGAATCATCTTCGGGAAACTTCAAAGAGCCTACTGAGGTAACTAGCACTTCATCTATTGATATTACTTGATTCGCAATTTTCTGCGCCTAGCTCAAAGGCGTTAAAGAAAAGCACTCTTGGGAGATAACCCAATGTTTTTATTTTCAGTACTTTTTCTTTTATTTGAGTCTTGGAAGTCATTAATACTGTAATGACCGCTCCTTATCTTGTTTATTTCGTTTTTGTGCCAAGAGAAGCCTCTAATTCGAGCGAGGTAAAGATTTGGGGATGTTGCTGTCCTAAAACTGTTTTCGGTGCTGCACCGTAAAAATTCGTATAAATTCTCTGTTTATCTTTTGGACCTTCGATTTCTTGTGCATATGCCCCAGGTTATATCCAAACTTTTGTTAGTTGAACACTTTTTGATTTGAGCAACAGAAAATCCCTCAAAAATTCGACCTTTGTCAGCTGTTCAGTTTTGACAGATTTCTGCCAATATTTGTGTTTGCCACTTTATCGCTTTCTTTTGAGTTCTTTTGATCACGAAACTTTTGGGGAGGTTGCTACAGTAGTATTTTCTATATATGTGGTGGTTTTGAGTTGAAACCTGAAGCAAAAAGAGGTTCATTATATGTTATGCTTACACTAATGTTGCTAATAGAATTGTGTTTAGTTTTGTATGAATGAAGTTTTCAAGTGTAGGGATTGGAGAATGATGAGATGAGTTGAAGAATGGACAAAAGCTCAAGCTTGGGGATGCCCATGCATCACCCCAAGAAATATCCAAGAAGTACAAGCGTCAAAGCTTGGGGATGCCCCCGAGGCACCCCTTCTTCATCGGCAAAAATCAGGTCACCTTTCAAAACACTATATTTTTATTGCTTCATGCACTATGTGTTTTTCTTGGAGCGTCAGTTGTTTTAGTTTTCTTAGTTGGTTTAGTTTGTTTGTTTGCTGCAATAAATGGTCGGACCCCAACAAATTTCTTTTGGAGAAGTTGCCTTGCTTTTCATTTGCAAAGAACGCTCTAGTTTTCACTCTTATTAAAAATCGAGTGTTCTTCTTTTTCCGCTACTGCTTTTGGTTTTCGTTTTCGCCTTGATTTACATTCAGATCTTGTCATATATTTTCATCAAGGTATATTTTTGCCTCTGATCTTTATTGGTTTTCATCAAAAGAGGTGTCTATAAAAATTTCAAATGGTGTTGGAAAAGAGAAAAAGCTTTGTGCAAAATAGTGGTACAAGAAGGAGCTTGTGTAGACTGCGGCTTAGGCTTTTTCATGTCATGCTTGATGTCTTTTTGATAGTATGCTTAGTGGTTTTGCTGTAGCATGACTTGTCTCAAATAACTGAGATTGCTTAATGAGCCTTTGAAAAATCATGCGTTGTTTTTATTGTATGGAAGCATTATTTTGGTTTTCTCCTTGATGCTTTATTTGGGTTGACTTGGCGCATGTTCACACATGTTAGACTCTTACAAAGTCGCCAATAGCCTCTATGATCATTTAGTTTTTGACTCTTGATGCCATCTTATGCTTCTTTTAATGTCGCTTTGTCGCTTTGCATGATTATGGCCATTATTGCTCTCTTAGTTGGTCGCTCCCAGTCTTTTGCTAGCCCTCGCCTTGTACTGAGTATGAGCTCTACTCGTGCATGCAACTCTTAAAAGCCAAAGTTTTCCAAAGTGTCCACCATACATACCTACTAGAAATTTGCTATTCCAAGTAAATTTGACTTGCTTTTATATTCTCTTCAAATTAAACTCTTACCAGTGTTATGCGAAATTCGGTCAGTAAAGCTCTCACGAACCGGAAGGCACACTTTACTTTTTCCTGTTCTTAAAAATTTGACATTGTGGTCTCTTATGTTGAGTTGTTATGCTTGCAAGTTGTAAGTTGGATTCTAGCCCAGCCATGCTGTCATGGGGCAAGCTTTCAACATTGCACTTCTTAATTGAGTTGATATCGTGATCTTTTGTTTATGGATGCCCGCGGTGTGAAATGAATTGGGAATCTTGTGAGGATCATGGAGTTTTTATATGTGTTAGGGAAACGCCAGGCCGCCAATCTAAGCCATGCATAATTCATGGTGGAAATTTGCAGCATACCCATGGTGAACATACGACGACGCATCTCACAATAAAAAGCTAAACAGAAGGCAAATAAAAGAGATGTCAAGGTGTTCATTGTCTGCTTGTCCTATCATTTTGGTGTGGGCTTGTTCCATGTCATCGGGCACGGAGGTACCCCATTGGCGGTTCTCAATGATATGCATATACTTACAATGACAAGAGCCTTGCTTGGGACTCTAAGTAAAGTAGCATGAGGTTTGGGTACTCGTATTCACGGGACACGAGGTTTTCAACTTATGATTTGTCAAGCATATGCATCATAATTGTTCTCGCATTAACTTTAACCATTCAAGATGCTTATGATGGGGGCAATGAGAGCTCAAAGCCGGTAAGTACCATAATTTTTGAAGGTTATAAAACTTGCAATCACTGCTTCCCTCTGCGAAGGGCCTTTCTTCTACTTTTATGTTGAGTCACCACCTTCTTTCTTTATGCACCATTAAGAGAGCATAGTTGTCATTCTTAGTGTGATATGCATTGTCCCAAAGTTCATTGATTGATTCATGATGTTGGTTTCACTTGTTCTTAAATTATTTGTATCTAGTCGCCCTCTTAAACTTGAAGGTGTCCTATGCATTTATGTTTTGCTCTCTTTGAAGGACAAGCTGAAAACCATTTGTATGTTTTCCTTATGATTTGAACACACATTTGACTTTCATTGTTTCATTTTCATGATCTTTTGTTTGTGTTCATTTGCATGTTTACAACATGGTTGCTAAGTTTCTTATTGTCAAGATTATATCTTTCATGCCCATGTTTTAAGTTCTTATGATCCCAGCTCACAAATGCTTACATATATGATCAAGATTGTGTAGGTGCATGTCACCTCAAAAATTATTCTTTGTTATCACTTACCTACTCGAGGACGAGCAGGAGTTAAGCTTGGGGATGCTTGATACGTCTCCAACGTATCTATAATTTTTGATGCTCCATGCTTGTTTTTACACCATTTGCCTACTGTTTCGTTACACTTCGTGGCACTTTTATGCATTTTCCGGAACTAACCTATTAACGAGTTGCCACAGTGCCAGTTCCCTGTTTTCTGCTATTTTTGTGTTTCAGAAGTGATACACAGGAAATATTCTCAGAATTGGACGAAACAAGTTCCTGAAGTCTTATTTTACCCGGAAGCTTCTAGAGATCCGAAGGAGAGTAGGAGGGGGGCCACCAGGGCCCCACACGCCAGGGCGGCGCGGCCAGGGCCCTGGCCGCGCGAGCCTGGCGTGAGGGCACCTGGCTCCTCCTCTGACATCGCCCCTTCGCCTATAAAGACCCCCCGACGGAAAAAACCTAAGTACCCGATCACTTTTCCAGAACACATCGTGATCCGCTGCCGCCATCGACCCGAAGATCGGGAGGGTCCAGAAGCTCTTCCCGGCACCCTGCCGGAGAGGGGAATCGCCACCGGAGGTCTTCTTCATCGCCATGCTTGCCTCCGGAGCGATGAGTGAGTAGTCTACCTTGGACTATGGGTCCATAGCAGTAGCTAGATGGTTGTCTTCTCCACCATGTGCTTCATGTTTAGATCTCATGAGCTGCCCTACATGATTGAGATCACCATTATGTAATTCTACATGTTTGGTTTGTTGGGATCCGATGAATATTGGTGTTTATGATTGAGTTGCTGTACTGAATATTATCTTATGTTATCTCTATGTTGTTTATGATCTTGCATGCTCTCCGTTGTTAGTAGCTATCTTGGCCGAGTACTTGCTAGTGACTCCAAGAGGGGGTATTTATGCTCGATAGTGGGTTCATGTCTCTGCTTAACCTGGGGGAGTGACAGAAACCTCTAAGGTTGTAGATGTGCTGTTGCTACTAGGGAGAAAACAACATTCATATGCTCAAGGGCATATGCTTTGTTTACATTACACACTTTGCTTAATGCAATTATCTGTTGTTCGCAACTTAATACTCATGGGGTGTTCGGATTGATATCCCCGGGAGTGGATTATTAGTCATAGATGCAGTTGGATGGCGGTCTATGTATTTTGTTGTAATGCCCAGAGTAAATCTCATAGTGATCTTCTTGACATATCACGTTTATCTTTATTCTATCAATTGCCCAACTGTAATTTGTTTACCCAGCATGTGTTATTTATCTTATGGAGAGACACCACTAGTGAACTATGGACCCCGGTCCTATTTCCATCATATTGCTATCACCTGTTTACTTTACTCGCACTGTTTACTTTACTCGCACTGTTTACTTTACTCGCATACTCTACTGTTTTCCACTCGATACGCTCATAACCTTTGTTTCAAGCAAACCGGTGAGATTGACAACCTCATCGCAAGTTGGGAGCAAAGTACTTGGTTGTGTTGTGTGCAGGTTCCGCGTTGCTGCTAGCAAAGCAAAGCTTGGACGAGGCGCCACATATAAATTGTCCGAAGCTGTCGGTAAGCCAGTCTGCATCACCTTCAGTAGTCGCTGTCTGCTTTTCTCCTGAACGATATTAAACCTTGGTTTCTTAACTGAGGGAAAACTAGCTGCTATACTCATCATACCTTCCTCTTGGGGTTCCCAACGGGCTGGTCATTCACCACGCACAAGGACTAACTGCTATACGCCAGCACCCCGCGGTGGAGGATCTCTAGATCCTGCTAGCAATCTAGTATATGATCACAATGGTGTTTACATGGTGCCGCCGTAGGCGGAGGTGTCTATGTCTATGTCTTGATATTTGATGTCTATGAGATATCTCTCTAGGGGCGCCCCTGCCTGGCTTTATATATGCAACTAGGCTAGGATTTATAAGTGTCCTTGTCGAATACAGATTAGAACCTTCCTTCTTCGTCTCCAAGTTATCTTCGAGTCCTTGTTCCAGTCCACCTCCATAATGGGCCGGACCCGGTATACTAATCCGCAGGTACCCGAAGGGCATATCTATGTCAGTAGCCCCCGAGACTCTACTTGACTCATAGACTTGGGTTGAGTCTCCAAACTTCAATTCTTCGACTTCTTCAATTCTCTTACTTCTTCAATCATTCGATTTCTTCAATCTTCGACTTCATATATCTTCGACTTCTTCAAACTTTGACTTCTTGAAACTTCGACTTCTTAAAATCTTTGATTTCTTCAATTCGACTTCAAATACAATGGCTAAAATCATCGGGTTCTTGAATCCGCTCTCCCGATGGGAGTAAATGTCGAGTTTATTTTCTGGTGCTTTCCATTGACAATGGACTCGAAATTTTCTTCCTCGTTCTTCTCGAAGTAATTCTTCATCGGGTGCGCGACCAGCGCTCCCGATAGGAGTAGCCCCCGAGGCTATAGTCGGATACTTGTAGTCGATCATAGGCTCAAAATTTCTTGCTCTTTATCTCTTCTTTGCTCAAATCTTCTTCTTCTACATCTCTTTTTATCGAATGCTTTCTCGAAATTGTCTTTCTATCGGGTGCGCGGCCAGCGCTCCCGATGGGAGTAGCCCCCGAGTCTATGTTCGGATACTTGTAGCCGGGCATAGACTCAAGTTGTATTACTCGAGGAAATTCGGCTCCTGCAGAAAATATGAAGAGTTGTGAAATACTTTGTCACTTCAAGAAATATTGTGTTTGCATATTGTAATGAAGATGTAGTATGTAAAATAAAACTTGATATTTTTTTGTGCAATTTTGTTGCTCGTACGTAAGACCCTTTCGTTAGCCTGATGCACTGCACGGCTCAATCAGCTACTCAGGTCAGACGTAATGTTATGCGTTTGCCGCATTTGAATTTCAAGATACTTGCTAAGCCTTTTCGTTAGCCTAACACCCAAGGTTTGTGCCTTGCCAACTGTTAGTCGAGCTTCATGTGACTGTAAACTAAATTGTCAAGTATTTGACAAGGAACGCCAGCTACTAGGGCTTTCATAATTTTTCGAAGTCAATGATATGCAAGATGATTTTTCATGGCGGAGCCCCCGAGTGTCGGTTGCGACGAAAGTAAATGATAATTGACTCTTGGAAGAGGAAAACTTAGCTTTTATCGGATGCGGCGCGGTCAGCACGGCCGTAGTCGACGATATAGAGGTAGTCGAGTTGTTGTCATAGAATCACAACCACGATCGGAGGCGAAGCTATTGTCGCGCCCCTGAGCGCTGTTGGGATCGTTGCGTTGCTTGCGAGCGTTGTTGATTGATACGTCTCAAACGTATCTATAATTTTTGATGCTCCATGCTTGTTTTTACACCATTTGTATATTGTTTCGTTACACTTAGTGGCATTTTTATACATTTTCCGGAACTAACCTATTAACGAAGTGCCACAGTGTCAGTTTCCTGTTTTTTGCTGTTTTTGTGTTTCAGAAGTGATACACAGGAAATATTCTCGGAATTGGACGAAACAAGTTCCTGAAGTCATATTTCACGGGGAAGCTTCCAGACATCCGAAGACCTGACGGAGTGGGGCCACGTGGCCCCCACACACAGGGGCGGCGCGGCCACCCCCCTGGCCGCGCCGGGCCCACATGAGGGGCCGTGGTCTCCCCTCTGACATCGTCCCTTCGCCTATATATACCCCCTGACGAGAAAAACCTAAAGGCCCGATCAGTTTTCTAGAATACATCGCGATCCGCCGCCGCCGTCGACCCGAAGATTGGGAGGGTCCAGAAGCTCTTCCCGGCACCCTGCCGGAGAGGGGAATCGCCACCGGAGGTCTTCTTCATCGCCATGCTTGCCTCCGGAGCGATGAGTGAGTAGTCTACCTTGGACTATGGGTCCATAGCAGTAGCTAGCTGGTTGTCTTCTCCACCATGTGCTTCATGTTTAGATCTCATGAGCTGCCCTACATGATTGAGATCACCGTTATGTAATACTATGATGTTGGTTTGTTGGGATCCGATGAATATTGGTATTTATGATTAAGTTGCTGTACTGAATTATATCTTTTGTTATCTCTATGTTGTTTATGATCTTGCATGCTCTCCGTTGTTAGTAGCTATCTTGGCCGAGTAGTTGCTAGTGACTCCAAGAGGGGGTATTTATGCTCGATAGTGGGTTCATGTCTCTATTTCACCTGGGGGAGTGACAGAAACCTCTAAGGTGGTAGATGTGCTGTTGCTACTAGGGAGAAAACAACATTCATATGCTCAAGGGCATATGCTTTGTTTACATTACACACTTTGCTTAATGCAATTATCTGTTGTTCGCAACTTAATACTTCTAGGGTGTTCGGATGATATCCCCGGGGGTGGATTATTAGTCATAGATGCAGTTGGATGGCGGTCTATGTATTTTGTTGTAATGCCCAGAGTGAATCTCATAGTGATCTTCTTGACATATCACGTTATCTTTATTCTATCAATTGCCCAACTGTAATTTGTTTACCCAGCATGTTATTTTATCTATGGAGAGACACCACTAGTGAACTGTGGACCCCGGTCCTATTTTAATCATATTGCAATCACCTGTTTACTTTTCCCGCACTGTTTACTTTACTCGCATTTTACTACTGTTTTCCACTCGATACACTCATAACCTTTGTTTCAAGCAAACCGGTGAGATTGACAACCTCATCGCAAGTTGGGGACAAAGTATTTGTTTGTGTGTGTGCAGGTTCCGCATTGCTGCTGGCCGAAGACGAGTCAACAAGTGTCGTAAACGGCGCCCTTGTTGGAGTGTTACTAAGCCAGTCCGCATCACCTTCAGTCGTCACCGTCTCTCTTCTTCAAGATCGACATTAAACCTTGGTTTCTTAACTGAGGGAAAACTAGCCGCTACACTCATCATACCTTCCTCTTGGGGTTCCCAACGGGCTGGTCATCACCACGCACAAGGACTTACTGCTCCCACGTCAACTAAACGCCACAGTCTTTTCTGGCGCCATCACACGAGTAGCAGCTTCTTTTCTGGCGCTGTTGCCGGGGAAGAGAGAAGACTTCTGCGAGGGGAGTTTTTCGCACACACATTCTTTACTTTGTTATTTGTTTTGCTTTACTTTATTTTATTTTACCTGCATTGCTTTTTATATCAAAAACCCAAAAAAAAATAGAATCCTTGGTAGTTGTTTTTACTTTACTTTAGTTTATCATGTTGTTCCCTAAGTTCGTTATGGAGGACCTCTCAGTAGGTAGTGGTTCGATTATTGGCAAAAGTAACATTGAGGAGTTCTTTAATCACATTAGTATGCACAAGGAAGTTGAGGAAAAGTCTTTGGTTGAGTTAGCTCCTAGTTATGAAGTTGCTTCTGCTCATTTAGTTCACATGTTAGAAGCTAGGTTTGCTAGTCTTAATCCTTTTATGCAATACATGTTCCTTAAGCTTCATGAAATTGAGGATCCCGAAAAGAAAGCTTTTATCTTAGAAACCTTGCGCACAGAATTTAGGGATGTTGCAATTGAGGCTAGGAAAGTTTTTAAGAAGTTTAATAAGCTTGGCTCGCCTGTTAAGGTTGGTACGCCCGATGATTTTAAAGTACCAATACCGTATGAACTTATAGGAATTCATGATGCTTGGGAAAAGAATTCCAGTTGGATTTGCCCTGAAAATCTTTTTGATGAGAGTAGTGTGCCAAAGCTTGATCGTAAAGGAGTTTCAAAAACTCAGTTGAACACATTTTCTTTCATTGTTAAAAAGATCTCTGCTGTTGATCTTAATGCTTCATCTGATATTACTTGATTCGCACTTTTCTGCGCCTAGCTCAAAGGCGTTAAAGAAAAGCACTCTTGGGAGATAACCCATTGTTTAATTTTCAGTACTTTTTATTTTATTTGAGTCTTGGAAGTCATTACTACTGTAATGACCGCTCCTTATCTTGTTTATTTCGTTTTTGTGCCAAGAGAAGCCTCTAATTTGAGTGAGGTAAAGATTTGAGGTTATTGCTGTCCTGAAACTGTTTTCGGTGCTGCACCGTAAAAATTCGTGAAAATTCTCTGTATATCTTTTGGACCTGCGATTTCTTGTGCATATGCCCCAGGTTATATCCAAACTTTTGTTAGTTGAACACTTTTTGATTTGAGCAACGGAAAATCCCTCAAAAATTCGTCCTTTGTCAGCTGTCCAGTTTTGACAGATTTCTGCCAATATTTATTTTTGCCACTTTATCGCTTTCTTTTGAGTTCTTTTTTATCATGGAACTCTTGTGGAAGTTGCTACAGTAGTATATACTTTATATGTGGTGGTTTTGGGTTGAAACCTGAAGCTAAAAGAGGTTGAATATATTTTATGCTTACACTAATGTTGCTAATAGAATTGTGTTTAGTTTTGTATGAAAGAAGTTTTCAAGTGTAGGGATTAGAGAATGATGAGATGAGTTGAAGAATGGACAAAAGCTCAATCTTGGGGATGCCCATGCATCACCCCAAGAAATATCCAAGACGTACAAGCGTCAAAGCTTGGGGATGCCCCCGAGGCACCCCTTCTTCATCGGCAAAAATCATGTCACCTTTCAAAACACTATATTTTTATTGCTTCATGCACTATGTGTTTTTCTTGGAGCGTCAGTTGTTTTAGTTTTCTTAGTTTGTTTAGTTTGTTTGTTTGCTGCAATAAATGGTTGGACCCCAACAAATTTCCTTTGGAGGAGATGTACTCGTTTTCATTTGCAAAGAACGCTCTAGTTTTCACTCTTATTAAAAATCGAGTGTTCTACTTTTTCTGCTACTGCTTTTGGTTTTCGTTTTCGCCTTGATTTGCGTTCAGATCTTATCATATCTTTTCATCAAGGTGTATTTTTGCCTCCGATCTTCATTGGTTTTCATCAAAAGAGGTGTTTATAAAAATTTCAAATGGTGTTGGAAAAGAGAAAAAGCTTTGTGCAAAATAGTGGTACAAGAAGGAGCTTGTGTAGACTGCGGCTTAGGCTTTTTCATGTCATGCTTGATGTCTTTTTGATAGTATGCTTAGTGGTTTTGCTGTAGCATGACTTGTCTCAAATAACTGAGATTGCTTAATGAGCCTTTGAAAAATCATGCGTTGTTTTTATTGTATGGAAGCATTATTTTGGTTTTCTCCTTGATGCTTTATTTCGGTTGACTTGGCGCATGCTCACACATGTTAGACTCTTACAAAGTCGCCATTAGCCTTCATGATCATTTAGTTTTTGAATTTTGATGCCATCGTATGCTTCTTTTAATGTCGCTTTGTCGCTTTGCATGATTATGGCCATTACTGCTCTCTTAGTTGGTCGCTCCCAGTCTTTTGCTAGACCTCGCCTTGTACTGAGTATGAGCTCTACTCGTGCATCCAACTCCTAAAAGCCAAAGTTTTCCATTGTGTCCACCATACATACCTACTAGCAATTTGCTATTCCAAGTAAATTTGACTTGCTTTTATTTTCTCTTCAAATTAAACTCTTACCAGTGTTATGCGAAATTCGGTCAGCAAAGCTCTCACGAACCGGAAGGCACACTTTACTTTTTCCTGTTCTTAAAAATTTGACATTGTGGTCTTTTATGCTGAGTTGTTATACTTGCAAGTTGTAAGTTGGATTCTAGCCCAGCCATGCTGTCATGGGGCAAGCTTTCAACATTGCACTTCTTTTTGAGTTGATATCGTGATCTTTTGTTTATGGATGCCCGCTGTGTGAAATGAATTGGGAATCTTGTGAGGATCATGGAGTTTTTATATGTGTTAGGGAAACGCCGGGCCGCCAATCTAAGCCATGCATAATTCATGGTGGAAATTTGCAGCATACCCATGGTGAACATTCGACGACGCATCTCACAATAAAAAGCTAAACAATATAGCAAATAAAAGAGATGTCGAGGTGTTCATTGTCTGCTTGTCCTGTCATTTTGGTGTGGGCTTGTTCCATGTCATCGGGCACGGAGGTACCCCATTGGCGGTTCTCAATGATATGCATATACTTACAATGACAAGAGCCTTGCTTGGGACTCTAAGTAAAGTAGCATGAGGTTTGGGTACTCGTATTCACGGGACACGAGGTTTTCAACTTATGATTTGTCAAGCATATGCATCATAACTGTTCTCGCATTAACTTTAACCATTCAAGATGCTTCTGATGGGGGCAATGAGAGCTCAAAGCCGGTAAGTACCATAATTTTTGAAGGTTATAAAACTTGCAATCACTGCTTCCCTCTGCGAAGGGCCTTTCTTTTACTTTTATGTTGAGTCACCACCTTCTTTCTTTATGCACCATTAAGAGAGCATAGTTGTCATTCTTAGTGTGATATGCATTGTCCCAAAGTTCATTGATTGACTCATATTGTTGGTTTCACTTGTTCTTAAATTATTTGTATCTAGTCGCCCTCTTAAACTTTGAGGTGTCCTATGCATTTATGTTTTGCTCTCTTTGAAGGACAAGCTGAAAACCATTTGTATGTTTTTCCTTATGATTTGAACACACGTTTGACTTTCATTGTTTCATTATCATGATCTTTTGTTTGTGTTCATTTGCATGTTTACAACATGGTTGCTAAGTTCTTATTGTCATGATTATATCTTTCATGCCCATGTTTTAAGTTCTATTGATCCCAGCTCACCAATGCTTACATATATGATCAAGATTGTGTAGGTGCATGTCACCTCAAAAATTATTCTTTGTTATCACTTACCTACTCGAGGACGAGCAGGAGTTAAGCTTGGGGATGCTTGATACGTCTCAAATGTATCTATAATTTTTGATGCTCCATGCTTGTTTTTACACCATTTGTATATTGTTTCGTTACACTTAGTGGCATTTTTATACATTTTCCGGAACTAACCTATTAACGAAGTGCCACAGTGCCAGTTTCCTGTTTTCTGCTGTTTTTGTGTTTCAGAAGTGATACACAGGAAATATTCTCGGAATTGGACGAAACAAGTTCCTGAAGTCATATTTCACGGGGAAGCTTCCAGACATCCGAAGACCTGACGGAGTGGGGCCACGTGGCCCCCACACACAGGGGCGGCTTGGCCACCCCCCTGGCCGCGCCGGGCCCACGTGAGGGGCCGTGGTCTCCCCTCTGACATCGTCCCTTCGCCTATATATACCCCCTGACGAGAAAAACCTAAAGGCCCTATCAGTTTTCCAGAATACATCGCGATCCGCCGCCGCCGTCGACCCGAAGATCGGGAGGGTCCAGAAGCTCTTCCCGGCACCCTGCCGGAGAGGGGAATCACCACCGGAGGTCTTCTTCATCGCCATGCTTGCCTCCGGAGCGATGAGTGAGTAGTCTACCTTGGACTATGGGTCCATAGCAGTAGCTAGCTGGTTGTCTTCTCCACCATGTGCTTCATGTTTAGATCTCATGAGCTGCCCTACATGATTGAGATCACCATTATGTAATACTATGATGTTGGTTTGTTGGGATCCGATGAATATTGGTGTTTATGATTAAGTTGCTGTACTGAATTATATCTTTTGTTATCTCTATGTTGTTTATGATCTTGCATGCTCTCCGTTATTAGTAGCTATCTTGGCCGAGTAGTTGCTAGTGACTCCAAGAGGGGGTATTTATGCTCGATAGTGGGTTCATGTCTCTATTTCACCTGGGGGAGTGACAGAAACCTCTAAGGTGGTAGATGTGCTGTTGCTACTAGGGAGAAAACAACATTCATATGCTCAAGGGCATATGCTTTGTTTACATTACACACTTTGCTTAATGCAATTATCTGTTGTTCGCAACTTAATACTTCTAGGGTGTTCGGATGATATCCCCGGGGGTGGATTATTAGTCATAGATGCAGTTGGATGGCGGTCTATGTATTTTGTTGTAATGCCCAGAGTGAATCTCATAGTGATCTTCTTGACATATCACGTTATCTTTATTCTATCAATTGTCCAACTGTAATTTGTTTACCCAGCATGTTATTTTATCTATGGAGAGACACCACTAGTGATCTGTGGACCCCGGTCCTATTTTAATCATATTGCAATCACCTGTTTACTTTTCCCGCACTGTTTACTTTACTCGCATTTTACTACTGTTTCCCACTCGATACACTCATAACCTTTGTTTCAAGCAAACCGGTGAGATTGACAACCTCATCGCAAGTTGGGGACAAAGTATTTGTTTGTGTGTGTGCAGGTTCCGCGTTGCTGCTGGCCGAAGACGAGTCAACAAGTGTCGTAAACGGCGCCCTTGTTGGAGTGTTACTAAGCCAGTCCGCATCACCTTCAGTTGTCACCGTCTCTCTTCTTCAAGATCGACATTAAACCTTGGTTTCTTAACTGAGGGAAAACTAGCCGCTACACTCATCATACCTTCCTCTTGGGGTTCCCAACGGGCTGGTCATCACCACGCACAAGGACTTACTGCTCCCACGTCAACTAAACGCCACAGTCTTTTCTGGCGCCATCACACGAGTAGCATTGATGTCGACGAAATCGTAGATCTTGAGCGTGAGTTTCCGCACTCCAGGGAGAGTTGATGTCGAGCCCCCGAGCGTTGCTGATAGTTTGTGCGAGTGCGCGGCGGCGAGCCCCCGAGCGTAACAAGCCGCAGTCCCCGAGCGTAACAAGCCGCAGTCGATGATGTTGAAGACGAAGTAGTCGCAGTATTTTTCTCTGAGTTGTCCGGGCAGAGTAGTCGAAAATTTTCGCCGGTTATAAACTTCTGCTGATTTGATATACGTATTCCATATGTATGAGCTGATTTTTTTCCTTGAAGCTCACGTGGTAGCTCGAGCTGGTACTTCCTGACCGATCCCAATTATTTCTTGAACTTGTATGTATCACGGTCTAACCATCTGCCGCTTTGTCTCATAATCTTCGCGCCGTGGCGATGTAGTGTTCCAATGAATAACTTTTTTTCGGCGATTCCTTGAATTTGACAGATATCTGGTAGGATCGGATGTAGGCTTTTTTCCTTGGGTCCTTGAACCAATCAATCACGAGCGACGAGTTGATGTTACTTTTGTTTTCCTTGACTGCTTTAAGGTACTCCAGCTACCCGATGAAGCCGATGCATGCTGCGGCGAGAGAAAGTTGCCCGAAAGAAATTGTCGACGATGCGAACTGACTCGACCGGATCCTAAAACCGATATGATCAGGCTGCCGTGCCAAAGAAGATGATTCGGCGAGACGCGATTTGAAGACGATGATGATGACTTCTCTTTTTCTTGTCGCTGATCCGGTTCTGCTGTTGTTGGCAGTCGCAAAATTTGTTGATCTTCTCGATGGAAAAGTTGAAGGATCCCGCCCGGATAACAAAATCCAGTCGCCGCGATCCCCACGGTCGGCGCCAATTGACGAGGGCTAACTCGACAAATGTCCTAGATGAAGGACTTAGGATCGGGGGAAGAGCAACGACTAGAGATTCTGGGATCCAGATTGGCACACGATGTATCCAGGTTCATGTCCCCGCGGTGGAGGATCGCTACATCCTGCTAGCAATCTAGTATATGATCACAATGGTGTTTACATGGTGCCGCCGTAGGCGGAGGTGTCTATGTCTAATCTATCTTGTATGCTATGTCTTGATATTTGATGTCTATGAGATATCTCTCTAGGAGCGCCCCTGCCTGGCTTTATATATGCAACCAGGCTAGGATTTACAAGTGTCCTTGTCGAATACAGATTAGAACCTTCCTTCTTCGTCTCCAAGTTATCTTCGAGTCCTTGTTCCAGTCCACCTCCATAATGGGCCGGACCTCGTATACTAATCCGCAGGTACCCGAAGGGCATATCTATGTCATTAGGGCATACATGTATCTTCTGCATGTCTAGTCCTAGAGGGCACACAAGCTTCTTTGCTTCATACATACTGGCGGGCAATTTTTTATCCCTTGTAAGCAGCTTCTTCATCAGTATCAACAACTTATTAAATCCCGAGTCAATCACACCATTCTCTGCCTTCCATTTCAGCAATTCCAATGTGCTACCCAGCTTCCTCTGGCCATCTTCTGCCTTTCATCATTATCAGCTTCTTCTGGTCATCTTCAAAAATTGGACAACTGGACAAGGGAGTGACCTAGGCGATCCCTCGTTGTGGGCTCTGGGATGTAGCCTAGCAGATACTGGTGCCGGGTGGGCGCATCGTGGCTAACATGAGCTCGCCGACTCTAAAACGAATATGGAGTGGGCCTCGTTGGCCATGGATAACATTAGTGAAGAAGCCTCCGCTGATGACCTCCACCACAGATCGCAACTTCGAAATCAAATGCTATAGCGCATAATCTGACTTCCCATATAGCCTCAAATCCGAGAAGGAGGAGGAGGTCTTCTTCCCCAATTGCACTATTACCATGACGACCAAGAGAAAGTAGCAAAGCCTCCAAATCTGCCCTAAAACGAGCTCTGCCATAGCTCTTGAGCTTATTCACAGAAACATCGCTTCAACCCACTCCCAAAGTTGCTGGCCACCATGGACAACTTCTGAGAAGCAGATCTAGAAGCCATGAGGCATTGCTCACACCCGTCATGGTCAAGCTCCAAAGTGCCAATGTGCCATAGAGGCAAAGCAAACCTACAACTACTTTACATAGAGAAGGGTCGACATCCTAATCTATATGTACACCAGCCATCACGAACATCGACGGTGAGAGGGACCGGATCTCAAAGACCTTGGTCGACTCTCTAAAGAGGCCGCGGGGAGCGACCTAAAGAGAACGAGAAGGCCGAACGTGTTGTGCTTAATTGTTTTATTTCTCACAAGGCGTGTCAATGCATGCGCACACTTCCAAGATCAAACACAGTTGTACTTTGAGTATATGGAAAATTTTCATGATTTTTCCATTATGTGTGTCATGTGCAAAATAAAAGTTCATGCAGTTTTCTATGGTTGTTATGTATGCAAGAACATATGGCCATACTTTCATATGAAATTTTATAGATTTGCTTACTCAGCATATATAAAACTACTTTGATGATTTTTTTTGACATGAAACTTGAGAGAAGCCACCTTACAACAGTAGTATAATAAATCACACGATCACAATCAAGAGAGATTCTCTCACTTTCTCAAGAAAAGTTGGAGTACATTAGAAATCAGCAAAGTATACATGAACACGAGTAAAATCAAGTACGGATATTAGAAGCGATTTTTGGCTTCGTGTGTCCATCATGAATTCTAGGTGGTGGTCCATGAAAGATTGATCGTTGCCGACATCCATAAGCGCGGAAGATATGGAAATGATTCCAATGTTTTTATTTGATACAACCACTACTATTCGTACACCAAGCTTGAATATCTATTGGATGGTTGATGAATTATTAATACGGGGTTAATGGAACATTGCCTGATTCGTAGGCTCACTCGCATTTCAGTCATAGCTAGGCTCTATATGTGCTCTGCTTTCTATTTCATTGTAGAAATGTAGGGGTGAATAGGGATGGTCAGGATAGGCGATGATATCGGAGAGTTGTGTTTTTTTAGCATCCTCAAGAGTCGTTATAATCGTGGTAAATATTGAGAATGGAAGTTGCTGGGAATTATAGTCGTAGCCCACCGAGGTTAGGTCGTAGACATCCTCTACCATGTGGCTTCCATGGGTGTTCATCTCGCTAGCGATCATGTAAAAGTCGGGCTTCTCGTAGTCCTCTGTCTTTCTCCTAGGAAACAACGCCGCCTAGTGTGCTGAGTCAACGAATGAGCTTAAGTGCTCTTCGCAAGGGACAGGCCAACGAATGAGCTTGCAGGCCAGGTTAATGATCTCTCCTTGTGGGCTGTGGCCAGGGTTGGTCAGTGGGTGCGCTGCAGGCGAGGCGAGCGCGTCATGCATCTCCAAGAGGAAGTCTTCGAGCCTGCGACACACGCGACGCGGTCAAGCCTTAAAGTATTTGATACTTTAGTATTTTTACAAACTGAAGTATTTATAGAATACTTTAAAATTATTTTGTTGCCAAATAAAGCCTTAGCTTTTTTTCAGAATGACATGTATCTAGATGTGTTTTAGTGTCTTTGTCTCCATTTAGTCACTCTAGTACTTATCTAGTCTATATAGAGACAACTAAAATAATTTATATTTTAAAACAGAGAAAATATAGGATTTAGCTACGAACAATTTATGAAGAACTGATACAACGGTGGGTAGGGTGGGTCGTCTTGGAAGTTTGCCGAATCCACCTACTGCTGCACCGTCTCATTGCTTTGGGAATTTTTGAAAACTTGCACTAAAGTTATTGAAACCTGTAACCTGTTTCAGGTGGCACGTCGGACGTCGCCTAGCGTATTTATTGTCACCCATTGATCTGTTGGCCACTCCGAATCACAGAAGTGGGGAAACTGGATCCTGCACGGCCGAGCGGAATGCATTCCGCGGGATCTCTGGCGCATGCATGCTTCTCGCTCCGTTGTTTTTTGCGAAGTGCAATTGCAAGAATAATGCATTCTTTCTAAGAGTGGACGTTTTTGAGCTTGAGCTCCATGGACCACGGTGTAGACAATGTTGTAATCTATCACTATATAATTATGACGTTCTCGACAAATCTATCGCCAGTGTCTATTGTTTGTAAGTATATTATCTTTAACGATAAGTATAGTAGTATTTTATTTTTAGCGACAATGTTGTAATCTATCACTATACATGTTAATATATAGATATATCTATGTTAGCGATAAGTAGTACTAGTATTCAGTTCGAGTACAATATCTTTTTGATTAGATTTTCATACCCCATAATGTAATATAGCGGTTCTTTTAATGTATGTGGTATTTATCCGCTGGAGATGTTAAAGAAAGTATTTAGAAAATATCTCCAAAAAGTACTACTCCCTCCGACCCATATTACCTTTCACAAATACGGATGTATCTAGATGTATTTTAGTGCTCGATACATCCATATTAGCGAAAGGTAATATGGATCGGAGGGAGTATTTGGAAAACAAAAACATGAAGTTGGTACACGCATACGCGCATGGAGAGCAAGTGATGCTGATATCTCTGCTCTCTCTCGTTGTACCTAATGACATGTGGTCAGTCAACATCCTAGGCAGAAATATACGCATGTTACGTCTCGCCGGCGAACGTCATTAAGGAAATTGCATGATCGGTCAACAGCCAATCACGCATAGTAGCACCTAGCACGTACCATAGTCGTAGGTAGCCATGTATCTGCTGATTGTATTATTCGAACTTGTTGAGTACGACTTGGTTTTTATAGATGAAGTTGTTGCGAGGCACAATGTTTACGCGAGCCACGCTCTCAAGGCCCGCCTCGGACTTTCTCGCGAATGAAGGAAAAAAAAGGTAATACGAGGGATACATGTACATGTGCGATCTGTTGACTTTGCATGCTGTGCATGTTAACTTTGCTTCTATGTAGTTACTCACGTATATAAGATTCAGCCAGGCCACCTAGTAGGTAAGATTACAGCTAGCCGGCTGCCCACCGATCAGTGGCGGAGCTTCTGAAAAATACTTGAGCGCGGGCCAATCTATACCATAGCATTTTTTTTAAGAACTAGTGCGGTGGCCCTCGTAAATTCAAGGACATCATCTTTACTGGATTGATAGTGTCTGAGAGAACGAATTAATGGTTTCATGGATATACCATTTTCTGATAATAAACAATACAGTTCTATTATAAAAAAATATATTATGCCAAATAATGTATCACATATGTGAGTAACAACTTTAATAAACCTTAATTGTGGGTTTAGGATCATTATGTCATTTGTGAAACACCCGAGTGTGTTGTTCGTAAATAATTTGAACTCTGCAGTAGAACTATGTGACATGGTAGATCACTATGCGATTTCATTAACATTGATAAATCTTTTAGATAAAATAGAGGAGAATAAGTCATCATCGTTAATAGGTGGGACAAATTTTATAGTTGTAGTTGTTACTACCTAAGTCTGGTTCTTCCTCGCAATTACCTATGCAGTTTTCAAATGTGCGACTTAGTCGATCAACGTTCTTGTTATTTTGTATACTAATATGATCCTAAAATTAAGATTAATCCAGATTAACAATATTTGGTAATATTATTTCAATTTTGGGGAGATTCTTAACATGTTTATACCTCGCAAATCAAAGTTAGAGAAGTGCAAGTGTAATTTTCCGATGATGTGATCTATTTCGTAATAGTAAATTTTCTATTTTTAAAAATATTTACATGTTATATCGATCTTTAGTTCATTGTTTATGCACACTCGTTCACATGTATTTTTTGTTCCATGTAATATTACTACACGGCTTGGATGACATAGTTTCAACCTCTTAATCAATGTTCTATTTTATTGTGTGATTCGAATGACATGTGCTCTTACAATCTTTCATAACTGGGTGAATTAATAAAAGTTCAATATCGCGACCACATCCTAGGGATAATATTAGAGTTATTGTCGGTATGCAAAATATATGAAACAAACAAATGATTTTACATTGGGTTATGTGATGCATGCAACGAATCGTGCTATCTGGCTGAATCAGGATTCTATCACCAGTTATGATGCAAATACATGAACATAGCTCTTACTATATGTTGGATATTAAAGGAAATGCAAATACATGAATCTAAGGTCTAAGGAAGGTTGTGTTTTTTCCTTCAGAAATACTTTTCATCTCTAGAAATTTCCTCCCTTACATGCAAAATCTTCAATTCGTTCTATTTTACGATCTCATCTCTACATGTTCTATGTGTCGTTTTGAAGTGCAACGGACTTTATTTGTATCCATGCAAACAAAGTTCTTTGCAAACTGTTCTATTCTTAACTTTGTCACCCATATTATAATTTAGTTTATGTGCAACTCAAATAGCTATTTCACATGTTTATTCTAAATTTGAATAGTCATCAAGACATATGAAAATTATTTGATATTTCGTACCATACATTTGTTTTTATGCAATTTAGCAAATGCCAACTTTTTAGTCAATCCGAAACACATGCTCCTTCTATTTGCAAATAGATGATGTTTACATATTCAAGGAATATAATGACACAAATTTAATACAAATATTTTAAAAACTATTAATAGTCAATTTTTTAAATTGAGACCACACATTTCTTAAAATTGAATATATTTATGATGCAAATTTAACTTTATTAATATAAATATTTTAAAATCTATTAGCATTCAATATTAGAAATACGAGAGCACACATTCATTAAAAATTGCATATCTATACGAATGGGCTATGAGAATAATTTTAAAAATCATCATCGTTAGAATGCCACTAAAAAATTCATAGAGTTATATTCCCTCCATCCTGATTTATTAGTCCTACTCATCATGTCTTAGGTCGTCAATTTAACCTATATAACACAAAAAATATAAAATTCATTTGAAAGTATAAGAATTAAAATCTATTAGCAGTCAATATTAGAAATTCAAGACTGCACATTTATTAAAAATTGTATATATGTACGAACCGTCTATGAGAATAATTTAAAAAATCATCACCGTTAGGATGCCGTTAAAAAATTCATAGAGTTGTACTCCCCCCATCCTGATTTATTAGTCCTACTCGTGTTTTAGGTTGTCAATTTAACCTATATAATATAAAAAAATTATAACATTCGTTTGAAAGTATAACAATTGAAATTTTTAATGGTATATTTTTGAAATATATATTTTATATTAAGTCTGCTAAATTGGCAACCTAAAGATACACCTAGAACTAATCCGGAATTGAAGTTAATCTGCTGATGTCATCAATGATCTTAGCGCATACATGCATCCCCAAACCTGGTCGTACGTGTTGCTCTTGGCCAGACCAAAACACGTTTACCCTTCAGTTGGAGAACTTGCTTAAAAAAAATTACGTAATTCAAATTAATTCAGGAGAGTCACTGTGTTGACAAGGTGCAATGGGCTGAGAATGATTCTATTTTTCCATATTGTATATCGGCTTTGGTTTGCCCGTGCCATGGGCGATGAGATTTTTTTTTTCAAATTGTACAATTGTATGATGTACGGTCGGCTGCCGTGGAGTACCATCAAACTGGGTGTCCGTTTGAAACAAAAAACTGTTCGGGCTTGATGTACGTGTTGACACGGGTCTACAATAAAGTTACGTAATTATTGTTAAATCCTAGCCATAAATTATAGATCATACGGTTTAAAAAAATTCAGATGATGTGGATTAACGTAGTGTCTTTATTTTAAACATCCGTATTGTGCTTTTAGTATATAGTAGATGAAGGTCTGCCGGAGAAAAGTAACATGCGTATTTTTTTGGTTACGATGTTGACTGACCACACGTCATTAGGTACAACGAGCGAGAGCAGAGATATCAGCATCATTAGCACTCCATGGGTGTACCAACTTCTTGTTTTTATTTTCCAAATACTTTTTAGGGATATTTTCTAGCGAATAATTTAAAGTGTTAAACACCACATACTGTACAATAACCGCTATTTTACATTATGAGGGTAGGCGATACTACTCAACCGAATATTGTAAAAGATTTCCATACCATAGAAAATGTACTCCCTCCGTTTCAAAATAAAAGATGTTTTAAGTTTATGAAGCAAATGTATCTAGACATGCTTTAGTGTATGTATTCAAATGAACCTATACACTAAAAGATATCTAAATACACTTGCTTTGCAAAGCTAAAACATCTTATATTTTGAAACGGAGGGAGTAAAACAAAATTACTAAAGTAATTTCCCTACCCTGTACCATAAATTGGGGAAGATGTTTGAAATGTTGCTAGGTTGGTGGGAGGAAAATTTTACCTCGCACCCGCCTCACCCCATCGGCCCGAAACCCTCACCAGAGTCCCGCCACTCCATTCAGTACGACGTTGGAACAAGCTGTGGCCCTGCCTTGAGCTCTCGGTTCCCACCATGCCTGGCGTCTCAAACTCGGCTTGGTGGATCCTTGGAGGCCACGCCTGCTATCCACTTTTTATGAAACTTGACAAGTAACGTCTGATAAGAAAATTTGGGAGAAAGAAGGATGCTTTAGCTACCATGCATATGCTTCATTTATTTAAAATGTATGTTATCGTGCGCCTGTATAAAAACGAAAAAAATTGATGCTAAAATAAGCATTTTCATGATACTTTTTTATCTTTTTATACACACAACAAAATATCCTTTTTTCGTGAATCTTTATCTAAGCACATAAATCTTCCAAATTCAAGGCGTACACCAAATTGAAGAAGATAATCTGTGTAGTTCGCGGCCAAAGCTACGCCGGGACTTGGTTGGGAGATTGACTCCGCATTGACCAGGCCGCTTCAAATTTTGCATGTGATGTATGATGATCAGGGCGTCTCGTGGAGAACCTCTCATCCTTCTCTTCTCCCCGTGTCATCCTCCCTCTTCGCCGGTGATGCGTCAGGTATGTAAGTCCGTTCACTAGTAGAAAAAAAGGCTTCCATTCGCCCCCATTAGTCCCTAACGTGTTTGGTCCGTGGCTAAAGGGTCCATCAGTCCCGGTTCGTTTGAAAATGTGGGCCAGAGAGCATTAGTCCCGGTTCAAATGGGCCCTTCGGTCCCGGTTTCAGCCACCAACCGGGACTAATGCCTTTGGGACTTTAGTCCCGGCTCGTGGCGCAAACCGGGACTATAGGGCACCCTTTAGTCCCGGTTTGCTCCACGACTAAAGGGCAGTTCAAACAAACCGCCGCTCTCCCGCGTATCGTTTCGGAAATCGCTGCGGCCATTACAATCGTTTCGGTAATATGCAACGAACGCATCGGGAGAGCGTTTTGGTAATAAATTACCGGCGGCCTCTTGATCTTCTTCTTCTCCATTTCTATATAAGAAGCCTCTATTTAGCTTTCTTGATCATCATCTTCTTCTAATCTCTCCTCAAAACCACCATAGCATCATACTAAGCTCTCTCTCCATCTCTAGCATGGGCGCCGGCGGCAATCAAGCTCTCTCTCTCCCTCTCATTTCAATGGAGCCGGCGACGTGGGTGCATAATCTCACCGTCGAAGGGATGGAATTCACCATCACGGAAACCGTCCGTGCATCAACGGTGGAGAAGTGGCTCCACGCTGTCAATCAGCAGTTCCTCGATGCCGCACCGGTCAAATGTGTGGGCTTGGACTGCGAGTTTACCACCCCTCGCGATAAGCCTCATCATCGTGTCGCCCTCCTTCAACTCTCGGTGGCGTCCGAGGTTTTGCTCTTCCAAATATGTCGGGCCGATCATGTGCCGCAGCTGCTCAGGGATTTCTTGGGGGATCCCACCATTAGATTCTGCGGCGCGGCTATCGGCAATGACGTGCGCATGCTGCAACGATACGGAATTCAAATTTCGTTGGTGCACGACCTCCAAGTGATTATACCGAACCCCACCACAAAACCAATTCCGAGTCTATATGATCTGTCCAATGCTACTATTGGGACAAAGCTTGAGAAGAAGAAAAAGATCAAGAAGAACAAGAAGAAGGGCGACGAGGAAGAAGAACAAGAAGAAGAACTTATATATGGTTGGGCCAAAGTTCCGTTAAGCGATAAGCAAGTGTTGTATGCCGCTCTAGATGCTCGCTTGAGCTTTGAGATTGCTAGGAGTTTTTGGAACCTAGAAGGCTACTAGCTAGATGTGTGTGTGGTGTGGTGTGCGAGTGCATATATATATGAAAAAATGCACTCCCTCTTGTTTGGTTAACAAGTCTATTATATTGCTACTATTTTGGATTTTTCAAGTTTTTTAGCCTTTTTTGAATATTTTAATTATTAAAAATTAATAATTAAATTATGTATAAAAATTATTTGGAATTCATTCATGCTTATTATTACTTAATCAATGTTGCTTAATTTGTGAATTTATTTGGAATTTAAAAAAGTAATATTATATGTTTCCAAAGTGTATAGGTTAATAGAATTGGTAGCATACCAATATTAAGAAGTCGCGAGCATAGTCTTGAAAGCTACTATGGAAGGAATGAAGAAGTTAAGCGTGCTAAGGGTGGAGTAGTGTGAGGATGGGTGACCGACCGGGAAGTGAGTACCATAAGTACTTGTAATTTGACATGACAATGGAGTGAGGGCCACAGTCTTGGAAGCTAGTAGGGAAGGAATAGAGATGATTAGATAATAGAGAAAATAAAGAAATAAATAAAGAAAAATAGAGAAATAAAAAAATATAGAAAATACAAAAATTCCGAAACAGAAAATACAAATTTTATTCCGAACGGACCTTTAGTCCCGGTCCGTGTTACGAACCGGGACCAAAGGTCTTCCAACCGTAGCACATGCCCCGGACCACATGGAGGACCATTGGCCCCGGTTCGTAAACAATCGGGACTAAAGGCTGGAGCCTTTAGTCCCGCTTTGTTAGTCCCGGTTGCTACAATCGGGACTAATGGGCATTACAAACCAGGACCAATGGCCTTTTTTCCACCAGTGGTTCGGTGTCCCATTCCACTCACCGACTCATTTTCTACCAATCAAAAGGGGATGGAATAATATCTTACAAGTCGAGAGGTGTTTGACTTTGGTGAGATCATGTGCAGTGGCAGGCACAGAGTCGTCGTTCGTGCTCGCGGCGTCTCGGACGCATCTGGAAGTATCCTCTTGCCGGGCTGAGGTACTACATCGGCGGCTGGAACATCAGCTCGGAGCACTACTGGGCCGTGAGTTTCACATCTTGTTCCATCGTTCTTGCCAATTGCCGTTCTACTCTACCTGCTTATCCACAAAATTCCATTAATTCCTTAATTTTGTTGCTATTTCGGTGATGGATCTGCAGTTTTTTAACGTAGATGCAGTCGGTGGGCTTCAGCGCAGGCCCGGTCTGCAGGAAGCTGTTACACGACATAAGATATCGGTAAAGCATACGTGAACTGATGAATATCTTTTCGATAAAGATGAGCCGATGAACATGAGTAAAATCAAATATGGATATAGTAAGAGATTTTTGGCTTCAAGTGTGACTAAAATTCTCCCTCCATTCGTGAATTCTAGGTGGTGGTCTATCAAAGATTGCTAGTTGCTAGCATTCATAAACGCATAAATGGCAAAATGATCCCAATGTGTGTTTATTTGATACTACCCAGTACTACTCGTACACCAAGTTTGAATAATTGTTGGTTGGTTGATGAATTACTAATGTATGAAGTTAACTGACCATTGCCTGACATAGGCTCCCTCACTGTTCAGTCATATATGATCTATATGTGCTCTTCTTTATAATTACTTGTAGAAACGTAGGGACGAGCAGGGTTGGCAGTGAGAGTACTTACGACATTGGAGAGCGGTGTTTTCTCTAGCGTCGTCGAGAGTCATTGTAAATGATGTTAGATATTGGGAATGGAAGTTGTTGGGAGTTGTAGTCGTAGGTCAGCGATGCTAGATCGTTCACATCCTCTACCATAAAGTTGCCATGGACATCCATGTCGCTAGCAATAATGTGAAAGCCAGGCTTGAGATGCTCTCCTTTCTTTCTCCTAGAAAACAGCCAGAGCCTCGATTGTGTGTTCACCGTAAGAGCTCTTGGCGTGGGAGAGACAAACGAACGGGCTTGCAGCCCAGCATGATGATCACTTGTTGCGGGTTGTGGCCATGGTGAGTTAGTGGATGAGCTGCAGGCGAGACGATGGTACTGACTCTGAGAGGAAGTCGTGCATCATGACACAACACATGCAACACAGCCACATAGGTGGTGTGATCGGAATGCGTCGAGGCGGTTGGGGTGATGAGCATGTGCGAACCACTGAGACACATCACAGAATGTTTAAGCTGTTGCTAACATGTGTGCATTCATGTCGGGCCACCGGCGGTGCACGGGGACAGCCATGGCTGACTAAAAGCATCTCTAACAAATCTCATAAAAATCAAATCCTTAAAACATGTATAAAGTGTATTTACAGTGCCGCATGGGTTGTTCTAAGATTTCTCTCATGCCAAGTCGAAGATCTGCTCGATATATGTCTTCAGTGATTTGGTCGGAGTGTCGAGTTTCGAAAGACTCCGTCGGAAAACTCTACTAGGCGACTCATGCCTGGAGATCGCCGGATCGGATGGGATTCGGTCGCACGTAACCATGTTTTTTCTGACTGTTTGGTTTGGTTTCAGAGGGAGCAGTACGAAGCTCTACAGTCCGTTGCCACCATGGGACATGTCTTTTGTTCAATAGTGAAGTCAGTCGTCGAGAATGGCATGAATTCAAGATCTGAAGTCCAATAATGGCGGCTTGAGTCTTGATGGCGATGAGAAATTGGTTTGGTGTTTTGTGTTTTGGAGTAGTGACATCGGCACGTGGGCGATAGCGCAGAAGTAGAGAGTCTAACACTAGTGAAGACAGGCCCTTTAGTCCCGGCCCGTAAGGGGTTTTAGTCCTGGTTTGCAAACCGAGACTAGACAAGCGGGACTAAAGGCCTAACCTTTAGTCTTGGCCCAGTTACCAGCTGGGACCAAAGGGGCTCCACGTGGGCGCCGCGGAGCGCGCTGGGAGACATGCCCTTTAGTCTCGGCTCGTAACACGGGCCGGGACTAAAGAGTTTCTGGAGATTTTCTTTTGTTGTATTTTATTTTAGGGTTTAGGATTTAGGGGAATTTATTTTTATTGTATTTTATTTATTTCTTTCTTCATTTTAAAATAGTTTTCATATAATTTTACGCGTACACATTTGTGTATATATATATAAGATAACTTGTCTTATGATCGTGCATATATATATATAAGATAACTGGATGAAGGAGGCGTATTTGGGCGTGTGTGCAAGCGACAAATTTAAGATTTAAGGACAAGCCGGGTCATGCATGGTGTTGACTGGAAGACATGCACCTGCTAGCTCTCACGATCAGCCATGCACCGGATAGAAAAGGGTTAAGCTAGCTTCTCTAGACAAAAGACGAATAGCTTCTCTGACCGCACAACGTACTGCCACAGTGTCACGGGTCTTTAGTATCGCCTCCATTACCACCGCGGACAGTGACGAGAGCGTGAAAAGGCGTCGTTAAGCATGTGTAAAAAACGCGAGGATGTAGGCGTGGCTCAGATACGCTTCTACCCGGCGTGTTTTTAGAGGACTCCTTAGGTTTGACCCATCCAAAACCGGCCTGCCAAACAATTAAATTAAGTTTTCAAGTACAGTTTTTAGGTTGGGGTGGGATAATACCCAATTTTCCTTGCCAAAACTTGTCGGCCAAACAAGGCCTCAGAGAGCTGCCGCTAACATACCTACGGTCGCGTCAGGCCGTCGAAGGTACGCGGGGGCGGTCGGTGCTGGCTAAGAGAAACAGATCCCGTAAAATTCAAGCCCCTAAAACGTGTATAAAGGCGCTAAAAACGCATTTCTAGTATCGCATGGGCTTCGGCCAAACAGATCCTTTGAATAAAAACTATAAAAGGGGTACTCCACTAGAAGGACAACATGTCAGCATTTTTTCAAAAAAAATATAGATATCCTCCTCTTATTTTCCATCATCCTCACTGCATCGTCCACTGTCCATCCGCTGCCCGACCACCCGCCGCCGGCCGAGCTTTTAAATGAAATCTATAAAAGGAGATGCTCCAAGACCATGCACTATGTGAGAAAAAAGTGAACCAAAGGCTCCTATGAGTCGATTCCATACATAGTAAAGCATCAGTTCCAATCTTCTGACAACAAAAGCACACCAATATATTGGTTCGACACAAAGGAATCATTGTGTCAGGAGCAAGCATACTGAGCTACCTCGGAGGGAGAAAAGCAAAGAAAAAGATGAATCTCAGAAAAAACATAATAACATACTTTCTCTATTTTAAAATATAAGATGTTCTAGCTTATTATTGACACACATGTATCTAGAAGCTTTCTACTATATAAATTCACTTCTTTTGCTTCTAATCTACACACTAAAGAATATCTATACAAATGCATGTTAATCATAAATTAACACATCTTATATTTTTGTTCTGGGGGAGGGAGTATTAAATTTCTTTGCATGGTGCACGCAGAATGGGCTCTGACCAAAAGCGACTCACTATTGCAGCTAGAGTGAACCGATTCTTAACTCTGCCAACTTTTTTGTTAGTTTGGCGGTGCACATTGCATGGTGTAATACGTTTGTGGCACAGAATCTCGACTCACGTAGCGGTCAATGCAGAGATAGCCGTGCGCGCAGCCGGCTGACCGTAGCCTACGTTGCTCGGCCCGACCGGGTTAAGGAAAATATGGGAGTCGAGCAAAGTCAATGTGCACTGCATGTCTGCATGTCCAACCAACATGATCGGTAGCATTAGTCATAGAAGAGATCGTCTTTTTCTTCGGCAAGAAAGTGAGAGGCAGAGCTTGAGAAGTTGAAAATTGAATGAATTCTTAAAAGATGACGCAACATTTACCTTTTATTAACAGCTCGTCAGATTGAATTCTTATCTTTGCTAGACTCCATCACATGAATGGTGTAAACCACGAATCCTCGATAACCAATTCACTACAGGACCAAAGCTCTACGCCGACGGCCTGAAGCCGTCGGCATAGGGCTATTGTAATATCCCAGCATTTAGGAATAAACGAAGGGTAGAAATAGGACCTTTGTGCATTCATGCATCTAAAATCTAAGTACATTTTTCACAAATTCAAAAAAAACCTGAGAGAGCAAAGCTTCTATCTAATAATACTTAGGGTTAGAGGTTATTAGAATGTTATGAGCTTTGCTATGATCTCTTGATGTTGTTGTTCAAGTGATCTTGGTATTTTATTTTTGATTTTGAATATTATTAAAAATTGAATAAATAATTATTAATAAAATATAACTCAATAACATATTGAGTTGGATAATAGAAATTGAATAAGTAAATAAAACAAACTGAAATATTACTTTATTTACATTAAACACATAAACAATGTCTTTACATTGTGGTAAACTAAAAAGAATATTACATAAGTAAAAAATAAAAGAAACACTAAATCCTAGAAACTATCTAATTAATCTTCAAGGTCTTCACTTGAATCTTGAAACTCTAAACTACAAAACAAACAATTATCAAAAAGGAAAAGTATTATAGTTAGATTATATTACTCTCAGACACTGGGCAATTATATTGCCAATAGCATCACTGAGTATAAATGACCAAGTTTAGTATCTGTTCTTTTTATTAACTTGGGTACAAAGCATTTGGGTACCAAGCAGATGCACAGCACATCCAGTAGAAGGATGAGATCAAGCACAGTGAGGCAAATAAGCACACAGCACACAAGCAGCTCAGTCACAGGACTGAGAAGCAGTGCTGGCAGCACCACAGTAGCTTGCTAAGCCAGCAGCTGGCTAGATGAGCACGGCAAGGGCAAGCAGCTCCCATTCGACCAGCCAAGAACCAACACAAAGAACACCACAGTTCTTCCACGGCACCATAAACACATTAGAAATCATCTAGTAAAACTATGGAGATGAACTGAAGCTCAAGATCAAGCCCAGGAGGAGAAGGACCAGCAACCAACAACAAGTCCAGGAGGAGAAGGACAAGCCCCAGGAGCTGAACCAGGAGGAGAAGGCAAGCAAGGAGCAAGCCATCACCACCAGCAAGCAGTTGCAGCTGATAACAATATCTTAGCTGCAAAACTTCAGGCATCGGGTAGAACACCTGCACATCGTATCACTGATAGAGCATGATTCAAGCATGTGTAGTTTATATGCAAACCCTCAGTTTGGCAAAGAGATGCTTTGCCAAGCTCATCACAGGGAATCATGATTAAAGCCAAATAGATATAAACCAGGGTAAAAGCCTCATTATGAACTTCACTGGCAAGTTTAGTTTAGCAACAGAAATAGCATGCTCATGACCAAGATGTGCTGGGCACATATCCAATAGGATATGCACCTCAGACACACAACTGGTATCACATCTTAAACCCTGGTCATATATGCAAGCAAATCATCTAATAAGAATGTATTGGCCTTAGACCAGCATCACTGGCCTGTTAACTAGGTAAGTTTCACCAACAGAAAGCATTCCAATATTGGTTGCTGGGCACATGACCAAAAGGTCATGCACCTCAACACAACCAGAAACCAAACTGACAACCAGGTCAGTGGATATTGATACGTCCAATTTGCATCACTATTTTGTGTCATAATTTACTGTTATTCATTGATATATTTCATATTTTAGACATGATACTTATGTTATTTCCTTTGCTTTCACATGTTTGATAATCATCGGAGGAGCTACTGCCGGAGTCAGGATTCTGCTGGAAAAAGGGCCATCAGGAAACCATATTTTAAAGATCAGGAAAATTCCAGGAAAATACCCAGAAATTATATTTTCCCAGAAGACTCAGGAAGCCAGAAGGGGGAGTCGAGAGGAGCCAGGGGGGCTCCACACGCCAGGCCGGCGCGGGCCCACCCCTGGCCGCGCCAGCCCTGCGTGGGGCCACCCTGGCCCACCTCTGGTCTCGCCCCTCCGCGTACATCATCGTCCCCGAAAACCTAAGCAGCAGGGAGGCTCAGAGTTAGACACAGCCGCCTCTGCGGGGCGGAGAACACCAGAGAGAGAAAGCTCTCCGGCAGGGAGAAATCTGCCGGGGAAATTCCTTCCCGGAGAGGGGAGATCGTCGCCATCGTCATCACCATCGCACTGGACTTCATCGGGATCATCATCATCATCATCTCCATCACCAGCACCTTCATCTCCACCATCACCACGCCTTCCCGATGTAACATCTTGAGTTGGATCTTGTCATATTCATAGGGGAAACTTTCCCGGTGTTGATTACTCTTGTAGTTGATGCTATTGAGTGGAACCGTTGAATTAAGGTTTATGTTCAGATTGTTATTTACCATTATTTCACCTCTGATCATGATCCATATGATGTCTTGTGAGTAGTTCGTTTAGTTCTTGAGGACATGGGAGAAGTCAAGATGTTAGTAGTGAATTATTGTTGAGAAATATTTATTGGTTTGATATTGTTGTGGTGCTATTTCACTAGTGGTGTCATGTGAACGTCGACTACATGATACTTCACCATTTATGGGCCTAGTGAGATGCATTGTGTATTTGGCTACCGATTGTGGGGTTGCTGGAGTGACAGAAACCTAAACCTCCATTGGGAAACCATTGCACCAGGGAGCGTAGGATCCTAGAGTTTAAGGCTGTGGTTAGATTTATCTTAATTACTTTCTTGTATTTGCGGATGCTTGCAAGGGGTATAATCACAAGTGTGTATTTATCCTAGTAAGGGTAGTGCGCTAGCACAGGTTCACCCCCATAACACTTACCAAACCAATAAATACTATTGGCTCTATAAAGCGAAAGCTCTTGACAGAAACCTCCCGTGTGTCCTCGAGAACGTTTGGTTATTATAAGTACACAACCGGCTTGTCCTTTGCTGAATAAAGGATTGGGCCACTTGCTGCAATTGTTGCTACTGTCTTTTATTTACTCGCACTTTATTTACTCGTATTACCAAATACCCCTGAAAACCTGTTTGCTAGTATTTACAGTGACTCCTTGATCAAAACTGCTCATCAACACCTTCTGCTCCTCGTTGGGTTCGACACTCTTATTTATCGAAAGTACTACGATACACCCCCTATACTTGTGGGTCATCAAGACTATTTTCTGGCGCCGTTGCCGGGGAGTGTAGCGCTATTGAAGAGTGGAATTGGTAAAGGTAACCGTCGCTGTGAGTATTGTTTTTATTTTGTCTTTTATTTTACTCTGCTATGGAGAACTCTCCATTTGGTTTCCTATTTGGAAACACATCTACTACTACTGCTGCACATGCGGAGGAACCACCACCGCCACCGCCTGCTGAAATTGATCCTTTTAAAATACCTATGAAAATTGTTGGGCGTATTATGGATAACTGCTATTCAGGAGATGGAACTGTCCATCCGGGTGATCACTTATTATTTATACATGAATTATGCGAGTTGTTCAGGTGTGCAGGTATTTCACCAAGCCAAGTCAAGAAGAAATTATTCTCTATGTCATTGAAAGGCAGAGCTGAAGAGTGGTATCGACTACTCCAAGATGGTCCATCTATGGCATGGGAGGATATTGTGCCTCTCTTTTATTCCAAGTTTTATCCTCCAAGTGAAATTCATAAAGACCGTAACCGGATATATAATTTTTGGCCTCATGATGGAGAGAGTATTGCCCAAGCGTGGGTGAAAGGATCGTATGAGCGACTAGAGGGGGGGGGTGAATAGGAGCTACCCAAATTTTTAATACTTTTCAAGTTAAGGCTAAACAAGAAGGTAAATTCTCTAGATGTGATACTAAGTGAATTTACCTAGAGTGACAAGCAAGCTAGCAATAACAATATAAGTAAAGGTACGAGTAAAGGATAGAGGTCACCGCAATGGAGACACGAAGACACGAGGATGTATTCCTGTAGTTCCTTCCTTGTTACGGGAAGTACGTCTACGTTGGAGAGGTGTGGTGCCACAAAGGCCACCAACGCCACAAAGGCTCACCCTATTCTCCGGTGAACAAGCCACAAAGGCGAGTCCACGCTCCACTAAGCGATGCCCTTGAAGGCGGCACGACACCTTTACACAAAGTATCGGGGCAAGCTCCACAACTCAATTGGAGGCTCCCAATAGGTCCACCAAGCTCTTACACACAAAGTCAAGCTTGGGGGACGGCTTCTTCCGGCTAGGAATCCGATGAATCACACAAGTAACAAGCCCCTCAACAAAGAGAGGGGGGAAATCAAATCGTCTTGGTGGAAGTGTAGATCTAGGTCTTCTCCCTCAAATCCCAAAAGGGCTTTGAGTTCTATTGGCTAGGGAGAGAGATCTTGAGCTTTGAAGCTTTGAAACAATGGAGGAGAGAGAGATGAAGCCGCAGCCTTCACTTGGGGAAGAAGAAGGCTTTATATACTCCTCCTCGAAATGTAGCCGTTGCTGGTCGACTAGGGCCAGAGTCTCCGGCCAGGAGGGCCGGAGTCTCCGCCCTAAGTGACTCCAGGGCCGGAGTCTCCGGCCAGAGACAGAAGTCTCCGGCCCAACTCCGGCCTGGTCACTGCATAGACCAACCCTTTAGCAAACCCTAGCCCAGCCAGACAGACCGGAGTCTCTGGCCACTGGGACCGGAGTCTCCGCCCCACCCGGAGTCTCCGGTCAGAGACAGAAAGTCTCCGGCCCAACTCCGGGCTGGTCTCTGCTTAGACCAACTGGGAGGATTGCTAGGGCGATACTCCTAGGCCGGAGTCTCCGGCCACCAGGGCCAGAGTCTCCGCCCTAGAAGTAGCAACAGCAGTACTTCGAGGATCCCCTCTCCACCAATTCCACCTTCGCAAAGCACCCTATAAGACAACTAAACCCTAACTCCACTACTGGACTACGGGCTTCGATCTTTACTTCCTTTTTGGGGTGAACCTCTGCGAGATTCTGAATTAACCTAGAAAATCTGCAGAACTTTAAATAGAATGGTTAATTCACCAAATGTTGTTAACAAACACCAAAATACATTTATTAGGGAAATGCCCTTTCAATCTCCCCCTTTTTGGTGTTTGATGACAACATACGGATTTGCAAGATATAAACACAATAATATAAACTATATAGCAAAAGCTCCCCCTACTTGTGTGCACCACACCATTTGTATTTGAACATGAGCACCACAAGTAAGAATCATCACTCCCCCTACATATTTCACAATTATACCAAGTGCAAGTAATAATATATGAGACTAACCAATAAGCATATAAGTAAGACTAACTAGATAGCACAAATTTAATAGTCTTACTAAGCAACATATGAACTTAAGTCTCACACACATAACATACCACACACATTTATAAGGTTCAACACTAAGATAGATGAGACACAACATGAAAGTCCATGAAGTTGTGTCTCGACCAAAGCAAAGCAAACGAAGTGCAAATCCAAATAACCACCCCATGCAAATCCCAACGAAGACAACCTAGTAGAGCTACTTCTCCCCCTTTGGCATCGAGACACCAAAAAGGGAAAAGAGCGATGCTACACGCCCATGGGATCACTCATCGTCTTCATCCTCGGGCTCGTCCTCGGAACCGGCATTGAAGTCCTCATCTCCTTCTTCAATATCATCAGAAGCCATGGGCTTCTTGCCATGACGCACATTGGAGGTGCCAGAGGTGACCTCCTCAAATGCCTGCCAATCAGTCAGACCCTTGCTCCACTTGCCATAGCTGTGAGTACCGGATGATGACGAGGAAGGAGGTGATTCCACATAGCCCGGTTGAGACTTTCTAAACGCCTTGTGAAGAATAGCTTGATTGTCATTGATGTGCTTTTGAGAGATGTAGCTCTCATATTGCTTGTGACGGATGTCCACATTCATGCAAAGCACATTCCTTTGGAACCAATTGAGCTTCTTGTACTCTTGAGCAAACTCATTGTTGGAGCTAGAGCCGGCATTGCTAGCATGCTTCATCCTTGGGCCCCTTCTAGTGGACACTCCCTCGGCAAAGGCATCATCATCTTCACCTCTCATTGGAGCAAAAGTTTCCTTGGAGTGACCGGTGGGTTCTTTGCGTTGAAGCTTCACAACCTTGTGATCCACAAGGTTGGCATCGAGAAGAGGAAGGTTGAGTCCTTGAGCACGGATGAGCCTCATGATAAATGGGGCATAGAGAGGAGTCTTCTTGCTGAGAATGCAATCATTGATTTCCTTGTGAATGAAATCCATCACATCAAGCGGCTCAACATGTGCGGTCTCTCCTTGGCAATAGACTTCATGAGAGTAGGCCAAGAGATTCACCAAGGCCTTGCGAATAGCATCAAAGTTGCCGGCTTGAGGGGCAATGGAGGCCCAGAATATGCGGAGCAAGATGTTGGACCGTTTGGACAGCCCAAGAGTGCCCCCAATGACAATCTTCTTGTCATCCCCGGTGTAGAGAGGAGCAAGCTTCTTCTTCTCATAGTACTCCCCATCCACATGCATCCTCATGCCACTAGGAGTAGTAGCACCACGGAACTCATACCCAAGGAGAGCAGCAAAGTCCATGAAGTTGGAGTGACAAACCTCTTCTCCGGTCATCCAAGTCATGGGGATCTCCTCACCATCTCCAAACACCAAGGTAGCAAAGAACTGTTGGACCAATGTGATGTTGTAGGACTCTTGAATCTTCATGAGTGGATGGAGCCCAAGCTTGCGAGTGATCCACACAGCCTCTCCGAAGTATGCACTGTACTTGGCAAAGTGAGAGAAATCCATCACCGTCTGAGGACAAACCGGATACTTCTTGAGGGAAGCATAGAATTCCTTCATGATCAGCTCTTGCTCTTTGCGGAAAAAGCAACGGTCACGGGAGTTCCGCGCGAGAGTGTACATATCCCTCTTCCTCATTTCAACAAACTCAGATGCTGATAGCCCTTCCAGAGTCACAAGACTATCAAACTTGACCTTCTTAGCTGCCTCAGCTCGTTCCTCTTCGGCCATCCTTGTCTTGAGCCTCTTAGCATCTCTAGCTTGCTGAGCAATGACTGACCTCTGAGCAAGCTCCCCTGTGGCGGGATTCACAACCAATTTGTCCTTGCTATGGGCTGCCGGCTTCCGAGAACCACCTGCACCTGTGAATGAGTGAGGAAGATAGCCAGGTTGAGGTGACATGTCCTAGAATCCAAATATAAGCAACTATGCTGTGAAAGAGTGCACTTTGGTCTGATCTAGCCGGAGTCTCCGGGGACTCGGGCCGGAGTCTCCGGCCAAAACCGGAGACTTTGCGTCCAGGCCGGAGTCTCCGGCCACAGGGGCCGGAGTCTCCGGCCGGATGCAGGAGCCCGAGCCTAGGAGACCACTTAGAACAAATTGAGTGCAATAACCACAATAAAGTTGCTAAGAAGATGATTGATAGCCACTAGAATGTAATGCACCAGATCAAACTATGGGAAACATGCAAATCTCGTAGATCTAGATAGAACTAGATGAAGGAGATGAGGAGCACATTTACCGGAGTCCATTGGTGCAAATCGGTCGGTGGGGAGGTTCCCACAACCTCAAGGGGAAGATTGGCCGGTGGCACGGCGGATCCCGGGGCTTGGGAGAGCTCCAGGCGTCGATCTACGAAGAGGGGGCGGCAGGGGGCGAGTGTAGGGCACGGGGGCGGATGGGGAAGAATGAACCGTTCTTCCCCACCCCGTGCCCTGAGTGATTTTTGAAACTGCCCGGGCCGGAGTCTCCGGTACTTACCCCGGAGTCTCCGGCCCACCGGAGTCTCCGGGCTGTAAGCCCCGGAGTCTCTGGCCCCCCTCGACCAGATCAACATTTATGGTGTGAAGGACATGTCATTTAGATATTAGATTTGTTTTAGGATGAGATGGGCTTGGGATGGACACATTGTCACTGTGTGGTACAACATGCTCATGTTTGCAAACATGCAAACCAAATCAAATAAGACCAAACATGAGCATCTTCCCATAAAAAAAATAAGGCAATAAAATCAAATGGGAAACTCCTCCACTAGGGAGGTTGGTGACCAAGGGGCCACCATGTATGAGTACAAAGGTATGGCACCGCGAAGATATATCTTGGGCCCAAAACCTAGACTCATCGATTAAGCTCAAAAGTGTCACCACTGACAAGATAGAGCAATACGCTTACTATTGGCATTATGGGGGGAGGGATAGCCCAATCAATTAGGACCGCACTCCCCCTATATCCATGCCCACATCTAGAACAACACACACGTTAGAGTATGGGAGTAAATGCACCTAGCTCAAGCCACATTGCTTGAATCAATGATATTTAGTTCATGCCTCAATTCCCGGAATCTTGCTTCATCGAGAGGCTTTGTGAATATATCGGCAAGTTGCTCATGAGTGCCAACATAAGATAGATCAATTTCTCCTCGGTTGACATGATCCCGAATGAAATGATGACGAATCTCAATATGCTTCGTCTTATTGTGTTGCACCGGGTTGTGAGCGATCTTGATTGCACTTTCATTATCACACAAAAGAGGCACTTTGTCAAAAATGACACCGTAATCCTTCAAAGTTTGCCTCATCCATAAGAGTTGTGCACAACAACTAGCCGCGGCTACATATTCGGCTTCGGTGGTAGAGAGAGACACACAATTTTGTTTCTTAGATGACCAACACACCAAAGACCTACCAAGAAATTGGCAAGCCCCGGAGGTTGATTTCCGTTCCACTTTGTCTCCCGCCCAATCCGAATCCGAGTAACCTATAAGATCAAAACTTGCTCCTTTTGGATACCAAAGACCAAAGTTAGGGGTATTCACCAAATATCGAAAGATTCTCTTGACCGCCACTAAGTGGCTTTCCTTTGGTGCGGCTTGAAAACGTGCACAAACTCCCACACTTAACATGATGTCCGGTCTAGATGCACAAAGGTAAAGCAAGGAACCAATCATAGATCTATAGAGTTTTTGATCCACTTCTTTACCATTAGGATCGAGATCAAGATTAACCTTTGTTGGCATGGGAGTCTTTGCACCTTTGACTCCTATCATCTCGAACCTCTTGAGCATGTCTTGGGTATATTTGGCTTGGTTCACAAAAGTCCCTCCCTTCAATTGTTTAACTTCAAATCCAAGGAAGAACTCCAACTCCCCCATCATAGACATCTCAAACTTGTCGGTCATGAGCTTGGCAAACTCATTATTGAAAGCTTTGTTAGTAGAACCAAATATAATATCATCAACATATAATTGGCAAATGAAAAGCTCCCCATTGACCTTCTTAGTAAAAAGAGTGGGATCGATCACCCCAATTTCAAAACCACGATCAACCAACAACTCTTTAAGGTGCTCATACCACGCACGTGGGGCTTGTTTGAGGCCATAGAGTGCCTTATCAAGTTTGTAAACGTGGTTAGGAAACTTAGGATTTTCGAAGCCCGGGGGTTGCTTCACAAAAACCAATTCATTTAAGGGACCGTTGAGAAATGCACTTTTAACATCCATTTGTTGAAGTTTAAAGTTATGATGTGATGCATATGCAAGTAAGATGCGAATGGATTCAAGACGGGCAATGGGAGCGAAAGTTTCACCAAAGTCAATACCCTCAACTTGAGAGAAACCTTGAGCCACCAATCTTGCCTTGTTACGAATGACTATGCCATTTGCATCTTGCTTGTTCTTGAAGATCCACTTGGTCCCAATGACATTACGGCAATCTTTAGGCCTTTCTACTAGAGTCCAAACATTGTTGCGCTCGAAGTTGTTGAGTTCATCATGCATGGCATCAAGCCAATCCGGATCCTCAAGCGCCTCATAAACTTTCTTCGGTTCTACACAAGAGACAAAAGCATGATGAGAGGAAAAGTTAGAAAGTTGCCTCCTAGTGGAGACACCTTTACGAACACTCCCAACCACATTTTCCAAGGATATGCTTCTTCGTCGAAGAATGGACTCAAGCTTCTTCTCACGGCGAGTGCGAGCCTCATGAGGAGATTCTTGAGAGACTACTTGATCATCTTCATGATCACTGTTCTGGTCCTCGCCTTGACCATAAAGTGGATTGCCTTGATCATCAAGTGGCCCATAGCCACGGAATTCCGAAGGATCTTCATCAAAGGCTTGATCACCCCCGGAGACTCCGGTATAGGCCGGAGAGTCCGGACCACAGGGGCCGGAGACTCCGGGCAAGATTGCTCGGTGGGATGATCTTGAGGTTGAGGGTGTGCAGCTTGTCTTTGGTCAATGTCCTGTGTGTGTTCAGCAGGTGAAGGCTCCACATGTGTAGAGCATTGTCCTTCTCCTTCGGCCAAAAGGTGTCCCTCAATGGGCCGGAAGAATCCGACACCCATTCTTCTTATGGCTTGGGGAGGAATTTCATCACCTACATCACGAACACAACTTTGTCCTACAAAGGAACCATTATCCTCATCGAACCTCACATTACAAGTCTCTATAACATGCCCGGTGGACTTGCTATAGATCCTATAGGAATGTGAGTCCGTGGAGTAACCAACAAAGATACCCTCTAATGCTTTAGAATCAAATTTTGACAAATGAACACCTTTCTTGAGATAGAAACACTTACAACCAAATACCCGGAAGTACTTGATGTTGGGCTTTTGCCCGGTAAGAATTTCATATGGAGTCTTGTTCAAGTTCTTGCGGAGATAAAGCCGGTTGGTGGCATGGCATGCGGTATTGATAGCTTCGGCCCAAAAGTTGTATGGAGACTTGAACTCTGCCAACATAGTTCTTGCCGCATCCATAAGAGTCCGGTTCTTCCTCTCGGCAACTCCATTTTGTTGCGGGGTGTATGCAGCGGAATATTGATGTTTGATACCCGCATCACTAAGAAACTCATTTAAGGAGTAGTTCTTGAACTCGGTGCCATTGTCACTTCTTATAGTCAATATGGTGGTATTGAATTGATGCTCAACTTCGGTGGCAAAGTCTTTGACGGTTTGTTGGGTCTCACTCTTGAACTCAAAGAAATAAACCCAAGTGTATTTTGAATAGTCATCGACAATCACTAAGCAATATTTCTTGCCACCAAGACTTGCATAAGTGGGAGGTCCAAAGAGATCCATGTGAAGGAGCTCCAAGCACCTCTTGGAGGAGATAATAGTCTTGCTTGGATGACTTGTTTCATGCATCTTTCCTTCAATACATGCCCTACAAACACGATCTTTGGCAAAAGAGACATCCTTTAGTCCGAGTATGTGGCCGCCGGTGTAGAGATTTTGCAAAGCTCTCATATTGACGTGGGCTAAACGGCGATGCCAAAGCCATCCCACGTCGGCCTTAGCAATTAGGCATATCGCGGCCGTAGTGGGTTTCTCCGAAAAGTCCACCACATACAAGCCATTTTCGACATACCCAACAAAGGCAACCTTGAGAGACTTACTCCACATGACGACCACAATATCAACATCAAAATATGTGGCATAGCCCATAGTAGCAAGTTGATGAACGGAAAGTAAATTATAACCAATGGTTTCGACAAGCATGACATTCACTAGGGACACGTCCGGAGTGATCACCACCTTACTGAAACCAAGTACCTTAGAGGATGAATTATCACCGTACGAGACCGTGACATTTGAAGTGTTGGGCTTTAGATCTTCCACAATATTTTTGCTTCCGGTCATGTGGCTTGTGGCACCACTATCAATAATCCATTTTACTCCTCCGGAAGCAATGTCCTACAAGAGATTAATTCTTGGTTTTAGGTCCCCATTTTTGAATGGGTCCTCTTTTGTTAGTCACAAGAATCTTAGGTACCCAAATAGCATACTCAATGTAACCATTATAGGGACCAACATATTTAGCATAGACATCACCATAATAGTCTCTAAGAAGAACATAATGAGGGTTATATTTTCCTGCAAAATTATTGTGAGAAGGACCGGAGACTCCGGCCTTTGGGAGCGGAGACTCCGGGGTAGATGAACTAACCGGAGACTCCGGAGCCTTTGACCCGGAGACTCCGATCTCCTCGATTTTCTTCTTTCCATTCAGCTCCTCCCACTCCTCCTCGGTGTAACAAATATCAAATGGGACATGAGGAGTAGGAGCAGCAGCAGGCTTTGACTTCTTCTTGTTCTTCTTATTCTTCTTCTTCTTTGAGGACTCGGCCACCAAACAGAGGTCCCCTTTCTTTGAGGACTCGGCAACAAATCCGAGGCCCTCCTTTCCCTTGAACAATCTTTGATTGTTCAAGAGATCATTGAGATTCTTCTCACCTTGAATGCAAGTAGCAAGGCCCTTAGCAAGATCGGCCTTCAACCTCTTGTTCTCCTCAATGATATCACTATGATCACAAATAGAGTTAGAAGAACAAGGAACTTCAATAACTTGCATTGGTGGGACTTTAGATTGTTCAATAGTTAGTTGAATTTGAAGTTGTTCACGAATCTTGGTGAGATGAGAGAATTTGCCCTCCAAAGCCTTGTGAGCTTCTTCAAGCTTCTCAAACTTCTCACGAAGATCATTATGACCAACGTCAAATTCAACTTTCTCCTTTTTAAGCAACTTGACCATAGCAAGAGCATGGTCACGTTCTTTAGTGAGTTTTGACAAGATTAGATTATGAGACTCTTCTAGTCCCAACAATTTCTCCTCTAAAGAGACTCTCAAGTTTTGCTCTTCTTCGAGCTCAATTGATAGAGAGCCAATATCATCGGCGGCTAATCTTTCCAACTCCTCCTTCTCCTTGATAGTGTCATGGGCATCACCAAGTTCACACATTAGTGTCTCAACGTATATCTTGGTTGGCCCCTTCATGTTAGAAAGAAAATCATCACAAGAAACTAGCTCTTTCTTAATCTTAAGACTACTCACATCATCCATAGAGGTAGTAGTGGAATGTGATGATGAAGGAGTAGGTGATGAGGTTACCTCCGAGGCCTTAGCCATAAGACACTTGTGAGTGGTGATGATGGTGTTCTCATTTTGCGAGTTGAAGAGGGATGTAGGTGGTGTGGAGACAATGGCAATGGCGGCCACTTCTCCATTCTCTTCATCAACGGAGTCATCATCATCGGACTCGGAGTCATACTCCTCATGAACCACCAATACCCTTTCTCCTTTCTTCTTGTTGTCCTTGTTCCCATGCTTCTTGGATGGGTAGAACTTTGATGACCGGCGCTTGGGGACGAGCCGGCCCTCATTGTCCTCCTTGTTCTCATAAGGACATTCGGCGATGAAGTGCTTGATTCCTCCACAATTGTAGCAATGCCTCACTTTAGAGTCACCACCTTTTCTTGGAAAGGATTTGAACTTGGATCCCTTCGTCTTGTGCTTGTTGGCATCCCAAAAGGCACTTGCATTGAGAGCCAAGTGTTCATGGAGTGCAAACTTGAGATCTTCCGGAGACCAACACTCTTCTTCATATATTTCTTCTTCTCCTTCTCCTTGCTTGGACACCACCTTGGCCTTGAGAGCAAGATTGTGAACTCCTTGTCCGGCAAGAACACGGGCTCTTGTTTCTTCTGTGTTCTTCTTCAAGATAGACAAGGCGGTGAACTCGCAAAGAACTTCATTTGAGGTCATACTCCCAAAATCCGGTCTTGAACGGATTATCTCGGATCGCATGGGTTCTCTTGGGTTGATGGAGGTGATGAACATACGCTTGATATAGTCATCACCATTGTCTTTGCACCCAAACCCGGTCAAGGCCGTTGCAAGAGCCAAGATCCTTTGGTACATCTCATCGGGAGTCTCATTATCACGCATAATGAAATCTCTTTCTTCACTCTTGAGCTCATCAAACTTGGAGGACCGAATACTTTCATTCCCAATGAAGAGCATAGTGAGATAGTCCCATACTTCCTTGGCGGTGCTCAAGTTGTTGATGTGTACCGCATGAGTATCCGGTACGGCTTGTTGAAGGAGATGCTTGGCGGTGGCATTGAGTTGCTTATCAACTTCTTCCCTTCTGGTCAAATTGAGAGGATCATGAGGTGCAAAGCCATTTTGTATGACCCTCCACAAATGAGTAGAAGAGCTAGAAATATGAGATTTCATTAGTCCTTGCCATTTAATAAAATTGCGAGAATCAAGCTTAGGAGGAGATCCCATGTTGTTAATGTGTGGCATAGGATAATGGACCGGCGGAGGAGAGTAAGTGTTAGGGGGTGGAATGTTAGCACCCTTTGCCGGACCATCATTTTCCTTAGGAGGGTCACCTTTATTCTCGGCGGAGGTGGAGCCATTGTTAGGTGGCTTCACCTTAGCCAAGGAGAGTTCCACACTAGGAGTGGTGTTTGGGTCGGTGGGCCCGGAAGGTTTTCTTCCAAAATATTCCTCAAACATAGCCTTCATCTCCAATCTCATAGTGGTTTGCATTGTGTCCAAGGACGCCAAATGCTCTTCACGTGAGATTGAAGAGGAAGAGATAGATGGAGGAGTATCTTCGGGAGGAGTTTCATTACCCTTATCCCCTTCCATAGTTGCTCAAACTCTTAGGCGGTTAAGCCCGAATAAGAGACCACGCTCTGATACCAATTGAAAGGATCGTATGAGCGACTAGAGGGGGGGGTGAATAGGAGCTACCCAAATTTTTAATACTTTTCAAGTTAAGGCTAAACAAGAAGGTAAATTCTCTAGATGTGATACTAAGTGAATTTACCTAGAGTGACAAGCAAGCTAGCAATAACAATATAAGTAAAGGTACGAGTAAAGGATAGAGGTCACCGCAATGGAGACACGAAGACACGAGGATGTATTCCCGTAGTTCCTTCCTTGTTACGGGAAGTACGTCTACGTTGGAGAGGTGTGGTGCCACAAAGGCCACCAACGCCACAAAGGCTCACCCTATTCTCCGGTGAACAAGCCACAATGGCGAGTCCACGCTCCACTAAGCGATGCCCTTGAAGGCGGCACGACACCTTTACACAAAGTATCGGGGCAAGCTCCACAACTCAATTGGAGGCTCCCAATAGGTCCACCAAGCTCTTACACACAAAGTCAAGCTTGGGGGACGGCTTCTTCCGGCTAGGAATCCGATGAATCACACAAGTAACAAGCCCCTCAACAAAGAGAGGGGGGAAATCAAATCGTCTTGGTGGAAGTGTAGATCTAGGTCTTCTCCCTCAAATCCCAAAAGGGCTTTGAGTTCTATTGGCTAGGGAGAGAGATCTTGAGCTTTGAAGTTTTGAAACAATGGAGGAGAGAGAGATGAAGCCGCAGCCTTCACTTGGGGAAGAAGAAGGCTTTATATACTCCTCCTAGAAATGTAGCTGTTGCTGGTCGACTAGGGCCGGAGTCTCCGGCCAGGAGGGCCGGAGTCTCCGCCCTAAGTGACTCCAGGGCCGGAGTCTCCGGCCAGAGACAGAAGTCTCCAGCCCAACTCCGGCCTGGTCACTGCATAGACCAACCCTTTAGCAAACCCTAGCCCAGCCAGACAGACCGGAGTCTCCGGCCACTGGGACCGGAGTCTCCGCCCCACCCGGAGTCTCCGGCCAGAGACAGAAAGTCTCCGGCCCAACTCCGGGCTGGTCTCTGCTTAGACCAACTGGGAGGATTGCTAGGGCGATACTCCTAGGCCGGAGTCTCCGGCCACCAGGGCCGGAGTCTCCGCCCTAGAAGTAGCAACAGCAGTACTTCGAAGATCCCCTCTCCACCAATTCCACCTTCGCAAAGCACCCTATAAGACAACTAAACCCTAACTCCACTACTGGACTACGGGCTTCGATCTTTACTTCCTTTTTGGGGTGAACCTCTGCGAGATTCTGAATTAACCTAGAAAATCTGCAGAACTTTAAATAGAATGGTTAATTCACCAAATGTTGTTAACAAACACCAAAATACATTTATTAGGGAAATGCCCTTTCAGTGGGGGAGATTGAAGTTACTAATGCTCAAATGCCCCATTCATGAGCTTCCCAATAATATTGTTATTAATAATTTTTATGCGCGGCTTACTCTTCCTGATAAGGATTATTTGGATGCTTCTTGTTTTGGATCATTCACTCATATGAAAGAAGATGCTAAGTGGAAGCTTCTTGACCGTATACAAGAGAATGCTGAAGGTTGGGAAAACGACAAAGGTAGGAAGTCAGGTATAAATTATGAGTATGAATGCATTAAATCTTTTATGGGGACCGATGACTTTCACAGTGTTAGATCTGCTTATGGTCTTGATTCACAAATTCTTGCTAATTGTCTTAAGGCTTTTGCTTCCTATATTGATGTTCCAAAGAAAGATTGGAACAAATATCATGCGCCTTATAAAGACTCTATTAGTCATATACCTGCTGCGGCTACAGAAGTTTGTACTTTTGATAGCATTGTGCCTGAACCTTATTTTGAGAAGACACCTTTCCCTGCGAAGGTAAAGAAGTATTCTACTTTGGTAAGTGTGTCTAATAAAAGTATTAAGAAAGCTGCAGAGCCTGATGAGCAAATTACTATTAAGTCTCATGTTGCTATATTGAAAGATCTTGTTACTAAAGATGTAGGACATGAATATATTCTTTTTTGTGAAGATGCTTCTAACATTCTCTCGCATCCTAAAAAGCATAGGAAGCAAGTGTTCCTGTTATTTCTATCAGGATTGGAGATCATTGCTATTATGGCTTATGTGATATTGGTGCTAGTGCAAGTGCTATTCCTTTGGAGCTTTATAAAGAAATTATGCACGAGATTGGTGCTTGTGAACTTGAAGATATTGATGTGGTTGTTCAGCTTGCTAACCGAGAGACTGTTTGGCCTCTTGGTATTGTTCGAGATATGGAAGTTCTATGTGGTAAGACTAAGTACCCTACTGATTTTCTAGTACTTGGTAAGGAGGCTAGTAAAACTTGTCCTATTATTTTTGGTAGACCATTTTTGAATACTTGTGGCGCCGTGATAGATTGTAAGAAGGAGAATTTTTTTACTAAATTTAATGGAGAGTCTTATGAGTTTAATTTTTCCAAGTTTGCTAAGACTTCTTATGAGAATGAAACACCTAATGAAAATTTTTGAGTTGAGCAGCTTGCTTCTATTGCTCTTGCTCCTAATAATGCCTTGCAGCAATTCATGGAAGATCACGAAAGTGATGTTTTTAGCAAGGAAAGAGAAGAGATTGACGACATTCTTCTTCGTCAACCACCATTACTCAAGCATAATTTACCTGTGGAGGATCTTGGTACCACTTTGCCGCCTAAGGAAGATCCTGTTTTTGAATTAAAGCCTTTGCCTGATAATCTTAAATATGCTTATATTGATGATAAGAAAATATATCCTGTTATTATTAGCTCTAAACTTTTAGGAAAGGAAGAAGAAAGATTATTGGAGATATTGAAGAAACACCGAGGAGCTATGGGATATACTCTTGATGATTTAAAAGGGATTTCTCCTACTTTATGTCAGCATGCCATTAATATGGAGAAAGACGCGAAGCCAGTCGTGGAGCATCAACGCCGCCTAATTCCCAAGATGAAGGATGTGGTAAGAAATGAGGTATTAAAACTCCTTGATGCTGGTATTATTTATCCTATTGCTGATAGTAGATGGGTTAGTCCTGTTCATTGTGTTCCTAAGAAAGGAGGTATGACTGTTGTGCCTAATGAGAATAACGAGCTTGTTCCTCAAAGGGTAGTTGTTGGATATAGAATGTGCATTGATTATAGAAAGGTAAACAAGGTTACTAAAAAGGATCACTATCCTTTACCGTTTATAGATCAGAGGTTAGAAAGGTTGTCTAAGAAGACTCATTTTTGTTTCCTTGATGGTTATTCTGGTTTTTCTCAAATTGCTGTTAAGAAGGATGATCAAGAGAAAACCACTTTTACTTGTCCTTATGGAACTTATGCTTATAGACGTATGCCTTTTGGTTTATGCAATGCTCCTGCTACTTTTCAAAGATGCATGTCTGCTATTTTTCATGGCTTTTGTGAAGAAATTGTGGAGGTCTTCATGGACGATTTTTCCGTCTATGGAACTTCCTTTGATAATTGTTTGCACAACCTTGATAAAATTTTGCAGAGATGTGAAGAAACTAACCTTGTTCTTAATTGGGAGAAATGCCATTTTATGGTGAATGAAGGAATTGTCCTTGGACATAAAATTTCTGAAAGAGGTATTGAAGTTGACAGAGCAAAAGTGGAGGCAATCGAGAAAATGCCCTGTCCCAGAGATGTTAAAGGTATTCGTAGTATTCTTGGTCATGCTGGTTTCTATAGGAGGTTTATTAAAGATTTCTCTAAGATTTCAAAGCCTCTTACTAATCTTCTTCAAAAAGATGTACCATTTATCTTTGATGATGATTGTAAGGAAGCTTTTGAAACTCTTAAGAAGGCTTTAACTACTGCTCCTATTGTTCAACCACCTGATTGGAATTTACCTTTTGAAATTATGTGTGATGCTAGTGATTTTGCTGTTTATGCTGTTCTTGGACAGCGCGTTGATAATAAGTTGAATGTTATTCATTATGCTAGTAAGACTCTTGATGCTGCTCAGAAGAATTATGCTACTACTGAGAAAGAGTTTCTTGCTGTTGTTTTTGCTTGTGATAAGTTTAGATCTTACATTGTTGATTCTAAAGTTACTATTCATACTGATCACGCTGCTATTAGATATCTTATGACTAAGAAGGATGCTAAGCCTAGGTTTATTAGATGGGTGTTGCTTTTACAAGAGTTTGATTTGCATATCGTAGATAGGAAAGGTGCCGAAAATCCTGTGGCTGACAATTTGTCTAGATTGGAAAACATTTCTTTTGATCCTGTTCCTGTTAATGATAGTTTTCCAAATGAACAGTTGGCTGCAATTAATGTAACTTCGCGAGACCTTCCTTGGTATGCTGATTATGCTAACTTTATTGTTTCCAAGTATTTGCCTCCGACCTTTACAGCTCAGCAAAGAAGAAAATTCTTCTATGATTTGAGGCATTATTTTTGGGATGACCCACATTTATATAAAGAAGGAGTTGATGGTATTATAAGAAGATGCGTACCGGAATATGAGCAACAAGAGATATTAAGAAAATGCCATAGCAGTGCTTATGGAGGGCATCATGCTGGAGATAGAACCGCACAGAAGGTTCTACAATCAGGTTTTTATTGGCCAACCCTCTTTAAAGATGCCAGAAGGTATGTTTTATCTTGCGATGAATGTCAAAGAGTTGGTAATATTTCTAGACGCAATGAAATGCCTATGAATTACACTCTTGTTATTGAACCGTTTGATTGTTGGGGATTTGACTTTATGGGTCCTTTTCCTCCTTCAAAAGGCTATACCCATATACTTGTTGCTGTTGATTATGTTACTAAATGGGTAGAAGCCATACCTACAAAGAGTGCCGATGGTGAGACTTCGTTAAAAATGCTTAAGGATGTTATTTTTCCTAGGTTCGGAGTGCCTAGATATCTTATGACTGACGGAGGTTCTCATTTTATTCACGGTAGTTTTAGAAAAACTCTTGCTAAGTATGATGTCAATCATAGAATTGCTTCTGCTTATCATCCCCAAACTAGTGGGCAAGTAGAGCTTTCAAATAGAGAGATCAAGTCTATCTTGCAGAAGACTGTTAGTAGATCTAGGAAAAACTAGGCTAGTAAGTTAAATGACGCTTTATGGGCTTATAGAACTGCTTATAAGAACCCCATGGATATGTCTCCTTATAAGATGGTTTACGGAAAAACGTGTCACTTGCCCTTAGAATTAGAACACAAAGCTTTTTGGGCAGTGAGAGAGCTTAATAGAGATTTTAAACTAGCCGGTAAGAAAAGGTTGTTAGATTTGAGTTCTCTAGATGAGTGGAGAAACGAAGCGTATGAGAATGCCAGACTTTTCAAGGAGAAAGTCAAGCAATCACTACTGCAGAATAGCCTACCAGCGACGGGCTCAAAAGGCCCATTAGTGACGGGCAAGGCGCCTGTCACTAGTAACGCGTCACTGGTAATAGGTTACCAGTGACGGGCAAGTGCCCGTCACTAGTATTTGTTTACTAGTGACAGTCATATATTCATGCCCGTCACTACTTAGTTTTCACAGGTAGTGCTTTTGCTTCTTCATTAGTACGCTCTAATCAGCGACATATTCTTTTGTAGTTGGTAGTTTGCTGGTCACTAGTAAATAGTTAGGAATAAAAATATTGCATTCTACGAATAAGAAATATTTGCATTTGCACATAGGAACATAATATGATCATATACACTCATAGATAACAAAATATTATATCATAAGTACTACAAAGTGGAATTAACGTTGATAGCACAATATCGAGAACAAGTTTGTAGTCATTTTAAAATAACCAACATCTCAAATCTAAATCATCTTATTCTTGTGAAACGTCAAAGCTTCCACCATCTGCTTCATCATACTCATTAGCTCCAGCTGCTACCTGAAAAGGCGAATCCCAAAGAAACACCGACATGGAGTAGCCACTGGCATATCAGTTCACATCACAGCATGCACACTGCACCACAAAACTTGAGCTTTTTAGTATTCATCTGCATGGCGCGGAAAATAGAACACTTTCACTTATTTAGTAATAGAACATTTTGCTGCTGCCAAATATGATAACATAAAGTCTCAAGTACTATAAGAAAAAACTTATATGCTAATTTTGTACATAGTAGAGATGATAGCTAGCAAACAGAAAAAGATTGTAGTACGTAACTGTCTAGAAAACTCAAAACATGGACTGGGCTACACGTAGCCTTTTATTTTTAAATATACAAAATTTGTATTTTAGGTTTTTAAAAAATTCTGAAATAAAATTCTCATGGTAGCCAATGTTAAATGCTACAAACCGGTCAAAATATTAATATGAAACACTTTATATTCTAGGCTACACAAAAATGACAAAATCTGACATTCATATAGTGAATTCTACACATTTCAACACTATATAATTTTGTCAGATTTCATCATTTTTGTGTAGCTTAAAATATAAAGTAGTTCATATTAAAATTTTGACCAGTTTGTAGCATTCAATATTGGCTATCTCAAGAAATTTTCTACAATTTTTTTTAAATTTTGAAATATAAATTTTGTGTGTCTGAATATAAAAGGCTACATGTAGCTCTCGGTCTATATTTATCCTCACTCGTAACTCTCTGTAATACACAGTAATACAAAGAACCATGTGCTGATGTCGAATAGCTACTATACGTGTCATTAGCCCCAGTGTACTAAAGCAAGACGACATAGCACAAATTCTAGTTCAATTGATCATGTAGTTGTAGCAAAAGAATCAACATGCATTGCTTAGAAAAGAAACATGATTGTCTCACATTACCAGTTGTTCGATGTCCATGTGGCTCTTGGGTATTCGGTCACGGTTCGATCCCTTCCTAACATAGCAGATCCTTTTCAAACTGAAAAATGAACAATCATATTGAACAATAGTGTAAGTAAAAAAGGCACCATAAAGATGTACTGATACAGACAAATTTTCTTTGCGTTGATGAAATATCTATATCCTGTGCGAACTCACAGGTAAGCGATCAGTAATAATAAAATTGCAGATTCCAAAAAGGTACGTCTGTGTCGTGTATTGCAGAAACAATACATCCCATTCCTGGATCTTTCCCTGTGAGATGAGTATAGCTTGGAGCTCTATCACAAGTTAAACTGAATGTCCTTCCTTTTTTCTAACAAATATTGATACATCATCTGCACAGACATTTGTATTATATTGCTGATTTAGCTTTCTTCAGGAACGTCTTATCATCTGTGTGTCAGTAATTTCCTTGTTGAAACCGCCAGGAACTCTAACTTGGCAAACATGCTGTATACTGCACATGAACTAAGAGTCGGATATATGGTGGAAGAAAATACTTACGTACTGACAATGTCTATCCAGATAAGATTGGTGAGAAGTTATAGGACAAGATGCAGCAACCACACCCGATTGAAGAGAATAGAATAAATCTAAATTAGGACAAGATGCAGCAACCAACAGTAATCCACGGAGAATGACTGCGCCGCCAAAAAAGACCTTGGTTACTTGGGTTGCGATTATATAAAGTAGAAATTGAGTATGACCAGCGGTGGAAAACAGTAACCGTGATGGATACAAGAAGCAGGATCAGACCTAGCATATATGCGTATACAGGCAGTTGGCGGCGGTGATCTGAGGCTAACCTGGTACCACGGAGATCTCGTGGGGAAGGGGTGAGAGCTTCCAGGGAAGACGGCGCCCTCCAGATGCCAGGGGACCAGGCGCCAATAGGCCTTCCTTGCCATCGTCAATGTGCGGGACTCGCCGGCGCACCAGGCCTATCCGTCTACCTCAATACATCTTGCCGCCGCCAACTGACCTAGGGCAAAGCATCAGGTCGTGATAGCAGAGGAAAGAAAGGCTAATATAATAGGCCTTATATATTTCAGTAGAAAATAATCCTAAGTACGGATATTTAAACCCTCTGTATTTTCGTTGCCCCGATGAGTGATTACGATCCGGATCTTGCGAGGCAGTTTTTATTTTCTGAGTTGCGTGTGCATCCCTTGTTTGTCTGCTCAACACTCAACAGGTGCTCCGACAATGCTAATTGCTAAATGTAGTCACACGTACCATTATATAAGTGGGTTAAATCTCTGGTACTAATTAGCCTGGTACACTTTAGAGCGGTGGCTTAAGTAGTTATTGTAGATAAGTGAACTCTAATAACTGTCTACGAGAGGTATTGCGTAGTAGAATCAATACCAGTGACGTGCACCGATAAGAGTCCGTCACTAGTAAATCTGATCAATGGATAAGGCGCCCACAAGAAATACTAAGTCACTGGTATTATGTATCAGTGTCGGTCATTTAGCCGCCTGTCACTGCTATTTTATATTAGTGACGGTCATTTAGCTGCCCGTCACTGGTAATGGTAATCAGTGGCAGGCTTGTTTTTGCCTGTCACTAATAACCTTGAGGCTATAAGCAATTCTGCAGTAGTGAATGACATGATAAGAGAATTCTTAAGAGAGAATTTCATGTTGGTGAGAAAGTTCTATTGTATCGGTCTCGTCTCAGATTTTTTGCAGGAAAATTACTTTCTAAATGGGAAGGACCATATGTTATTGTGGAAGTGTACCGCTCAGGTGCTATTAAGATTGCTTCATTGAAAGATGATTCTACACAAGTGGTGAATGGGCAAAGACTCAAACATTATATTTCTAGAGATTCTTATAATGAAGATGTTGATGTTATTGAAACAGTTTCTCCGGAAGATTACATCCAAGACAAACTGCAGGAACCTACAGAGTTCGCTTTCGAATAGGTAACAGTTCTAGTCAGAAAAGTTTCGCGAAAAGCTCTTTCTTTAATATTTTTGCTGTTTTTAATAAATATGAAAAATCATGAGACGAAAACGGGGAGGAAAAGAAGTCCGTGTGTCTCTCACACACGGGTGGCGCGGGCCCACCCCTGGCCGCGCCACCTATGTGTGAGAACACCTCGGAACTAGTTTCCGTCCCGGTTTCCTCCTGTGGTTTCGTTTCGATGTATATTTTTCACCTATTTAACCCCCCGGAGTCCCCGAGGTCTGTATATCGTTTTCTCGTCGTGTTTTGTTTCGAGCTGTTTCTGTCAGGAGTTGATCTCAAGTTTGGGGAAGCCATGACCTCTTCAAGTGACAATAATGGCAAAGGGCCTTATGTGGATGATCACCTGCTCCAGAAGTGGAGAGAGGAGCGAGGTTCTGGAAGAGCAAGGCCGAAAAATCCTCCTTGGGAAGTACCAACAAAAGCTAGGCGTATCTTTTCTCATGATCTGCAGGGACCAACATATCATGTTTTGGATCTTGACTCCGTGCCCGTGATAGAACACGGAATGCTGGTCACTTTTGAGTTTTGCACTTATTATGAAGCCTTGAAGAGGGAGGTATATATGCTTCAGGAAGAGAATCTCAGGCTTCGCAGAATGCAGGAATATTTCCTTAATCCAAGGCGGCTACCAATACCGCCAAAGGAGTAATTCGTCATCGGTTTAGGCATCCCCTTGGCTTGTCCCAAGCTTGGGGGAGTGCTGCGGTATCACATCATTACCTTTTGTTCATTTACTTTTCAAGTAGAGTCATATCATGAATAGAGAAGTTATCATATAGAATAGTTTGCAGTTGGAAGTATCCTCCTTAGTTAGTTATCTATGTATCCCTTGGTGTGAGTTGCGGTAATGAAATATTAATAAGAAGTTTTATCGTTTACTTTTCGCACACCTTATGTTAGTCTGCAATCTCTCTTGTATGACTAGTCTTGTTGATTGGTATTGGTATCACATTGGGAGCATGAGTAGATTTAGTTGGTTTTGGCAAACCTAGCTTGGTCAGTAGCAATTTTATCTTGAGGTTTGAGTAGAAAATAATAAAGAAGTGCTTGTAGTCACATCACTTCAGTTTTCCTTATGTTTGGCTTATAAGCACTGTTATTCTCAAAGTTAAAATCATTGTACCTTCAAGGGAGTTTGCATGATTGTTCTTATTATATGTATGTATGTTTGTTTCATGCAACTCTTATGCTTGCTACCCAGCCTTGCTAGCCAAAAACCTGTACTGAGTATGAGCTCTACTCGTGCATCCAAGTACCAAAAGCCAAGTCACATCCAAAGAGTCCATTATAAATTCCTATGCATGGTATTTCAAGCCATTCCAAGTAAATTTTCATGTGCTACCTTTCAAAAACTTTCAAACACTTCTCATTTTGTGCCACTGTTTTTAGCTCATGAGGACGTAGTGGATGGGTTTGTTATCTTCCATACTAAATTAAGTACCCTTCGACTAGGCAGCTTCATCTGCTCATCATTAATTTTGCAAGGGAGCTGGTCAGACCATTATAATCTTAAAAAGAAAAAGAAAGAAAAAGGCACTCCTCCAATGGAATGTGAAAGTTGGTCGGCACCCGATGGAATCGGTTAGCCATGGTTTGAGAAAGGAAAAAAGGTGGGGAGGAGTGCAAAGCTATAAAAGAGCACTAAAGTGCCAATTAATCAAACATCTCGGAACCGCTCTCACTTGTTTAGTATGGAAGATATCAAGAACTCCGTTGCTAGTCGTTGACAAAAGCAACCACCTCTCAAAGCAATTTTTACCTCTGTTTTACAAATGAAAAGCTCTAGCACATGTTTAATCACTGCTTCCCTCTGCGAAGGGCTTATCTTTTACTTCTATGTTGAGTCAACCTATTTCCCTCTATCTCAAGCAAGCATTTGAGTTGTTATGTTTCACTCATCCATATGTTGATCCGTTTAATCATGTTTACTATCTTCCTTGTTTTGTATAATGCTTTTGTCTGAAGGAATATATCTTTGAAAGCTTTCTATGAATGCAAAAGTTTATTTTGTTGAGCATATAGTCTTTGCTACATTAGCTCTATTTTAAAAGGCTCCGTTCAAAAGAGAGAATGGTTTGTTCTCCATTCTTTGACCAAGAACTAAGGTTTGCCATTGCCAATTATTATTTACCTTGTGCATCTTTACATGTGATTCCCTTTTACTTATTGCAAGTCTATATCTTATAAAGGGAAGTTGCTGTCTATTATAATTTGTGCCTTAGTGAATATGATGCTTCTTGTCTGTATTTTGATTGTCGACACTTCACTCCATAAACCTATGGTCATGTTTACCGAGTTTAGTTTTTGCTTGGGGACAAGCGAGGTCTAAGCTTGGGGGGGTTGATACGTCCAATTTGCATCACTATTTTGTATCATAATTTACTGTTATTCATTGATATATTTCATATTTTAGACATGATACTTATGTTATTTCCTTTGCTTTCACATGTTTGATAATCATCGGAGGAGCTACTGCCGGAGTCAGGATTCTGCTGGAAAAAGGGCCATCAGGAAACCATATTTTAAAGATCAGGAAAATTCCAGGAAAATACCCAGAAATTATATTTTCCCAGAAGACTCAGGAAGCCAGAAGGGGGAGTCGAGAGGAGCCAGGGGCTCCACACGCCAGGCCGGCGCGGGCCCACCCCTGGCTGCGCCAGCCCTGCGTGGGGCCACCCTGGCCCACCTCTGGTCTCGCCCCTCCGCGTACATCATCGTCCCCGAAAACCTAAGCAGTAGGGAGGCTCAGAGTTAGACACAGTCGCCTCTGCGGGGCGGAGAACACCAGAGAGAAAGCTCTCCGGCAGGGAGAAATCTGCCGGGGAAATTCCTTCCCGGAAAGGGGAGATCATCGCCATCGTCATCACCATCGCACTGGACTTCATCGGGATCATCATCATCATCTCCATCACCAGCACCTTCATCTCCACCATCACCACGCCTTCCCGCTGTAACATCTTGAGTTGGATCTTGTCATATTCATAGGGGAAACTTTCCCGGTGTTGATTACTCTTGTAGTTGATGCTATTGAGTGGAACCGTTGAATTAAGGTTTATGTTCAGATTGTTATTTACCATTATTTCACCTCTGATCATGATCCATATGATGTCTTGTGAGTAGTTCGTTTAGTTCTTGAGGACATGGGAGAAGTCAAGATGTTAGTAGTGAATTATTGTTGAGAAATATTTATTGGTTTGATATTGTTGTGGTGCTATTTCACTAGTGGTGTCATGTGAACGTCGACTACATGATACTTCACCATTTATGGGCCTAGTGAGATGCATTGTGTATTTGGCTACCGATTGTGGGGTTGATGGAGTGACAGAAACCTAAACCTCCGTTGGGAAACCATTGCACCAGGGAGCGTAGGATCCTAGAGTTTAAGGCTATGGTTAGATTTATCTTAATTACTTTCTTGTATTTGCGGATGCTTGCAAGGGGTATAATCACAAGTGTGTATTTATCCTAGTAAGGGTAGTGCGCTAGCACAGGTTCACCCCCATAACACTTACCAAACCAATAAATACTATTGGCTCTATGAAGCGAAAGGTCTTGACAGAAACCTCCCGTGTGTCCTCGAGAACGTTTGGTTATTATAAGTACACAACCGGCTTGTCCTTTGCTGAATAAAGGATTGGGCCACTTGCTGCAATTGTTGCTACTGTCTTTTATTTACTCGCACTTTATTTACTCGTATTACCAAATACCCCTGGAAACCTGTTTGCTAGTATTTACAGTGACTCCTTGATCAAAACTGCTCATCAACACCTTCTGCTCCTCGTTGGGTTCGACACTCTTATTTATCGAAAGTACTACGATACACCCCCTATACTTGTGGGTCATCAGATATCACCAAAATCATCTTCCCAGTTATCACATCTAGGAATCATACTTAGTTTTAACAAGTTCACCACTGAATCCTTGCAACACTGCAAGATTCAGTCTAACAATTGTTGTCATGATCAATTCACTGACAGAAGAGATAACAATACAACAAGTTCATCACCTGATCAAGCACAGAAATTAACTGAACTTGGAAAGTTCAGATATACACACATATAACTTTGATATCATGGCATCATAGGATTTAGAATTTGCCAAAGCAAGTTATAGGTGTTAACTGAACTTTGCAACAGGGCAAGATTCAGTATAACATCTCTGTCAGAGAAATTCACTGACAGAGATAGGAGCACAGTAGAGATATCACTAATCAAGCATGGCATCAGCTAACTGAATCAATCCTTCTCACAAACTAGCATCAGTTAGCAGCAGCACAGAGCTATGCCTGTGAGCTTGGCTCACTGGTCATGGCCAGATGGCCAGAGACCATGGCCGGAGAAGAGAGGAGAGGGGTAGAGGATAAGAAGAACACGCTCACCGTACGCCCAGGCGCATGTCTGGACGGCATGGCGGGGCAGTGCCCGCGCGGCCGGCCAGAGGCTACCTGAGGGAGTCTTCACCACGGCACCACCGGGAGCACCGCACTCGGCGCTTCCACCGGCGTGCACACACACACCATGACCTCCTCGAAGAAGCACAGCAGGCACTAGGGAGAAGCCGGCGAGGTGTCGAGCTCGGTGGCGACAGAGAGGCGAAAACCCGAGCGGGATCTAGCCACAGATCTCCTCAGAGAGGAGGCGGCCGGCGAATCTATTTGGTGGAGATGGAAGAGGGCGCGGAGGAGAGCAGTTCGCCCAAGGTGGCGGTAGCGGAGCTCGCCGGAGTCGGCCGGAATCACCAGGCGACGGCGGGGTGATTAGGGTTTCGCTAGAGCGGAGCTCGGGAGAGAGAGAGGGAGAGAGTGAGAGAGAGCAGCATCGGCTGGGTCGGTTTGACCGACCCAGACCCGGGCCTTGTTGGGCCAGCAGGCTAGATGGGCTGGTTTGGCCTTTGGGCCAAGACCATGTCCTTATCTTTTTCTGTTTCTTTTTCTTTTTCTAATTTAATTTAAAAGAGTTTTTAAATTCTATTTTCTTTCAAAATTTCAAATCCAAATCAAATTCATATATGATTATATTAAACTCTTGGAAATAATTCTTCCTTTTAAAATGAATTGTCCATTTGATTGATAAAATAAACTTTTTATTCTAATCAAATAAATTCAAAAGGTATTATTTCTTAAATTCTAATTTCCAAAATTCTTAATTTTTAATTAACAAAATAAAAATTAAGTCTTTTCTTTATTAAATTAATTCTTTCTTTTCAAATAACTTCAATCATGGTTTCATAATTTCAAATTGCTTTTAAACTTTAAGTAACTGCTTGAATTACTATGACTAGGGTAAAACACACCAATATTACCAAGCGTTGTAATAAAACACTTTAACAATATCTAGTCTTGGGTAAAACACACAAATAAGTAAATAAAGTAAATGAATCACTATGCATTGCATAACATTGCACATAGCATCCATTTGCTTCTTTAAACATTGTCCTTACCGGACAATAATGGTAATTTGTAGAACAAGGAGATCAGGAGCATCACCAAGTATCTGACTCCACTACCTTTCAGTCCCAAGGCAAGTTTATCTTGCTCATATCTCCTGGTTGCACTGATTTTGAAACTATTTGCAAAGCCTTGACTTTTAAACTCTAACATTTCAAAAGGGATGGAAAATCTATTTTCATAAGTAATATGACTAGTGGTTATCGACCAGTGGTGATAACCTAGGAAGGCTGGCAGGTGGAACCACAGTAAGATTGTTGTGGTGGAGGTTCCACTTGCATGGGAAAGTAAACCTAGGATTAACTACCAATGCCACAGTTATTCTTGTACCGTAAAAACCGTGTCGTCCAAGAGACTTGGAATGGGACGGGAAAGTCATCTGTATCTTCTCTCGTTCGCATGTCAACGGACACTCAGCTACCGTTCACCGTATGTCTTGCGGGAATACGTGCACATGGGTGGGACCCCTTAGTGCCCACGGCCACTGGTGTCTATGATGGTCCGCAAGGGGCGCCTAGGTACTTCATCGTTGGGGGTGAATATCAGAGGCATAACCTGCTTGCGTGAATTGGGTGGGCATGCATTGTGCAGAGAAGGCAGTGAATGGCTTGGATCAATGACTGGGCCCCACACCATGGAAGTGTGGACGGGAATGTACGCCCGATTGTGCAGCAAGGCTTTGATCTCTTTTGGAAGGACACACCTCTGCAGAGTGTAAAAAGATGTGACATGTTACCCCTTGTTCCGGGAAGGAGCTGCGAACGCGGCAGGAAAGGTGCTCTCAAGGCACTAATACCCTGTGTTGGCTGTTGGGCATAGTTTTCATAAGTAAAAGCAATCTTTCTAGAAACTTTGATAAAACCTTGCATTGGCCTACGACTCTTTTGGGTCCATGGTTGTAGATAGTGCATATCACACAAATTCTTTCTAAAGAAACTTGCTGGGTAACGCTCGTTACTCACCCCAATCTCTTAAACCATTGCTAGACTGTGAGGAATTGGATGAAGCAACACTGAATGCCATCGGAGGACAAGAAGACATATTCTACGAGGAGCCAGATGCTAGCGTGTGGTTGACGTGGAAGCAGACAGTCCTTGTGCGTGGTGAATGACCAGCCCGTTGGGAACCCCAAGAGGAAGGTATGATGTGTATAGCAGCTAGTTTTCCCTCAGTTAAGAAACCAAGGTTTAATATCGGTCAGGAGAGGAGAGACAAACGACTGAAGGTGATGCGGAACCTGCACACACACAAACAAATACTTTGCTCCCAACTTGCGATGAGGTTGTCAATCTCACCGGTTTGCTTGAAACAAAGGTTATGAGTGTATCGAGTGGAAAACAGTAATAATATTCGAGTAAAGTAAACAGTGCGGGAAAAGTAAACAGGTGATAGCAATATGATTAAAATAGGACCGGGGTCCACAGTTCACTAGTGGTGTCTCTCCATAGATAAAATAACATGCTGGGTAAACAAATTACAGTTGGGCAATTGATAGAATAAAGATAAACGTGATATGTCAAGAAGATCACTATGAGATTTACTCTGGGCATTACAACAAAATACATAGACCGCCATCCAACTGCATCTATGACTAATAATCCACCCTCGGGGATATCAATCCGAACACCCCAAAAGTATTAAGTTGCGAACAACAGATAATTGCATTAAGCAAAGTGTGTAATGTAAACAAAGCATATGCCCTTGAGCATATGAATGTTGTTTTCTCCCTAGTAGCAACAGCACATCTACCACCTTAGAGGTTTCTGTCACTCCCCCAGGTGAAATAGAGACATGAACCCACTATCGAGCATAAATACCCCCTCTTGGAGTCACTAGCAACTACTCGGCCAAGATAGCTACTAACAACGGAGAGCATGCAAGATCACAAACAACATAGAGATAACAAAAGATATAATTCAGTACAGCAACTTAATCATAAACACCAATATTCATCGGATCCCAACAAACCAACATCATAGAATTACATAACGGTGATCTCAATCATGTAGGGCAGCTCATGAGATCTAAACATGAAGCACATGGTGGAGAAGACAACCATCTAGCTACTGCTATGGACCCATAGTCCAAGGTAGACTACTCACTCATCGCTCCGGAGGCAAGCATGGCGATGAAGAAGACCTCTGGTGGCGATTCCTCTCTCTGGCAGGGTGCCGGGAAGAGCTTCTGGACCCTCCCGATCTTCAGGTCGACGGCGGCGGCGGATCGCGATGTGTTCTGGAAATCTGATCGGGTACTTAGGTTTTTTCCGTCGGGGGGTCTTTATAGGCGAAGGGGCGATGTCAGAGGAGGTCCCAGGCGGCCACACACGGGGGTGGCGCGGGCCAGGGGCTGGCCGCGCCACCTATGCGTGTGGGCCCCTGGTCCTCCGCCTCCTACTCTCCTTCGGATCTCTGGAAGCTTCCGGGAAAAATAAGACTTCAGGAACTTGTTTCGTCCAATTCCGAGAATATTTCCTGTGTATCACTTCTGAAACACAAAAACAGCAGAAAACAGGAAACTGGCACTGTGGCAACTTGTTAATAGGTTAGTTTCGGAAAATGCATAAAAGTGCCACGAAGTGTAACGAAACAATATGCAAATGGTGTAAAAACAAGCATGGAGCATCAAAAATTATAGATACGTTTGAGACGTATCAAGCATCCCCAAGCTTAACTCCTGCTCGTCCTCGAGTAGGTAAGTGATAACAAAGAATAATTTTTTAGGTGACATGCACCTACACAATCTTGATCATATATGTAAGCATTGGTGAGCTGGGATCAATAGAACTTAAAACATGGGCATGAAAGATATAATCATGACAATAAAAACTTAGCAACCATGTTGTAAACATGTAAATGAACACAAACAAAAGATCATGATAATGAAACAATGAAAGTCAAACGTGTGTTCAAATCATAAGGAAAAACATACAAATGGTTTTCAGCTTGTCCTTTAAAGAGAGCAAAACATAAATGCATAGGACACCTTCAAGTTTAAGAGGGCGACTAGATACAAATAATTTAAGAACAAGTGAAACCAATCATCATGAATCAATCAATGAACTTTGGGACAATGCATATCACACTAAGAATGAGAACTATGCTCTCTTAATGGTGCATAAAGAAAGAAGGTGGTGACCCAACATAAAAGTAAAAGAAAGGCCCTTCGCAGAGGGAAGCATTGATTGAGCATGTGCTAGAGCTTTTCATTTGTAAAACAGAGAGATAAAAATTGGTTTTGAGAGGTGGTTGTCTTTGTCAACGACTGGCAATGGGGTTCTTACTATCTTCCATACAAAAATGAAGCAAGTTTTTGAGAGAGAGATTGGCACTTTTGTGCTCTTTTTATAAAACTTGGCACTCCTCCCCACCTTTTTCCTTTCACATACCATGGCTAACCGATTCCATCGGGTGCCCACCAACATTCACATTCTTTGGAGGAGTGCCTTTTTTTATTTCTTTTTTTCTCTTTTTTTTCTTTTTGGAATAAGCAATATGGAAGATAGCAAATCCGACCACTACGTCCCCATGAGCTGAAAACAGTGTCACAAAACGAGAAGTGTTTTGAAGGTTTTTGAAAGGTAGCACATGAGAATTTACTTTGGAATGGCTTACAAATACCATGCATAGGAGTTTATAGTGGACACAATGGAAAACTTTGTCTTTTAGGAGTTGGATGCACGAGTAGAGCTCATACTCAGTACAAGGCGAGGGCTAGCAAAAGACTGGGAGCGACCAACTAAGAAAGCAATAATGGCCATAATCATGCAAAGCGACAAAGCGACATTAAAAGAAGCATAAGATGGCATCAAAAGTCAAAAACTAAATGATCATGAAGGCTAATGGCGACTTTGTATGAGTCTAACATGTGTGAGCATGCGCCAAGTCAACCCAAATAAAGCATCAAGGAGAAAACCAAAATAATGCTTCCATACAATAAAAACAACGCACGATTTTTTCAAAGGCTCATTAAGCAATCTCAGTTATTTGAGACAAGTCATGCTACAGCAAAACCACTAAGCATACTATCAAAAAGACATCAAGCATGACATGAAAAAAGCCTAAGCCGCGGTCTACACAAGCTCCTTCTTGTACCACTATTTTGCACAAAGCTTTTTCTCTTTTCCAACACCATTTGAAATTTTTATAAACACCTCTTTTGATGAAAACCAATAAAGATCAGAGGCAAAAATACACCTTGATGAAAAGATATGACAAGGTCTGAACGCAAATCAAGGCGAAAACGAAAACCAATAAAGGGCCACAGCTTGTTCCAACGTCGTACTGAATGGAGTGGCGGGACTCTGGTGAGGGTTTCGGGCCGATGGGGTGAGGCGGGTGCGAGGTAAAATTTTCCTCCCACCAACCTAGCAACATTTCAAACATCTTCCCCAATTTATGGTACAGGGTAGGGAAATTACTTTAGTAATTTTGTTTTACTCCCTCCGTTTCAAAATATAAGATGTTTTAGCTTTGCAAAGCAAGTGTATTTAGATATCTTTTAGTGTATAGGTTCATTTGAATACATACACTAAAGCATGTCTAGATACATTTGCTTCATAAACTTAAAACATCTTTTATTTTGAAACGGAGGGAGTACATTTTCTATGGTATGGAAATCTTTTACAATATTCGGTTGAGTAGTATCGCCTACCCTCATAATGTAAAATAGCGGTTATTGTACAGTATGTGGTGTTTAACACTTTAAATTATTCGCTAGAAAATATCCCTAAAAAGTATTTGGAAAATAAAAACAAGAAGTTGGTACACCCATGGAGTGCTAATGATGCTGATATCTCTGCTCTCGCTCGTTGTACCTAATGACGTGTGGTCAGTCAACATCGTAACCAAAAAAATACGCATGTTACTTTTCTCCGGCAGACCTTCATCTACTATATACTAAAAGCACAATACGGATGTTTAAAATAAAGACACTACGTTAATCCACATCATCTGAATTTTTTTAAACCGTATGATCTATAATTTATGGCTAGGATTTAACAATAATTACGTAACTTTATTGTAGACCCGTGTCAACACGTACATCAAGCCCGAACAGTTTTTTGTTTCAAACGGACACCCAGTTTGATGGTACTCCACGGCAGCCGACCGTACATCATACAATTGTACAATTTGAAAAAAAAAATCTCATCGCCCATGGCACGGGCAAACCAAAGCCGATATACAATATGGAAAAATAGAATCATTCTCAGCCCATTGCACCTTGTCAACACAGTGACTCTCCTGAATTAATTTGAATTACGTAATTTTTTTTAAGCAAGTTCTCCAACTGAAGGGTAAACGTGTTTTGGTCTGGCCAAGAGCAACACGTACGACCAGGTTTGGGGATGCATGTATGCGCTAAGATCATTGATGACATCAGCAGATTAACTTCAATTCCGGATTAGTTCTAGGTGTATCTTTAGGTTGCCAATTTAGCAGACTTAATATAAAATATATATTTCAAAAATATACCATTAAAAATTTCAATTGTTATACTTTCAAACGAATGTTATAATTTTTTTATATTATATAGGTTAAATTGACAACCTAAAACACGAGTAGGACTAATAAATCAGGATGGGGGGAGTACAACTCTATGAATTTTTTAACGGCATCCTAACAGTGATGATTTTTTAAATTATTCTCATAGACGGTTCGTACATATATACAATTTTTAATAAATGTGCAGTCTTGAATTTCTAATATTGACTGCTAATAGATTTTAATTCTTATACTTTCAAATGAATTTTATATTTTTTGTGTTATATAGGTTAAATTGACGACCTAAGACATGATGAGTAGGACTAATAAATCAGGATGGAGGGAATATAACTCTATGAATTTTTTAGTGGCATTCTAACGATGATGATTTTTAAAATTATTCTCATAGCCCATTCGTATAGATATGCAATTTTTAATGAATGTGTGCTCTCGTATTTCTAATATTGAATGCTAATAGATTTTAAAATATTTATATTAATAAAGTTAAATTTGCATCATAAATATATTCAATTTTAAGAAATGTGTGGTCTCAATTTAAAAAATTGACTATTAATAGTTTTTAAAATATTTGTATTAAATTTGTGTCATTATATTCCTTGAATATGTAAACATCATCTATTTGCAAATAGAAGGAGCATGTGTTTCGGATTGACTAAAAAGTTGGCATTTGCTAAATTGCATAAAAACAAATGTATGGTACGAAATATCAAATAATTTTCATATGTCTTGATGACTATTCAAATTTAGAATAAACATGTGAAATAGCTATTTGAGTTGCACATAAACTAAATTATAATATGGGTGACAAAGTTAAGAATAGAACAGTTTGCAAAGAACTTTGTTTGCATGGATACAAATAAAGTCCGTTGCACTTCAAAACGACACATAGAACATGTAGAGATGAGATCGTAAAATAGAACGAATTGAAGATTTTTTATGTAAGGGAGGAAATTTCTAGAGATGAAAAGTATTTCTGAAGGAAAAAACACAACCTTCCTTAGACCTTAGATTCATGTATTTGCATTTCCTTTAATATCCAACATATAGTAAGAGCTATGTTCATGTATTTGCATCATAACTGGTGATAGAATCCTGATTCAGCCAGATAGCACGATTCGTTGCATGCATCACATAACCCAATGTAAAATCATTTGTTTGTTTCATATATTTTGCATACCGACAATGACTCTAATATTATCCCTAGGATGTGGTCGCGATATTGAACTTTTATTAATTCACCCAGTTATGAAAGATTGTAAGAGCACATGTCATTCGAATCACACAATAAAATAGAACATTGATTAAGAGGTTGAAACTATGTCATCCAAGCCGTGTAGTAATATTACATGGAACAAAAAATACATGTGAACGAGTGTGCATAAACAATGAACTAAAGATCGATATAACATGTAAATATTTTTAAAAATAGAAAATTTACTATTACGAAATAGATCACATCATCGGAAAATTACACTTGCACTTCTCTAACTTTGATTTGCGAGGTATAAACATGTTAAGAATCTCCCCAAAATTGAAATAATATTACCAAATATTGTTAATCTGGATTAATCTTAATTTTAGGATCATATTAGTATACAAAATAACAAGAACGTTGATCGACTAAGTCGCACATTTGAAAACTGCATAGGTAATTGCGAGGAAGAACCAGACTTAGGTAGTAACAACTACAACTATAAAATTTGTCCCACCTATTAACGATGATGACTTATTCTCCTCTATTTTATCTAAAAGATTTATCAATGTTAATGAAATCGCATAGTGATCTACCATGTCACATAGTTCTACTGCAGAGTTCAAATTATTTACGAACAACACACTCGGGTGTTTCACAAATGACATAATGATCCTAAACCCACAATTAAGGTTTATTAAAGTTGTTACTCACATATGTGATACATTATTTGGCATAATATATTTTTTTATAATAGAACTGTATTGTTTATTATCAGAAAATGGTATATCCATGAAACCATTAATTCGTTCTCTCAGACACTATCAATCCAGTAAAGATGATGTCCTTGAATTTACGAGGGCCACCGCACTAGTTCTTAAAAAAAATGCTATGGTATAGATTGGCCCGCGCTCAAGTATTTTTCAGAAGCTCCGCCACTGATCGGTGGGCAGCCGGCTAGCTGTAATCTTACCTACTAGGTGGCCTGGCTGAATCTTATATACGTGAGTAACTACATAGAAGCAAAGTTAACATGCACAGCATGCAAAGTCAACAGATCGCACATGTACATGTATCCCTCGTATTACCTTTTTTTTCCTTCATTCGCGAGAAAGTCCGAGGCGGGCCTTGAGAGCGTGGCTCGCGTAAACATTGTGCCTCGCAACAACTTCATCTATAAAAACCAAGTCGTACTCAACAAGTTCGAATAATACAATCAGCAGATACATGGCTACCTACGACTATGGTACGTGCTAGGTGCTACTATGCGTGATTGGCTGTTGACCGATCATGCAATTTCCTTAATGACGTTCGCCGGCGAGACGTAACATGCGTATATTTCTGCCTAGGATGTTGACTGACCACATGTCATTAGGTACAACGAGAGAGAGCAGAGATATCAGCATCACTTGCTCTCCATGCGCGTATGCGTGTACCAACTTCATGTTTTTGTTTTCCAAATACTCCCTCCGATCCATATTACCTTTCGCTAATATGGATGTATCGAGCACTAAAATACGTCTAGATACATCCGTATTTGTGAAAGGTAATATGGGTCGGAGGGAGTAGTACTTTTTGGAGATATTTTCTAAATACTTTCTTTAACATCTCCAGCGGATAAATACCACATACATTAAAAGAACCGCTATATTACATTATGGGGTATGAAAATCTAATCAAAAAGATATTGTACTCGAACTGAATACTAGTACTACTTATCGCTAACATAGATATATCTATATATTAACATGTATAGTGATAGATTACAACATTGTCGCTAAAAATAAAATACTACTATACTTATCGTTAAAGATAATATACTTACAAACAATAGGCACTGGCGATAGATTTGTCGAGAACGTCATAATTATATAGTGATAGATTACAACATTGTCTACACCGTGGTCCATGGAGCTCAAGCTCAAAAACGTCCACTCTTAGAAAGAATGCATTATTCTTGCAATTGCACTTCGCAAAAAACAACGGAGCGAGAAGCATGCATGCGCCAGAGATCCCGCGGAATGCATTCCGCTCGGCCGTGCAGGATCCAGTTTCCCCACTTCTGTGATTCGGAGTGGCCAACAGATCAATGGGCGACAATAAATACGCTAGGCGACGTCCGACGTGCCACCTGAAACAGGTTACAGGTTTCAATAACTTTAGTGCAAGTTTTCAAAAATTCCCAAAGCAATGAGACGGTGCAGCAGTAGGTGGATTCGGCAAACTTCCAAGACGACCCACCCTACCCACCGTTGTATCAGTTCTTCATAAATTGTTCGTAGCTAAATCCTATATTTTCTCTGTTTTAAAATATAAATTATTTTAGTTGTCTCTATATAGACTAGATAAGTACTAGAGTGACTAAATGGAGACAAAGACACTAAAACACATCTAGATACATGTCATTCTGAAAAAAAGCTAAGGCTTTATTTGGCAACAAAATAATTTTAAAGTATTCTATAAATACTTCAGTTTGTAAAAATACTAAAGTATCAAATACTTTAAGGTGTTTGGGTCTAGTAAATACTTTGGTTTTAGAAACTGAAGTATGCTCCAAAACTTCATTTTTTGCCTCATTGAAAACGTCAGGCTAGATCTTTTTTTTTTCTAAAATAAAGTATTTTTTAAAACTGAAGTATTTGATAACCAGACATTACAATACTTTTGTTTTGTAATACTTTAGTTTTACAAAAACTTTACTACCAAACTAGGCCTAAAACATCTTGAGTATTTGCAATTCTCTGGCTGGACTAATTTGACAGAATTGAAAAATATTTGATCTTAATCTTAAATTTCTGAATAAATCCAGTAAAGATAATTTTAGCACAAAAGTATTTGATTTTTTATAAGTTAGGTGAAACTAATATTTGCACTAGATACTCATTCCGCCAGCTATGCCCCGGATACTCGGACTAAGATTCGTGAATTTGTTGGATGCATGCATCCAACAGCAGGAGAAATAAACAACCGAAAAGAAAGGAGCTTACGGGGCTGCTCAAGAACTGCAATCTTTTTCTTGCGAAGCGACGCAACGTCCGGTCGTCACTCAGCTCCCTTCTTCTTCCACGATCTTCCGATTTCAAAGCGCACGACAAACTGTAAAAGATCCCCCCGGAGTTCGTGGCCAAAACTGCGCCGATACTTGGTTGGGAGATTGACGCCGCATTGACCAGGCCGCGCTCCGTTCGCCGCATGCCATGATCATGGCCGACATGGCGTCTCGTGGAGCACCCCTCGCCCTTCTCTTCTTCCTCGCGTTCGCCTTCCTCTTCGCCGTCGATGCGTCAGGTGCGTAACTTCCTTTCTGTGTTGCATTCCATGGATCGCACTGACCGGATTGAAAAAAGAGGGAATATTTGTTGACGCGTCGAGAGGTGAGTAACCTCGGTGAGATCATGTGCAGCGGCCGGCACGGAGTCGCCGTTCGTGCTCGCGGCGGCGCGGACGCATCGGAAGGACCCTCTCGCCGGGCTGCGGTATTACACCGGCGGCTGGAACATCAGCAGCGAGCACTACTGGGCCGTGAGTTCTCATCTATGATCTGTAAAATTGCATTTTCCGTATGCATTCCCATTCCTGAATTCTGTTCTTTGTTTTCCCTGATGCAATCTGCAGTCAGTTGGCTTCAGCGCAGCGCCGGTCTTCGCGGCGGCGGGAATCTGGTTCGCGGTGTTCGGCGCCGCCCTCTTCCTCGCCGGCTGCTGCTACTGCTGCTGCCCCAGCCGCAGCACCTCCTACTCCCGCGCGACCCTGGTCATCTCCTTCCTGGCCCTCCTCGTCTTCACGGCCGCCGCTGCGTAATTCCCCACTCACCAATCTCCTCGCCGCCGTTTCCTTTCCCCACCGCCGTTCTCCTAACCAGCCTCCCGCACGTTCCGTCATTGCAGCGTGGGGTGCGCCGTGCTGTACGACGGGCAAGGCCGCTTCTACGGCAGCACGTCGGCGACGGTGGACTACGTGGTGCGGCAGTCCGGCGACACGGTCGACAACCTTCGGACTTTCACGGGGTTCCTTGAGGCGGCGAAGGCGGCCGGCGTGGGGCCAGTCTCGCTGCCCGACGACGTCAAAGGGAGGATCGACGACGTCGTGCGCAAGGTGGGCTCCGCCTCCGACGTGCTCGCCGCCCGCACCGCCAGCAACTCCGCCAAGATCCGAGACGCCCTGGACACAATGTACGTTACTGAAGATCGCAAATTTCTACTCATTTTCTCCTTAGTAAAGCGATTAACTAAATATAATCAAAATCAATTTTCTATCACATCGCAGAAGGAAGATTCTGATTGTCCTCGCAGCCGCGATGCTAATCCTTGCCTTTGTTGGTCTTGGTGAGCACGAACTAGTCACTAAATTTTTTCTTCCACAGGCTAATTAGCACTTTGCCGATCTGAAAATAATCTCATGATCTCACATTTGCTTTGGTGATTTCTCGCAGTGTTCTCGGCATGTGGATTGGAGTCGCTGGTCTACGTGTAAGCATACATTGTTAATCTAATCTAATATAGCTGCTTGCTGTTGGAGACTTGGGGAACGCAGTTTTTCCACATATGGTTAGACGTGTATCATGGGTGTTAGACTGACCGGCTGTCCGCAGGTTGGTGTTTCTTGCGTGGATTATGGTGGCGGCAACGTTTGTGTTGTGCGGTACTTTCCTCCTGCTGCACAAGTAAGTGCTGCCATTGCTGTTACCTGTTGCTTGCAAGCGATTATACTTGTTCAGTTGCGGTACAGAACAGAAAGCAGAGCAGCCATGCCGCCATGGCCACCTACCTGAACTCTGAACATGTTCCTGTTTGACAGCGTGGTTGGGGACACTTGCGACGCGATGGGTGAGTGGGTGCGGCACCCGCAGGAGCACACGGCGCTGGACGACATCCTGCCGTGCGTCGACACCGCCGCGGCCACGGAGGCGCTGGCCCGGGGCAAGGAGGTGAACTACCGCCTGGTCGCCGTGCTAAACGGCGTCATCTCCAATATCTCCAACGCCGACTTCCCGCCGGGTGCGCCGCCCTCGCCGCCGCTCTACTACAACCAGTCCGGCCCGCCCGTGCCGCTGCTCTGCAACCCGTACACGCCCGACCTCCGCGATAGCGCGTGTGCCACCGGCGAGCTCGTCGGGCCGGACGCCGCGCGACAGGCGTGGCGCACCCACGTATGCCAGACCGACGGATCGGGGCAGGTGTGCGCCACCCCAGGGCGCGTGACGCCGTCGATGCTCGAGCAGATGGTCGGCGCCGCCAACGTGAGCTACGGCCTATCCCGGTACGGGCCGGTCCTCGCCGACCTGGTCGACTGCGCGTTCGTGCGCCGCGCGTTCCAGGCCGTCGGCCAGGACCACTGCCCCGGGCTCGGAAGGTACAGCGAGCAGGTGTACAGAGGCCTCCTCGCCGTCGCGGTTGCCGTGCTGCTGTCCGTGCTGCTTTGGGTCGTGCACTCGAGAGAGAGGCGGAAGAGGAGCGACGCCAGAGAGATGGAGCTCGTAGCCCCAGCCCCGCCGCCGTACAGGCACGGATACCCAGTGGAGGAGAAGGCGCTTCTGCACAGCCCCAAAAGGCCGTCCATGTGAATGTCTCAGCTTAGGCAGATTATCCAATCGACAGATGCTTCCATTCCAGGGTTATGCTTGTAGCCTGCTGTGAGATTGCGTTAACATGTTGATATGATAGCAAAGCACTAATTCAAACTTGAACTGTTCGGATGGATCGGTTAAAAACAGTTTTGCTGCTACGATCGAGCTATTTACTAACGACGCTCGGGAGAAATTAAGGAAAAAACCCGAAAATAAACTACATCGGGGCCTGGTAGACATGTAAGGGGGATTCCCCCTAAGTTTCACTTCTTGTTCATTTTATGATTTCTAGTGCATTAAAATTTGATCTCAAAATTTAAATTAGAAATCACAAAATGAACTAGAAGTGTGATTTTGAAAGGAACCCACTTGTCACCTTAGAGTTTGGCGGTATGCTTTAGATATCATTGAAAAGGTGGGTCCCCTCTTACCTCCTCGCCTCCCTCGAGTGGTTGTGTGTGCTATCGCCCCCTATCTTGGATCGGACCATGGCGTCCTATTATGGTGTTTACTTTTTTAAAGGCATTCCTTTTTGGAGCTGGACCTCAATGGCATGTTCGGTGGTCTATGGCTTGTGGGTTTAGCGGTTGTCATTGACGGCAAGGATGACAATGTTGAGCGATCCTTGGGTTGGGTCAATGTTTTGGTAGTCAGGTATCCAACGTGTCTACAAGATTTTTGTGATACTTTCCATTGATCTGAAGATCGAGTTGTGTCCAAGCGGTGACCATGACGAGCGATGGGTGGGTGGTAGCATTGCATGGATCTTCTTCGGCGTGTCATCGAAAGTACAGTTGCCGGGTCATGGTCACTCGCGGAAGTGGATGATTCTTTCATATATACTGTCATGGGCTTTCTGCGGCGGTTACGGTGTGCTTCGATACCGGTTAGGGGTGGTCAAGTTGGAGTCACTCGCTCCAGCACGACTGATCACAATGATACTTGCGTGATCCCGACGGATTACTTCTTCTCGACAAAGTGTAGAGTTTTTTGGTAGCTAGATTGGTCGATGGTGGCTCAGTGCTTCATGAGCAAAATGATACACATATATTCGTTTGATACAACCTGTACTATTCGTACACCAAAAGCATAAATAAAGGTTATCTAGTTGGGGAACTACTTTCACTAGTGGGGACAGGGCCTATAGTCCCGGCCCGTAAGGGGCTTTAGTCCCGGTTCTCCAACCGGGACCAAAGGGGCGGGACTAAAGGTCTAACCTTTAGTCCCGGCCCTGTTCCAAGCCGGGACCAAAGGAGCTCCACGTGGGCGCCTGGAAGCGCCCTCAGGGGCAGGCCCTTTAGTCCCGGGTCGTAACACAGAGCGGGACTAAAGATTTTCTGCAGATTTTGTTTATTTTAGCGTTTTAGGGTTTTAGGGTTTAGGTGTTCGGGGGATTAACGTGATGCCTCGTTTGGTGCCTTGTTTGGTGTTCGGGAATTAATTTTCGTATAATTCTAAATATACATGTTTATGCATATATATATAAGATTAACTTATCTTACAAGCGAGCATATATATACAATTATATGGAGATCAGAATTATCGGGACTAGAGCCCGTCTATTCGATTACATGGACCAACATCAGTAATGACCCCTAGCTACAATAAATCATCATTTGTCGTCTATAGCTTCTGTCCTCAGAAAGGCCGCTAGCTCCTCTGCAATACCAATCGCGCATTGCTCTGGTAGGTACTTCTCCCGCATGGCCGTGTACTATATAAGAAGAGGAGATGAATATGAATGTCAATCATGATAACAAAGAATGACGGGTAAAAATAGAGGTGTGAATGTTTATTGCTTACGTCGTATCTGTAATCCTTGTGCTCAGAGGTAAACGTGCGAATGGACTCGCAAACGTAGTATCCACATAGATGCGTCCCCCGTGGCTGCTGGTCGCACTTTACGAGAATAGAATATAATCAAAATAATAATCTAGCATCATAAATGTATTAAAAATAGAAGTATATCATACTACTACTTACCTGAGCCGCTCTAAAGGTCAGCTTCTCATGATCGATACCGTCAGTCACGCACTTGAACCGCTTCCAAACCCTGCCCGACAAGGAAAATGATTTGCTAAGTTTTTTATTACTTGATATATCAAAAAATCATCGAAAGAGACCGATAGAGCGCAAGAATGATTGAAATTACCCTTGGAACATATCCTGCAGGCTTTGGAACTGTTCCAAGAGTCTCGATAATGGGTCAAAGGCATCAACTCTTCCCTTATCAATTTGAATGTCCAACAGAATCCAGTGATAGCTGCACATATATATATATATATATATATATATATATATATGTGCAGCTATACCCGAATATAAGAATAAACTTGAATTGATATTACTATCAATTATTCGGGCGTGGAGGACCTATACCCGAACAATTGAAAAATTCAAAAAATATAATAATTTCGAAATATTTAATGAATGAATAAAAATAAATATTCCTATTATGAAGATCTCCACCATCGTCAAGCATGCAAGCAGCCAAAGATTTGAAGCTGTCCAAAGTTCTTCACATGCATACAAGAAGAAGGAAATCAAGCCAAAGTGAAGGAGAATTTCCAAGAACACCATCATGAAGCATAGGAAGATATCCAACAAGATAATGGCATCTCCATTGGCAGCCATGGCAACGTGGTGGCTGCATATGCATTTCTCTCCAACATGCTCTCATTAACCTATAAAGAAGGGCTACAAAGGCTATGAAGCCTAGAAGGCCTAAAAAGACCTACAATATAGGGGTATGATGAGCAAGAAGAAAGAAGAAGCAATAATAGAGGAAGAAGGCTGTGGAATGCTGCTCTCTCGTGCCTATAAAAGGAGAAGTTTGCAGCGAAGGAAGAGACACAGAGAGAGACACACACAGAGCAAGAAAACACCAGCAGAAGAAACACCAGCCAGCAGCGAGCTCCTGCGAGAACTCCCTGCTTAGTAGTAGTAGTAGTAGTACCACCACCACTTGTAATAAGCCTGCATAGTGAAGGCAATCGTGTTGTACCAAAGGAGCTAAGGTAATCCTCCTTCTCGTGTAAACCCTTCGGGGCTTCCCGAAAGGGAAAACCATATGTAAGCTGTATTGTGGAAATGAAGTAGTTTCGTGTTTCCCTTAATCTTTTCAGCATGTTTATATGGGATGGGTTCTTATGCTAGGGATCCTATAGGAGAAACCTCTGCATGTAGTTCTCTGTTAAGCCTTGTGTATGGCGTCAGAACGAGAACCTTGGTTGTAGAGAAGTGTTCCCTTTGGGTGGAACTGCCTGGGAAGACGATAAGAAAATAACCCATATAAATTTGACTAAAGAAATTTTGGGAAATAAACTTAGCTACTCCTGAAGCAATATGGTGAAAAATATGGTGAGTACCGAGTAGGACAATACAACTCTGCGTACACCCCGCTCGAATTGTTGGCCTCGACAGCCATAAAGATCCTGTAGAAAAAAAAATATTATAATCTGAATATTAAATTTACGTATTCAAAAACGTTAATATAAAAGAATTTATTATCACGCATAGTTCATATATAGCCCGCATAGTTCATAATACGCTCTGATACCAACAATACACAATATATTAAAACAGCAATATTAATAGTAAAATATGCGGGATAAATATGAACTATGCGTGATAATAAATTCTTTTATATTAACGTTTATGAATACGTAAATTTAATATTCAGATTATAATATTATTTTTTATATATTCTACAGGATCTTTATGGCTGTCGAGGCCAACAATTCGAGCGGGGTGTACGCAGAGTTGTATTGTCCTACTCGGTACTCACCATATTTTTCACCATATTGCTTCAGGAGTAGCTAAGTTTATTTCCCAAAATTTCTTTAGTCAAATTTATATGGGTTATTTTCTTATCGTCTTCCCAGGCAGTTCCACCCAAAGGGAACACTTCTCTACAACCAAGGTTCTCGTTCTGACGCCATACACAAGGCTTAACAGAGAACTACATGCAGAGGTTTCTCCTATAGGATCCCTAGCATAAGAACCCATCCCATATAAACATGCTGAAAAGATTAAGGGAAACACGAAACTACTTCATTTCCACAATACAGCTTACATATGGTTTTCCCTTTCGGGAAGCCCCGAAGGGTTTACACGAGAAGGAGGATTACCTTAGCTCCTTCGGTACAACACGATTGCCTTCACTATGCAGGCTTATTACAAGTGGTGGTGGTACTACTACTACTACTACTACTAAGCAGGGAGTTCTCGCAGGAGCTCGCTGCTGGCTGGTGTTTCTTCTGCTGGTGTTTTCTTGCTCTGTGTGTGTCTCTCTTTGTGTCTCTTCCTTCGCTGCAAACTTCTCCTTTTATAGGCACGAGAGAGCAGCATTCCACAGCCTTCTTCCTCTATTATTGCTTCTTCTTTCTTCTTGCTCATCATACCCCTATATTGTAGGTCTTTTTAGGCCTTCTAGGCTTCATAGCCTTTGTAGCCCTTCTTTATAGGTTAATGAGAGCATGTTGGAGAGAAATGCATATGCAGCCACCACGTTGCCATGGCTGCCAATGGAGATGCCATTATCTTGTTGGATATCTTCCTATGCTTCATGATGGTGTTCTTGGAAATTCTCCTTCACTTTGGCTTGATTTCCTTCTTCTTGTATGCATGTGAATAACTTTGGACAGCTTCAAATCTTTGGCTGCTTGCATGCTTGACGATGGTGGAGATCTTCATAATAGGAATATTTATTTTTATTCATTCATTAAATATTTTCGAAATTATTATATTTTTTGAATTTTTCAATTGTTCGGGTATAGGTCCTCCACGCCCGAATAATTGATAGTAATATCAATTCAAGTTTATTCTTATATTTGGGTCCTCCACGCCCGAATGATTGTTAGTAATATGGTCAGAAATATATAATTAAGAAAGAATGGTCAGAAATATTTTAATTCTGAAGACATAAAATTAGTTCAGGCTATTAAAGAAAAGGTTAAAAACTTGAAACCCTTAGAATTACCATTAGAAGATAATTATTTCATAATTGAAACTGATGCATCTAAGGTAGGATGGGGTGCTATATTAAAGCAAAAGCCTAATAAATATTCTCCAAAGGCAGAAGAAAAAATATGTAGATATGCCTCAGGGAGTTATAAGTTAAAAACTGTGAATAATATTGATAGAGAAATTCTTGCAGTTGTCCATGCCATTAACGCATTTAGATTATATTTAGGATTTAAAGAATTTACAGTACGAACAGATTGTGAAGCAATATGTAGATATTACAATCAAATCAATAGTAAGAAAAGTTCTACTAGAAGATGGGTTTTATTTGAAGATATCATAACTGGGAATGGTTATAAAGTAGTTTTTGAGCATATTAAAGGTAAAGATAATTGCTTACCTGATATATTTTCTCGCGCATCAATTTTGCAGAAATGAAGAGAGGAATACTCCCTAACGGGACAGAAGTATTCACATTTGGAATTGATAATACATTGAGAATATTCCCTCCAAATACATTCAAATTCAAGGCAAAGGGACATATTGCTCTAGATGAAATTCAAGAATGCATATTGGATAATTTCTGGTTCCAATATAATAATAAAAGAGAAGAGAAGGGATATTTATTATCCATTCTGAATAGCCTTGCAGAATATTTCAACATGATGAATAAAAATTCACCAAAGTCAGCAAGAATTCAAACGCAAGAAATAATATCAGTATATGTCTTATTTGATGGAAGCAAGCCAGGCATATACACAAGATTTGAAGAATTAGCAAAACAAAAATCTATAGCAAGAATGAAGGGAGAAGATTTAACATGGAAAAAATATATAGATATTAATGAAGCATTGAAATATGCAAAAGATATCATTGGAGAAGATTTTTATATAGACCCTAAAGTGAAGGAATATATTGAGAAGGCTAAGGGAAAAAACAAGAATACTCCCCCTCCACTGAATACAACTCATGCAAAGGGAGAATCATCAAAGAAGGCAAAAGAAGAAGAAGAGTCCCCCCAGACTCTAACATATAAGGCGTGCCTTTTAAAAGGCGTGGATCCTCTGGATTCAGAGCATATAGACTTGAAGGTAGACCAAAAATTTGAAGAAATTGCAAAAATATGGAAAGAAGAAGTAAAAGCAGAAATTTTAAAAGAATTACAAGCTGAATTTAATGAAAAATTTGAAGCACTAAAAAGAGAATATGATGCTAAATATGACCTGAATTTTCTAGACGATGACTACATGGACATCGCTGGACATGGTCAGCCCTTAGAATAAATATAGAAGCATGTAAATATTGCTGAATATGAATTGATATTGCTATCAATCATTCGGGCGTGGAGGACCCAAATATAAGAATAAACTTGAATTGATATTACTATCAATTATTCGGGCGTGGAGGACCTATACCCGAACAATTGAAAAATTCAAAAAATATAATAATTTCGAAATATTTAATGAATGAATAAAAATAAATATTCCTATTATGAAGATCTCCACCATCGTCAAGCATGCAAGCAGCCAAAGATTTGAAGCTGTCCAAAGTTCTTCACATGCATACAAGAAGAAGGAAATCAAGCCAAAGTGAAGGAGAATTTCCAAGAACACCATCATGAAGCATAGGAAGATATCCAACAAGATAATGGCATCTCCATTGGCAGCCATGGCAACGTGGTGGCTGCATATGCATTTCTCTCCAACATGCTCTCATTAACCTATAAAGAAGGGCTACAAAGGCTATGAAGCCTAGAAGGCCTAAAAAGACCTACAATATAGGGGTATGATGAGCAAGAAGAAAGAAGAAGCAATAATAGAGGAAGAAGGCTGTGGAATGCTGCTCTCTCGTGCCTATAAAAGGAGAAGTTTGCAGCGAAGGAAGAGACACAGAGAGAGACACACACAGAGCAAGAAAACACCAGCAGAAGAAACACCAGCCAGCAGCGAGCTCCTGCGAGAACTCCCTGCTTAGTAGTAGTAGTAGTAGTACCACCACCACTTGTAATAAGCCTGCATAGTGAAGGCAATCGTGTTGTACCAAAGGAGCTAAGGTAATCCTCCTTCTCGTGTAAACCCTTCGGGGCTTCCCGAAAGGGAAAACCATATGTAAGTTGTATTGTGGAAATGAAGTAGTTTCGTGTTTCCCTTAATCTTTTCAGCATGTTTATATGGGATGGGTTCTTATGCTAGGGATCCTATAGGAGAAACCTCTGCATGTAGTTCTCTGTTAAGCCTTGTGTATGGCGTCAGAACGAGAACCTTGGTTGTAGAGAAGTGTTCCCTTTGGGTGGAACTGCCTGGGAAGACGATAAGAAAATAACCCATATAAATTTGACTAAAGAAATTTTGGGAAATAAACTTAGCTACTCCTGAAGCAATATGGTGAAAAATATGGTGAGTACCGAGTAGGACAATACAACTCTGCGTACACCCCGCTCGAATTGTTGGCCTCGACAGCCATAAAGATCCTGTAGAATATATAAAAAATAATATTATAATCTGAATATTAAATTTACGTATTCATAAACGTTAATATAAAAGAATTTATTATCACGCATAGTTCATATTTATCCCGCATATTTTACTATTAATATTGCTGTTTTACTATTAATATTGTTGTTTTAATATAGGTCAATGAAAATATATTAGTATGTGATGATGAAATAAAAGATGATGAGTTAATATATTGTGTATTCGGGCGTGGAGGACCCAAATATAAGAATAAACTTGAATTGATATTACTATCAATTATTCGGGCGTGGAGGACCTATACCCGAACAATTGAAAAATTCAAAAAATATAATAATTTCGAAAATATTTAATGAATGAATAAAAATAAATATTCCTATTATGAAGATCTCCACCATCGTCAAGCATGCAAGCAGCCAAAGATTTGAAGCTGTCCAAAGTTATTCACATGCATACAAGAAGAAGGAAATCAAGCCAAAGTGAAGGAGAATTTCCAAGAACACCATCATGAAGCATAGGAAGATATCCAACAAGATAATGGCATCTCCATTGGCAGCCATGGCAACGTGGTGGCTGCATATGCATTTCTCTCCAACATGCTCTCATTAACCTATAAAGAAGGGCTACAAAGGCTATGAAGCCTAGAAGGCCTAAAAAGACCTACAATATAGGGGTATGATGAGCAAGAAGAAAGAAGAAGCAATAATAGAGGAAGAAGGCTGTGGAATGCTGCTCTCTCGTGCCTATAAAAGGAGAAGTTTGCAGCGAAGGAAGAGACAGAGAGAGAGACACACACAGAGCAAGAAAACACCAGCAGAAGAAACACCAGCCAGCAGCGAGCTCCTGCGAGAACTCCCTGCTTAGTAGTAGTAGTAGTAGTACCACCACCACTTGTAATAAGCCTGCATAGTGAAGGCAATCGTGTTGTACCAAAGGAGCTAAGGTAATCCTCCTTCTCGTGTAAACCCTTCGGGGCTTCCCGAAAGGGAAAACCATATGTAAGCTGTATTGTGGAAATGAAGTAGTTTCGTGTTTCCCTTAATCTTTTCAGCATGTTTATATGGGATGGGTTCTTATGCTAGGGATCCTATAGGAGAAACCTCTGCATGTAGTTCTCTGTTAAGCCTTGTGTATGGCGTCAGAACGAGAACCTTGGTTGTAGAGAAGTGTTCCCTTTGGGTGGAACTGCCTGGGAAGACGATAAGAAAATAACCCATATAAATTTGACTAAAGAAATTTTGGGAAATAAACTTAGCTACTCCTGAAGCAATATGGTGAAAAATATGGTGAGTACCGAGTAGGACAATACAACTCTGCGTACACCCCGCTCGAATTGTTGGCCTCGACAGCCATAAAGATCCTGTAGAATATATAAAAAATAATATTATAATCTGAATATTAAATTTACGTATTCATAAACGTTAATATAAAAGAATTTATTATCACGCATAGTTCATATATAGCCCGCATATTAATATTGCTGTTTTAATATATTGTGTATTTGTTGGTATATATATAGATATATATATATATATATATCTATATATATATATATCTATATATATATATATATATGCAAAATAGAATGGTAGCTATCCACCTTAACGTCATCCATATATCTGTTACTGGTACACTCTGACCCGTCCCCCACCACTGCCTGCGTCACGCACGCAGTTCAGCCATGGCTCTTTCTCTCACCTCACCCGTCTCCCACCACCACTCTTCCTTTTCCCTTCACCAGCCGTCGCATCCGGCCGGTGTAGGGGCACCGTGAATCCGGCCGTTGGTGCAGGAGCACCTTCCCACGCCGCCACGCGGTGGCTAGACAACCACCACCGCCTCCCCCTTCCGAGCCAGCGGCCCGCTAGCCTCCTCCCGAGCGCCGCCCTGCTCTCCCTTTGACTCTTCCGACGAGGCCACCTGGGGTGGTGCCGTATGTGGATGGGGAGCACGCGGCGGTGGTAAACCAGGAGGTCCACGGCGCCGACGTATACCCGCCCCCACCTCGCTCCGACGGCACGAGCAATAGCACTCCCCGACCTCCCCACAATAGCTCCCTGAGCAAAACAGAGTAGAAGAACGCCCTGACGCTGGCCTCCCTTGCTGCCCGGCACCACGCGTCGTCGGCTGGAACAACGCGCTGCTGGTCTCCCACGCGAGCTGGGAACACGCGACGCCGCCGGCTTCGCGCGTGCGAGCTGTGCTCGGTGAGTCCGGATCGTGCTGGCCACCAGCGGTGTGCAGGAGTTTTGGTTTTGGATGCGAATGCTCTGGTGCGCGATAGCGCGAGGCGAGGGGCATGAGACCACATGAAGGATGTGTTTGTTTTTCCAATTGATTTTATAGTGATCTAGATCCACACATTTTCTTTAGACTGGATCGTTATTTGTTGGATTTCTCCGGTTCTTTGATTTCTTGTCTTTTTGCACATGAATTCTAGCAGTAGAGTGCAGGGACGGGGTTCGGCCGCGTAGGGGAGGCGAGAGCGGGGATGCGGTCGGGCCGCGTCGGCGAGAAGGATGGAGGGTACTGGTGCGGCCGACGGGACGCCATGGTTCGACGGCAAGTTGAGGCAGCAGGGAAGCTCACTGGGTGGTGAGGAAAAGAATGGCGCTAGGGACACGACAGCGACGACTGCGCGGGGATCCTCGTCCAAATGGACCTGCTGCTCCACTCTGAGCTCATCCGCTAAGGCGAGTCACGCGCGGGATTTCCCAATTTCTTCTCCCAGCAGCAATCATGCGCGGATGCCAAGTTCTGCAGCCAGCACAAACAAGTTGATTTGGGAAGAGCTGTCAAAAATATTCCGATTCGTTTGAAGAATCAAAGGATTTTTTAGGGGAAGATGAACTCATGCAGCATGGTTGCTTGGTGCGGCTGCTGCCCGTGGTTGCTTGGTGCGGCAACACTCGCGGCGGCGCGTGGCTCACAGTCCGGCGGCGACGTGTAGCACACGGCCCGGCAGCTGCGTGTGGCAACGAAAGAGAGAAGGTGTGGGAGGAGATTGGTTCCTGTGGATAATAACCGGATAAGGCTGCGGGTGGGAGGTGGGTTTCGGTCAAAGAATTGACGCAACGGACGTTACTGTGTCCTTTTTCTCCGTTAGTTCACATGCGGTGCAGATCGTCTATAGAGCCGATCCAATGGCTGTTTAAGGGTGTATAGCTACCATGGGTGGTAGCAAATCTGCATTGATATATATATATATATATATATATATATATATATATATATATAGGAAAATGAGATGGTATCCCTGGGTGTACGTACTCCCACGTTCAATATATCTCATATACAAGGGTATTATACCTCTTTATCATTTTTAATATACTTCATTAGTTAATACTAGATACCTCAAAGTGAGTTTTATGAAAAATTTCATTTGAGTCTATATACCTCATATTATTTGCGTATATACTGCATTTATGCACGTAAAAGTGACATATTAAAAAAAGTAAGGGCTCCGATGAAATTTTTTGCATACTACTTATATTGAGGTATATTAGAATAATTAATGAGGTATATTAAAAATGATAAAGATGTATAATACCCTTGTATTTGAGGTATATTGAATATGGGAGTATGTCCACCCAGGAGTATATAAGATGAGTTCTATATATATATATATATATACAACGCGGATTTGCTACCACCGGTGGTAGCTATGCATGCATGCATAGTCCTTGGATTATGTGAGCATGTTATTCCTCCGCATGCGATGTAGAGAGCAGGAGATGACGGTGATAACGGATGAAATTCCTCCGTTTGTTGCATGCACATGGTACTCTTAAATGGCTACCTAGCATGGCAACTGTGGATGGCTAGAGCATGTGGTGATTTTAGACATACCATGCCTAGTTGCCATGCGTAGTTGCCATGCACACTCTTGAATATCTACCTAGGATGGCAACCGTGTATGGCTAGAGGAGGTGGTGATTTAAGACATGCCATTCCTAGTTGCCATGCACACTTTACTAACCAAGTAACCTGCAGAGTTGCCTTGTATGATTTCCTAACCGATCAAGGTGGTGATTTTGGGAATGCCACACCTAGTTGCCATGCACACTCTCCAAACACACTAACCACCTAGACATGCCATGTGATGTAGCCGTCTTGCCTAGCCATACGTGTGGTTTTGGCGGGATTTTTTTGTTGGCGCGAATGTTATGGTCTTCCTTTTCCCTCCATTATCTCACTGCTGCCACTTGATTAAGAGAGAAAAAAGACATTTATGAAATGAGCTCTACTTGATTAAGTAGCGGCGCTCTCAAAATCAACAAATCAATTAACCGCTGATTTTTATGGATCAAGGTGTTCGTCCTAGTGAGCTATGGTATGAATCCGATTATGTATCAGGGAAATGCTAAATAGAAAAGGATACGGCAGCTATGAGTACACAATGTGAGTGGTGAGATGAGATGATTTGTTAGCATGGTTCCACGGTGTGGTGGCTTTGGATGGATAGGTTGAGTGGATGGTGTAGTAGGTGTGTGTGTGTGGTTAGTTGGGGTGGATAATCCAATAGGTTGCATGGTGTGGTGTGTTGGTGTGGTGTGTTGAGGTGGTGAGAGATAGGAATATGCATGCAAACACCGTCGCTTTCGTCTGTTAACTCTTGTGCTCCTGGTAGAAAATCACATGCTCCCTATAGAGAATCTAATGGTGGATGATGGGTGCATAGCTACCACCGGTGGTAGCAGGCTATTTTGCATATATATATATATATACCTCTTTATCATTTTTAATATACCTCATTAATTATTCTAATATACCTCAATATAAGTAGTATGCAAAATACTGCATCGAAACCCTTACTTTTTTTAATATATCATTTTTACGTGTATAAATGCAGTATATACGCAAATAATATGAGGTATATAGACCCAAATGAAATTTTTCATAAAACTCACTTTGAGGTGTCTAGTATAAACTAATGAAGTATATTAAAAATGATAAAAAAAGATATAATACCCTTGTATATGAGGTATATTGAACGTGGGAGTATGTACACCCAGGGATACCATCTCATTTTCCTATATATATATATATATATATATACATGGAGACTATTCTGTCATCAATTACAGAATAATATTCTATACATTTCTTGTACTTCCCTGTAACCAGGATTGTACTTCCTTGGTACGCTATGTCGTACTTATTCTGTTCCAACGACGTACTGCTTTTATTTTCTTCGCTGCGGAGGCATTTTGAGGATTCTGTACGTTGTTTTTGTTGTTTTTCGCATGATTTTGCTGGTAATTCGTGGTGTACGGAGTGTTCCGCTTACTCGAATTGTGATAATTGCATGAATACGATAGAGTTAGTCGCGATCTGTTGATTTCGTCTCCGCGGTTCATTATTACGCCCGATAGTTCATCGTATTCATGCATGATTTTGAGTGCGATTTCATAGTAGATTGCGTCCTAATGTATTTTCGATCGCAGAAGAGTTATTTAATTCTTGAATTCTGGATTATTACGTAATATCGATTTAGAAATTTTGTTCTCGACGCATTTCTTCGTCTTGCTCGTGTCCGCCTCGTCGGGGATCAGCGAATTCTTAGATTTTTGTTGGATAATTCTTCAATTAACATTACGTACTGTTTATATGCATTGTAGGAAGTTCACGGATACTCTAATTGCTCGCAAATTTTATCGGAATTCGGTTACTGATCTCCGTGGTGTCCGTGGTTGTTGAGGCGGAGGTTCGGTTGATGTAGATTCTTGTTCGTTTTTCGCGGGATTTCAATTCTTAGTGCTGATTTACAGTTAGCGTACCCCGAATTTGGTTTCTATTATGCTACCTATCATTTATCTGCTTCCGTTCAGTTCTTTGCAGATGTACTGATGCGTATTAGAAAACAGAGCATCTGCACTGCTTGTAATGATACATTGTACTGCCGCTATTCCACGGCCTCACTGCATTCGATTGTATCATGTACTTCTTATTTTGTTAGTAAATATTGATATTTTGTTTCATACTTTTTGTAGTTGCTGCAAGTACTTCTCGGTCTTCCAACCTGTACTTCGAGTTATGTAGTAGCATACTTTCTGTTATCAGAAAAATTGTTAGTTATGTCATCTATTTTTATTTACAATTTTTTAGCTTTATAGGTTTTTGTCTTTGCCATTCAATTTTTCTTAGACGTTTGGTATTGTACTTAAGTATTAATATACCTGTACTTCTTAAATATCCCTATGTACTTCGAGGGTACGCATAACCATACTTCCTTATCGGATAATTTTGTTTTTCTGTAATCCAATTTCTGTTCCGAATGAGTAGGGTTGCAGTTATTTTCCGTTGCACTCGTGTGTTAAGGATAAGTACAATGTTTGGATAATGCACTAATTTTGCGTTTAGATTATTTATTATTGTTAATGCTTATCTCCTCCTCTTTTTTAGGTTTTGTTGTTGTTCCTACCTCTCTATATATGTGGTCTGGCCGACGTACCTCTTAACATTCAGATTCGTTTTTAGATATTATCTCGACCTTCTTCCACTCGCATCATGTCAGATTTCATCCCATCTCCACCCCTTTCTCTGAAGAGTCCACCATTCCCCTCCATGGCACCACCACGATGAATGTTCTGTACACGAACATGGCTTCAAGTGTTGCTGAATGGATCTCGAAGGTTGAAGCTATCCTTGATCTTTCCAAGCAGAAGATTGTTGGTCTCGACCTTGAGTACACCCAACTTCATGATTTCTACTTGAGCCCTAAGAAGGCCGCCGTCATCCAGCTTTGTGTTGGTACTGATGTATTGGTGTACCACATTTGCCATGCCGATGAGGACTGCATTCCCCTTTATAATTTTCTTTGGGGTTGTAGGTATGTTTTTGCTGGGTTTGACATTCTTGAAGACCGTAGAATGCTTAGTCGTTCGGATCTGTATTGCCATAATTTGAAGGACATCCAGCAAATATGGAGAGACCCGGACAACACAAAGAAGCGCACACAGGGACTCAAGGATGTTGCTGCAGCTGTCATAGATCCTTGGTACTTGGAGATGAAGGATGGGTTTGGAAGGAAAGAGCATTCGATGTGGGTTAATGTGCCTCTCCCGCCGAAGCACTTGGAATATGCTGCTAGAGATGCATATGCGACCTATGAGGTGTACAGGCGATTGGATAAGTTTGAGAGGGGTTTCTTCTCCCTTTTCAAAAATTCAGAGAAGAAGCGGGCTAGGGATTGGTGAATTTCATATGTCAATTTACTTAATTTTGTTATTACCGTGATTTCTTTAATGAAATATTTTTATTAATAAACATTTGTGGGATGTGTTGAATAATTATGTTTCGTTTGTTTCGTTTTTAGGTTGGTTTTGTACTACTCTGTAATGATATTCTGTACTTCTGGAATGTACTCTGTACTTTTTGGAAGTGTGGTTGTTTTAATAAAGAATTTTTCTTGTAATATTTCTTACTACTGTATTTTTTGAATTATATAACTAACTTACATCTTCCAAATTATCCCCGCGTTACTGGTAACAAATCTTGTACTGCTTTGTCAGTCCTCCTGTACTTCATGGTTGCCCAATTTATACTTCCCTATAGATGAACTCGGTTGTGTCTGAAAATATGATTTCTGGGACACATGATTCTTCTTATGTTTCATTACTGTATGTTGTACTCTTTTGTAAATCACATGGTACTTCAAGTAGCGTTTTTGTACTTTAGGTTTGTGTTACACCGTACTTCTCGGATATATAAACGTTTGTATTGTTTTGTGGTTATCAGTGGGAGGTTGGGGGGGTTGCCCCCCCCCCCAGCATTATGTATGAATATTAATTTCATTCATACACGTATACATACTTTGATTAATTATGTACTGCCGGGAAATTGTGTACAATACTCTTCTATTTATTAAGCATGTACTTCTGTGCTTTGTTTGTTTAATTATATAATTTTTTAATGAGATTAGGGGCATGATTGTTTTAGACGCGGTAGCCTAGGTGTTAGGGTACCAAGGTTGAGTTGCTGTCGACGCGGTAGCGTCGACATGCAACGAATCCTTGGTACCCTAATACCCTTCGAGGCTTTGTCGCCTGTACGACGCGATAGCGGCGACATGCGACAAAGCCGAGCCGCTAGACAAGATTATGCACAATGTGTGATTTTTATTTCTTAGGTTGGGGAGGGGGGGGGTTTGTTATTTCCCCATTTTTTATATTCGTGCCAAAAAAAGGCTTAATCATTATGTGGTTTGTATAATTTATTGTTTATAAATACCCTTCGAGGCTTTGTCGCATGTACGACGCGATAGCGTCGACATGCGACAAAGCTGAGCCGCTAGACGAAATTACGCTAAATGTTTGCATAGTTTTTTGGTATTTATTTGTCGTATTTCTCTTTAAACTTCGTCATACTGCTGTATTATCGTTGTCGTACTTTTGTATTGTTCTTTTTTAAACTGACACATTAGTTGTATATTTTCAACGTTTTAGTGTATGCGTTTTCTTTTCTTTTTATTATGCACCTAGTCGTCCTGCTTGTAGTATACAATTAACTTTTATATTAAGTTGTACTTGTTTGTATACTTTATCGTACTTTCGTGTGTAACATGTACTTCTTTGTTTTTATTGGTGTACTTCTTTTGTACTTCTCGCTGTCCCCCTAATTTTATGGACTGAAACGTTTCATTCAAATTCTTTTGGACAGAGTTATTTACGGGGTTGGCCCACCACTACACGCATTAAGTCCTCTCTCTCTCTGTCTAAACGAGCAACTGCTCCCTCTCTCTCCTCTCTTCTCTATTCCGGTGCAGGTCCTCTTCTCTCCGCTCCCGAGCAACCGTCGCCGCGCACGCCTCTGGAACCACCGCGCTCGAGCAACCGCCTCCCTCGAGGAACCCTGTCCCGCTGCTATTTCTCTCGGGTGGGAGTTCTCTTTCCCGTCATTCCCCTTGCTCTGTGCTAACCGCTCCCCCTCTGTCCTCTGCGTCGCATCCGTGCTCTGATGCACAATCTGCATAGGCTAGGTTTCGATTTTCTGGCATTTTGTTCGATTTCAAGTTCTTGTTCATCGTATTGACACCTCTGTTGTTATTTTTGCAGGGCTGTCCGTACAGATTTGGGGGGGTGTTCGTCGTCGCTGTTGCTAGGGTTCGTGGGTCAAAATCGGCGCTTGGATCTGTGCGTTTTAGGGGGGCGCAGCTTCCTTCATCGTTTTGGAGCATGGATCCTGCACCTGAAATCCCTGCTAAGAAAGTCTCTGAAGGTAATCCTTCGATTTCCCCTCTGGATTGTATGTGCTTGTTGTCCCCTGTTTGTCAATTTGATACAGTTTGACTTGTTTGTTTTATCTGTTTATGATGCCATGCATGTTTGTATGTGTTTGAATTGTATGGTATAATTATGGTATAAGTGATTCGTGTTTAATCTTCTGTGATTTTTGTGTGTGTTTTCTCATTCTGTATTTAGTGTATGTTGTTTACAGAGTAGAACATATAGTCTATATACATGACATAAATTGAGATCCTCTATCTCTACTGAATTTTCTTTATATTTTATTTAAGTAGTACTTCTGGGTTGATGCTTTGTACTTCTGGTTAATGTACTGTGTACTTAATTGATTCTGCTATGTATGTGTTATTTGTTCATATGTAATGTTCTGGCTCTGGCTGTATGTGTATTAAGTAGTTTGATATTTTTCTAGTTTATAAAATATGTTAATCTTACTTTGTATGTGTCCTTTTTGTTGTACTTACTGGTATATGTTCACTGTACTTCTCTGTTTTTAATCGCATTGTTTTTGGATTAGATACAGTGCCGGTATCTTCCGTTAGAAACGACGAAGAAGTTTCTGCAGTGCGCATCGCTGAAGATGCTCCTGCAGTACAAAACACTGTAGAAGCCCCTTCGTCTAAAACCTGTGGTAATGAAGAAGATGTTGACCGTTCCTGTGGTCATTCTCTGGATGATACTAATGACACATTCGGTAGTATTTTTTGTTTATCTTTTGTGTTGTTAGTTTATCCTATTCTTTTAGTTTGTCTGCTACTAACTAGATCTCATATTAATGTAGAAGATATGATTGGAAATGCGGACAAGAACATCAGTGATGTTATTGCTGCTGTTCAAGAAGATTATGCATCAGCAGGCGAGGAGTTTGCTACTGATATTGGTTCGTTGCAGCTGTCAGAAACTCAATCGCAGCCCGTAGATGGTACTGAGCTTGTCACTCAGGCTGCAGATGTTCCTCAGCAGTTAAGAGCTGATAAAGAAAGGAGGTCCAAGAAAATACATGATGCCCGTGTTCGTAAAGAAAAATCACTTAAGGGCGAATCAGATGGTTTGTTAGTGCCTATCGATGGCACGGCTGCTGGAAGTGCAGTCCCCTTGCCGCATAAGTCGAGGGCTGCTGTACGGAAGGTTAAGCAGTCTGAAATTGTTAGTCCACGTAGGAGCCCACGTGTAGTAGCTTCTACAGTTGATGTCAGGCCACGTCAAAGTCCTCGTGTCTCTTCTATGCTGAAAGATGCTGCTGCTCCTGCAAGTAAAGCTGCATCTGTTGACAAGGGTAAGAAAGTTAAGAAGCGAGTTGCATCGAAGAAGGTAGCTGCTGTTGTTGTAAAGAAAGGTGTGTCGAAGAAGGACACTAAGGTTGCAAGTAAAGCTTCTGGTAGTGGGAAGAAGCTTCAGCGTAAGGCGACGAAGTCTTCCCGTTGTGATAAAGATGAAGACTATAAGGGTGACAACGAATCTGAAGACTTTGAGGACACAGGTGCCAATCAAGTGAGTATTTTTATACATTTGTGTAGGCTGTGCATCATTTTACTGTAATATTTGTACTTATGTTATCATAAATGTAAATTGCATTGTTTGCTTGTTTTGTACTGCCTGTATCTTTACTGTGAACTTCATTGTCTGGTAGTTGTGTACTTCTTTGCATACATCTTCTATGAGCTCATTCCATTCAGTACTATGATTTTCTGTTGGTGTATTCATGTTGCTATTTTCATGTGTTAGCTGAACTGCTATTCTTTTGGTAGTTATACTTCTTCTGGTAGTTATACTTCTTGTTAACTCATGTCATACTTCTTGCTTTATTCAATGTAATTCTTGGAACTCTCATTACTTTTCAACTGTACTTCCATGATCAGTTATGTTGTACTTCAGGCCTTTTGTAGGCGTACTTCCTTGTTTTAGTTGTTTAGATTTACAGTTGTACTTCTCTCTAACTCTGTATATAATATTGCAGTACCAGTTTGTTAAGAGGTCTTCAAAGAGGAAGAGGGATGATGAAGAACTTTCTGCTAGTGAGGATGAACCTGATAACAAAAAGCGGCGATTCAACACAATGGCTAGGTGCTCTCTGAAGGAGTTAGCCAACTGCATTAAGTTGTTGAAGGAACAACATTTGGACGTTCTTAGGTCTGGAGGTTTGGGCCACCTTAAGGACTTCAAAATTAAGTGCAATATTAACCGTCGCCTGATCTGCTTCCTTATGTACCACATTGATCCCCATACAATGACACTTGATCTTGGTGATGGTAACAAGGTGTTGCAGATAACTGCTCTAGGCATACACTTGCTGTTTGGGCTTCCTATGGGTGGTAACTCGCCTCCTAGGCCATCTGATCATTTTTCTGAAGCTTTGAGGTCTCTGAAGGATGAGCTAGGTGTTCCAGTGAACCAAGAAATCAAGACTGATGAGCTTAGGAAGATGCTCGTAACTCTTGTTGATGATAAAGACAACGATACCAAGGCTATGAAGGTTTTTGGTCTTATTCTGTACAACAAGTTTATCTGCCCAGGTTACGGTATGAGGATCACAAGGGAGGCAACAATGGTTGAGGACTTTGATTTTGCAAAGTTGAAGGATGTGAACTTATGCCAGCTTGTGGTTGATGAGCTGAGGAGAGCTATATTTGCTTGGCAGGCTGCTGGTGCAGATTGGAGAGCTATACCTGGCTGTTGTATTGCACCTCTTCTGATGTATCTTGATTGCATCGACCATCGCCTTGTTAAGGATATTGACAAGAGGACTCCACGTGTGCTGTATATGGATCCGAAGCTCCTTAGGAAAGTTGCGAACCTAGATTGTATCACAAAAGGAGACGAGAGACCCGATTCCTGGGTGTATGGGAAGCTGCCGGTGAGCCATTAACCTTAACCATTGTCATATAGTTCTTTACATGTTTTACGCATTTTCGTATTTACTGACTGCTTTATTTTTTAATGCTATTTTTTGTTTTCATTCAGTGGAAAGCCCGCAATGACATTGTCTATTATGATGAAATGACCGGAAGGAAAGGCAGGAATATCCGCATGTCTCCATTGAAGAGGTCTCTTCTCTCTTCCGTTGACATGATTAGCTCTCCAAAGCGTGTTACTGTGGGGAACAGCAGTGCTGCTGATGTCAATTTAGAAGGCAGCAGTTCAAATGTTTTTGATGCTAACTTCAGAGATCTTGATGCTGCCCTTGCACGTGCATGCCAACTGTCCCTCCAGCTGCCAACTACAAGTGTCAAGCTTAGTCACACAGCTGGTGTGTTGCCTCCTGGACATTCTTTCAATGAGGAGGCTGAGAAGGTTGTGTTATCTGCTGAGGCTGCTAATCTTGAGTATCTGCAGAAAACAGTGATGCACCTTCGTTAGAGTTTTGGCATGTACAAGACCATGCAGGATGCTCGCTGCAAGCCTTTTGAAGATAATGCGCAGCAATATATCCAGCAAATGTCTACACATGATGCTGTTGTAGGTGATGAAGCGAAAAATGATTGTGGTGTTGTAGGTGCTCAAGGGACAACGGATGTTGATGCTGTTGGTGCTGAAGCTTCTAAGATTGCAAAAGTAAGTATATTGTACTTCCTGAAATCTGATTTCTGTACTGCTTGCACCTTGCTGTACTTTGAACTAACAAGTTTCTGTTTATTTTTACCAGTTGAGCAGTGAGGGACTTATTCCCTCATCGGATTCTGCTGTGATGGCAGATGATAACGTAAGTTATATTATGGTTTAAACCTCAGGGATTTTTGTTGCCTTCGTTGTGCGTGCTTTCTTTACTCATTTATGTGTTATTGATTTGTTTTTCCAGGTTGTTAATGAGGGACTTGTTCCCTCTCCAGTTTGTGGTGACAAGTCGACCGGTCCTAAACCTGTTACTCCTCCTCGAGAGTACAGTGATACGGATAGCGACAAGACGCAATCTGCGGATATTCAGCATGCAAATGTTCAGTCCGGGTCTGTTTCTCATGACGCAGCGGAAGACAATACTGACGTCATGTCTGAGCAAATCCCTGTAGCTGGTGCTGCTGATGCAAATGCTGAAGAACTTGCTGGAGACACCACTGCAGTGGTGATTGAACCTCGCGTAAGAAGCGATGTCGAAGTTGTTGATAAAGATGTTGCAGACATCCCTGCGGATGCATATGCAGATTTAGTGAAGAACACATCTCCTACTGCTGTTGGGAATGAAGACATGGTGGACCCAAGTTCTTCCTACAAGGAAGACAAGAAATCATAAAGTCCACCTCTTTTATCCTGTTAATATCTTTAACTTATGTGTGCGTTGTGGGATGTACTCATTCTGAAACACTTAGTGATATCCTTTTGTTTGTTGTTGAACAGTTGCTGTGTAATCATGTTTTGCTGTATATTGTGTGATGCAATCCAGTGTAATATTATCCCAATATAATTCTATATTTTTCGTTTGTGGGAGAGATATCTGGGCAAAAAACTTGTCATTTTGTACTTCTTTGCTAGATTATGTACTTCTCTGTGAACAGTATTCCCCACCTCCTGTACTTCTTGTGACCACCATTTTTCAATCAATCTTGTATTTTGTACTTCTTGAGATACTGTTTTGTACTTCGCGTTTACTGATGTTCTTATTACTTAGTAGTGTTGTACTTCCAGTTCTCCAATGTTGTACTTCATGTTCTCACTGTCCTATACTTATGTTGTTCATCTGTATTTTGCAGATGATGCTGATTTTGTCAACCTTCCTATTAAACTTCCTGATGCTGTTGAGATGCTTTATGATCGAGTCATCAGGGTCAAAGAAAAAGATGATATAGCGTATGTTCATTTTCTGGAACTAACCACAATTTTTAATTTAATGTTTTTGCATTGTTTTTATTTTCGATGTATCACGTTGTGTACTAACCATAATTTTTATCTATTCACAGAAACAAGATAATGTTCAAAAATGACTTTGG